>OY744549.1:30082383-31282383 GCA_963556195.1 Sepiola atlantica | reverse complement strand
TGATGCATCCACTTGTATTATGGCCTTTTTGGAAGGGTCATATTTAAGTAGCATTTCTTGGCATATTATGTTCTGTATCTTCAGAAGTGACTTTTGATGGCTATCACTCCACTTGTATTCGGCATCTTCTTAAGAAGATCTCTTAGGTTTGTTGTGAGGTCGGAGAGTCTTGGGATAAACGGTGCCATGACGTTTGTTGGGCTGGGGAGTAGTTTAATCTCCTCCAATTTTTGGGGATCTGGGTGTATTCCATTTTCATCGAATATGGCACCGAAGAATTTTCTTTTTCTTTCGTCGACTACACCTGTGTTGCTGTTAAACATCAGACCTACGGTATGTGCTGTTTCCATCAGCCTGCGCAAGTTCCGGTCGTGTTGTTCCATGTTTTTTCCATATATGATCACATCATCGATCAGTGTCAGGGCCCCCGTACATTTTTTGATTATCATTTTCCATTTTCTGCGGGAGCACATCTTGGGACATAACAAAACCAAACGGCATTCTTTGGAAACAATACCTTCCAAATGGCGAATTGAATGTGGTCAGTAGCTGTAACTCTTGGTCAAGCTTGACGGACCAGTATCCATTATTTGCATCCAGTTTGGAGAATAATTTTGCGCACGAGAGTTTGTGTGTTAGCTCTTCCATGGTCGGAGTCTTATGATGGCAACGCCTGATCTCTTTATTTAGATCTTTAGGGTCCAAACATAGTCTTAGTTTGCCATTGTTTTTTTCCGTGCGTATACGATGCTGCTAACCCAGTCGGTAGGTTCATCGACTTTGCGGATAATCCCTTGTGCAGTCATTTCATCCAGTTCCGCCTTGATCTCGTCCCTCATGTGGATTGGACATTTTCTTTGGGCATGAATGACAGGGTGGTTGTTGGACTTCAGCACAATGTAGTATTCTCCTGCGAAGTGACCAATCCGCTCCTTCGCTGAATTTGTTGGGGTATCCTTGTTTGGGTTTGCTGGAGGGTCACCCTAGTATGATTGGTCCATTCGAGGTGACCACGTAAAATTTTACAGACCTCCATTCACCTTTATATGCACATTGTAGCAATACTGAGCTGTGTTGCGGTATGTTCGATCCGTTGTGGGCCGTCAGTACCGCTACTTCTGTGTGTGTTGTGCCCGGGAGTGGTTGTCTATTTTTGTCCACACATTCCGGGAACATCCGTTGGAATGTACGTAGGTGGGGGTTCCTTCCGCACCTGTATCTGTAGCAGTTACCTCCTCCTTTCATCCATAACTGCACCGGTTGGCCGTTAGGTGTCGCTTATTCACCGACAGGTGGCGTGGAAAAGCGACACCAGAGTTATCTGCCCTTCTGAGTATAAAAGCCGGGGCAGAAGAAAAATCACTCTCTTTTTCATTCAATCCGCCTCGCAGAGACGTCTCCTCGGCACAGCTTGGACGCACCGACGAGGAACCCGGAAAAGCCTTTTCTCCCGCTACCGTTGTCTCACTCAAAGAGTACTACTATCTTCACTTGAAGAAAACCCAAGGGCAGCCCAGAGAACCATTACATTTTTCCTCTTCCTCAACCGGACACCGTCTAACTCTTTCTTATACCTATACCAAACGGTATAGGTATCCTCTGTTCAATAAACCCTTTTCTTTGTTGCCTGTTACTCAGTTGTTCATTCAATTCATTTCGTGTGATAAAAGTAAGGAAGGGACAAACTATCCCTTCCATTAGATCGTGTTACACGGTGGCCTGAAGCCATCCCTCTAAGTGACATTTCGGCTGAATCCGTAGCGCGAGCCCTTATATCGGGCTGGATATCGCGCTATGGAGTCCCCTCGACTATTACCACCAACCGTGGTGGACAGTTTGAATACCATCTATTCCACGAATTTTCCAGGATTTTGGGATTAAACGTATCCGTACGACCAGCTATCACCCAGCTTCCAATGGGATGATAGAACGCTTCCATCGTAAATTGAAAGCCGCGTTGCGTGCTTATCCTGACCAGCAGCGATGGAGCGAGTACGTACCTGTTGTCCTTCTTGGCTGTCGCGCCGCGATCAAAGAGGACCTCTTCAGCCGAACTTGTCTATGGACTAACTCTATCGCAGCCGGCCTAGATTCTGACCCCGATAGATTTAACGGCAACAGATACAGCTCTGTATATAAACAGACTTCGTGCTTACTTTAATGAGTTCCTACCTATGCACCCTAGGCAACAGACCATTAAATCTTCGGTCCCTAAAAACATTTCCTCGTGGGACCATGTTTTTTGTGCGAAAAGACTCTGTTAAAGCCCCTCTTACTCCTCCTTATTCCGGTCCTTATCGTGTGCTTTCACGCACTGACAAACTTTTCACCCTTGACATTGGTGGCAAAAAAACACCGTATCCATCGACAGGGTTAAAAGAGCTTTTCTTAACGCAGAAACACCTGAGCCCCATATCCCCCCTACTGTGCATCAGACAACTGCAAATACACATTTACTTTTAGAAACCCCTAAAGAAAATTATGTCACAACCACACGTAGTGGTCGACGAGTACATTGGCCCCAAAAATTGTCTAAAACTTTCTATATATAGAATGAGCCTTGTACTCTATTTTTCAAAAAATACTTCTCACATTAAGGATCCACACTTCTCTAATATTACTTTTTTTTTCATTAAAATACAAACATTTCCTGAAAATACTTCTTGCAGAAGACTTTTCCCTGCAAAGTCAAAAAAATTTTTTTTTCATATTTTCCACAATAATACAAACATTTCCTGAATATGCAGAAAAGACTTTTCCGTGCAAAGCAAAGAAAAAAAATCAAAATTTTTTAAACATTTGTTAATTGACAAATTTTGTATTTTTGTCATTTCCCACTGCTACACTTATTTTTATTTCCTGTCGGCTTTCAGCCTAAGGGGGGTTATGTAGCAGTCACCAATAGGAACTACTTTTGAATGCGTGTGAGCTGGCTTGCCCAATCAAATCGCAGGGCGCAGTAATATCGTTAGTTACCTAAGGGACTACTTATGTTCCCTTAGGGTTCGAAGAAAAAGAGGAGACGACCTTCTGGCACCAGCTTGGACACATCGCGGAGAGCACCAGCGAGGAACGAGGAAACGCTCTCTCTCTCTCTCCTGCCGCCATCGCCCACTCGACGACTGCAACCATCTTCACCTGCAGAAATCAACGGGCAGCTTCCCTACGAACTGTTATATCTTCCTCTTCCTCAGACAGACACTGTCCCACTCTCTTCTACCTATACCAAACGCTATAAGTCACCTTGAGTTAATAAAACCCCTTTTTGTTATTGTTACAGAAATACTTTTCGTTGTTCCGTTTCTTTACGAGAAGATAAAAGGATAAACCCTTGCAACCTCTCATCATCTCCTTAGAAGTTTCGCTACGAATCACAATTTATTTGCTTTCCTTGTTTGAAGACAGCGAAAGACAATCAACTGGAATAACAGAATTAGGTGTTTCTATGCAAAATCTTCTTCTTTTCTTCTTCTTTTCCTTTTTATATATAAAGTAGAGAGGATTTTTCTCCTGTACATATTTGCTTAATAGGAAAATAACCCCATCCATCACAGGCTACTAAACTTACCAATTCATTACGCTTATTCACTCGAGCGTGTTATAGTAAATTTTCATTACTTTTCACCAACAAACACTAAGTATTATATTCGACCCACCATCTACAACTCTCCCCATAACCAACTCCATATAGGTGGTTGCAAAGACTTTTCTCTCTAACAATGCTGTACTGTCACTCCACTCATCGATACCGGGAATTAATAAACACAGTTTAATTTTCACAAAAGACTCCGTTGTTATTTATTATTTGCCTGGTATTAATTTACTACATAATATAAAGCAATATGCAATCATCCAGTCATGTCGTCTCTGCTATTCCTAAAAACAGTCAGGTCGTCTCTTCTTCTACTACCAGTTACCCAGGGTTTCTGTCTCAAACACCATTCAACAAACTAATTTTCCTTCCTCCAAAACTACATTTGGCAATAATAAAAAGTGCTTACACTCTGCATGGTTGAAGAGATAATTTTTTGCTTCACTATTGAGTCGTCGATAACGCAGTTTTATGCCACGCAGGAATGTTAGCAAGAATCATGCAGCACGGAATAAAGAGGATACATTCATCAAAACTGGTTTTCGGAATTGGAAAAAAGCAACTGAAAAATCTCCCAACCATGAACATTCAGATAGCCGCAGATTATCTATCTTGAATGTAATCACTCTTCCTTCTTCTTGTGGTGATTGTGGAGAACTTTTCAGTAGCCAAGTAGCGCAGGATAAATTGGTCAACAGGAAAATGTTGTTGAAAATAATACAATGTCTGCAATATCTGGGTAAACAATGTCTACCTTTTAGAGGAGATAATGACAAGGATGGTAATTTTCTACAGCTTCTCCAACTCCGCACAAATGATGATCTTGATCTTAAAATATGGCTCCAGAAACAAACAAAATAAATACACCAGCAAAGCTATGCAACATGAAACTTTGCAGATAATGTCTAATAGGATTTTACGTGAAATTGGACAGGATGTAGAATCTCCTTGTTCTTTTCCATTCTTGCAGATGAATGTTGTGACGTGTCGAATGCAGAACAACTAGCAGTATGTATGCGTTGGGTCGATTCTTCTTTTTTATCCCACGAAGAATTTCTTGGCTTTCTTCAAATTCTACATGTGAGTGCTAACACCATCTTTAAAGCAATGGAATAAATCAAAGCGATTGAATTCGTCAGTAACAAATTGCCGCCGTCAATGTTATGATGGTGCTGCTTTAATGTCAGGTACACGACGACAAGGGGTTGCAGCACTAATTCAAACAATTCAACCTAAGGCCACCTTTGTTCATTGTTACTGTCATGCGCTTAGTTTATTTGTCAAAGACGTCACATCAAGATGTATCATTCTGAGAGATGCAATGGACATCGTGTATGAAATATGCAAACTTACAAAACATTCTCCTAAAAGAGAAAGTCACTTCAATCGAATTAAAGAAAAAACAGATCCTGATACTGAAGTTGCATCATCTAGAATCCGAGTATTCGGCTTCACACGATGGACAGTCCTGGCTAAAAGTGTTACTAGTGTTCTAGACAATTACATAATCATACATACACTCTGAGAAGAATTCTTGCAGATTCGCTTAGAGTCAGAGATGAGAGCACGAAGAACTGGTACCCAAAGCCAGAGGAAGAAATTCGACTTTTATTTCGGATTAAAATTAGGTGATCTTATATACCGACACACTGGCAGGACCCCAACTTATCGTCATACGAAGCAGAAGTAATAACCACTCACACTGTTGATACTTTAAAAGAAAATCTTTCAGACAAATCCTTTGATTTTTTTCCTTGAAGCAATGGAGAAAAAACGAGAAATACTGGAGCTGGATGATCCAGTCTTGCCTAGAAAGCGCAAACTACCAGCCAATTTGAAAGACGGTAATCCCGGGTTTCAATTTGATGATCCGAATGATAGATACCGTCTTATTTACTTTGAAGGATTGGATTTGTAGCATTGAACGCATATTTAATCAACCTGGCTTCCACGTGTATAATTTAATAGAAACATTTCTACTATACATAAAAATCTTTTTGATGAGGTAAAGCTCGGTGAAATTCAAAAGGTGTATGCTGGCAATATGGATGCCTACAAATTAAAGACGCAGTTACCCACTTTTACAAACAATGTTGACACAAGATGAGCGAAAGCCAGAAGATGTGCAGCTATCCGACATACTCCGTTTTCTTTTTCAGATCTATGACCTGCCCTGTTCGATCTGTGCTGTCAGATATAGAGGTACTGGTTCGCTTACTTCTCGTCAGTTCAGCTACAGATGCTGTTTAAGAGCGATCCTTTTCTGCTATGAGACGCCTCCCACCAATTTTTAACATAATTTCCGATTTCAAAAACGCTTATTTGGATTTTATTTTGTTTAAAACTTAATTTTCCATTCCTGGTACTAATGCTACCATAATAAATATTTACGGATTTAAAACCACCACGTAGCCAGGGGGTGCCATGGGGGGCAAGACCTTCCTCTTGCAATTACATTTGCACCCCCTGAAATTTGTGATCCAAAAAATATTATAAATATAAATACTCTTATATTTCGTAGTTAACTATACTTCTTCATTATGAAGCAGTATTTACTTTTGCGTAATATATTTTACAGAAGGGCCGGATTAAGAGGCCAAGGTGCTGGGGCTCTGGGCCACCCACCAAGAGGGGACCTCCCACCAATTTTTAACATAATTTCCGATTTCAAAAACGCTTATTTGGATTTTATTTTTTAAAAAACTTTTTTCTATTCTTGGTACTAATGATACCATAATAAATATTTACGGATTTACAACCTCCTACGTAGCCAGGTGGTTCCACCCACTGAAATTTGTGATCCAAAAAATATTATGAATATAAATACTCTTATATTGCGTAGTCAACTATACTTCTTCATTATAAACCAGAATTTACTGTTATGTAATATATTTTACAGCAGGGCCGGATTAAGAGGCCAAAGGGGCCAAGGGGCTGGGGTCCTGGGCCACCCACCAAGAGGGGACCTCCCACCTATTTTTAACATAATTTCCGATTTCAAAAACGCTTATTTGGATTTTATTTTGTTTAAAACTTAATTTTCCATACCTGATACTCCTGATACCATAATAAATATTTACGGATTTTGAAACCCCACGTAGCCAGGGGGTGCCAGGGGGGCAAGGCCTTCCTCTTGTCATTACATTTGCACCCCCTGAAATTCGCGATCCAAAAAATATTATAAATATAAATACTCTTATATTTCGTAGTCAACTATACTTCTTCATTATGAACCAGTATTTACTTTTATGTAATATATTTTACTGCAGGGCCGGATTAAGGGGCCAAGGGCTGGGGTCCTAGGCCACCCACAAAGAGGGGACCTCCCACCAATTTTTAACATAATTTTCGATTTCAAAAACGCTTATTTGGATTTTATTTTGTTTAAAACTTTATTTTCCATACCTGATACTACTGATACCATAATAAATATTTACGTTATTTAAAGCCCCCACGTAGCCACGAGGTGCCAGGGGGGCAAGGCCTTTCTCTTGTAATTACATTTACACCCCCTGAAATTTGTGATCCAAAAAATATTATAAATATAAATACTCTTATATTTCGTAGTCAACTATACTTCTTCATTATGAACCAATATTTACTTTTGTGTAATATATTTTACAGCAGGGCCGGATTAAGGGGCCAAGGGGCTAGGGTCCTGGGCCACCCACAAGAGGGGACCTCCCACCAATTTTTACATAATTTCCGATTTCAAAAACGCTTATTTGGATTTTATTTTGTTTAAAACTTGATTTTCCATACCTGATACTACTGATACCATAATAAATATTTACGTTATTTAAAGCCCCCACGTAGCCACGGTGTGCCAGGGGGCAAGGCCTTCCTCTTGCAATTACATTTGCACCCCCTGAAATTTTGATCCAAAAAATATTATAAATATAAATACTCTTATATTTCGTAGTCAACTATACTTCTTCATTATGAACCAATATTTACTTTTGTGTAATATATTTTACAGCAGGGCCGGATTAAGGGGCCAAGGTGCCAAGGGGGCAAGGGTCTGGGGTCCTGGGCCACCTACTAAGAGGGGACCTCCTACCAATTTGTAACATAATTTCCGATTTCAAAAACGCTTATTTGGATTTTATTTTGTTTAAAACTTAATTTTCCATACCTGATACTACTGATACAATAATAAATATTTACGGATTTAACCCCCCCCCACGTAGCCAGGGGGTACCAGGGTGGGGGAAAGGTCTTACCTTGCAATTACATTTCCATCTCTTGAAATTTGTGATGCAAAAAATATTATAAATATAAATAATCTTATATTTCGTAGTCAACTATACTTCTTCATTCTGAACCAGTATTTACTCTTATGTAATATATTTTACAGCAGGGCCGGATTAAAGGGCCGGGGCCCTGGGCCACCCACCAAGAGGGGACCTACCACCAATTTTTAACATAATTTCCGATTTCGAAAACGCTTATTTGGATTTTATTTTGTTTAAAACTTAATTTTCCAGTACTGGTACTAATGATACCATAAATATATATTTACGGATTGTAAACTACCAGTTAAAATAAAACTATTGACCATAATAACATCTAAATATGATTTAAATTTGTTACCTTGTAAAAAGAAAAAAAAGAAAAATTTACGCGTTCTCAAACTCAAACATAACTTCGCTAGTTTCGGATCAAGTTGTGAGGGAAACAAAGCCTCGATGCTTTTCACTTGTTTCCAGCTTGGTGAAAGAGATTCTCAGTGTATCTGTCTTTTTTGTCAACTTACCAAATATATATTT
Organism: Sepiola atlantica; assembly: GCA_963556195.1. Classification (NCBI taxonomy): domain Eukaryota; kingdom Metazoa; phylum Mollusca; class Cephalopoda; order Sepiida; family Sepiolidae; genus Sepiola; species Sepiola atlantica. Next base: position 31,274,022 of record OY744549.1, on the reverse strand, counting down.
TTAAATATTGTTAATTCACACTATTTAATATTATAAATTATCAATTAAATAATTATAATCCAAATGATGTAATATAAACACAAAATGAATTCACGTTGTTATTCTGCCAGCTTTTTTTAAAGATATTTTTTAAATTTATAAAAGAAAGTGTTGTCTTCATTCAAAAGATAGAAATGAATACTAGCAACCTAAATTATTTTCAAATGAAACTGGGAATTAGTTAAAAAAATTAGTTTTTGTATTTTATCACGAATCTCAAATACGTTTTTTCTTTTTGTCACTTGCAACTGTTAATTGAAAAAATTGTGAATGTTACATTCAAAATTTTTTAAATTAACATAGAAAAAAATCCCAGATTTCACCCAAGATGAAGTTGAATGAAAAAACAGCATTGGTAAGGTATAAACCCAACGAGAGGCCAGCAAAAAAAGGCTTGTGATGTAGGGTGGGATTAAGTGAATTAGTGAATCCAATGTTTTTTCACACATACATGAGAAGTAGAAGTCGAAGACTTTGGCATCAGTTCTTTCTTTAATTTTGATTGTCATGTCTGTGTGAAGTAATAGTGAAAAGAAATGTCAAAATAAATAAAGAGTGGATAGGGAGATAGAATAAAAGTATAATAATAAAAAAATTCTTGGTTATTGAAACAGTTTAGTTACATTTTTATTTTCTTAGAGACAACTACTCTTAGAAAGATTAGAGGAAATTTTGACCAACATAAATGTAAGTGCATATATTTCTTTTCTTTTTTGTTAACTCTATTTTAAAGAAATTTAAAATGTGTTTTTAGAAAAAAATAATTACTAATAGCATTTTTTATTATTATTAATCTTTGGGTGTTTAAACAACTGAAAATCGTGGGGTTCCCTTAAGAGGCTATGCCATCTTCCAATATTTGTAAATAAATATTTTTTAAATAAGTATTTATTAATATGCTATTGTTTTGAAGCAAATGAAATCGAGGTACTTGTTCGTCTTTTACCATAGTCCGTTTTTCACAACTTTTTACTGACCATTTTTTTGTTCTTTTTTCGTTGTACACTTACCTATCAGGCTGCTAGAGAATTTCGGGGTTTTGGAAACATTTTCAAATATTTTACATTTTAGGAGGGGGATCAGTTTACAATATAAATTCAACGTAGACTGATCCCTCTCTTTTGGACCATCTCAATTTTTGTAAAAATCTTTTTCGGTGTACAATTACCTATCATGTCGATAGGGAATTCCAGGGTTTTTGGAAAAAAAATTCAAAAAATTAGATTTTAAGCCGGGGGATCAGTTTTCACTGTAAATTCAACGTAGACTGATCCCCTCTTTTTGACCATCTCAAATTTATAAAATTCTTCTTCTGCTTACAACTACCCCCTACCAATAACGAACACGTATTGTGTTATCTTTTGGGTACTTGTGCAGTTTACAGACCGGGCTATTTTTTAGATAAGATTTTCAAGTTAAATTAAATTTTTACAATATCTTTTGTTTATTACATTGTTAGGTAAAAGTACAGAATAGTTTACAAAGCCCCCTCCCCACGCTTCCCCCTAAGTGAAGAATGGCTGTCTAAATAATGTTATTATTTCAACTTGGTTCGTAATTAAATTACGAGATTAAATCCATCAGGTATCTTTTACAATAGCCCTCAAACGAAAACGATGAAAAAACAAATATACAACAAATCAAAGTTACCGTAGCCGATAAAATTGGATTTCCAACATACCTGTGACATTTATTAATGATTATAATCTGTTAAAAGTGCTGTTTTTTATAAATCGATATTTCTATCGCACGGAGACTGGAAGAATAAAATGGCGGCCATTTTCGCAGCCTCGTTTTCGTTGAATTCTTTCGGGGTTGTTTTTTTACTGGGACTCATATTCAAAGCGCAATTTTTCATTTTTCAACCAAGCAAAAGAACAAAACAAAACTACATTTTAAGCAAAAGGAATAAAATCATTTTCTTTTGATTTACATGTCATTTTGCTTTTATTTATATAATATTTTCATTCAACCCTAAAACCCTAACCCGAGTTCACAATCTAGTGGGGATGGATGATCTCTTTGCTCTCCCTAACCCTAACCCTAACTCCAGCCCTAACCCTAACTCCACCCATAACCCTAACTCCAGCCCTGATCGTTAAAATGTTCGTTTCATAAAATAAAATTTCAAAAATGCACCCCCCCCAAAAAAAACGCCACTTTGATTATGAGTCCCGGTAAAAATACACACACACCTGACAACAAGAACCCAAAACGAGGCTGGCAAAACGAGACTGTCGACGCCATGTTTTTGCAGAAAAATCCGTGCCCAGAAAAAAAAATGTTTTTCATGTCTAATAAAAAAAACATTTATCCTACGTAAAAATACAAATAGCTAACTAGGAAAATCTCCAGTCTCGACGTACATCGCATTTATTTGTTGCATATTCATTTTTTGACCACGTTCTACTTCTTTTCTTGAACCCGACTCGCGAGTTTGAGGGCTATTGTAAAAGATACCCAATCCATTATAATGCATTTAGGTTTCTTTGTAAACAAGTCAGCCATTTTAATATGTTGTTAATAATTGAAAAAAAATATCAATTACTTCGTGTCTGTTCGAAATTTGAAAGGAAATTTGTTTTCCTTGTCATGAAATACATTTCTAATTTATTTTTTGTAACTGTAATTCAGCGTTTTAATCTCGGCGGGAAAGAGGATGTGTTGAAAATCGGCCGCTCGTCGAGTTGTTTTTTTTCCTTCAAAATTGGTAAATCACTGTAAGATGAAGTGGTTAATTCGTCGGTTGTATTTTTCTTATTCTTTTCCGACTTTTCAACGATTAATTTGAAAGAAGTAAACAAATTTAAAAAGTAGTAAACAAACTTACTTTTAGGCAAGATGGCCACGAGAGATTAATAAACTGAATTACATTTACAATAATATAACTAATAAATTAATTTCATGACAAGAAAAACAATTTTGCTTTTCTAAATACATGATTTTCTAATAATTTCAAAGCCAGTTCAAATGACTTTCTATTCGATAGTTTAAATACTTCCAAATGCCTTTCAAATTTTGAACAGAGACGAAGTAATTGATATATTTTTCAATTATTAACAAAATATTAAAATGGCTGACTCATTTACGAAGAAACCTAAATGCATTATGATAGATTTAATCTCGTAATTTAATTACGAACCGGGTTGAAATAATAACATTATTTAGAAAGCCATTCTTAACATGGAGAAAGGGGTGCTTTGTTAACTATTCTGTACTTTCACCTAACAATTTAATAAACAAAAGATATAGTAAAAATTGGGGAATCTTTTACTATAATCAACAGAACGGAAGAACGAAAAAAGGGTGAAAAAACAAATGTGCAACAAATAAATGTTAGCAAGGGCAAGACAAGTTACTATTCTACCTAGCTGGATAAGTTTATTTGTATTTTAACTTATTTTAAAGTTGTTATTGTTGTTTTAAAACCAAGTGTCGGCTCCAGTGTTTCCCACTAGATCTGGTGATTTTGATTTGAATCTGGCTAGTAAAATTTGGATCTAGCGGCTAGCGATTTTTTTCTTTGAAATCCGGCGATTTCGTTTGCCACATACACACACGCAATTTCAGATTTCAGTAAAACTATTTTCCGTATTCATTTTCTCTTTAGTCATGTTATATAACAGATCTCACTCTATCCGGAACTAATGTTGGACAGCGAAGTGCTGAGCGTTCACCGTTTCCGGAGAGCTACAAAAAGGAAAACATGAAAAAGGGGCTTGGCGCTAGTTGGAGGTAGCCGCCATCTTTTTCCCCCAGCTAGCGCCCAACGAGTGAACACGTAGAAATAAGATAACAACTTAACCGTCGCCGTCGCCGTCGTCATCAAGGAATTAAGATAAACAACTTAACCGTCGCCGTCGCCGTCGTCATCAAGGAATTAAGAATAAAAAGAACGATCTTTGCTTTGGGGTAAATAAATATATTTGATTAATCCTATTCAAGTTGTCCGTGTCTCCTTGCAACCATACGCTTGTCTATCACACTGGTGTCAGAAGCGTACAGCAAGTTAAATATGGAGAACTACACGAACTTCACACGGGACGAACTTTTCACCCTCATTAGAGAGCAGAGAACACTATTGTTCAATTTGAAGACAGGGGCGGAACAGCCATCCGAACGTGTAATTCAAGAGGTTCAAACCGACTTGGACGACATGCTGGCGGCTTTAAGGCTGACTCCTCCGACAGCAACCCGTACGAATCAGAAGGAGAACGAGTATAGCGTAGTTATACGTCAACAGGCTATCCGGGACGTTCTCAAACAGCAGAAATTATTCCGCCCGGGAAATGACGTGAACCAATTCATCACGGCGCTGAACAAAGCTTATACCATCCACGTCGCACCGGAATTGGAGAGATATCCCAGCCTAGAAGGCGAGTTCGTCAAATCCGCGAAAGATTTACTTGACCAGGGTATCTTTCAGCAGATGGTGGATTCAAAGTCAGACTCGTCCACTTTTCAGGAACTAAAGGAGTACTTGCAAGCGGCTCACGGCAGCCAGATGACGAGCTTCCAGCACCTTAGCCGAGCCTGGGACTTGGAGCGAATAGACGGCGAAAAATTACCAGACTTCGCATCTCGCCTGGAGAACACTTTGAGAGATGCTGCCGTCCACATTAAAACGAAATTCAAAAAGGATAAAAAGACAGACCTGACAGTGGACGGTCTGGTTTCCATAATAGGCGCGATGCTGATGAGCGAAAAGGTGAAAACCTGGACTCCAAATATTTACACTCACCTAGTAAAGACGATGGACAATCATTACAATGCGATCGGCATAGCTTGCGAGGCCCAGCGATACATCGATCGTGGTGTAAAATCTGACGTCTCCTCGCCACAAGAAGCCTACTATACACAGAAATCACAGCAGTCTTACCAGGATGAGGCGTCACTCAGAACGACCCTGTCACCCCAACTCAGTAGGCAGCCACACCAGAGAGGCCCCGTCAACCAACATCCGAAGCAAGACCGTCCGCGAGGTCGCAAAGGTCGCCAGCACAATTCACAGACCCCGTTATGCCGGAATTACCTCGGGCGTCGACCCTGCTTTCGCGGGCACAATTGCCCATTCCGCCACCCGCCTCGCACCCAAGCACAGGCTCATATCGCTGCAATGGATGATGACCAGACATTCATAACACAGGATTTTCCGTTCGGGCAGGACGAGATGTGATGCTTCGTTCGCCCGACCCTCACATCAGCCATCACGTCTTCAATTTTCAAGGACCTAACCACCATTCACCGCTCGTCCAATCCTCATTCAATATTGACGGTGTGTACTTCTCCGGCATCGCGATGTTAGACTCAGGATGCTCCACGTGCATCATACCGCTGTCCCAGCTTCCCAAGGAAGCTGAAAAATATATGACCCGCACTGATATTCGGGTGAAGGGTATCAATGGGAGCATAGCCGCCCTGGGTGAACTGACATGTGACGTCACGATTGGCAACCACAATTCCCCCACGTTCAAAAAAGTGAACGTGCTTGTTACAACCCAAAACACACCAATCCTGATCGGCCAGAATATCCTGCGTCACAGCACGCTCAGCTCATATATAATTGACAACCAAAATTCCACGGTAAAATTCAGGCGCACATTTCCCTCAGGTTCCTTATCACACGCCGCGACCATCGCGCCGCCGACATCGTCGACCCACGTTCCTGCATGTGAACCCCAAACTGCTGTATTCCAGAGTCTCAAGTCGGAACCTCAACCCAACGCCCAGACACTGGAAGATAAATTAACTTGGCTGAAGCAGAACACTGGGCTATCGCTGCCGAATCACCCAAACCGGGACGAATTGGAGGATACGGCGAACCTTCTTATCAAATTCGCTGACATCATCGGCTTGAATGACAACAAACCAGGGACGTTCATCCGGCCCATCCGGATACCGACCAACGGCCAATCCCGCAGTCAGAAGCAACACCCGATCGCCCAGGCCTTGGAAGCCGATGTCGATAACGAAATCAGACGCATGGCGAATGAAGGCGTCATCGAAAAATGCAGTGACCCCAGGGGCTTTAACAGCCCAGTGTTCGCTGTGCGCAAGAAAAACGGTTCAGTTCGCGTAGTGGCTAATTTCAAGAGAACACTGAACAAGGTCTTAGTCGATCTGGACCCTTACCCAATACCGAGGATAGACCATCTATTTCACAAGATCGGCAGGGGCAACACCTACTTTGCTTCTCTGGATCTTCGCAGCGGCTACTGGCAAATCGAAATCGACCAGCAGGACCGTCACAAAACCGCGTTTACATGGAAGGACCAGTGCTACCAGTACACTCGCCTGGCCTTCGGTCTTACCTCTGCCGGACAGATCTTTTCACGTTGCGTAGCGGAAGCTTTAGCCACAGTCAGTTCACGCGATAACATCTCGTCGTACATTGACGACAACTTGGTACATGCAAGAACATTCAATGAATACATATTCGCTCTGGAACAGCTTTTTACCGCCCTCCGGAATTTTGGTCTCAAGCTAAACCCGGAAAAATGCTCATTCCTTGCACCTGAGGCAAAATTCCTCGGACGCATTATAACCAGTGACGGTTTCAAGCCTGATCCTGAATACGTTCGGGCTATCCGAGAAATGAAGCCCCCAACTTCGAAAAAGGAACTACAAAGCCTTATCGGGCGGTTGGTATGGATTAGGCAATTCCTTGAAACGCGCTTGCAGGAACAAATCCGATTGGACACATTTTCAAAACTCATATCTCCCATTCATGACCTCAACAGGGCCAATAAACCTTTTCTCTGGACTGAGAGTGCCGACAAAGCCTTCAGAAGAATCAAAGAACGGCTTGCCTCTCCACCAATCATTTCATTCCCGGATTTTTCAAAGCTGTTCACACTCACCACCGACGCTAGCGATGTCGCATGTGGTGCGATCCTAATGCAAGAAGCTGACAACGGGAAGAAGAATATCATAGCTGTTGCTTCACATGCATTCAACCCCACGGAACAGAACTGGTCCACGACGGAACGGGAGGCCTACGCTATCAAGTGGGCGATAATTAAGTTTGATTATTTTCTCCGAAACCGCCCCTTTGTTCTTTTCACCGACCACAGGTCATTGACGTATCTGGATCAGCGGGTATTTAATAATGCCAAAATACGGAGATGGCAAGAAGAAATTTCGTGCTACGATTTTGTTCTCGAATACATCGAGGGCGAATCGAACATTTGGGCTGACATGCTCAGTAGGGGTTGCGGGCAGAAGAAGGCCAAAACTCCGTATGACCCGACCCCAGCAGGCCAGACTTTCGAGCTAAGTGGGTCAGTTTTACGCATGTATATACCGTCTTGGTGCCTCAGCGAACTTAACGGTTTACGGTTGATTCCTAAGACTCACTCACCACAAGGCACCCGTGCACAAGAACACATCAGCAATGCGTTCTTTTCATATCATTCGTCATCCTCCATCCCTACAGAGAGAATCTGCAATCACTTGGGCATTGCAGAAGAACAACAGAAGGATGAAACATTAGCGAAGATCATCAGTGCCCTCCAGTCACCCTCACCGGATAAACCACATATTGATCCCGACGATCACGGTGCTACGCTCTTCAATAGACACTTCCAACAATTTTTTCTGGAGCCAGGCACCTCCGTTTTGATGATTCGGGACAGCAACAACTCCCCCAAACTGGTTGTGCCGTATAAACTTCGTGCCAGATACCTCTCGCAGGCACATGAAGGCACCAATCACTCGGGCATCACGCGCATGCAAGAACTCATGTCCAGTTATTGGTGGGAGTTCAAGAACCGCGACATCAAGGCCTACGTTGACTCTTGCGTAACATGCGCAAAATGCAAAGGGAACTATGGCAAACGCACCCACTGGCCCATGGGTCACTGCAAACGCGGAAAGAAACCATTTGAGTTGGTCTTCATAGACTTTGTGACAATGCCAAACTCGAAAGGAAAACGTGACATCCTGACAATTTTGGACAGCTTTAGTCGGTACTTCACGGCCATACCATGCGCAAGGGACCGTGCCATTGACGCAGCCCGTGGGTTGTATCAATTCTTCCTTCGACACAGGGAGATTCCACGGATTGTTTTATCTGACCGTGGCACACACTTCACGGGAGAAGTGTACAGACGATTCTGCGACCAGTTGGCTATCACGCAGGAACTCCACTGTCCGTGGAGACCACAGAGCTCAGGCAACATCGAGCGACAACATCGAACGATGAAAAACGCGCTATATATGCTATGCGAGGACAGAAATTGCGAGTGGACTGACGTCCTGGGATCTGTGGTCTCGTCCATGAACGCCACGGTCAATAGCGCTACCGGTGTCTCCCCCCATTACGCAATCACTGGTCGTCATCCCAACATTGGTTTGCCTATGCTTCACAATAAACAAATCAGAAGCGACGATCCGGGGGCATATGGCATGGAGATCAATGCCCTGCTGAGGCAGGTTCACCACCATGTCACTCTGGCCAACGACGAGGCTGACCACAAACTTGAGAGGAATGCGCATAATCCTACTTGCAAAGACTCAATACAAGTGGGTGACAGGGTCCTACTTCATCGGCCACAATCAGGACCGGCCCAAGCATCTCATCTACCTTGGGTGGGGAATTTCACGGTCACAAAGTCAAATGATGTGATGTGCCAAGTGCAAGATGAAAAGGGTGATACAGCCTGGATCCACCGCGCACATATCAGACAACTGGCCCCTCGACCACCACACCTATGCAACACACCCTTACCCCTCTCACCATGTACCAACCACAAAAATCATGTCGAACCGCAGTCACCAAGGGACCCAGATCCAACTCACGACATACACCCTACAACATTACAAGAGGGCAATACAGACAGTACTCCGCTACCAGCGAGAATGACGAGAGGACGACTACCTGCACGCTTCAAGGACTTTGTCATGAACTGAGGATATCCCACGGACTAGTTCACAAACCTGATTGAGATCTGAGGGGGCATTTGTTATATAACAGATCTCACTCTATCCGGAACTAATGTTGGACAGCGACATGCTGAGCGTTCACCGTTTCCGGAGAGCTACAAAAAGGAAAACAAGAAAATGGGCTTGGCGCTAGTTGGAGGTAGCCGTCATCTTTTCCCCAGCTAGCGACCAACGAGTGAACACGTAGAATTAAGATAACAACTTAACCGTCGCCGTCGCCGCCGTCATCAAGAATTAAGATAAACAACTTAACCGTCGCCGTCGCCGCCGTCATCAAGAATTAAGATAAACAACTTAACCGTCGCCGTCGCCGTCGTCATCAAGGAATTAAGAATAAAAAGAACGATCTTTGCTTTGGGGTAAATAAATATATTTGATTAATCCTATTCAAGTTGTCCGTGTTTCCTTGCAACCATACGCTTGTCTATCACACTCATATTAAACATTGATTGTTTTATAAAAGAAAAACTTTGATGTGTCGAACAAAATTTATTTTAGCATTTTGGAATAAACTTGAAACCTTAATATATTAGGAATTTCAATAATCGACTAAATTTAACTAAATAAAAATACAATTAAGGATGTTTATTTTTAAACATAAACTAGAAAGAAGGAATATGCCTGTCAATATCGTATCCATGTAGATAAACATATTAGACATTTGCATTGATTGAATTTCTTTTATTTGTCACAATGATAAAATCAAGATAAAACCAAGTTAAAAAACGATCCATTTTTCGGTAGAAAAGTAGTATAATATCCATATTTTGGGAGGCCCTGGGAGGCTCCGCGCATGCGTCAGATTTCATTCATAAAAAGTCGCAGCGAGCGACCCAAACCAGCCCATGCGTACTGAGCGCACAATTCAAATGCAACCAGACGAAAACGTTTTTTTTAATTTTTTTTTTAATTTTTTTTAAATTTTTTTATTATTATTATTATTATTATTATTATTATTATTATTATTATTATTATTATTATTATTATTATAATAATAATAATAATAATAATAATAATAATAATAATAATAATAATAATAATAATAATAATAAAAAATTAAAAAAAAAAAAAAATTGTTTTTTGGTTTAATGAATATTTACATTGAAAAAAACAACATTTTATTAATTATGTAAGTGTTTGAAATAAATCAAAATGTCAGAATGAACAACCCCCAAAAAGTATTAGAAAAACACGTTTATTTTAATTAAAAACTAAAATGCTTTCATCCGTTTACACTTGAATTGTGCGCTCAACACGCATGCGACTCACCACGACCTTCCATGAATGAAATCTGACGCATGCGCAGAGCCTCCCAAAATATGGATACTATACTACTTTTTTACCTTCACATCTTATTCACGTCTGTCCGTCAAACACAACAGATTTTATTAAAATAAATATCGTTTTTTTTTTTTTTAATATTTAAAACAATACAACAATTGTCCTGACTTCCGGATAAATCACCTTTTCACTTATGGTTTCCAAAAGAGCGACAATCAAGGGAGGTAATTTCGTCCTCAAAATCCTTTGTTTTTATTTCAGAGATTGCCTATTTACAATTTAATCATTTCATGGTTTGTTTGTAAGAAACTGATTAAGCAGAAAATTAATTTTTAAATTTACAAATCGAATAGTAATTTATTTCTTTAAAACAGATACATCATTGGAAAGAAAAAGAAGAACAATAACAACAAAGTTAGATTTTAATATAAAAAAGTAGTTCATTTTTATGTCTTCTCGAAAAATATCTTTGAATTTGTAAAAAAAAAAGGGAATGGTGGTATTTACAGATTGTGCGCTCATCATTTGGAGGATATGTGGCCAACTATTTAATTGCTTTACACTGCAGCAATATATGACACAAGGTTGGAAGGTGAGGGAGTGTCAAGACAGCGCCCCCAAGAGGAGCACTCTGGCCAGCAAAAATAGCCTGGGCAGCCCCGTCGGCATTCCCCGGTTTGGGCGCCTCGGGCAGTAAGCAATGAACTTACTCCACCCCAAACGGTGGAGGCAAGGCCTGGGAGGGTACACCTCCTAAGACAACCCAGGACACTATACCTCAGCCCGGCAGATAAAAGGCCACCGAAATGGCCCAGTTCTTGCTGGACTGATTGTCAAGAACGAATCCTCGACTGGTATTACCCCGTCCCGACGTCCTCAATTAAACGAAGTTAATGAAATACTGAACGGGTATGAGATAATGATATTTATAGTCGGTAACGGATGGGGGGATGCGGAGAGGTAAGTACGGTGGTAGGACAAAAGCCCACCAAAACAATTCACACACGGAAAAAGTCCACCAGCATAAAAATAAATTCAATTTTAAGGCGAATGGGCATAACAGGTAGTTAACAGGTTGTTAAGATCAAGGTTGTTTTTCGATACCGCTGGACGGCTGCTCAGGTTAGTGTAGCAATCCGCGTTTTGGGGGTAGAAAAAATAGTTCCTCTTTCTTTAACTTGTTTTCACGTTAAACGAAAATTATTATAGTTCCTATCTTTGACACGTAATTATCTAGCAGACAATTAAATTTTCGGGTCAAACTTTGCTATGACGAAGTATTTATAAAGAAATGTATTTCTTATACTTTTGTACTTACGAACGACTGTTTTAGCTTGACCTTTAACAACCTGTTGACGCAACATCCCTAATGGCTTCTCATTTACCAACGATGAACTGGTCTGATCCTCACCTTGGTGAAGCGATGTCACTATTTAAACAAAAAATGACGTTATATCTGGAAGATGAGGAGATCGTAGACCAAAACAAACAAGCCAAAAAAATCTGCCGTGGCATAGGTGATGAAGGACTGAAACGTCTAAACGCCAGTGGTCTGACTGATGAACAAAAAAAGTCACCACAAGATCTATGGCATTTTTATGTAGCACAACTAAACACAAACGTGCACTTCAGAATTCATAGACTTCATATAATGCAATACAGGCAAAAGCCAAGTGAGAGCTTAGACGATTTTGTGACCAGGGCCGGGACACTGGCACTGAAGTGTGACTTCTTGGAGGAAGAACCTCATGAGCGTATTATCGAATTGATAATCGCCTCTACACCGTATGATCCATTCCGAAATGAGCTATACACCAAACCCAAAGGTCACAAAATAAGTGATGTCCTTGCTGAAGGCAGGAAATATGAAGCCCTTTCAGCAGGAAACGATCAGCTTCAACTACTTGGTGTGTCCCAATATGAAAAGATCCACAGCATCAACCGGGGCAGAAAATTCAAAAACTGTGACACAAGCCACAAGCCGCGACAATGTCCAGCCTATCATGACGAATGTTGTGCATGCGGGAACAAGGGTCACTGGTCAAGATGCTGCAGAAAAAAACAAAAACAAGATGAGAGCAAAAGCAGAGTTCAGAGAAGCAAGTGAAGCAACAACAACCAGCATCATCATCATAGTGAAACGAGGAAATCATAGTGAAACGAGGAAATCATAGTGAAACGAGGAAATCATAGTGAAACGAGGAAATCCAACTACAGGGAAAGAAAAAACACATTGACCACATAGAAGCTGTGACAACTACCACAAGCATTTCTATTCCATTGCAGTAAGCGCCAAGTGAATGGACAGTATCAATAAACACCCCAGAGATGAAGCATACACAACGCTAAACAGCAAACCACCACATATCCCCAATTCGCCGCACACACTCCGCTTGAAAATTGATTTAAGAGCATCAGGCAACACATTACCTTTAAGAACATTTCGACAAATGTATGGAACAGATGACATCGCTCTCAATATCTTACGACCAGCAGAACATATAAAGCTCACGTCATACAGTGGTGACACAATCACCTGCAGGGGAACTATCAATATCCCATGCCAATATAAAACATCGAAATGGATAGTTGCAACATTTTATGTTGTCGATGTCCCTGGACCCGCAGTTGTAGGTCTGTCTACAAGTGAGCAGCTCAAACTTCTCACAATAAACGTTGATACTATCGGAAACACAAAATTGCGACAACCACCTACACCCATCACTAACGTTGAACAACTGAGGCGAACTTACCCAGAACAATTTGACAGAATTGGCAACTTCAGTGGTACAGCGAAACTTTTGCTAAAGGAGGATGCAGAACCATTTATTGATCCCCCACGCAAATGCAGCATCCACCTCAAAGACAAGCTGAAACAAGTGATAGGAAAGCTGATAGAACAAGACGTGCTAAAAAAGGTAGAAGAGCACACAGACTGGTGCTCCAGCTTGGCCGTCAGTACGAAAAAGAATGGATCCCTTAGGATATGCATCGACCCACAGAAACTAAACTCCAGTCTGAAAGGATGCCCCTACAAAATACCAATAGTTGAAGAGCTGAATCCGAAATTTGCAATGGCAAAAGTGTTCAGCAAACTTGATGCCAAAGCTGGGTATTGGCCAGTCCACCTGGATGAAAAATCCCAGTTGCTAACGACGTGCAGGACCCCTTTCGAACGAGTTTTTTTGAAACGATTGACATTTGGCCTAAGCGTCTCTCATGATATCTTCCAGGCAAGGATGGACCAAATTCTTGAAGGTTTAGATGGTGTCGCTAGCATCAGAGATGATGTAGCAGTATACGGGTAAAATGATGTTGAACACGACAAGAATCTCCACAACCTGATGATATAAGCAGCCGAAACCGGCCTCGTGTTTAACAGCGAAAAATGCGTCATCAAACAACCCACTATAACATTCTTCGGTAATATATACACATCCACCGGCATCAAGCCAGACCCAGCAAAAATACGCGACATACATAAGATGCCAAATCCACAAAGCAAAGATGAGCTATAGCGCTTCCTGGGAATGCTGAACTACTTCTCCCAGTATATTCCAAACTTTGCTGAAAAAGCACACCCACTACGTGGTCTTTTGAAATCACAATCACCATGGGTGTGGGACCCAGATCATCAAAAATGCTACGATGACCTAAAATATATGATCACTGCTGATGACCTCCTATCATACTACGACCAAACAAAACCAATATCACTGGAATTAGACGCCTCACAGAGGGGTCTGGGAGTAGCACTGATACAGGAAGGCAAACCAGTGCCATTTTGTTCCAAAACGTTGACCGACTGCCAGTCAAGATATAGCAATATCGAACGTGAAATGCTAGCAATTGTGCATGGTGTACAACGTTACCACACATACCTGTATGCAAACACATTCACAGTGATCACGGACCACAAACCATTAGTCACTATATGTGCAAAACCACTGCATTCTGCACCACCGCGTCTACAGCGCATGCTGTTAAAAATATAAGGCTACAACTTCAGAGTCATCATCCGTCCAGGCAAAGACATGATCTTTAGGGGTCGAACGTTTCGATATCCTCACGGAATAAACGTACGTAAATTATCTCCTCATCGAAGCCTTTGTTATTCTTTACCCAATAATACTTCAATACTCTCTCCAGAGAGCATCACCACATCATTCAAAACTTCACCCAGAGGCGGTTGTTCTACTCTGTCCACATGTAGCGATTAACATGATTATACTGAAGTATATGTAAAAGAATCTTCATGACAGTATATTTCGCTTGATGGTGTCGCTGTCCTCCCATATATAGTGCCTGGTTTTCCCAAATGGGTACCCAACTGATTTTGGCCAGGCTCAACGTCATTTAACTTTGGTGACCGAACAAGAATAAGCGTGTTAATATGATCATACTGTATTTTAATTAAAACTGGTTTTGCCACTTCCGCTTAAGAATGTTTTCAGCAGTCGACAGTGTACGTTGATCTTCAATCCCTTGTGTGTTTCGTATTTATTTTTTTAATATTTTATTCATCTCCCTCCCACAGCGGTAAAATATGACACAAGGAAGGAAAGAAGGGTTAACAAGCCAGTACTGTAAAGGAAGAGCACTCTGAGCTACAAAAAATATGGGAAGCATCGTCGGCATTACCCGATAGGCGCGCCTCAGTCGATTAGCAATAAACTAACCCCTTCTCAAAGGTGAGCAGGCAAAGACTTGGAGGGTTGATCTCCTAGAACTGTATTGTGTATTTTATACATATGAAAATGTAGGTCAACACATGAGAAAATCTGAAAGTTTTTTTATTTTATTGAAATATGTTTATTTACATAAATAATAATGAAAATAGTTTTTTTTATTAATATGAAATAAATTAATTTTTACAAATACTCAAATGAATATATTTTTAACATAAATATTTATAAAAAATGTGAAACATCGAAAATTTAAAATACTACAAATAAAAACATACGAGTCTATTGAAAATAAAATGTTCGACCGAATTGTGACAGTTATTAGCTGTATTTTTGTTTAATTTTCACCTCTTTGAATTACGACATCGAGGGTTTACATCGAGTACAATCCGGCGCCATCTGTAAATTATCGTGTTTACAAGGCTTCGAATGTGCTGTAGGGTCGAATAACCTGGGGAGTTTTAGGCCCGTACATCTGGGCAGCGCCGGGTGCCATGCTTGTGCAACGTCAAGTGCGACGTTTACACACCACCACTGCTCTGGAGTGATCGGTCTTACAATAAAGAAATTGGACACAGGCAAATTACGTCAACGTCAAAAAGGTAGGACAGACGCTGATTAACAGTTTAAAGGAAATGTGTATTTACCATAAAGGTAATAACAGGAGAAGGAAAGCTGAAATAACAGGTATAGCGTTACTAAAAGTAGGAAAGGCTGAAGCAGGTGCTGATGGAAGCTGGAGCAAGGGCCGATGGAAGTTGTTGGAGCAGGCGTTGCTGGAAGTTGAAACAGGAGCCGCCGGAGAGAGCTAGTGCAAACGTTGTATTAGCAGGTTGATGCAGAAGTGAGCCGGAACAGGAGTGAGCTGGAGCATTGGAAGTTGCTGGGGCAAAAGCTGCTGGAGCTGATGCTGCAAGGAGTTAAAGCAAGAGCCACTGGACGGAGCTTTAAAAAGTCATTGCTGGAAAATGCTGGAGCACGTGCTGCAGGAAGCTGATATGAAGGCCATTGGAAGGAGTTAAAGCAGGCGCGGCAGGAAGCTGAAGCAAGAGCCGCTATTTGGAGCTGGAGCAGGCGTTGCTGGAAGCTGAACCAGGAAACGCTGGAGAAAGCTGAAACAGACGTTGCTAGAAGGAGTAAGCTGGAGCATTAGTGAACTAGAGCAGGAGGAGTTGATGTAGAAAGTGCTGGGGCAAGAGCTGCTGTAAGAAGCCGCTGAAGAAGTTGGAGCAAGCGCTGCTGGAAGGAGCTGAAGCAGGGGTTCCTGGAAGGAGCTGGAGGAAGTTGAAGCAGGAGACGCTGGAAGGAGCAAAAGCAGACTCTGCGGGAAGCTTAAGCAAGAACTGCAGTAAGGAGTCCAAGCAGTCGTTTCAGCAGGAAGCTAAAGAAGGAGTTGCTGGAAGGAGCTAAAGTATGTGCTGGTTGAGGAAACTGAAGCACGCTCTGAAGGAAGCTGAAGCAGGAGCTGCTGGAAGGAGCTAGAGCAGGTGCTGCTGCAAGGAGCTGGAGCAGACGCTGGAAGGAGCTGAAACAGGCGTTCCTGAAAGGAGCTGGAGGAAGCTGAGCAAGAGCCGTTGGAAGGAGCAAAAGCAGGCGCTGCGGGAAGCTGAAACAATAACTGTAATAAGAAGTCTAATCAGTCGTTGCTGAAAGGAGAAGCGCTGCAAGAAGCTGAGGTATTTTCATTAACATTGGTTGATTTCCTGAATTTTAGTGATTTTTTAATTGAAGGGGGTAAAAATGTTTTTACATTTTGGGAATCGGCTATTGATTTTGCACGTACCAAATATTTATTTTTAAAAATGTCGTTGCTGACAGGAGAAGCGCTGCAAGAAGCTGAAGTAGAAGCCGCTGAAATATTCTTTAATCATTTGAATATTTGGGTGTAAGGGGATACACAACAGGGGCTGGGCATCTGGCAACAAGGCTCGCTGCCAGATGCCCCAGCCCCTGCTATGTATGCAGGTGACTTCAATTGCTGGAACACTGACTGGGGCTATACGATCACCAACCCAGAAGGGGCTACCTGGCAGACTGTTCAGCCCGAAGGAGCCCCACTCATTTGCCTCCAGGCGCTGGAATACCATGACCAACACAGACCTGGCCTTTGCCAAAGTCATCGGGCAAGAGCCACTCCCTGTACGGCGCGTCTAGGACCGATTCCCCCGTTCACAACATCGTCCGTCACTTATCACAATACTATCGCTCGCCCAGCCGACGCACGGAAAACCAGTCCAAAGGTGGAACTTCCGCAAGGCCAACTGGTCGGAGTTCACGTGCAGCACCAATACTGCAGCTGAATTATTGACAGTGCCTACCACGTCCAATATAGACGAAGCCTACAAGGCATATTGCACGATTTTGACAGCCGCCGCCAAGAAACACGTCCCATGGGAAGTCCGAAAGAACTATGTACCCTGCTGGGACGAAGAAACTCCTGCACGCCCATAACGAATCCAACACCAAGGCCGAGAGGGCCATAGCTGCCACAGACCTCATGACCCGCCTCAACAACAAACGGAGATAGAGGTGGACCGAGACCATCAAATCAATCAACTTCACCAACTTCAGCCGTCAAGCATGGCAGACCACCAACAAGCTGACAGGCCAGGCAACAAAACCAAAACCGTGCCCCATCACTGCCGACGCCATTGCAGCCCAGTTGATCACCAACGGGAGGTTCCCCAATCCTGACAAGAAGTTCACCAGGAAGACTATCAGCAAAGTGAACGACCTACGCAGGGCCCACAGTGCTGATGCCAACCTGTCTGGAGACTTCACCAAGGACGAGATCAAATCGGCTCTCAAACACCTGAAGCTACACAAAGCAGCTGGGACCGACAACATCCATCCTGAGTTTATCCTTCACCAGGGTAGCAAGGCCACGGAGTGCCTTCGATCTTTTTGTTCCCTCTGCTTCCGCACGTTCCAGCTCCCGAAGATATGGCGACGAGCCAAGGTCATCGCTCTCCCGAAGCCCAACAAGCCGCTGGATGACCCAAAGGGATATCGCCCCATCGCCCTCCTCTGCGTGCCATACAAGATCATGGAGCGTCTCCTCCATGCGCGCCTCGATTCAGTGATCAACCCAATACTGCCAAACGAGCAAGCTTGCTTCTGTCACGGAAGGTCCACCGTGGACCAGGAAACCTTCCTCACCCAAGATATCGAGGATTCTTTCCAACGAGGTGAGAAGGCAGGCGTCGTTCTCCTCGATCTCACAGCAGCGTACGATGCTGTCTGGCTCCGTGGACTCTACCTAAAGCTCCTACAGACAATCCTAGACCGACACATGGCGGACCTCATCATGGAAATGCTGACCAACCGCAGCTTCACCCTTCACACCAGCAACGGCCAACACAGCAGGCACGGACGGCTCAGAAATGGTGTCCCACAAGGCTCTGTACTTGCCCCAATGCTGTTTAACATTTACATCTACGACCTCCCAGACACGCTGTACAAGAAATATGGATACGCTGACGACCTAGCCATCCTTCTGTCTAACAAAAGCTGGGAGACGATCGAACTGGGGTTTACGGCTGATATGAACACCCTGCCAAACTACCTGACAAACTGGCGCCTTAAGCTCTCCGTGGCCAAGACCACGTCCACCGCATACCATCTAAACAACCGAGAGTCAAACAAGACACTGCGCATATTTACCCAGGCATAGGTCTTCTCTGCCGCTGAGTACTGCTCCCCAGCCTGGTGCAGGAGCTCCCACACCAAGAAGCTGGACGTAACGCTCAACACCGCCTTACGCACAGTCTCTGGCTGCTTGCGCGCCACACCAATCAACCAACTACCGATTCTCGCCGGCATCGCACCATCAACCCTGCGCCGTGAGGCGGCTGTCCTTGCACTGTCAAGAAAGGCCACCATCGATGAGGACCACTTTCTCCACAAGCTCACCACAGAGACCCCTCCACGAGATCGCCTGAAGTCACGACGCCCATTCTTGGAGCATGCTCACCAGCTCCTGCTTTCAACACCCGGTGACGTCACAAAACGAATCTGGCTGAAACATTGCTGGACGGAGGAATGGCAGGCAGCAGATAAATCAAGGTTGCACAAATTTGTGGAGGACCCGGATAACCTACCAGGCATGGACCTCCCTTGCCGGCAGTGGACAATGCTCAACCGCCTCAGAACAGGTGTCGGCCGTTTCGCGGCGACAATGAAAGGATGGGGACTCAGGGACTCGGCTGTCTGCGGTCACTCTGAACAGACAGTAGATCACATCACCGAGTCATGCCTTAAATATCGACCACCCAACGGCGAAGCCGGCATAGCTTCGCTAGACAACAAAACAACCGAGCTGGTGATCTAACAGTGCTATGCTGTGAAGCAAACGAAAGAAGAAGACCCGGGGTTTGCCACTTCCGTCTAACAATGTATTCCGCAGTCGACGGTGTACATTGATATTCAATCCTTTGTTTGTTGTGTATTTTTTTATAATTATTTTTTATTTTTATTTCCATTCCACAGCGGTAAGATTTGACACACGGTCGCAACTAAGAGTTGAAAATCCAGTAGAGGAAGAGCATTATGTGCTACAAAAAATCTGGGAAGCATCGCCGGCATTACCCGGTAGGCGCACCTCAGTCGATTAACAATAAACTAACCCTTCTAAAAGTTGAGCAGGCGAAAATGTAGGTCAACACATAATAAAATCTGAAAAGTTTTTTCTTTCATTGAAATATGTTTATTCACAGAAATAATAATGAAAATAGTTTTTCATAAATATGAAATAAATTAAATAAAATAAACCTCAGAGAATTTTTTTCCTTTTTACAAATACTCAAATGAATGTTTTTTTTAACATACATATTTATAAAAAAAATGTGTATTTATACAAAAATATGCAATCAGCCTCCGCCTCCCCCTATGCCAGAAAAGAGATTCTACTTTATTTAGGCGGTTATGGTTAAACATCCTTAAAAACCTTTAGTGTAAAACTAAAATTTACAATAGGGTGATTAATTTCTCACATACATTTGATGTAGATTTTTTAGTCGGATTTAGAAGTAAATTGCGTCGGATAAAAAAATGTTTTAGTTATTTAAGAAATAAAATAGTTTTTATTCATTGATATAAAAAATAAATAACTTGTTAAGAAATCTGATTATTAAAAATAATTAAAGATAAGTCCCTAAAGAAATTAAATCAGATATACTTTTTTTTCAACAGTATGTGTACGTTTATATAATTTCAGTTTTATAAACAGTCTAAACAGCAATTTTAAAATTGATTTTTCACTATCTTTTAAGTGCATATAACACAAATTTAGGCGTGGGAGTGTTACGGAAAATATGTTGTGTGTTTTAATGGTGGTCATAAAAACAACCCTCCTTTAACATTACCACTAACCTTACGTCCGGGTGACAACAGCACTTTAACTCTCCTTTAACCCTCCCACTAATCCAAAGTCCTAGTGTCAACAGATCTCATCACCCCATCCCCATCCATAAAGTCCTAGTGTCAATGGCTCACATTACTCCCCCACATAAAAAAACTCTCCCTTATATCCAAATACTACACATATGTTCAGATAGCGACAGTCCTCAAATACCTCGTTTAAACCTACAACTAACCATCACTTCAGCTGGCAATAGTCCATCCCGCAACAAAATAAAATAAAAACATCGTTACATATATTATTTAACTAAAACGGCAACAGGTCATTATACGCTATCCGGTAAGAAACCAGTTAATCATTTTATGTTATATGTATATGAAAAACTGATCCCCAACTCTAAATTCTAAATTATTTTCCCCCAATGTTTTTCAGGGTGTTTGCACGTAATCGCATAAACGGTTGAATGTTATTGTTTATTGCGGGAGGGGAGATATAGCCGAGGGTGCTCATCTATAATAATACTAATAATTTTTAAAAATAGACTTGGGGTGAGGTTAATCCATATTTTGACCTATAGACGAGGAATCCAAGCCCCTCAAATGTAATGAAATCGAATTTATTTGCTTAAAATCTTAAGAGTAGATACTTATTTTAAATATGAATTTCAAAATATGGAAAGGGGTAGCCCTATTTAAAATTATAGGGGGAGGTGGACCAGCGCTGCCCCTCCTGAACATAATTTTCCATTATCAAATTATTCTTGCTTTGTGTCATTTTTCTGTACTCTCGAAGATTACACTGCTGCGCTGACTTCCGGTTTACCCTGCAGTAAATTTCAAGTATGGATGATCAGAAATGATAAAAAAAACTTATTTTGATTCATATTAATTTGAGGCTTGACATACACATTTTCATTAATAATGTAAGTGTTTGAAATAAATACAAAAATATGATTTTGTCACCTGTTCAAAAATAACAGCAGAAAAAAATAAATTACGAGCAATGCAAGAGACTAGCGTTGACAATTTCAACAGTTACCTTCAAGAATTTCTCTGGCGGCAGAAAATAAAACAAAATTATTGCGGCAATATTCTTTATTTTATACGTTTTCATTATTCTTTTTAAATGCTTTAGATTATGTTGCCGTTTCACTTTTATTGTTACTAAATTGTTATAAAATATTAGCTTTAAAAATTACTATTAAAAAACTAAGCTATTTTATTATATTTTCATAAAAAGTTAAAACACATATATTATGTTGCTGTTTCATTGAATAAAAGACATTTCAAAACTTTGGTTATATCAATAAAAAGAAGACATTTTATTATATTTTCATGAAAAAAATCAAAACGCATATTTTATAATTTGTTTCATAACAACTTATTTTATTATAATAAAAATACAATTCTAAATCTTCCGTTCTTATTTTTGAACAGGTGACAAAATCATTTTTTCATATTTATTTCCAACACTAACATTATTAGTAAAATGTATTTGTCAAGTCTTAAATAAATATAAATTAAATTTTTTTTTATCATTTCTGATCATCCGTACTTTAAATTCATGAAAATATAAAAAAAATCTCTCAAATTATTATTGCTTTGTGTCATTTTTCTATTTATTAATTCCTGCCATTTTTACCGTACCATTTGTTTTTGGTTCTATTTTTACTGAGTACCCCATAGTATACCGACAAATGTAAAGCTGGCCAACTTATAGACAGGGGTTACAGATTTAGTGGTCTTTGCATGTATTTCCGTCAGAGTTGGATCGAGTGTTTTTTGGTTAAATGAGGGACATAATCTTGTATTATTAATGAATTTTATGAACGTGATATAAATATTTTCCAATAGTAAAACATTTTCAGCAGCAAGTGTAACAGCACAGGTAGAGTTGCCTGCTATATTGCACAGTAAAAAAGACGAGGGAAAATGACACCGGTAAAATGGCACAGGTGAAAATGGTACCAGTAAAAATAGCATAAGTAAATGAATAGGAAAAATGACACAAAGCAAGAACAATTCCGTAACAGAACATTGTGATCGTTCACGAGAAGCAGGACTTCCCCTCGAGTTTTAAATATGGGCTCAGCACCCACTCTTTAAAATAAATATTTTAAAACAAGTTTTTATTTTGTTGTTTTCAAGCAAATAAAAGTAACTTTTCTAAGATTTTCAGTAGTGGGCTATGTTCTGTAACCTCTAGTTTTAAATAGGGCCTTAGTCAACCTTATATTTTAAAATGAGTATGTATTCATTTGGTAAAAGTAAAGAATTCCAAAAATTATTTTTAAAAACATCGAGAAATTACTTATTCCAAACACAGTTGAATACAATTATCTACCGACCTGTATACTTTCAATGTGCTAAAACTGTGTTTTAGTTATTTTTGATTTTTTCCAAAGAAATCTTTACATGCAGGAGAAAACACAAATGGCTGCTTGTCGCTTAACTGTTGGCAACGGCTAAATTCCTGAAAAGTTTACTTTTTCTACCACTAACCCTTAGTCTGTGTTTCAGACCCACTGCGTACTTACGGTTAGTGGTAGGGTAAGCGATCTTTTTTATAAATTTTCAAGAATAAAGCTCCCACACATGTAAATGGCAAGTGGATATTCTTTTTCCCGTGTCTCGTAAAGACAGCTTAAGAATATTGAAATAAAACACTTTAAAGTAGTTTCAGCATGTTAAAAGTATACAGGTCGGTAGATAATTAAATTTTAATGCGTTTAGTATGAGGCTTTCGTTGTTGTTGTTTGTTTACGACTTCTCAACTGTTAACTTTTCCACACTCTTACCATTTACTCTATTGTTTTCAAGAAAAAAAATCAAGTTGTGGCATCAAAGAGGAATATAAGAGAGGTTTAGGTAAATCGAAGAAATCAACAAAACCATATCCTGTGTGTATGTCTAGCATTTATTTGGAAACTACACAAAAAAGCTGATTTATTTATTTTCAGATTCTCTCGAAGAGAATATAGGCTCATTTTTTGTAATATTTATTAATAATCAGGGGCGGCATGTAGAGCGATTTGAAATGTTATTATGTAGTATTTCGTTATTTTATCGAGCCTGTAGAAATGTTAATCGTCTATCCACTTAAGGGATTATATATAAAATGACGAATTATTACATAATACCATCAACAGTCCTCTCTAGCCTACTGTGGATGTCTGCATTAATGCCGGACGTCCATAGACTACTAATAAGTCACAAACTGCTACAAGAGTGTGTAGAAGGACCCTGATAACAAGATATATTCTGAAACTACATTAACCAGAGTACTTAGATATATATGTTTTAATTTTAGCAAACGTATGCTAGACAACTGAATCGGCCTAGCACCGGACCAATATTTTAAAAACTGAAAAGTCAGGTAGATTTCTCACACTTTTATTATAAATTTAAATTAATTAAAACAATACATTTTATTTTTCAAAAAGGCACATATGTCGTGTCGTATGCATTATTGTTCTAGATGTATCCATAAGAAAATGTAAATCACTCAGCTCGCAGAACATCAGACTGAAGATCTCGAGGTTTCAGTTTCGATTTCCAGTCATAGTATTAATTTTATTTGTTGGAAATTTATTATTTAGTATGAATGCATTATTTTTCATTTCTAAAATAAGTTTCGATATTTCATCAAAAATTGTGACTGACCGACAAACAGACACACACAAACAGAAAATGCCCATAATAATGAATGGATATGTTTTTATTACGAATTTAAATATTTTAATGAATACATTTTCCCCTTTGTTTATACTAACGTAGGTGTACATTAAAAACATTGACGGTGGCCTTATTTCTAACACATAGCAAATTGGATATTCTTGTACAAGTAATTTATTAATAGATATTTTACTGGATCTATAATCCCATGTGCTTTTTACTGATAGGCTAATAATTTTATTTTGGAAAAACACATTGATCTTTCCCTCAACACTCAAACTCTATATTAGATACATATATTTGAATATTCCATTAAAGATCTCGTTTACTTCTATACATTAAGTATTTTAAAAAACTTATAACTTTACATTTTCTTTTCCTAACTTACCAGTTAACTTAGTTTTAATAGATCTTTCGTGTGGTATCTTTGTCTTATCGGATTCCAGGACAAAAATTAATCTCGTTAACTTAGGAAGATTGGGGTTTCTCACTTTTTTATCATTTTAATTGAGTTTATCTAAACAGATCAAGGGGCTCCCTCTTGAAGCTAGCACTTTATTTCTCTGAGAGATACATTAATATCCGACGGGTTGTCTTAAGGAGAGATGTTGTTCCCTGTGTGTATTCGCATGTGACTTTTAAGAGTGGCACACTGGAGAAATGCAGTTGCACAAAATTGGCAAGAATATGGTTTCTCACCTGTGTGTATTCCTGTGATTTTTCAGAGTGGAACGATGTGAAAATGCAGATCTACAAACTTTACAAGAATATGGTTTCTCACCTGTGTGTATTCGCATGTGACTTTTCAGACTGGAACTCTGTGAAAATGCAGTACCACAAACTTCACAAGAAAAGGGTTTTTCACCTGTGTGTATTCGCATGTGCCGTTTTAAATGTGAATCGCGTAAAAATGCAGTACCACAAACTTTACAAGAATAGGGTTTCTCACCTGGGTGTATTCTCATGTAAGAATTAAGACTGACACTGTCTGAAACTGCAGTTCCACAAACTTTACCGGAATAAGGTTGCTCACCAGTGTGCATTCGCATGTGCCGTTTCAAACTTGTATCGTGTGAAAATGCAGTTCCACAAACCTTACAAGAATAGGGTTTGTCACCTGTGTGTATTAGTATGTGCCGTTTCAAATTTGTATCTTGTGAAAATGCAGCACCACAAACCTTACAAGAATAGGGTTTCTCACCTGTGTGTATTCGCATGTGTGCAGTCAGATTGGCACACTGTAAAAATGCAGTTCCACAAACTTTACAAGAATAAGGTTTCTCACCTGTGTGTATTCGCATGTGAGTTTTCAGATGGGCATGCTGTGAAAATGCAGTTCCACAAACTTTGCAAGAATATAGTTGTTCACCTGTGTGTATTCGCATGTGCTGTTTTAAACTTGTGTCATGTGAAAATGCAGTACCACAAACCTTACAAGAATAGGGTTTCTCACCTGTGTGTATTCGCATGTCGTTTCAAACTTGCATTTAGTGAAAATGCAGTATCACAAACCTTACAAGAATAGGGTTTCTCACCTGTGTGTATTCGCATGTGAGTTTTTAGATAGGGATGTTGTGCAAATGCAGTTCCACAAACTTTGCAAGAATATAGTTGTACACCTGTGTGTATTCGCATGTGCTGTTTCAAACTTGTGTCATGTGAAAATGCAGTTTCACAAACTTTACAAGAATAGGGTTTTTCATCTGTGTGTATTCGCATGTGTCGTTTCAAACTTGCATTTCGTGAGAATGCAGTACCACAAACCTTACAAGAATAGGGTTTCTCACCTGTGTGTATTCGCATGTGTGCTGTCAGATTGGCACGCTGTGAAAATTCAGTTCCACAAACTTTGCAAGAGTGTCTTTTCTCATTCTTTTTCATTTTACTTTAGTGTAACGTGTCCGAAAACAAGTGGCCTCCCCTGGGACAATCACTAGATCTCTATATGAGATACAGAAATATCTGAGAGTTTAATTAAAGCTTTCCATAACCCTTCAAATGTTGAATTAGCATAGAAGTAAATAACATTAATTTTCCTCTCTCTAATTGATCACTTTATCATGTACCTGTATATTTTTCTTGTAGTCTTTCTGTCTTACCGGATTCCAGGACAAGAACTCATCTAGTCTGGGTAGAGTATCCAGCTTAGTGTTGGTACTTGAGACACCATCTCACCGATGTGTATTCACATGTGAATTATTCGATTGAAACTATGTGAACATAAAAATCTAGAAATGTGATAATGATAGGGTTTTTCACCTTTGTGTATTTACATGTCATTTTTCAGACAAGGACTCTGAAAATACAAATCAACAAAATATTCAATCATATTATTTGACACATGCGAGTCTTTTTGATTTCTTTTGAAAGTAGAACTCACTGAAAATGCAGTTTTATGTAGTTAACAAGTATATGCATTCACCATTCTTTTGTATTTTTCTTTTCAGAGATTAAGCTGATGAGCCTAATATGCATTTAATGAGTTATATCGATATTTTCTACAAGATTTTACTGGAGATTAAGCATCCTATAAGATACGAGATATTCACCTGCTCTGTGTGTATTCTCATGTCTTGTAAAAGCACATCATGGAAAAATATCTATTTGCAAATTTTACAGGATAAAAGATTAATTTCCCAACTGCCTGTATATTGTTTCTTAAACAGGAATTCTTTAAAAATAATGATAAACGTGCATACAGAAAAATAAGATGGCAGTTATTTATTGATGCAAACTTTTAGTAATTCTTGTGGAACTGAAAACAACCATCCTTTTCTATAATCGTTTCAATCTGTAAATAAAGAAAATTTGTTATCAAAACATTTTAACATACTTTATACTTTAATGCAATCAATTTTAAAAAACGAAATATTTTGTCGTTTATTTTCAATGATAAATAATTAATATTCACATTATTCTGGCGCGAAAACCAACTGTTTTTATCATAGACATGGAAAATTCTAAACTTTCTTTTCTTTGTTTTAAAATCTGGAATAGTCAATCAAAAATCTTTCTTAACACCTCGGTGAAAAGACTATAGATTTCCAATAATAAAAGCTTTTAAAATAACAAGCGCCACAATAGTTGAGACATAAAGGATACAATTCTATATCTATTCGTAAAAGAAAAGACGAAATGACGAATGTTGATGGTTATATTACCTGATGCTCAAGGCCCATACGAAAAGCTGTCCGCTTTTCTCTTATATACATTCTCAGCTTAAATGAATTTAGGTTTTTAATTTAGCCCCCAGAAAGGGTGAGTAATTTAGTGCAATGAAGCCCCTATTGAGAGTCGGCCTATTATCCATTCTCAAAGTAATCAGATTCGCTCAGCATCGTCTAAACCAAGAGTAGAAATCAACCTTTGAAAAAGATGTTTTCAAACATTGTATTGTAAACTCTATTAGAGAACCAGCATTTTTATCTAGTAGAGATTTCTGTCGTCTCGATTTTGCAAGCCATTTCCTTTTTCGAAATCTCAACCATGTAATTAAACATTTGATAACTTTCAAATTGTAGAAAGATCAATTCCTCAGTGACAAGCGCCCATCTCTTTCAAAAGATAAGTACATTTTGAATAGTTTTTTATTCACAGAGATTTTGTTCATTCCAAGCGCCCATCTCTTTCAAAAGATAAGTACATTTTGAATAGTTTTTTATTCACAGAAATTGTGTTCATGCATGCTTCCTTTCCATGTCAAAGAGTTGATGTATTTTAATTTATTTCAATCACGAAAACTTTATCTATTCAAACCCACAACATATTATTGTTGGTATTTCATGGTGTTTTGTTTATTGATATTTAATCTGAGACAAAATATGGATTCAGGAACAGGTAACAACCTTTAAAACTTTTTTAACATTTCAATTTGCATCAAAAACCAACCATTGAACACATGAACAACTGTAAGCTGGTACTCAGAAATAGGGCTTCCTATACCTTTCGCACACACATCGCCAGAATAAAGATGGCTTTGGCCAATGTGTTCAAATGATCCATGTTGGACACTATAATATTGACAGAGTTCACAACCCTAACGAATCTATATACGATCCAATCTAGAACCGACGAGTAACACAACACTTAATCTCTAGAGTACTTTGTCATATTATCTAACGTACTATTGATGATGGTTCCAGAAAGCAAAGACCTCCCAGACTACACAATAGTTACAACCAAATCAAGGTGTATGTCATAAAACAAGACTATCACAGCTTAGTTAGATCCCTATTGACACATAACTTGCCCATCAAAGATATAGACATGTCTTCAGCAGTGATGTTATGCATGCTACAGTACCATTTCCCAGTCCCCAAAGGCAAATACTGAATAAACAAACGGAAAAAGATAAATCAATCAGTATAGGGCATAGCTATGGCCAAAAGACACCTGAAACAAAAGGTGACACAATGAAGTAGCGCACTTTGTTGACTAAGATTTTTGTAATCTGTTCAGATACAGTAGCAAGTCAGTCCATACACATGTCGTTGGGAAAATCTATAAAATTCTCAATGGTAGATATTCGTTACTATCTGACATGTGTTGCAATTCTCATTCACATGTTGGGGAAATTTAGTAAACGCACTAGGCAACAGACTGAACATGCAGATATCGCCTAGAGAAAATAAAATTGTAAGACTCAGAACAGAGGGGAGTCACCAGGTTGATTAATAACAATATCAAACAAATCA
Organism: Sepiola atlantica; assembly: GCA_963556195.1. Taxonomy (NCBI): domain Eukaryota; kingdom Metazoa; phylum Mollusca; class Cephalopoda; order Sepiida; family Sepiolidae; genus Sepiola; species Sepiola atlantica. Next base: position 31,245,347 of record OY744549.1, on the reverse strand, counting down.
GCCACAACCAAATAAGGCATATGTCATAAAACAAGAATATCAAAAACACCCAGAAAGATTTATTCACGGATGCAAGTACACAAGAATGTCCTGGCAAGTGACCACAACCCAAACATCGTGTTGCCCCGAGACATATGAAAAAGTAGAGTAATATTTTTTTTTAACAAAGTTCACCCCAACAAAGGCAGGCCGCCAATGTAGGTGTAAGGGGCTACTGAGAAAAAAAAGGGGGGATTCAACTTAAATTAGGAGCTGCGCAGTGAAAGGTCTGTTTACGTTAGTTTTTAATTTCTGTATGACAGTAGCGTCAGGAAAGCAGGAAGCAGGGAGGGAGTTCCAGAGTCCAGCAGTACGAGAAAAGAAGCTTTTGAAGTAGAAAGCTCTACGGCATCTGGGGACATCCAGTATATGGATGGGAGTTGTCAGATTGTCGGGTTGGTCTAGTGAATTTACGTCGTGGGGGTACCAGAGCAGAAAGCTCATCAGAGCACAATCCATTAAACTACTTGTAAAACAGGCACAAGGAAGCAACATTGCGGCGATGGGACAGGGGCTGGAGCTTGGTGGATAGTGAAGGACCAATCAAATTAGCAACTCTTTTTTGGACCTAGTCTAAAAGGGAGAGACTAGCGGATGAGGCACCAACCCAGATGTGGCAACAACACACCATGCATAAACGTATTATATGATAAGACATTTTTGTAGGTAATATTCACATGTAGATAAATGAAGCATATGTTGAAAACATCAGTGACATTTTACTATTTAACAAAAAAAAACGGTACCATACTCTCTCCAGCGAGCATCAACACATGATTCAAAACTTCACCAAGGGAAAGGGTTTTTTTTCCACTCTGTCCACATGTATCGATTAACAGGTTATACATGTAAAGACATCTTCATGACAGTATATTTTGCTGGAAGATGTCGCTCGGCCCATATATAGTTCCGGCTATTCCCAAATGGGTACCCAACTTCCTCTGGCCAGGCTCAACGTCACTTAACTTTGGTGATCGAACAACAATAAGTGTGTCAACATGATCATACTGTATTTTAATTCCAAAGTTCTTTGTGCTAAAATTAGCTCTCTCTTTTAGTAAACATAATGTTGTAGTATCAGCAATAGAAATCTAGCTAGCCCTCCTCCCACTCCCTTCCCATATCCCCTCTTCCGGTTTCGGGCTCACCGTCAGAAGTTCCGGTTTGTACACCTAAGTAAATAAACGTGTTTCACTTCAGCCTCCTTGTATTTTCGTCTAATCGACATCAATCAATGTATACGGATATCACAACATGGTGTCAGAAGTGGTTGCAAATAAGTTATAGACATCTACAGTTATCGTAGAAAAGTCGAACAACAACAGAGAAAAAAAATAGAGAAGATAAACAAAAAAAAAGAAACGGGTCAGCAGTCTACACGTGGAGACGGTAAAAGAGGAACTCAAAACAAGTAAGTCACGGTGTAAAGTGAATCTACAAAGTCACGGACATAATATCAAAAAAAAAACAAGCAAACAGAGAAACGCTGTCGAAAAACGCCAGAACAAGACCCTGTGAAGGTAGGCGATTCGCTATTCATATCCATATTGTTATTGTTATTTTTCTAAACCAACAACAACAACAACAACAACAACAAAATAATTTATATACAAATACCGTACGCTAATAACTCAAGTTACACAAAAAAAAAAAAAAATAATAATAATACGTATTCTTTTTCATTTCTTCTACGTGTACTAATTCACTTTATCAACAATGGCCTGTCAATTACCTCCCCCGTCTATGGATTGGCAGAGTGCCAATTTACCAAAAGATTTCGACAGATTCGCTCGACAGGTTATGTTGCACTTTAACGGACCTCTCAAAGATGCAAGTGAAGACGTAAAAGTGAATTATCTGTTGCTATGGTCGGGAATAGAAGGCCAAGAGTTGAGTGACACATTTGAATTTGAGGCAGGTGAAGCGTGCAATGTAGAACACCACATCAAGAAATTTCGCGCATATATAGAGCCGAGGTCAAACTTCCGCATAGCGAGATACCAGCTCCTACAGTGCCGGCAACAACCTGATGAAGCAGCCCACGGATTCTTGAAGAGACTAAGGCAAATAATAAAACAGTGCGAGTACGATCTCCCCGTCTAGAAAACCCTTCTGGTCGACCTTTTTATTTTTGGACTGAACATAAAGTCCACACAAAAGGCATTACTCAAAGAAGGAAAGAATCTCAGCATCGCAGAAGCGCTACATGCTGCAGAGACAGAAGAGGCAACACTGAAGCAGGTGGAGGCAATACAAAACACACATAGAGAACCAAAGATCCCCGAGGAAAGAACAGAAGATGCCCACACAATAAAGACGGGGAAGGAGTACTATAATAAATGTTACTTCTGTGGAAAAGGCCATTACAGAGGTGAATGCCCAGCAAAAGGAAAAACCTGTGGGAAGTGCTGGAGGACAGGGCATTTTGCAGTTGTTTGCCGCACCAGAGACACAAAAGACTCCATTAATAAGCACGATAGACCTCCAAGATCGGCAAAACCCCCAAGATATAGAAACGCTCACAACATAACAGCACACAGCGACGAAGAAGACGACGACTTGCCAAAAGAGGCATATTTCCATACCATATCAGCAAAATCGCATACTCCAACAGATACTAGAGAGGCATATGCGGAATTAAGAATATGGAACAACAGATCCCAAATAAAAATAAATGCAAAGGTGGACACAGGCGCTATGAGCAACCTTATCCCTTGGGAATACTTCAAAAAACTCAAGCATGTACACCTTCAAGACACTCCTATCCGACTATTAGCCTTTGGGGGTGTTCAAATCGACCAAGTGGGCGTATGTCACCTAGGAGTCAGATATGGTGACAAGTTCACAAGTACCAACTTCCATGTAGTAAGAAGTGATGGACCCGCGCTACTTGGCCTCCAGACATCTAGGAAACTAGGACTAGTGACCCTCAATTTTACAATAAAGACCAATATACCAAAACAAGACCACACCACTTTACCCGCGGCAGTACAATCAAAACCAGAAGGAGATACGAAAGAAAGAGAACTTACAACATTCATCACTCCTGAGGGACGCTATATGTTTAAGCGCTTCCCAATGGGGGTCAAGAGTGCGCAAGACGAATTTCAGCGAGCCATGTTTGAGACCTTTGGGGACATTAAAAATGTCCTCTCAATATCGGACGACACCGTTATCGTTGGATTTGAGGAGGATGGCAGCGATCATGACATAGCACTCAACAAACTTCTAGAAAGAGCTCGGTCTAAGAACTGCAAATTCAACCCGGATAAATTAGTGGTCCGCACGCAAGAAATCTCTTTTTTTGGCCACATTATATCAAGGGATGGAATAAAACCAGACCCAAAGAAGACAGAGGCGATCGTCCAAATGAAACCACCAAAAGACGAAAAACAATTAGCAAGCTTTCTTGGGCTAGCAAATTATTTAAACAAATTCTCGCCACAACTGGCAATGCTGACCAAGCCACTCCGAGATCTTCTGTCAACAAAAACTCAATTCATCTGGACTGAACAGGAACAGATGGCTTTTAACAGCATAAAAGACGAAGTAGGGAAAGCAATTGTGCTTAAATATTTTGATCCAAAAGCGCCAATAAATATACAGGTTGATGCATCATCAGCTGGACTGGGTGCAGCCCTCATCCAAAATGGAATGCCGGTCGCTCTAGCAAGCAAAACCCTGTCGGGGCCTGAGACAAGGTACTCGAACATAGAACGCGAAATGCTAGCAGTGGTTTTTGGGCTGGAAAAGTTCCATCACTATGTATGGGGCCAAGCAGTGACAATAATAACTGATCACAAACCGCTAGAATCAATAGCCCTAAAGAATCTTGCTAATGCACCACCAAGGTTAGCGAGAATGTTACTTAAAATCCAAGGCTATGATTTCACAGTTAAATACAATCCAGGAAAATCCATTCCCATAGCCGACTGCATGTCCAGGGTGTCACCAATCCCAGGGGAACCAATCAGGGATGTAGACATCAACATACATCTACTTAACGCACACCTGAACGCATCCCCAACTCGCTTGCTAGATATCAAGGCAGAAACACCCAAAGACCCAATATTAAAACAGCTCACCAGCACAGTTATGTCTGGATGGCCAGAAAATCGATCCTGCTGCCACTCTCACGTACAAGCTTTTTGGAATTATAGGGACGAAATTGGCCTCCAAGATGGAGTACTCCTTAAAGGCAACAAAATCATCATACCTCGCTCACTTCAACCAGACATCCTACAACAACTACATCTATCCCACCAAGGGATAGAGAAAACCCGCTTACTGGCCCGAACAGCAGTGTTCTGGGTCGGTATACACCAAAGATATAGAAGAACTAATTAGAAACTGCTCCACATGTCAGAAGTACCAACCCAGTCTCCCATCAGAAACACTACTCCAGCACGAGACCCCTTCTTACCCATGGCAGTATGTCAGTACCGACATCTTTACCATGGAAGATAAGGAATTTTTACTGGTGGGGGACCATTACAGCCGCAGCCCTTTCATACAGCGTCTCCACTCGACGACATCAGCTGCAGTAATCCGACAAATGAAGCTCCTGTTCGAAGAACGAGGTGTCCCGGAGGCAGTATTCAGTGACAATGGGCCCCAGTATTCCAGTGCAGAGTTTGAAGATTTTGCCAAATCGTACAACTTTAGGCACACTACCTCGTCACCACTCCACCTTCAGTCAAACGGGTTCGCAGAAAGGATGGTGGGCGTCTGTAAAAAGTTGTTGTTGAAAGCACGAGAAACGAACACAGACACCCACCTAGCAATGATGGCGTACAGGGCCACACCGCTATCAGCTCAAATCAAATCCCCAGCAGAACTACTGAATGGAAGACCCATGAGGACCCCACTAGTGTCGAAACAACAACTAGGGGATGAACAAACAAAGCTAGAGTTGGAGAAGAGCAAAGAAGAAACAAAAAAGTGGTATGACCGAAAGAATAGCCATCAACACACACAGTTACATACCGGCCAACAGGTTCATGTTCAGGACAAAAGAACCAGACTCTGGGAACCTGGAAAGATTGTGCAGATCGCAGCAGAGCCAAGGTCATATGTAGTAAAATTTGCCAACGGTGGAATCCATCGCAGAAACCGGCAGTTATTAAGGCCAACAAAGGGAAAGGCGGACAACACGAAATGCCAGCACCAACGGAAAACTTGTTGTGGCACACACCGAGTCCCTTACCCTCACAGCACTATCCCAGCACAGGGACCACGGCCAGCCAGTGGTCAACCATCAACCATCTCAAGCACACATCCACCAGTTCCATCAACACCTGCCAAACTACGTAGGTCGAACAGGACGAGCAAACCCACCCAGCGGCTCGACCTGTAACAGAACAAAATGAACTATCTCCCCCACCCCGCAACCTCTCCAGCCCATCACAGCCCAACGTACTTCTCCTTTAATACAGAAGGGGATGTTGTAGTATCAGCAATAGAAATCTAGCTAGCCCTCCTCCCACTCCCTTCCCATATCCCCTCTTCCGGTTTCGGGCTCACCGTCAGAAGTTCCGGTTTGTACACCTAAGTAAATAAACGTGTTTCACCTCAGCCTCCTTGTATTTTCGTCTAATCGACATCAATCAATGTATACGGATATCACAACACATAAAAAAAACATTTTTTAAGAAAGTGCCATTATTCTAGAAGAAAACCGATTGAAAAACACGGGTTCAATTTCTGTGTGGAGATCATTGGATTTTCTTTTCTATTTCACTTGGTTTTAGCCAAAAAGAATGTATTAAAATAAAAATCCAAGTCTGCTAAATTTGTGATGGTCAAAATATTTATGATGGTCTACATATTTACTTTTGAAAAATGTCAGATGTTGCATTGAAGATAATAATGGAATTAAGACGTGCTTATGTGACGTCACACATTTCGATCGATGTTACAGCAATTTAAGCTCCTATGATATTTTTGCCTTGTTCCATTTTGCCGATTTTTTTATTTACAGTTTAACTTTCAAAATTTAATTTGATTTTATTATTTGTTGATAATATTAAACAATTTATTGAAAAGAATCATTTTCAAAAACCACCAGAAGACAAACGACAATACGTCATTATTATGATGTTTAATTTGTTATACAAACGACAAAATTGAAAATGTTGTAATATATTTCCATTCGTTTGATTTATTGTGAGTAAAATTGTAAAAACAAATCATAATTAATAAGTAAACAATTTGTTGAAAATAAATTATTATTTGCAAAATAAAAATAAAAACGGGCAAAAATATAATGGAGATTATTTTTGCTGTAACACAGATCGAAATTTGTAACAGTTAACGTCTTGAATATAACCATTGTATCATACCTTAAAAACAAACATTTTAACTTAAAATGTAAACTCCGAACATTAACTTCACACATAAAATATCTCGTTAGGAAATCTCACATATTTCTCAATAAAATTAAAATGTGTAATAAAACAACAAAAAAAACATTTGCAAAAATTAATACTGATTATCTAAAATTCAATGTAAAAATATAATTGTTTCATATTTTTGTAAAATTTGATTAATTTTATTATGATTGACTTTTGTCTGATTTTAAACTTTTGTCTGAGAATATTTTGTAATCTACGTATAATGATAACATATTATTTTTTTACAAATCATAGAAATATAACTTTAATTTTTGCTAACGAAACAATGTTTGGCCAATTTTTTTATTATCACACCCATCTTAGTTTTTAATCCCAAAAAAGATTCAGATTCTATTCATGGCGCGGGGGGGGGGGGTCGATTACATGTAAACAGCTTGAAGAAATATATGCAAAATGGAAGTAAGAAAAAAAATTAAATATTTAGATTTTAGAGTGGGAGATCATTTTTCTTATATGAATAAAACATAAAATTAGCACTCACTTCCTGTCCACTTAGCGGTAAATCGAGACATATAATCGATTGGGTTTTCAATTTTTAGTCCAGAACATTGGGAAAGAGGCATTGTTTTTACTTGTTTCATTTAGACTTTTTTCTATTTTTAATATATATTAGGTTTGTATTTGTCTAAACTTGAAGTGTTTTAATTCACTCTGAAATAAGCTACTGCTTGCCAATAAAAAAAATCGATGCCAATAATAAAAATTATCGTTTTTGGCTAAGTAAAAGTGACAATAACAACTCCAGAGAAAAATCTTATAATCCACACTTAGTTTTTTAGGACAAAGAATTTATTTAACGAAAAGAGTTTATAAATATATTAGATAAATAAAAACAACTTGTGAAAACATTAAAAAAAATAATTAAACAAATGATTATTATTATAGCATATTTTTTGTTTTCTTCCAAACATCTAAATTATTAATAAAATGTATTATTATCATAGCATAATTACTAAAAGTATAATGCGAAGGAACACTTTTCACAGGCTTTTCATTTCACTTCAAACAGTTAATTGTATCTGAATATTTACTTCAACTATAACCGAAGTTTTCCATGCTTCACTATCAATAAGTTTATGATTCTCGGCATCGTCTTTTGTTTTGTTTGTTTAAACCGAATATGATGATAGAAACGTCTAAAATTAATATGAATTTAAAAAAAAACACATTTAGTTTTCATTTTTAGAAAATTCATTGCATACCTTTTAGAAAATCGTAAAACAAAGAAATTTAAGTAATACTTACGTTTTTATAAGCTGCTTTAAAGAATCGACAATAATCTTTCGACAATAAAATGATGTGTTAGTGTTCGATTTAAAACGGGTTTAAGTGTAAATTCAAGATGGCGACCGGAAATGAAGGTTCGCAGAACATTTAAATAGACATAAAACAAAGCGATTTCGCAATTGTGTCGATCTATTTGATTACAGGGGAAAATGTTATTCAATCAATTAAATATTTGTCACTTGTGCACTTTAGGAAACAACTGAATTTATTTGTTTTCAATTTTGAAGAGTTACATTTAAAACAGCGGTGATAATCCACATTCAAGACAGGGCAGACAAATAATCAACCGGAAATAACGAAACGAACAATAGATTAAAACATAATTTAATGTGAGATTTTTTTAAATTTAAAATGTTTAGTGATTTTTTAACATCGTAATAAAATAGTTAGAATTTAATATATTATAAATTTAATTTAGTTTTTTTCAAAGATATCTTAAAACATATCCTCTGCTGTTATAACTTCTTCAACTATTTGTTCAAAACAATAAAATAAAAAACAAATAAATTATTTAAAAAAATAGATCCGGTATTTTGTTAATTATTTGTTTATTACGAAATAAAAGTAATACATTCGTTGGACAAGTCTGAAATTGGTATTAATTGTGGAGAAAGTTTTTTTATTAATTTCTGGTCATCCGTATAAGAGAAACGGCGTTATTTGCTACTGAGTGAAAACGAAAGTATGAAAGTCACAAATCGCCCTTAATAAAACATATCCGCTGTTGTTATAACTTCTTCAACTATTTTATCGATAACTATTGACTAAAATGGTTATATGTGGACGTAATATAGCGGATTATAACGATTGAATTTGATGAAAATAGAAAATCCACGTAAAATTGCGACAGGAAATAGCACGGTACAAATGACATAGGTAAAAATGGCACGGTAACAATGACATAGGTAACAATAGTATAGGTAAAAATTGCACGTTAACAATGGGATAAGTAAAATGGCACGGTAACAATGTAATAGGTAAAAATGGCACAGTAACAATGGTATAGGTAAAAATGGCACGGTAACAATAGCATAGGTAAAAATGGCACGGTAACAATGTAATAGGTAAAAATAGCACGGTAACAATAGCATAGGTAAAAATGGCACGTTAACAATAGCGTACGTAAAAATGGCACGTTAACAATGGCATAGGAAAAAATGGCACGTTAATAATGGCATAGATAAAAATGGCACGGTAACAATGGCATAGGTAAAAATGGCACGGTAACAATGGCATAGGAAAAATGGCACGGTAACAATAACATGTAAAAATGGTACCGTAACAATAACATAGGTAAAATGGCACGGTAACAATGGTATAGGTAAAAATTTCACGATAACAATGGCGTAGGTCAAAATGGCACGGTTACAATGGCCTAGGTAAAAATGGCACGTTAACAATGTTCGTAGATAAAAATGGCACGGTAACAATGGCATAGGTAAAAATGGCACGGTAACAATGTTCGTAGATAAAAATGGCACGGTAACAATGGCGTAGGTAAAAATGGCACGGTAACAATGGCATAGGTAAACATGGCATAAGTGGATGAATAGGGATAATAGCACAAAGGAAAAAGATAGATAAAATCTTACAATGAGTTTATCAAATTCTTTGATAAAATATGTAAAGGGAAAACATTAAGAAGTTTATCAAATTAAAACGAAAATTATATCTACAATTCAAAGTAGATGAGGACATACAGCCACCCCCCCCCTTCCTGAAAAAGGAGATTCTACTTTACTTAGGCGGTTACGTGTGAACACCTTGAACATGTTTGGTAAAAAAATAAAGTTTATATTAAATAATGGGATTAATTTCTCATATGAATTTAATGTAAAATAATCACACATTCCCTTTTTAAGTTCATACCACCAATATTTAGGCGTGGGGTGTTAAGGAAAATATGTTGTGTGTTTTAATGGGGGTTATAAAAACAACCCTTATTTAAAGTTACCACTAACCTTAGGTTCGGGTGACAACAGCACTTTAACTCTCTATTAACCCTCCTACTAGTCCAAAGTTCCTGTGTCAACAACTCTCATAACCCCTACCCCATAAAAACTCTCTCTTATATCAAAGCACTAAACCTATGTCCACGTTGCAAGTTCCCAAATAGCTCGCTAAAACCTACAACTAACCATACCTTCGGGTGGCAATAGCATACCCCAACAAAAGAAAACAAGTACATGGTTAAATACAAGATTTAACTAAAAACGGCTACCTTCGGGTGGCAATAGCATACCCCAACAAAAGAAAACAAGAACATGGTTAAATACAAGATTTAACTAAAAACGGCTACATGTCGTTCAAACGCTATCCGGTAAGAAACCAGATAATCATTTTATGTTATATGTATATGAAAAACTGATCCCCAACTGTAAATATGAAAATATTTCCCCCCAATTTTTTTCAGTGTGTTTACACGTAATCGCATGAAAAGTAGAATCTCATTGTTTATTGGGGGGGGGGTGATATTTAGCCGAGGGTGCTAATCTATAATAATACAAAAAATGTTAAAAAGTAGATTTAGGGGCGAGCTTAATAAGTATTTGGACCACATTCCTTATCATCGCACAATAAGCTGGTGAGAAGACCTTATGATATGAGTGTGAATTTTCATATCTTTTACAGTTGTTACTATTGTGCACTATGCATTGGAGTTGATTGCAGAGTTGATAAGGACACTTTGTATTACAAGGAAGTTACAGGGGAAAATGGTGAAAAAATGATTAAGAAAAGCAAGGGACCAGAGCGCCACTTAACATTTACCAGAGAGATAGGAACTGCAAGTAAATATCTCGCTCATAGAGTGATACCCAACATTGGTGCAACTGGTGTTCTTCTAGCAGAGGATGTTGCTGCTGTTCTAGAAGAGTACAACAGTGTAAATACTATTAAGGCAATTCTGGTGGACAATACCAGTACAAACACTGGTTGTGAAACCGGGATGGTTACAGCTTTGGAGAAAAAACTTAAAAGAAAGTTACATACCATTGGCTGTTCACTTCATCAAAATGAACTGCCATTTAGAGCCATCTTTAAATTAATTGATGGAACTACAAGAAGCCCTACCACTTTCACTGGTCCTTTAGGGAAACTTTGTGGAACTAATTACCAGGATTTGCCCCAGGTAGCATTTCATAGTATTAGTGGTCCTCTGTATAATTTATATCTTACTGCAGAGGTAATGAATGATTTAAGTGGTGACCAGCGGCAAGAAGCAAGGCACAAGCACATTATAACCAAAACATTGTGTCACCAAATAAGACCTTCATTTACTTCGAAGGGAAACTACAGGGAACAATTTAGTTCTATTATAACATAATTTGATAAACTTACAGTATTGTCCTCACAACAAAAATTACATAAGCTAAAACAAAAATAACTTCAATGCAAAACAAATTTAAATAAATATATCGAATCGCATACTTTAAAAAGCGAAATTAACGGTATCAAAACTAATTATTATTTATCGTAGTTAGAAAAGAGTCAGCAGTTAAAACAAGAACATGGCGCAACATTTCGTGACAGTCTCAATCCAATATGGTAGTATTTTCACAATCGTTTACACTTCAGGTGAAAGACAAAAATGTATAAAATTAAATTCGGTTTTCACATGCTTAAACTATGCAGGTTTGTAGAGAATTTCATTCTGATGCGTTTTTATATAAGGTAAGCGTTGTTTTATTTTTTTTATTTAGAAGTTATGGCCTGAGGACTACACTGCAAGCTTACCCATAATTTTATATGGTGCAGTAGGTTTTAGCACATTGTTCAATGAACAATTCAAATTTAAAACATTTGTTCCTATAATCTGTTTCCAGTAGTATTATTGTATAATACACTTTTATTTATATATTTTTAAAAGTAATTATGACCAAAAATGTAAAAGTGATTAGCCGTTTTTGTAATTATGTACAATTTCTACAGTTCTCATTTATTGAATACAGTTAAAAAATGACATATTTTATTAGTGGTGATTCATACTTAGAATTCTGGTTTGAATATATTTTCTATTCATTGTATCTAACAAAAAATATCAATTTTATCTGGATTTATTAGTGAAATAGTAAAATTTTGAAGTCAATTTGTCAGCAAAATCCTGCGGAAATTAGGTATTTCTGAACATTTTCGTACCCGATCTTTAAAACTAAATGCTCAGTTAAGTTTTAAAGTTAGGAATCTAATTTTTGGTATCAGTTCTCACAACACCAAACCCCAGCTTTCGCCACCACAGCAGCGTTGATTTTCTAAAAAAAGTGGAAAATCGACCTGCCCTACTGCACAATAGTAACAACTGTAAAAGATATGAAAATTCACACTCATATCATAAGGTCTTCTCACCAGCTTATTGTGCGATGATAAGGAATGTGGTCCAAATACTTATTAAGCTCGCCCCTAAATCTACTTTTTAACATTTTTTGTATTATTATAGATTAGCACCCTCGGCTAAATATCACCCCCCCCCCCAATAAACAATGAGATTCTACTTTTCATGCGATTACGTGTAAACACACTGAAAAAAATTGGGGGGAAATATTTTCATATTTACAGTTGGGGATCAGTTTTTCATATACATATAACATAAAATGATTATCTGGTTTCTTACCGGATAGCGTTTGAACGACATGTAGCCGTTTTTAGTTAAATCTTGTATTTAACCATGTTCTTGTTTTCTTTTGTTGGGGTATGCTATTGCCACCCGAAGGTAGCCGTTTTTAGTTAAATCTTGTATTTAACCATGTACTTGTTTTCTTTTGTTGGGGTATGCTATTGCCACCCGAAGGTATGGTTAGTTGTAGGTTTTAGCGAGCTATTTGGGAACTTGCAACGTGGACATAGGTTTAGTGCTTTGATATAAGAGAGAGTTTTTATGGGGTAGGGGTTATGAGAGTTGTTGACACTAGAACTTTGGATTAGTAGGAGGGTTAATAGAGAGTTAAAGTGCTGTTGTCACCCGAACCTAAGGTTAGTGGTAACTTTAAATAAGGGTTGTTTTTATAACCCCCATTAAAACACACAACATATAAGATGTTCATATTCCTGGACATGTTTTTGATGGCTGGTTACTTTCACTCTTGCCTTTTCTCTATCTATTTTTGATTTATCTATAATAATGTCTTTTAAATCAATGGTTGAATGAAGAAGGCCCATGTGTTGTAAGTCTAATAGAAAGGCATTAACAAGGCAAGCCCCAAGGTTAGAAGATATATCACCTCTAATCAGTTCCATAGAATATCTCGGGACTTTTAAAAGACTGTAAGGTCCCTTGGACTGTCTCCCTGACTCAAAACTGTCATCGGTTGTTTCTTCACTGGAAGATGTCTGTGAAAAGATTTCTGATGTAGAGGAAGCAACATGTGAAGAATCTTGTTGCTGTCTTTCAATTTGCCTGTCTAATCTATCTGCTTCAGCTGAATCTTTTTTGTATTTTTTGACAGCATTTTTGTCAATAGGTCACAGTTGGAAACTGCCTTTTGGTCCTGTTTTCTCTCTCTGATCTTTTAAATATTCTCTCTCTTCAATGGGAACCTGAAATGTCAAAATGTTTATGTGTTTAATAACATATCTAGCATACATGACAAATATTAAGGAAAATATCACAATATTATTTACTAGAAAAAGAAAGATTATCAGAAGTTAATTCATATTTTCCAATTAATTTCAATATTGAAAATTGGGACATAAATTAGTTCAATTTAAAAAATTCAAACAACCATAGAATTAATATTACCTTCTTGTTAGGAGGACAAGTGCAGACGATATTCCTTGTTTGGCAATTTTCTGTATTGCACTTTACAGCAAAGTCATCACATCTTAAGACAGGCAGTTTGCAGCAACATGAAGAAATATCAAATAATGTATCCAGCTGTTCCTTAATTATTTTCACTTTGGGTGCAGTAAGAGTTTTCCTGTTAATCAGTTTGGCCCTCTTGAAGCAAAATACATTCACCCTCTGCCCTATATAATATTCCCTTAACAAAGGCAATTGTGGGTTCACTGCTTGCCAAATATTGATTATTTCCTTTGCGATCAATTTGGAAATATCATTATTTGAAAAGTGGGGATAGGTATTTTCAAGGAATAACTAAACTGGATAACTTGTCGTAAAGTTGGGGGTTCCGTTTTATCCAACGGACAAGGTGGACCAGCAAATCTTTTGGAACTCTTACTGCAGGTTAAAACAAAACGTCCTTTTACAGACATTTTTATCTGAAAAAAAAAAGAAAATAAATAGATAAGTCTAAAACAGTTTGATTTAAATCTTCTAGTTTCATATTTTAAAAAATGGCTGACAATTATGGTAAGGAGTTTTGGTTAGCTTTAGTGATAGTCTGTTGGAGTTCGGGTTAGCCTGCATCTAAAAGTGTGGCTTAAAATGACAGGACTATTTAAACAGACTCAATACTGTTTGAGTTATGATAAAATCCTTATTTTTTTACCCAATAATTTAGATTTTAGAGTGGGGGATCACTTTCCCAAATACATTTAATGTAAAATGATCACACAATTCATGACAACTACACTAAAAATAAAAATACTCTAAAATCTAAAATATTGCGTTAAAAAAAAAAACGGATTACTCTAGCGACATAATTAGTAATTTTACACAGAAAAAAATGGTCCGTAAAATAGAAAAATAAATGATGGGTAATAACTTTAAATGCACCAAAAATTAGTTTTTTCTAATACAAAACTGAAACATTATGGTATTTTAATACAAACTTCATTGATAAAATTTAATTTGAAACACGAAAAAAAAAATAGAACGAAAATAAATTACTTACCTAAAAATGGAAATCTTTCTTCGACGGAGAAAAACAAACGCGTTTGAAACGCCAGATACACTTAAAATATAAAATTATGTAGATTAAACAAGCTTTCTTTCTTTCTATGTCAAATAATTAAGTTTCTTACATAAAAATACAAAATTACTAATTATTTTTACAATTAAAATCCAACAGTGGTCAATATTTCATACATTCGATATACAATAACAAAGCAGACATTTAAAACGGTGAAAATTTAAATAATACCCCCAAAAGAAAGTTCCAGCGTCACTATTAATAAAAACATTATATTTATTTTATTTCATCATTAAAATGGAGGCATTTTTCGGTTTAATGGTGTTTTATTGATAATTAAAATTAGTCTAATTTGTTTTCTACTGAAAAATCACAAATCCTGAATTCCACGAGAGACAAAAAATGAAGCAATCTTTTATCGGTCACTTACGTAAATAGTAAAATACTGTGTTTACTAAACACTGTATATTTAATCTCAATTTTGCCTTTACAACTGAATATTTTTTATTATTTATGATCCTTATTTATTTTTATTTGATTTATTGAGAATAATGTAAATAATTTAGTTGACAAAATCTTTATTAAATGATATTTACACATGTTTATTTCTCCAACGGTATGGAATGTTTTTACGGCGGGAAATACTTCACTGATCACCGAAAACACATGCGAAAACGCTAATTTCCAACCTTTAAAGTCGTTTCCTCACTTAACGGTAACGATTTGGGAAAAAATATTTTGTATCGTTATTTACCATGCCAAACCCCAACTATCATTGGCATCGCATCATCACGATTCCAAAATCGACCTGCCCTATTGTGCAGTCTGGGAGGTCTTGGCCTTCTTGAACCATCATCGATAGTCCGTTAGATAATATGACAACATACTCTAGAGATTAAGTGTTGTGTTACTCATCGGTTCTAAATTGGACCGTATATAGATTCGTTAGGGTTGTGAACTGTGCCAATATTATAGTGTGAAACATGCATCATTTGTACCCATTGGCCGTAACCATCTTTATTCATATTTATTATATTTATTATATTTATTCATATTTATTATATAACCATATTTATTCATTTATTCTGGCCATTTGTGTGTGAGAGGTATCCTTCTATAATAGTTTCAATCTGTAAACAAAGAAAATGGTATCAAAACATTTTAATAAAGAAAATTTGTTATTAAAACCTTTTAACATACTTTATACTTTAATGCAATCAATTTTAACAAACGAAATATTTTGTCGTTCATTTTCAATGATAAATAATTAATATTCACATTATTCTGGCTTGAAAACCAACTGTTTTTATCATAGACATAGAAAATTCTAAACCAACTTTCCTTGTTTAAAAATCTGGAATAGTCCATCAAACCTCTTTCTTAACACCTTGGTAAAAAGACTATATGTTTCCAATGATAAAAGCTTTTAAAATAACAAGCGCCACAATAGTTGAGACATAAAGGATACAATTCTATATCTATTCGTAAAAGAAAATAAAAGACGAAATGAGGAATGTTGATGGTTATATTACCTGATGCTCAATACATATAAGAAAAGCCGTCCGCTTTTCTCTTACATACATTCTCAGCTTAAATTAATTTAGGTTTTTGATTCAGCCCCCAGAAAGGGTGAGTAATTTATTGCAATGAAGCCCCCTATTGAGAGTCGGCACATTATCTATTCTCAAAGTAATCAGATTCGCTAAGCATCGTCTAAACCAAGAGTAGACATCAATCTTTGAAAAAGATGTTTTCAAATATTGTATTATAAACTCTATCAGAGAACCAGCATTTTTATCTAGCAGAGATTTATGTCTTCGTATGTTGTGCCGTATGAATTATTTCTCTAGATCTATTTATAAGAAAATCTAAATCACTCAGTTCGTAGAACATCAGACTGAAGATCTGAAGGTTTCGGTTTCGATTTCCAGTCATAGTATCCACTTTATTTATTAGACATTTATTATTTATTATGAATGTATAAAGAAGTTTCGATATTTCATAAAAATTGTGACTGACCGACAAACAGACACACACACACAGAAAATGTACATAATAATGAATGGATGTTTTTAGTACGAATTAAAATATTTTAATGAATACATTTTCCATGAAAATGAATATATATTTTTATTACGAATTTAAATATTTTAATGAATACATTTTCCCCTATTTTTTATACTAATGAAGTTGTACACTAAAAACATTGATGGTGGCTTAATTTCTAACACATAGCAAATTGGATATTCTTGTACAAGAAATTTATTAATAGAACTTTTCATGGATGAATAATTCTGTACTTTTAACTGAATTTTATTTCAGAAAAACACAATGATCTATCCCTCTTGTCCCACTTAACTATGTCAGGTTTACCAGCTGTGTTTTCAAAGTATGTAGCTGTTAAGATTGTATAGTCATATTAGATGGCGTATGGCTTATTTTCCACAGTTCTTTCTGGTATATTTTCCAAAGACTTACTGCTACATCGAAGATACAATTTTAATGGATGGTCCAGTGGAAATGTATACACATTCTTTTATTTCGCATTGTGCAGTAGTCGTCCCATAGCAAAACATAACAACGGGATGTCAGATGGCTTAAACTCTCAAGTTCCGACGAGTGGCCAAACTATCACTTGTTGTCACCTGTGTTTGGGACTAACACTTGATCTCTATATGAGATACATAGATAATTGAACATTCCATTAAAGATCGTGTGGTGAACACCACAGTTAGGTACTTTCTCTTTCTTTCTTGCTTTCTTCGTCTCTTAGTTGGAGAACAGGGACTGATCGCAAGATCTCGCAAAACAACGTGGCCGAAGGATTTCGGCCAGCTTGACCACGCGAGATTTGAAGTCGATAAAAGAACACGCGTTCCCTTCCTCATCCTCTTTTTTCCCCTCAGCGTTCTGAGACGAACACACAAAGAACTCTCGGCGATCCCCCCACCAGCTCAAACGAGCTGTGTGGAGGAGGGAGGAAGAGAAAGGTAACCCTTTTCAATCCAAGAATTAATCTTTCAATCCAAACGAACTCGTGTTTCTTAAACACATATTACATTCTACACACAATCAAAAATGAATCTTTCAATCCAAACGAACTTGTGTTTCTTATACATATATTGCATTCTACACACAAAAAGACATTTCAACACGCATCGCATTTATACGCCCCAATTATGAACTTACACTCTCTTTTAAATATTAAATAAATAAATTGTTTTGTTAATATAAATGTTATTCCTTTCCTTTTTATTAACCATTATAAAAGGCCTATTCGTATATGTTGTATAACTTACTCATTCCTTCGCTTTCTTTAAGGTAAGTTTAAATAATATTTTCTTCCTTTCTCGTCTTAAAATGTTTTATTTAATCAGCACGTGGTCCGATGGTGGAATACTAACAGTAGTGAGATTACGTGCCGTTACAAAGGCATCTATCACACTACCTATGGTTGGGAGATTCATTATCGCAAAACCATTTAACGCCATCCTTCGCCACTGTGGTTAATATCCAAAACCCTTTGTTCTTCTTTCGAATCTCCCGCCATTAATAACTTCCACCCCGGCCATAATCTCCTTTACTTCTAAACTTTGAGCGTGTAAATAACTTATAACATTACATTTTCCTCTTTCCAACTTACCAGTTAACTATGTTATAGTATACCTTTTGTGTGGTCTCTTGGTCTTACAGAGTTCCAGCACAATAATTCATCTAGTAAACTAAGCAAGACGAGGATTTCTTTGAATTTAAATGTTTAGATGGGCTCACTGTAGAAATGCAATTGCACAAAATTTACAATATGGTTTCTCACTTCATGTTTAATTTTACTTCAGTCGAAGTTCTCAGAAATCAAGGGGCCCCTTCCTGGGGCTAATACTTGATCTCTATATGAGATACATAGAATATTCTATTAAAATTCTCCTTTATTTCTCAAACATTGAGTTAGTAAAAACGTTAAGAATAATAAATTTCTTCTCTCCCCAACTGACCAGTCAAGTATGTCATAGTATATCTTTGGTTGTAGTCTGTTGGTATTACCGGATTCCAGGACAAGAATTCATCTAGTCTGGTGGAGTATCCAGCTACGTGGGGTTACTTGAGGTAACATCACTAGGAGAAGATGCACTATTCCTCGTATGAGGGGATCTTATTTGTGCTGCGGATACTATGTAATTTTGTAATATTCGGTCATGGTTTACTTGTAGGGGTAAGTATCCTCATCACAAGTTGCCCTGACAAACCCTTGTACAGAGAGACCGAAGACACTCGAGGATAGTGTTTAGTACCTGTGTGTATTCGCATGTGAGTTATCAGATGTGAACTTCTTGAAAATGCACTTCCACAAACTTTACAGGAATAAGGTTTCTCACTGAATGTTTAATTTTACTTCAGTCGAAGTTCTCAGAAATCAAGGGGCCCCTTCCTGGGGCTAACACTTGATTTCTATATGAGATACATAGATACCCGAATATTCTATTAAAATTCTCCTTTATTTCTCAAGCATTGAGTTAGTAAAAAAGTTCAGAATAATTTCTGCTCTCCCCAACTGACCAGTCAATATGTCATAGTATATCTTTCTTGTGGTCTGTTGGTCTTACCGGATTACAGGACAAGAATTCATCTAGTCTGGTGGAGTATCCAGCACGTGGTGTTACTTGAGGTAACATCACTAGGAGAAGATTCACTATTCCTCGTATGATGTGATCTTATTTGTGCTGCGGATACTATGTAATTTGAATATTTGGTCAGGGTTTACTTGTAGGGGTAAGTATCCTCATGTCAGGTTGTCCTGACAAACCCTTGTACAGAGAGACCAAAGACACTCGAGGATGGTGTCTAGTAGGTAATTCAAACTCTCCACCTGTGTGTATTCACATATGCTTTTTCAAAGTGACACTGAGTAAAAATTCAGTTCAACAAACTTCACAAGAATAGGGTTTCTCACCTGTGTGTATTTGTTATCAGATTAGCACAATTTCAAAATGCAGTTCCACAAACTTTGCTAGAATAGGGTTTCTCACTTTTTAAAAATGTTTTTATCTTTCTGTTATTGCTGGGGATAGGCCAACTTTTTGGTAACAGACATTCACTTGCTATTTCAGACACTCCAACCGAAAGATCTTTTAAAAAGTCTAACCGTCCCTTTAAGTGCAATTGTTTGTATTGCACTTGCACACTGTTCACCGCGTATATTCACCAGATAGATTTTGAAATTATTTTTACTTAGTTCTGTTGCTCATATAATTACTTGGATGATGCATGTTAGTAGTCAGACTTAAAAGAATAGTCTGTGTATTTTTATGTGTTTTTCAAAGCAGAACTGGCAGTATATGCAGTACCACACACATTACAAGGATAGGGTTTATAACTTGTGTGTATTCTCGTGTGAATTTTAAGAGTGTCACTTCTTGAAAATGTAGTTCCACAAATATTACAAGAGTAGGGTTTCTCACCTATGTGTATACGCATGTGAGTTTTTAGAGCATCACTTCTTGAAGTGCCACAAACTGTACAGGAATAAGGTTTCTCACTTTAAAAAAAATTCTTATCTTTCCGTTTTCGATGGAGATAGAGATTCCTACCGGATGCCAGACATTCACCGGCTATTTCAGACACTCCAGCCAAGAGATATTTTTAAGATTCTAACCATCACTTTAAGTGCAATTATTTGTATTTCTCTTGCACTCGCTTCACCGGGTATACTCGCCAGATAACTTTTGAAATTATTTTTCATTAGTCCTGTTGCTCCTATAATTACTGGTATGATGGAGATTTTACTAAGATTCCATTTTCTTTTCATGTTGTACATAAGGCTTGGTATTTCCTAATCTTTTCCCGTTCTGCTCTGTTCAATCCTTCATCATTAGGGAAATTGACTTCAACTAGGGTTGTTACTTTCTCCCTTTTTGTCCCATATTATGATGTCAGGTTTAACAGCTCCGTTTTCTAGATATGTAGCTTTAGGGATTGCATTGTCATAGTGGATGGTGTATAAATTATTTCGAACTGTTCTTTTTTGTATATGCTCCCAGGACTTGCTGCTACACTGGATATTCAACTTTTTGCAGATAGTCCAGTGAAGATATTTAGACACTCCGTTGTGTCGAATTGTATAATAGCCATCCCCCAAGAGAACATTACAACTGGATGCCAGGTGGCTCACACTCTCTACTTCTGTGTGGCAGAACCTGCGACACAAGAATCTAGATTAGATCGGGTGGTAGTGGCAGGGGTATAGTACTAATGTTACTATAATTCAGGCGAAGCTCACCTCTTTGAATACCAAGGAGAACGAAGCTTCTTTTATTAGGGAATGTTAAAGAGAATGACTCAAGAGGCGACAAACATGGCAGCTGAATTGCGTGCAAAGGAACGTCGACGCGCTACAGATCGACATCGCAGTGTCACATTGCTGGACGGACGTACTGTGACTACAAACGACGGTATTTTGGAGGCGTTCCGGTCTCACTTTCAGGATCTTTTCACAAGGGAGCCCGGTTTGTCTTTAGCGCATTTCGACCCCTATTTAGCTGACTTTTCTCGTCTCAGGGCGACCGAAGCGGCTAAGTGCGGAGGTTGTATAACAGAGAATGAAGTCATGGAAGCCGTAAAAGGAGTAGGCCTGAATAGGTCTCCTGGGATTGATGGTTTGCCCTACGAACTGTATTTGAGGTTGTCGCACATTTTTGTACCCTTGCTGACAGTTTTATTTAACGCTTGGTTTAGGAACGGGTCAATACCTGAGTACTTTACCAAGGGGATTGTGAAATTGAAACGATAACAGGGGCCAAAATTAACTGCGACAATTCTGTGGGCTTGCGCATCGGGGCCTGGAAGGGTGTATACCTACAGAGAACATTCAGCTGGACTGACGGGCCTTGCAAGCTACTCGGCGTCTAGTTTGGTCCTGATCTTCAGCTGGAGAAAAATTGGTCATAAGTATTGAAAGCAATTCGGGCCACAGCTGGTCTGTGGATCCGTAGAAATCTTTCGTTAAAGGGGAGATCGTAAGTGTGTGTTTCACACCTCTCCCCAATCATTTTATATCGTCTATCAGTGCTTCCACTCCTGTTGGATACACTGCTTGAATTGCAGGTGGCTCTCTTTAAGTTTTTATGGCTTAATAGATCCCATAAGGTCCGTCTCGAGATCTGTTGTCTACATCCGTCTGAAGGCTAGCTGGGTATTCCAAGTGTTGAGATTCGTCAACACACGCTTCGGCTATACTACCTGGATCGAATGTGTACACTAGTTGAGGAAAACGGTGGCTTCTGGAAGGAAGACACTATGAAAGCCTTTCCGGCTTTGAAAAGTGTGCACTTGCATGAGGGGGAGACACACAGGATGCCTCGAGGTGAGTGCGTCTTTTATTACGAGTGTAGACGCGCCTTGAAGTTCCTCTTACGGGTGAAAGAAAGCCTCTCTGACACCGAGCTGTTGTCTCGAAAGGCATTGTATCGGGTTATAGTGAGGGGATCTGTTCAAGATGATGAGATTGAGGGGGGCTCCGTTTGACGAGGGGGGGGGCTACGCTCAATCTGGTCTTGGGTCCCTGGACTAAAGGTCTTCGATTATGACGAGGCATCTCTGGCCTGGCTGATTATTATTGGCATTAAGAATTTGCCTATTTGTCTTTGTTGCGGTTACGAAGACGAGACTGTTAGTCACGCCTTTGTTTATTACCACATCGTTGTGCCACTGATTAAGTTAGTTGCAGGTCTCATGGTGCGTATACTGAACGTAACGTCTTTCGACCTGGAACCTATTAATGTATGTAGCAATTGGGTCCCGACAAATGATAGACAAAGAGGTTTTGTGTTTTATTGCTTACTAGCATTGTTAAGAAGTGTGATATGGCAGACATGTACGAAAGTTGTCTACGATGGTGAGACCTTCGCTCCTCCCGACCGTATTCGAATTTTCAAATATCGTCTGAAGATTCGCATTAGGGCCGAGAAGGCGAAACTCCCTTCGGCAGATTTTTTATAAGAAGCCATGTAATCTGAAAAAACACGTTTGAAATGATTAAATATTCTAGAATAATCGTAATTTTAAGAAAAAAACCTGAAGTAGTACCTTTAGCCCATGACACCATGTTTTTTTTGTATAGCTCAAGACGAAAAAAAGTATTAAACGGGGTGAACAACAAACGAAAACCAATAGATAACAAATAACTGTTAGCAAATGTAATAAAAGTTAGTTTACATGCCTATTTTTGTTGGATTTTAAAGTATTTTAAAGCGCTTTATTTACATTTTTATCCTTGAATTCAGAGCCTTTCAAGCCCGAAGCATTAAAAATGGCGCTGGATTTTACTAGATGTGAAACCTCGAAAATTAAACAAAAATACAGCAAAGTAAAACATGAGTTTGTTGAAAATATTTTTTCCAGCGATTGTTAATGTGATGTCCCCAATCAAAGGGACATAACTCTATGAGTTATCTACCCTTAGGTATGTGCGCTCTTCAATAAATATATGTTTGGACGGCAGTCTATCTGCGACCAAGCTACTGTTAACACGTTACCTTCTGAGTTGTTGTTCTTTCATATTGTTTGATACCCGCGAGACGGGAAGCCCCGACATTATACTGGCGACGAGAATTTCGTGACGAGCTCACGTTACTTTTCGGAATTTAATACAAAAATAAATCTTTTTTTTTTCCGGAATTAAAAAAAAAAAAAAAAGAAGAAAATGGCCAGCGTTGGATTACCAGTTTTTCCAAGTTTCAGCGTACATGCGGACCAAAACACGACTACCGTTCGCTGGAAAAAATGGATAGACAGGTTAGAAAATTTATTTATTGCTATGGACATTTGCGACGACAAAAAGAAGAAAGCAACACTTCTTCACTACGCAGGAGACGAACTCTTTGATATCTTCCATGACTTCACGGACCAGCAAAAGGGCATAGGTTCAACAAACATTTTGGACGACGGCTCTATAGTTTCGGGCGAGTATGAAACTGTGAAAAAATCGATAACGGATCATTTCACGCCGCAGAAAAACACGTCATATGAACTTTCCAATTTTCCACGGGCTATGCAAAACATGGACGAAAGTCTAGATCAGTACCATGCCCGACTACGGACTCTAGCCACCACGTGCGAGTTTGAAGATAAAGACAGAGAGATCCTAGCCCAAATTTTGCAGGGGTGCACATCCTCTAAAGTCAGAAAGAAGGCGCTAAGAGACAACTCTACGCTGAAACAAGTCCTGGACGAAGCTAGGGCAATAGAACTTGCTGATACGCGTGCTGCAGACATGGAACGAAATGAACTGCAAGCTATTTACAGCAACGAGAACCGCACGCGTCTCACACGTAGAAATAATGAAAATTTCAACGTCAACGACAGTAAAGACATTTGTTGTGGACACTCACGGCAAAATAGTCGCCATGACACCTCGAACAACAGACCACGAGGTGGACAAAAAAAAAGATGGCGGACAGCGCGGCAAAATAGTCGCCATGACACCTAGAAGAACAGACCACGAGGTGGACAAAAAAAAAGATGGCGGACAGCAAACATGTCACTATTGTGGATATTCTGCTACACACCCGACTTGTCCAGCCCGAGGAAAAGAATGCATGAATTGTCACAAAAAAAACACTTTGCAAGAGCATGTAAAGCAAAGCCGGTAAGAGTAATTCGTTTCACCAATCCTCCTCCGATATCTCCCTATACGTCCAGTGACGAATCTATTTACTCGGTAAAATCTACACGTCCAACTAAGACACCAGGAGTCACCGCCCTTGTCAATAATCCGAATAAGACACCAAAAGTTACCGCCCTTGTGAATAATTCCCCTGTAATGTTTGTGGTAGACACGGGAGCTAGCGTAAACATAATTGCTGGACACGTATATGATGATTTAAAACACAAACCACGTATAAACAAAACAACAACCCGGATATTTGCATACAGGTCAAAACATGCCATACCCATCCGAGGATTTATCAATGCGTGCATAAAATTTCGGGATAAATCCTGTAAGGCTAAAATATTTGTGGTCGACAGCGAAAATACTTCAGTTGGACTGCAGAACCTCTTGAGCAGTAATTCTGCTGAAGCATTGGGAATGATAACGTTTAACTTCACGTTCCATGTGACGGTCCCAATTCAAGACGAGTTCCATGCACTGTTTGATGGAAATATGGGAAAAATTTCTGGAGTTACCATTAAGCTCCACATTGACTCATCGGTTTTCCCCGTAACTCAGCGACACCGCAGGATACCCTTTCATGTGAGAAAAGATGTGAAGACAGAACTCAAACGTCTCATGGAAACGGATGTGATTGAGGAAGTCACGGGACCTACCCCATGGGTTAGCCCGATTGTCGTAGTTCCCAGGAAAAATGTGTAGCGTACGAATTTGCGTCGATATGAGAAAGGCAAATGAAGCCATTCAACGGAGTAAACATCCAATGCTAACCGTAGACGACCTAATAGCGGACTTAAATGGGTGTACAGTTTTCAGCAAACTAGACCTCTCTAATGCGTATCATCAATTAGAACTGGAAGAGCCCAGCAGATATATAACGACATTTGCCACGCATGAAGGTTTATTTCGTTACAAGCGACTAAGTTTTGGTGTGAATGCATCCTCAGAACTATTTCAAAAAGCTATATCAGACCTCCTCGGAGACATCCCTGGAGTGAAAAAATTATCAGATGATATAATAATATATGCACGTGACCAGTCATCTCATGACATCATTTGAGGAACACCCTGAAACGTCTACAAGAAGTAGGAGCCAAGCTGAACAAAAAAAAATGCCTTTTTTCTGTACGGAAACTGACTTTATTCGGACACATTTTCAGTGAGAATGGAGTGTCCCCTGACCCAGAGAAAATCTCGGCTATTACAAAATGCAAGTCTCCAGGGAACATCAGTGAAGTCAGATCATTCTTGGGCATGACACAGTATGTGGCTCGATTTATTCCACATTATGCCACTATTAGTGAACCACTGAGACGGCTCACAAAAAAAGATACAAACTGGAGATGGACAGAGGAAGAAGAAGCAGCTGCAAACAAGTTAAAGGAAGCGTTGACTGGAGCTGAGGTGATGGCGTATTTTGACCCGAAGAAAGACACAAGCCCAGTTGGATTAGGTGCAGTTCTGACACAAGATGGGAGGGTGCTATGTTATGCCAGTCGTGCCCTCACAGATGTAGAACAACGATACTCTCAAACTGAGAGAGAAATGTTAGCCGTGGTATATGCAGCTGAGCATTATCATCTCTACTTATATGGAGCGAGATTCGAAATCACCACCGACCATCGACCTCTTCTAGGGATTGTGAAAAGTCTCAAACCGACAACAACAAGAATGGAACGCTGGCGTCTTCGTCTCATGCCCTACCAGTACAACCTGATATACCGTCCCGGGAAAGATGACAAAAACCCTGCGGACTATCTGAGTCGTCACCCACAACACATACCATCTAAAGACAATGTAGCAGAAGCCTACATACGATATATAGCTAAGAATATCATACCAAAATCTTTAACTCTTGAGGAAGTCAAACAAGCCACAGAACAGGACCCCCAGTTACAAAAAGTCAAGGGTGCGGTTAAAGATGGACGATGGAATGACCCCCAGCTGTCAAGTTTTTCCCTATTCAAGGACGAAATTTCAACACACAATGGTCTCGTCCTTCGAGGACGCCGGCTTGTAATTCCCTCAAAATTGAGGAAGAGATCCGTCGATTTAGCCCATCAATCTCACCAGGGCATGGTCAAAACCAAACAACTGATAAGGGAAAAAGTATGGTTCCCAGGAATCGATAGACTGGTGGAGGAGACAGTACACGGATGCATTCCCTGCCAAGCCTCAGACCCAAGGCACATGAGCCGCGAACCCATACACTCCTCACCACTACCAGTTGCACCATGGACTGAAATCTCAGTCGATTTTGCAGGTCCGTTCCCATCAGGTGACTATGCGTTAGTCATAATCGACGATTACAGCCGATTCCCTGAGGTGGAGGTAATACCCTCAATAGCTGCGGGTACAGTTATTCCCCGTTTAAACATGATCTTTGCTAGACAAGGATATCCAACCATTCTAAAATCTGATAACGGTCCACCATTTCAAGGACAAGACTTTAAAGACTTAGCGACACAAGCAGGTTTCAAACATAGACGCATTACACCTCTATGGCCGGAGGCAAATGGTGAAGTAGAGCGTTTTATGCGCACCTTAAAAAAATACATTCTTGCAGCCACGGTGGAAGGCCACAGCTGGAAGACCCAGTTACCACATTTCCTAAGGCAATATATAGCCACCCCCCATACCACCACTAAAATATCACCATTTGAAGCTTGTACGGGCCGAAAAATGAACATCGGAATACCAAATGGTATCGAAAGCCCAGTAACAGGGCCGACACATAAAAGAATAAAAGAAAATGACTCCAAAGGAAAAGAGAAGATGAAGGGGTACGCTGATAGAAAGGCAAAAACAACAACTCTCAGCCTGGGTGATATGGTTTTGGTCAGGCAGAAGAGACAAAACAAACTGTCAACACCATACAATCCTAAACCATATACCATTACAAAAATGAAGGGAAGTATGATAACGGTGCAGAGAGGAAATCACAAAATGACTAGAAACTCTTCTTTGCTAAAACGCATAACACCTAGGAATGAGAACCGTGACTCTGATTCAGACTGGGAAAGTGAGTACAATTCACACACCTCAGAAGACCTGGAAATACCCAAAACACAAATAGCTGACCAGTTACCGAGACGAAATCCATCTCGGGAAAGACTGCCCCCAGCCAGATTCAAAGACTACATAATGTAAAATAAATAAATAAAAAGAAATAATAAATAAATAAAATAAGACAAGTTGTCCCACCAAGATGGGGAGGGGTGTGATGTCCCCAATCAAAGGGACATAACTCTATGAGTTATCTACCCTTAGGTATGTGCGCTCTTCAATAAATATATGTTTGGACGGCAGTCTATCTGCGACCAAGCTGTTGTTAACACGTTATCTTCTGAGTTGTTGTTCTTTCATATTGTTTGATACCCGCGAGACGGGAAGCCCCGACATTATAGTTAACAGTTATTGGTTTTATTTTTGCTTAATTTTCGCCTCTTTGTGTTTTACATCTACGACATTGAGGATTTACATCGAGTAAAATCCGGCGTTTTCTTTAATCTGTCGAGTTGACAAGACTTTGAATGTGTTGTAGGGTTTGATCAACTAGGGAGCTTTAGGCCCGAACGTTTAAACAGCACCACGTGTCATGCTTCGGCAGAGTCGGGTGGACATTGTGGCACTGCAACTGCTCTTGAGTGATCGGTCTCTCAACTTAAAAAGGGGACACGGGCAAATTATGGGAACGACAAAAAGAGAGAACAAACGCTGATGAACAGTTTAAAGACAATGTTTATTTACCATAAAAGTAATCACGGGAGAAAGAAAGCTGAAATAACAGGTATAGTGTCACTGGAAGTAGGAAAGGCTGGGACAAGAGCCGCTGCTATGAGCTGAAGCAGGTGCTGTTGGAAGCTGGAACAAGTGTCGATAGAAGGAGCATTGAGCAGGCGTTGCTGGAAGCTGAAAAAAGAGCCGCTTGAGAGAGCTGTAGCAGATGTTAAGGAACAGGCTGATGCAGGAGTGAGCTGGAACAGGAGTTAGCTTGAGCATTAGGAGTGCTTGGGCAAGAGCTGCTGGAAGGAGCCGCTGAAGATGCTGGAGCAGACGCTGCAGAGAGCTGGAGCAAGTGCTGTTGGATGTAACTGAAGCAGTCGTTGCTGAAAGGAGCTGTAGCACACGCTGCAGGAAGCTGAAACAAGTACAGCTGGAGAGTGCTGGATCAGGCATTGCTAAAAGTGGTGAGCTTGAGCAGGATTGAACTAGAGAAAGAGTCACTGTTGACGAGTGCTGGGGCAAGAGCTGCTGTAAGAAGCCACTGAAGAAGCTGGAGCAGGCAATGCAGTTGCTGGAGCAAGAGCTGTAGGAAGGAGCTAAAGCAGGCATTGCTAGGAATTAGTTGACAAGGCACTAAAGAAACGCTGCAGGAAGCTGAAGCAGGAGCCGCTGGAATATTCTTTAATCATTTGAATATTTGTGTGTAAGGGGATAACACCCGGGTTTGCCACTTCCGCCTAAGTAAACAGTGTACGTTGAAATTCAGTCCCTTGTGTGTTGTGTATTTTTAAAAATTTATTTTTCATCTCCCTCCCACAGCGGTAACAAGGACGGAATGCAGAATTGAAAAGCCAGTACCGTAGTATATATATTTTGTGTGATCACTTGGCCTTACCGTATTCCAGGACAAGAATTCATCTAGTTAACTTAGCAAGATTGAAGCTTCTCACTTTTTTATCATTTTAATTTAGTTATTCTAAATAGATCTAAATGCCCCCTCTTGAAGCTAACACTTGATTTTTTTATGAGTAAAATTTATATATGAGAGCTGTCTTAATGATAGATTTTGTTCCTTGTGTGTATTCGCATGTTAATATTTAGATGGGCACACTAGAGAAATGCAGTTTCTAAAAATTTTCAAGAATATGGTTTTGCACCTGTGTGTATTCTTATGTGATATTTCAGACTGGTGCGATGTGAAAATGCAGTTCCACAAACTTTACAAAAATATGGTTTCTCACCTGTGTGTATTCGCATGTGAGTTTTCAGATTCACACTCTGTGAAAATGCAGTTCCACCAACTTTACAAGAAAATGGTTTTTCACTTAATGTTTAATTTTACTTCAGTCGAAGTTCTCAGAAATCAAGGGGCCACTTCATGGGGCTAACACTTGATCTCTATATGAGATACATAGATACCCGAGTATTCTATTAAAATTCTCCTTTATTTCTCAAGCATTGAGTTAGTAAAAAAGTTAAGAATAATTTCTTCTCTCCCCAACTGACCAGTCATTGTCATAGTATATCTGTATTGTGGTCTGTTGGTATTACCTGATTCCAGGACAAGAATTCATCTAGTCTGGTGGAGTATCCAGCTACGTGGTGTTACTTGAGGTAACATCACTAGGAGAAGATGCACTATTCCTCGTACGAGGGGATCGTATTTGTGCTGCAGGTACTATGTAATTTGAATATTTGGTCAGGGTTTACTTGTAGGGGTATGTATACTCATGTCAGGTTGTCCTGACAAACCCTTGTACAGAGAGACCGAAGACACTCGAGGATAGTGTCTAGTAGATAATTCAAACTCTCCTGTGTGTATTCGCATGTGCTTTTCAAAGTGGAACTGAGTGGAAATGCAGTTCCACAAACTTTGCAAGAATATGGTTTCTCACTTTTTTTTTTTTCATTTTAATTTAGTTTATCTAAAGAGATCAAGGGGCCTACTCTTGAGGCTAACACTTGATTTCCCTATGAGTAAAATTTATATCCGAGGGCTCTCTTAAGGATAGATGTGGTTCCTTTTAGGGCTGCTATCTGTACTTCCCTACAATTTGGTTTTCCGGGGATTGTTTCTAAGTATTTACTTAGATTTTTTTTCACCAGACCAGTTGCCCCCACTACAACCGGTATGATGTTTATTTCATCGAGGGACCATGTTATTTTTAGATCATTTTTGAGATCTTGGTATTTTGTTATTTTTTCCCGTTCGGCTCTATTGAGACCGTAGTCATTTGGGACGGTTACATCAATGATGAGAGCAGTTTTATCTGGTTTGTTCCAGATGACAATGTCTGGTTTGATGGCCCTGTCTTTTATGTATCTGCCCGCCTGTATGTCTTTATCATAGAACACTGTCACTTTTCCATTCGATGTTATGGGTGGGGGTTCATGTTCCCAGATGTTCAGTGATCTTTCTAGCTGCATCTCTCCCCAGATCTTCCAATGAAGGTATTTACATACTTTGTTGTGGCGGGCAGTGTAATGGCCATCAGCCAAAAGGATCTTGCATCCAGACATTAGGTGGCTTGGACTTTCGGTGGCAGAGTGGCAGAACCTGCACTGGTCAGTTTTTTGTAGACCCGCCATTTTCTTAAATCCATTAGTAAGTAGGCCTTGGTCTTGTGCCGCTATTAATATCCGTTCCTCATCGAACGGGAAGTTGCCACTCTTGAGCCATTGTAGTGAAGCCTCCTTGTCGATATAGCTCTGGTTGAGTTCTTCAATGAACTTTCCTGCTCTTTTATTATTTCGCCATCCTTCTAGTCTGGTCTTCAGCTCCTTTTTCGTGTACTCCTCCCTCTTCTTGCGCGCGATCAGGGTTGCTGGGTTGTTATCATCTTCGCTAGTGTTCTCCAGTGTGTTACCACTGAAATTATCGGCTAGTTTTGTTGTTGAGGTCTGCTGAGGAAGGTATTTGGTGTGATGTTCATTCACCATTCTCATTTTTTGATCACAGGAGCTCTTTATATATTGTCCCACACTGACCATTGAGGCTCGGTAGGCATGATTGATCTCAATGAGGCCCAGACCACCTTCTCTTCGCGGTAAGTAAAGTCTGTCCATACACTGATGTCGGTAAATGACTTTATTTAAGGCAAGCAGTGTGTATTCGCATGTGACGTTTGAGAGTGGAAGGCTGTGAAAATGCAGTTCCGCAAACTTTGCAAGAATAGAGTTTTTCACTTAATGTTTAATTTTACTTCAGTCGAAGTTCTCAGAAATCAAGGGGCCCCTTCCTGGGGCTTACACTTGATCTCTATATGAGATACATAGATACCCAAGTATTCTATTAAAATTCTAATTAAGTGTCTAGTAGGTAATTCAAACACTTGTATATTGTGAAAATGCAGTACCACAAACCTTACAAGAATAGGGTTTCTCACCTGTGTGTATTCGGATGTGTGATGTCAGATTGGCACACCATGAAAATGCAGTTCCACAAACTTTGCAAGAGTAACTTTTCTTATTTTTGTTCATTTTACTTTAGTCTAAAGTCTCAGAAAACAAGTGGCCTCTCCTGGGACTAACACTAGATCTCTATATGAGATACATAGATATCTGAGAGTTCAATTAAAGCTTTCCTTAACCTCTCAAATGTTGAATTAGCATAGAAGAACATCAATTTCCCTCTCTCTAATTCATCAGTTTATTATGTTACAGTATATTTTTCTTGTGGTCTTTTTGTCTTACCGGATTCCAGGACAAGAACTCATCTAGTCTGGTTAGAGTATCAAGCTTAGTGTTGGTACTTAAGACGACATCTCACTTTTTAATTTTTATTTCATTCATTTGCTGGGGACGGGGCATTCTTCTAAATGCCATACGATCAACCGCTATTTACAGACTCCAACCGAGAGCTCCTTTAAGGATTCTGGCTATTCCCTTGAGTGCAGTTGTTTGGATATCTCTTACACTTGGTTGACCAGGTATACTTGCTATATACTTTTTCAAGTTCTTCTTCATGAGTCCAGTGAACATACAAATTCAGAAACGTGACAATAATAGAGTTTTTCACCTTTGTGTATTTACATGTGATTTTTCAGACGAGGACTCTGAACATACAAATAAACAAAATATTCAATAATATTATTTGACACATGTGAGACTTTTTTTACTTCTTTTTAAAATAGAACTCACTGAGAATTCTGTTTTATTAATCCGCTCTGAGTTAGTATCGATACTTTCTACAAGATTTTGCTGGAGATTAAACATCCTATAAGATATAAGATATTCACCCGCTCTGTGTGTACTCTCATGTCTTTTAAAAGCACATTATGGAAAAAATATTGATTTGAACATTTTACAGGATAACGGATTTCTTTCCAAATTGCCTGTAAATGGTTTCTTAAATGGGAATTCTTTGAAAATAATGATAAACGTACATACATACAAAATGAGATGGCAGTTATTTACTGATGCAGACTTTTCTTAATTCTTGTGGAACTGGAAACAACCGTCCTTTTCCATAATAGTTTCAATCTGTAAATAAAGAAAATTTGTTATCAAAACATTTTAACATAGTTTATACTTTAATGCAATCAATTTTAAAATAGGAAATATTTTGTCGTTTATTTTCAATGATAAATAATTAATATTCACATTGTTCTGGCTTGAAAACTAACTGTTTTTATCATAGACATGGAAAATTCTAAACCAACTTTCCTTGTTTTAAAATCTGGAATAGTGAATCAAAAATCTTTCTTAACACCTTGGTGAAAAGACTATAGATTTCCAATAATAAAAGCTTTTAAAATAACAAGCGCTAAAATAGTTGAGACATAAAGGATACAATTCTATATTTATTCATAAAGAAAAGAAACACGAAATGAGGAATTTTGATCGTTATATTACCTGATGCTCAAGACCCATAAGAAAAGCCGTCCGCTTTTCTCTTATATACATTCTCAGCTAAAATGAATTTAGGTTTTTGATTCAGCCACCAGAAAGCGTGAGTAAGTTAGTGCAATGAAGCCCCCTATTGAGAGTCGGCTTATTATCTATTCTCAAAGTAATAAGATTCGCTCAGCATCGTCTAAACCAAGAGTAGAAATCAACCTTTAAAAAAGATGTTTTCAAACATTGTATTGTAAACTCTATCAGAGAACCAGCATTTTTATCTAGTTGAGATTGTTGTCCTCTCGATCTTGCAAACCATTGCCTTTTTCGAAATCTCAATTATGTAATCAAATTAAAGAAATATTAATTTCTCCGTGACAAGCGCCCATCTCTTTCAAAACATTTTGAATAGTTTTTTTATTCAGAGATTTTGTTCATTCCAAGCCATGCATGCTTCCTTTCCATGTCAAAAATTTAAGATATTTTAATTTATTTCAATCATAGAAACTTTATCTATTCAAAACCATTACATATTATTGTTGGTATTTCATGGTGTTTTGCGTATTGATATTTCATCTGAGACAAAACATGGATTCAGGAACGGATAACAACTTTAAAAAGTTTTTTATCATTTCAATTTGCATCAACACCCGACCATTGAACACATGAACAACTGTCAGCTGGCACTCATAAATATGGCTTCATATACCTCTCGCACACAAATGGCCAGAATAAAGATTGTAGTGGCCAATGTGTTCAAATGATGCATGTTGCACACTATAATATTGGCATAGTTCTCAACCCTAATGAATCTATATACGATCCAATCTAGAACCGACGAGTAACACAACACTTAATCTCTAGAGTACTTTGTCATATTATCTAATGGACTATCGATGATGGTCCCAGAAAGCCAAGACCTCCCAGACTACACAATAGTAACAACCAAATCAAGATGTATGTCATAAAAAAGAATATCACAGCTTAGTTAGATCCCTTTTGACACATAACATGCCCATCAAAGATATAGACAAGTCTCTAGCAATGATGTTATGCATGCTACAGTACGATTTCCCAGTCCCCAAAGGCAAATACTGAATTAACAAACGGAAGAAGATAAAATCAATCAGTATTGATTTCATCTTCTTCCAATATATTGGCCATAGCGAAGCAAAAGGGTACACAATGAAGTAGCGCACTTTGTTGACTTAGATTTTTTTATCTGTTCAGATACAGTAGCAAGTCAGCCCATACACATGTCATTGGGAAAATCTATAAAATTCTCAATGGTGGACATTCGTTACTATCTGACATTTTTTGCAGTTCTCATACACATGTTGTTTGCAAAAATTAAGTAAACGCATTAGGCAACAGACTGAACATGCAGATATCGCCTAGAGAAAATAAAAATAGAAAGACTTGGAACAGAAGGAAGTCCCTACACTGATGAAGATTGATGAATAACAATATCAAACAAATCAGCCACAAGTCGTATGTCATAAAACAAGAATATCACAAACACCCAGAAAGATTTCTCCACGGATACAAGTACACAACAATGTCTTGGCAAGTGACCACAACCCAAACATCTTGTTGCCCCGAGATAAATAAAAAAGTAGGGTAATATGTCAAACGTATTATATGA
Organism: Sepiola atlantica; assembly: GCA_963556195.1. NCBI lineage: Eukaryota > Metazoa > Mollusca > Cephalopoda > Sepiida > Sepiolidae > Sepiola > Sepiola atlantica. The sequence goes on along the minus strand of OY744549.1, from coordinate 31,210,928 downwards.
TAAGACGTTTTTTTATGCAACTTTGGTCAGTCCAGACATGATTGGACTAACGCATCCGTAGGTAATATTCACATGTAGATAAATGAGGCATATGTTGCACACATCACTGACATTTTACTATTTAACATCAACCCATGATTCAAAACTTCACCCAGGGAAAGGGGTTTGTTCCACTCTGTCCACATGTATCGATTAACACGTTATACATGTAGAAGACGTATTCATGACAGTATATTTCGCTGGAAGATGTCGCTCCTTCCATATATAGTGCCGGCTATTCCCAAATGGGTACCCACCTGCTTCTGGCCAGGCTCAACGTCACTTAACTTTGGTGATCGAACAAGAATAAGTATGTTAACATGATCATACTGTATTTAAATTTCAAAGTTATTTGTGTTAAACTTTCAAAATCTCATTTGATTTTATTATTTGTTGGTAATATTAAACAATTTGTTGAAAAGAATCATTTTCAAAAACCACCAGAAGGCAAACGAAAAATATAATGGGGATTATTTTTGCTGTTACAGCAAAAATAATGTGTAGGTATTAAGTTACAGCCATAACACAAACAAAGCATGCAAATCAGTTAAATGATGTATTTATCTACATTTTATTATCTGCAGTACAAAAAACATTTGAAAATAATTAACATTTGGCAATAAGAATCATATAATTTTACCTGTTTTTACATAACAAAAGATTCATTGTTAAAGGTGTTATCTAAAGCAAACATTTTTCTAAACCATTACAACATAAGCAATTAAGAAGTTTCAGTTCATGAAAAAGATAATAATAACAGAGCAATGAAACCCAAATTGTGTTAGCATGATTCTTATGTTACGCAGATTTTGGTTACAAGTCTAGTTGATTCATACATTTACTTTTATGAGAAGGTTTATTCTGTATATAAACACATGTCATTATATATGAAAATAAATTAAACATTTAGATATACATACAACTATAAGCCACATGTTTCAGAATGAAATTATATCCAGTGTATTTTTAACGGGGATCTTTTGAAACCCCTGAGCCACACACTTAAAAATCAAGTTTTTCATTAGTGTTGGTAAATCTGCACCAAAACAGACATTGTTTTGGTGCAGATTTACCTGATGATTTTCAACCACATACTTAATAATAGCGGATGAATGTCTGGCATTCGGTAGCATGCCCGATCCCCAGCTAAAATAAAATGATAAGAATTTTTTTAAAAAAATAAACAATAACAATGAGGTTTTTTATGTAAACAAATAAATCAGAATAGGTTCGCATGTCTAAACTTACATTGGATTTTAGTGAAAAATCCTTGACCAGAAACTTAACAAGCATACGATTGTTTATTTAAAATAAAAAACAAACACTTTCGTGTTCTATAGAGACAGGACATTCGCTCAAATGCCAGACAATCACCTGCTATATAAACGTTGCAACTCTTTTAATGATTCTGGGGTTTTTATAAGTGCAATTATTTGGATTTTGCACACAATTAGTTCTCCAGAATACTTTCCAAATACGTGAACAAATCTTCTGGTGCTTATGCAGTTTTCGAATCGCGTTTGCATTGGCACATGCCGACAGATGACGTAAACCGCCGCAATGTGCCGAATGGAAACTTCGACTTTTTTCTGTCGAGGATGCTAGCCAATATAAAAACGCTAGGAACACGCATCGTTTGTTGATTTCAGCAAGTAGAATTCAATGAAAAATTGGACTTTAAAAAAATGTAAATTTGTAAGAAACTTTCAAAATGTAAATCAAGAAATAAAACATTCATCATGTGTGGCAAGTTTCATGAATCAATATTTATTTTGGTTTGGTGAAATTCTTATGACTTTTTTAACAAACATTTTTTTGTTTATACCAATTCATTTTTTATCCTACCGACTAGGTTAGGGTTAGCTATTGTTTTTTAGGGTATGTTTAAGTTAGGTTTAGGTAGTGTGTTTTTGCATTTCTTTTAGGGTTAGGTTACGGTTAGGTAATTTTTCTTTAATAGTAAGGTTAGGGTAAGGTTGTTTTGCAAGCACATTTTCTGTGGACTTAATCACAGACGATGGCAAAGTAGAAGGGTTAGAGGACGTGGTGGTAGGAAGATGCCCTCCACTGAAAGAGTTCTTGGAGGAGAAACACTTGGAAATACCTTCTTCAATGACTTAATCTTAGACGATGGCAAAGTAGAAGGGTTAGAGGACATGGTGGTAGAAAGCTGCCCTTCACTGAAAGAGTTCTTGGAAGAGAAACACTTGGAAATACTTTCTTCAATGACTTAATTTCAGACGATGGCAAAGTAGAAGGGTTCGAGGACATGGTGGTAGGAAGCTGCCCTTCACTGAAAGTGTTCTTGGAAGAGAAACACTTGGAAATACCTTCTTCAATGAAAATATAAACAAAGACAAAATGTTTTTAAATTTTCAAACATTAGTCGTACTAGAAAAAGCACTAAATCTTTTTCTCTGTAAAAACATTTGTCATCTAAAAAATTGACCAACGAAACCCTGTTCTTCCAAAACCAAACTTTTTCATTGAAAAAATATTTGTAGAAAGAGAAAGACTTTTATATGACATTATGAAAAAAGAAAGAAAAAACTTTTAAATGAAAGTTATTTTTCAGTCATTTTAGTCTACCAGACTTTTAGAGGCCACTGACTTGCTACACATGCGAATATGGAAGCCGGAATTTTTCTTTCAACAAAAGAACAGATGAATTCAACAGTAGACTTCAATCTGTAAATTGAATTGACGAAAAGAAGAAACCACGTTTTTCTCCACATTATATATGAAGATATAGAAATACATTTACAACTATTTTTTTAAATGCCTCTGCAATAAACGTGAGTACATTCCTTTATATAAACATAAAATACATTCACTTTTTTATATATTCTCTTATATATATATATATATATATATATTTTATTTATTCTTGTTTGGCTCTTGAAACATACATATTTTCCATTTAATTTTTTCTCTTTAGGATGTGTTTCCACAACAATGTTTCCCACTTGTTTTTACTGTAGATTTAGTTTTGGTCTGTGCTTGTACATATAAATAGGTGAAATTATTATGTTACAGGCTGACGCCTACCTGTCTCATATAATAGAGGGTACACAACCGCTCATTTATTCGGCTATACTAAAGCCTCACCAATGAGGTGAGAAAAATTAGCAGGTCGGAGCCGCACATGCGCCGACTCCAGACACCCTTCTCATAACACGTTCCACTGGTCGATGCAAAAACTCATGTTCATTTATGACCCCGGAAACTAATATCTGGAGACCTGAGCGCGACACAGTCTTCACTAAAGCTACACAATCGTGCACTTTCTTACGGACTCCATCTACCATGCACGTTGCTTAATTGACACGGGAGCCGCCCACAGTATTTGGCAACTGAATCTCCTTATTGAGAAGCCACCAGTGTCGCCCATGTCATTGCAAGCTTTAAATAACTCCCCTATTCCCACGTACGGACAAATTTCTCGCTTTTTGGACTTGGAATTGCACAGAGACTTTACGTGGGTATTTACTATAGAGGATTTACTTTATCCCATTCTGGGCTCGGACTTTATGCACCACTTTTGCCTTCTAGTAGACATGCAGATATGAATATATAGGCTGATAGATGCTTATATGAAACTTTCCGTCTCTGGTTTGAAATCAAACCCTCCATCTATCAGCCCGGTGTATTTTATTGCCACTACCGATGACCCATACAAAACCCTACTACACTCCTACCCTGAGTTAACTAAGCTGAAATTTTGTGAACAAACCAACTCATTCAACAAAATCGGTTTCTGCTATAATTACTGGGATGATGGAGATCTTCCTAAGATTCCAGTTCTTTTCATGTCACACATAAGACCTTGGTATTTCGTAATAATTTCCCTTTCAGTTCTGTTTAAGCCAGCATCATTAGGGACAGACTTCAACTAGGGTTACTACTTTCTCCCTTTTGTCCCATATCACTATGACAGGTTTAACAGATCCGTTTTTCTATATATGTATCTGTAAGGATTGCATAGTAATAGTTTATGGTGTATAACATATTTCCAACTGTTCGGTCTGGTATATGCTCTGAGGACTTGCTTCTATACTAAATATTTAAAATTTTAAATATAGTCTAGGGAAGATATTTGCACACTCGGTTGTGTCGTATTGTCCCCCCCCCCCCGCCAGCCGAACCTTATAACTGGATGTCAGGTGACTCACACTCTCCGATTCTGTATAACAGAACCTGCACTTGTTATTGTTTATGAGATCATTCATCTTTTTAAAGGCATTGGTCATGAAGCTTTTTATCTTGGGCAGTCATTAACATTCTCTCCTGATCGGTGGAGCGATCCTTTTTGCAGCCAGTTTACAGGTCATTCCTTATCTATATATTCCTGGAATAGTTCATCTATTAAATACTCATCACGTTGTTGATTGGTCCATTCTTCCAGTTTTCTGAAATTAAAAGTATTGGTGTATTTCTGGCGGGTCTCTCGGGTTATTTCCGTGACAGGCTTGTTGACCGTGTCTGTCTCATTTGTAAGACAGTCCTGTCCAAAATGTTTGGCCAGTTTTGTGATAGAGGTTGTTCTGCTTGCTCTGGTTTCTGGATGTTGGCATAAAATCATAAGGTTTGGGTTCTGTAAGCTCATCAGATTTTGGCCGGTACTCACAATGCATTAGCATATCTTGTAACAAATGTTTTTTTGTGTAAAAGATGAACAACATACTTCAAAAGAATATGGGTTCTCTCTAGTATGTGTTCGTATATGTTGCAACATGTTCTTTTTGTGTAAAGGCAGAGCTACATACTTCCCAACAATATAATTTCTTCAGGCAGAGTAGATAATTTCATCTTTTCGGCCAGGATTTCATTGGATGGTTTGCTCCACTTTTAAAAGTTTGAGTAGTGGTAGCAAAAAAAATAGCACTTTCTTTTGTGCAAAAATCCATTGGTTTAAACCACTTTACGTTCCTTTTTTGTTGCTGCATATGATGGAGATAGTAGGCCAGGACCTTTTGTCTCAAAGCCTTATGGCTGACCCTAGTTAACCTCTGTCATGGCTGTAGGAGAATTTCCAGAGGCAGGAAGGTTCACACCATTGTTTACATCTTCCTGCCTAGTGTATGAACGGGTTTATGTGTCCTTTTATGCTTGGTAACGGCCTTCCAGTATTTACTTTTGTTATTATTCATATTTTTATTATTCATTTCCTCTATGTCAACGGTTTTTAATTCATTATTGAAAGCTGCCCTCTATTAATAGAGGGGGTGCCCCGTGCAATTCAGGAGACGTACTGGATGGCTTGAGGAGACAGCATATAATTTTTTTACATATTTGCTCAGGGTTTATTCCAAATATGTAGTATCCTCATGTCAGGGTCTCTGACAAACCTCTGTACAGAGAGACCGAAGACAGCCGAGGGTGGTATCTCGTTTGCATTCAAGTCCTCTTCAGTATGCGTTCGTATATGTAGCAAGATAATTTGTTTAGTTGCATTAGAAGAGCCCCATACTTCACAACTATTATGGTTCCTTTTTCATATGCCTTCGCATATTTCGCAACATGTTTGTGTGTAAAAGTAGAGCCACATACTTCACAAGTATATGGTTACTTTTTCATATGTGTTCGCATATTTCGCAACATGTTTGTGTGTAAAAGTAGAGCCACACACTTCACAAGTATATGGTTCTTCTCCAGTATGCATTCGAATATGTTGCAACATATTTCGTTTTATTGTAAAAAGAGAACCCCATACTTCACAAGAATATGGTTTCTTTTTTCCTTGTTTCAATTTACTTCAGTCGAAGTTCTCACAAATCAAAGCACACGTTCCGGGGTCTACACTTAATCTGTATATGAAATACATAAACATTCGAATATTTTATAAAAGTTCTCCTGTACATGTCAAACTTTATATCCAGTGTACGCTCGCATATGTAACAACATATGTCGTTTCTGTATAAACGAAGAGCTACACACTTCACAAAAATATGGGTTTTATCCAGTATGTGTTCGCATATGGAGCAAAATATTATGTTTCTGTGTAAAAGAAGAGCCACACATTTCACAAGATTATGGTTTCTCTCCCGTATGTGTTCGCATATGTCGCAACACATTTTGTTTAGTTGTAAATGATGAACCACACACTTCACAAGAATATGGTTTCTCTCCAGTATGTGTTCGCATATGTTGCAACATATGATGTTTCCGTTTAAAAGAAGAGTCACAAACTTCACAAGAATATGGTCTATCCCCAGTATGTGTTTGCATATGTCGCAACATATCGTTTTTTTGTGTAAATGGAAAGCCACATACTTCACAAGAATATGGTTTCTCCCCAGTATGTGTTCGCATATGTCGCAACATATGATGCTTATTTGTAACCGTAGAGCCACATACTTCACAAGAATAAGGTTTTTCTCCAGTATGTGTTCGCATATGTCGCAACATATGTTGTTTAGTTGTAAAAGAAGAGCCACACACTTCACAGATATATGGTTTCTCTCCAGTATGTGTTCGCATATGTTGCAACATACATTGTTTAGTTGTAAAAGCAGTGGCACATACATCACAGGTATATGGTTTCTCTCCAGTATGTGTTCGCATATGTTGCAACATATTTTGTTTCCGTTTAAAAGAAGAGCCACAAACTTCACAAGAATATGGTTTATCTCTAGTATGTGTTTGCATATGTCGCAACATATCGTTTTTTTGTGTAAATGGAAAGCCACATACATCACAAGAATATGGTTTCTCTCCAGTATGTGTTCGCATATGTCGCAACATATTATGTTTCTGTGTAAAAGAAGTGCCACATACTTCACAGATATATGGTTTCTATCCAGTATGTGTTCGCATATGTCGCAAGATATGTTGTTTAGTTGTAAAAGAAGTGTCACATACTTCACAGATATATGGTTTCTCTCCAGTATGTGTTCGCATATGTTGCAACATATTTTGTTTAGTTGTAAAAGAAGAGCCACATACTTCACAAGAATATGGTCTATATCCAGTATGTTTTAGCGTTGGTCGCAACATATTTGATTTATTTGTAAAGGAAAAGGCACATTCTTCACAAGCATATTGTCTATCTACAGTATGTTTTTGCACATGACTAAACAATGGCTGTGTCTGTGCAAAAGAAGAGCCACATATTTCACAAAGAATATGGTTCCTCTCCAGTATTAGATTTCTAGTTCATTTCAAAGTCGAAATATTTGTAGATTTTTGTTGTATAATGTTTTTCTCTGTATGTTTATATTGCTTGTAGAAAAGAAAATAATAAATAAATATTTACCTTTGCACAATTTTTGATAGATTTAAAATTTAGCAGATGGTTGATTGATATTTTCTTTATTTCAGTGAAAATATTTCTTGTGTTTAACTGTAATTGAAAAAATATATTAATGGGAGAATTGTGTGCCCCTCTGTGTACCAGCTCTCTATTCGATCTAATTATTTGAAATTGAGTAGGACATATGTTTTATGTATGCAGATTAGTGAAAACGGAACAAAAAGGTGTATGCAGTGTGTTTTATACATCTTATCTAAATTATATTAAAACCCTACATAAAAAACAATGTGTACAGATTCTCAGAATTCGCACCATTTGGATTATTTTCTAAATATTTTATAGATAAATCTACAAAACGCACAATTTTTCCAACCACTAAGTTATAATTTTAGTTTTCACCATGAGAGGTATGTATTTCTTTTCAAGTATTTTTCTGCCTCAAATTCTGCATTTATTAAAGGGCCCATGAAAGTATTAGCCATATGCATTGATAGGTGCATTAGTCACATGCATCGATGAGTTCATTATTCATATGCACACATGGGTGCATTAGTCATATGCACAAACGAATGCATTGATCATATGCATTGATAGGTGCATTAGTCACATGCATCGATGAGTTCAGTAGTCATATGCACACATGGGTGCATTAGTCATATGCACAAACGAATGCATTGGTCATATTCATTTGCAACTACTATTCCTGCACGTGTTCTATTGAATAATATTAAGAAGAGAACAAATAGTTGACAAGAAAATGTGTTTTCCAATATATTATTAAAAATTGAAATTGATGAAAGAAAACAGTTTGTACAGTTCACAAGTGTATGTTTTCGCTTGTGTCTGGAGTTTTACTTCAGGCAATTTACATTTGTTTTTTCTTTGTATTGATTGCTGGATATCCTGCAAAATTAAAAATTAGTAAGAGATAAATTTGAAGAAATAAATATTAATTTTATACAAACAAAATTATGTTTAGATGTTAAGCGGATGTAGACACGTTTTTATCATTGAGAAATTAGACATATATTTCAGCATTGTAGTCTTAAAGACAAAAGTTATTATGTACAATTTTATTAAAAAGTCCACAAATTCATTATTGATTAAATTCAATATATAATAAGTATATTTGGTGCAATACTGATCCATTAATAAAATGAATGCATCACTTTGTTCAGATAATATTGGACTACATTTCGGTAAAACTTTCATCAATGATATCCAAATTGTAATAAATTTGTATATTATTTACACAAATAATTTACAAAAGAAATAAATTAATTCGAATGATGATTGAGAAGTCAACATTTTATTGATGATCTTCAAAAACGGTTATAATAATTCCATTGTTTTTCTTAAATTCAACAAATGTTTTGACACGAGTCTAATAAATTCAGAATTTTTTTCCCATAGCTTTTGTGTCGACAAATTAATCAATAAAAATTTGAAGATACTAAGAAATTGGAGAATTTTTTAAAATCACCATCAATTACCAACAAAGGACTGATATGCAATAAAACATAACCAAAGAAAGCCATTCATTTTTTTCTACATGTCTTAAAATATTTCATTATTTCATATATGTAATTCTTCTGAATAAAGTTGTATCTGTGAATATGATTTTGAATAAGTAAAAAAAGCACACAACGTTATTTGAAAAAAACCCAATAAAAACATCACAAATATTAGTCAGAATATGTAACAGTCATAACTTTTCTCCACAAAACAATATTCAGTGGAAGGTTTAACAATGTAAGCATGAATAAATATTGTCAGATTAAAATTGAAATATTCAAGGGGTTAAAAGCTAAAAAGTGCTTCCGCACATGCAAGCTAAAAACAAAAACAGCATTTAAATAGAATTTCAAAAAGTATTTTTTTAAATGCAGTGCAATTTTTGATGAGAAAGATATCATGTAATTTGATGAGACTCGCTTTTTGATTTCCAATCTGATAACATTATATTTCACGTGTATGAATTATTTGATATTGTGTGATCGACTGGATATTTACTAAAAGTTTGAGAATTTTGTTAATACACGTATACAAAAATTTAATTGTTATTTATAACTTTTCATACTTTTAATATAATTGAATAACTGATGAAGCAAGTGACCCTAATTACGCGTCAGTCGAGTGTTGTTGAGAAAAACTTAAAACAGTTACTGTTCAATGAAGACTGGAAACAGTTTCGGTTGAAGGTAAGATTGAAGGCAGTGCCGGTTGAAGGGAGACTTGAAAGGAATGATGATTGAAAGAAGACATGAACGTAATCATAGTTGAAAGAAGACATAGAAGTAATGACGGCTGAAGGAAGACTTGAAAGCAATGTCGGTTGAAGGAAGACTTAAAAGCATCGATGGTAGAAGGAAGACTTGACAGCAATAACGGTGGAAAAAAGACTTGAACACGATGATGGTTAAAGGGAAGACATAAAAGCAATGACGGTTGCAGAAATATTTGAAAGCAATGACGGGAAGGAAGACATAAAGCGACCAAAGTTGAAATAGTTATAATTACGAACATTACAAGCTATTTCAATGGCATGATGACAGACAACATTAATTTATAACTGATACAATAGATTAGTAGAGCGGACTCAAGCAAATTTATTATTGAATGGATTGTGAAAGCTGAGTTCATGTGTCAGAAGTGCTTAATGAAGAGAGTTCAGTGCCGGATCTCCATTCATATAACAGTTTGTGCGTTCATTGTCTGTTAGCAGTTAAGTGAGGGGAAAAAGGGAAGATTTGCCTCTATAAGAGAAGTATTCACTGTGTCATTCACAGTTGATTCTGAGTGCTCCTGCACAACACCTATCAAGAGAATATGCTGGCTTTGCATAAACAAAAAGTTCAGGTGATCAATGTGGTGGTTTAATACAGCCATATAGAGTTAGTAAGTGAAAGAGCGGTTGTAATTTACGTCCTGATAATAGTGAAAGATCTGCTTGAGTTTGAGTCTGTGATGTAAATAGATGCAATAAAAGCAATTAGCAGATTATCTACCTCTAAGTCAGAGAAGGTGCAATTTCCTAATAGGCCAATTTGTGTATGTGTTGCTGTATAAACACTTTTTGTGGAGGAGCCTGATTTTCATGCATAGTTTATCTAGCCACGAAATAATAGAAGTGAGCCGAACACAAGTGGCTCAGCAAGCAAATAATTATGTATAAATGCCAAGAGAGAGTAAAACGAAGAGTTAAAGCAATGGATGAAAAATTGTTTGCTCTCTATGGCAAACAAAACATTGAGCTCACGAAATGGCTGTCATCAAACAGAACAAATCAAATATCTGCCGTGTGATGGGCTATTAGAATATCAACCTACATGTTGATGCATACAGTGCTGGCACTGATTTTTTCGCCAGGTAACTAACAGAAAATAGATGATGATCAAATATTGTGCTGCTAGATCTACAATCTGCCTATCTTCGAGTGCCTGTCAAAGTGCATCATTGGATCTATTGGACCATTGTTTACCATGGTAGTAGGTACTGCATATCGAGGGTAAGATTTGATCTTAATATTACTGTAAACAATGAAGTATATTATGGGCATAGCATATAACTAGACAACCAAATTAAAAACGAAATCTCAGTATATGTTGCCATCATATATGAAAGTATCACATCGGAAACCAATATTTCTAAACACTTTTTTTCATTTTTCGATTAGTTTCTCGAATTGGGCGTCTGGGGATTGGATAATTTCCTATTTTATAAACGAGCTTCCAGACGTCCAAAACAAAATTACAAGGAGAATTGTTTTCTCTCTGTCAAAACCCAGTATGCATCCCTCTTCAACTATCTGTCAGCATATCAAGAGAAAATCAAGCACATCGTCAGAAGGATTGGATGACTGTGTGCATGATCCTCCAGTTATATAGGCTAATGAAGACCAATCAACAGGGTATGGTAAGCCGATCTATTCAAAAGAGAATATGAGTGACTGCCAGCGACAGCATCAGCTCAGTCAAATACTATGAATCCAATAGAACATTGGTCACTCTAGAATGAAATGAATAAGGCACTTCAAGAAGATCGCCGCTACTATAAGAAAAACGGCTTTGGAATCTGCAATTTCATTCTGTTGATGATGTATGTCCATTTATTGGTGTTACCCACTATGGGGTTGCTCACTACCTCACACTCATCGATTGTGGGAACACAACGTTTGTAGCAAGAAGATTCTGTTACGTTGATTAAGTGTATTAACTCTATTTTACTGGGGAGTCACTCACTCAAAGAATCCTGACTGACAGCAACACCACCACTTAACAACAGGGGCTTCAGAAAATTTACTTAGAGTTAAGTGCGTGACTGCATTTCCGGTGTGCATACAAACTGTCAGGGAAGTGATTGTTGAGCGATCCACAGATCAATTAATAGGTAATTGTCGCTAAGAAGTGATGCATTGTACGAGAGGTTGGTTATTGGAACATTGCCACACCTAAGTATGCTGCATGCAGTGTGACGTCACTAGTTCATGCATTTTAAGTTATTGAGGTCTTTTTATAATTCACTTTTTGTTGATAAAAAAAAGACTTCTCAGAAAACAAAATTAAGAATAATGAAAAATTAAGAATAATTAAAAATAATATATGAAACATTGAGAATTGTTTAAATTTCTACATTTCTGTACACTCATGGAAACATGTAGCAGGCAGGATCATCCAATAGCTGGCAGCTCAAGAAAAGAAGCTATTTGAATAAAAATCTCTCCGGCATCTCAGGATTTTCATAGTGTATGGATGGGATTTTGCTTTTTGTCGAGTTAATTGCTGGCATGAATGTATCTCATGAAAATTCCTTCCTACAGTATTACAAAAGAAATATTTTATATAATCAGATGCTTCTTAGACAAATGAGTCACAGCGTTCAATCATTGGACATTTATTATTTCTGATTTTAATAAACGAACCCTCTAATGCATTTATGTCTGAGATGAATGTATTTGCTTATTACACCATGCTCTATTCTCGACATGTGTGAAAAACGAACGCACATATGCAAAATAATAGCTGAATCTTAGAAGATAATCTCCAGTTTGTAGTAGAATGAAATCACAAATGAATGCTATGATGTATTGCTACTAAGACAAAGCTTATTTTCGTTAACATTTATGAGAAACCTTTACAACCAACGATTGCCATGGCTAAGAGTACCCTACCCGAGAGTTGATCAAACTTCCCTGCCAAACATTCACAGGTAACATTAATTGGAAGAAATAGAAGATATTGTTAAGGCTGCTGCATGGAAGGTGGCTCCTTCTACCATGCTAGACAACTTATCCCACCTGCTAGTATGCTATATCTACGAAGCCACTATTCGCCCATGTATGGAGTATTTGGGCCATATCTTGTGCATCAATCATTATCCTGCCTTTCCCCTTTAGCAGGGTTTTAACAATTTCTTACAAACTCCAGCCTCTGTCTGACCAACAATGTTGCATTCCTGTGCTTGTTTTACAAGAATTTCAAGGGGATGTGTTCTCTGACGAATATGCTGCACTGGTGCCTCCCCTCAAGGTAAAAAGCCGCAACCAACCAGATAATCAGACAAACTCAAACACCTTCGCTGTAGAAGTACTCAGATGAGAGAAAGCTTCCTACTCTAATAGCATAACTCCTTGAACAGCTTGCTTTTCGAATTTTCTCCCTGCTCCCTGTTTTTCTGAATATACCAAAATACATAAATTTAAATATAATGTGTACAAACATCTTACTGCCCAACTCCCCACTTAGAATGTCCCTGTAATATGGCCCCTTATTCACATAAGACCCCATCATCTCAGCAGCATTCTGCATAGTTTGGGATGTATTAAAGCAAAAAAAATTAGTAAAATAGTATAAAAAATCTAATAAATTTTTAATACATTTGAAACACTTACTTTCATCTGTGATGTTGCAACCTGGTATTAGCTAAGTATTACATAAATGAAATATGCTAAAATATTAACAACCTTTTAACTTTAATAAAATATGAAATTACTATTAAAAAGGCATTAACTGAGTAATGTCGAATATATTAATGAATCTGAAACTCTTCTGCATTATCTCAACATGTCACTTACAATAAAAACATGTGGTCATTTACTTACAAACTCTTCTTCATTATCTCAACATGTCACTTACAATAAAAACATGTGGTCATTTACTTACAAACTCTTCTTCATTATCTCAACATGTCACTTACAATGAAAACATGTGGTCATTTACTTACAAACTCTTCTTCATTATCTCAACACGTCACTTACAATAAAAACATGTGGTCATTTACTTACAAACTCTTCTTCATTATCTCAACATGTCACTTACAATGAAAACATGTGGTCATTTACTTACAAACTCTTCTTCATTATCTCAACATGTCACTTACAATAAAAACATGTGGTCATTTACTTACAAATGCACAAAATCATTGTATCTATAGTAGTTGAGTTTTTTTATTTTACTTTCAAGAGGAAAGTAAGAATGCTTATATGGTTTTTGAATGTACATGTGAAATATTATTTTGTAACAACTTTTCATTTTTGTTTTTAAATAAAGTAATTATTGAATACTCCACCTTTTGTACTAGCTAAAGATAACATGAATGAAAGAGGCTAAAATTCGAAAAAGCTTTTACGGTTTTCGAAAAATGAAATTACTATGAAAAATACATAAACTGAGAAAATATTTACTCCACAAATATCGAATATATTATTGAATCAGAAACTCTTTTGCATTACCTAAACATATCAATTACAATGTAAATATGTGGTCATTTTCTTTCAAATGTATGGAATTATTGTATCTATAGTAGGTTGGTGTTGTATTTTACCTTCAAGAGGAAAGTAAGCACGCTTATATGGTTTAACAATGTACAAGTGGAATATTATTTTGTAACAATTTGCAATTTTTTATTTTAAATAAAGTAGTTCTCGAATGTTTAACCTTTTTACTTCTTTGCTTGTCTTTTGAATTTTACCTTTGATATTGTTCAAAAGCTTGTAAACGTTTTAAAATATTTTCTATTTTTATAACAACTTGTTCTTTTTTATGTTGAATTTTTCATTATTTAATTTCTCTTTTTAATTCGTTTCATGGCAATTTATATTTTATTATTTCCTAGTGTTACATTCAAATTCTTTATTTTCAGTAATTTTAGTTTTCCCATTAAAATTTTAATTACATTTTATAGATAAAATCTAATCAAATTTTAAGGGAAAAATGAAAATATTTTTTGTCAAATTTAATTACATTAAAATATTTATAAAATTTCATCTATTTTTGTCAAATTAAATGTTAGTTTCCCGTTTTAATAACTTTTATACAAATTAAATTCGGTATTTTTACTTGCTTCATTTTAAAATTTGATTCTCCCTCATTTTTATATTTTTCTTAATCCTTTGTTTGAATTACATTTTATACTGTACTTTTTTATAATTCAATTTTTCTATCTTAATTAAATTTATTTTTTATAATTTCCATTGCTATACTCAAACACCATGGCATATTTTGTGACTCTTCATCTAAACAAATGTATGAATAAAAATTGTAGAATATACCTTGTTTAATCTTATATGTTCGGTTAGTAAAATATTTTTATCGATGTAATTCTATATTTTTCATGTAGCAATCATTTATGAAGAATATTTACTATCTCATTTAAAAAACTGAAGACATGTTATTTGAAGTAGAAATATATTTGATCATATGTTTATATATTTAAAAGATGATGTTGTTTTAAATAAAAAAAATCAATGCATGGAAATATTTAATGATCTTCAAGCTCACTTTTAATGTTCTCATTTTTGTAAAGGCTTATCTTGAAAATTTCAAAACTATTTTTCATCTCATTCAACTTTTCATAGGTTCATCGTTTTTATTTTAACAATACCACAGATATAATTCATTTCCGAGCAGAACCTTTATAAAAGTTTATGTGTTCAAATTAATTGAGCTGAAAGAATCTTCACATTAACATAATAAAATAAACTCATGCAATAATCATTAAAAAATAAAAAGCACTAAAGATTTTTACAAATCCTGTTATTCAAAAAATATTGAGACATTAAAGCTGTCTGTTTTCTTTAAAGCTTTTACAGCTACGGTTGGGTTATTTTGCGATAGATTTATGTAGTTTATATTTTCGGTAATAAGTTTGTAAAAATAATAAATCTATTAATTTTAGTTATACATAATCAAAAGACGTGAAGATTTTTGATTTCTCATTGTTAAAAATGTATTTATGAAATTCTAATATTTTATATATATTATTAACACTAAAAAATCAAATCTCACATATTTTTATTAGAATTTAAATATAAAATAATATAATGAAAAAGAAAATAAGTTGAAGTCAAGAATAAATTACTTATTTTACATTGAAGTAAAAATTTACCGAATTATGTCAAAACAAAAACTGTTTTTCAAAAATACAAAAAATCAGCAGATAATTGAAAGCATTAGTTGAAGATTATACTTACAATTTTATGAATTCTTGTGATTTATCTGAGAAAAAAGAAACCAAGTTGATATATTATAAAACATAGTTTTTATAACAAAATGTTTTTAAGGTTTCATAAATTACTTTTATTTAGCAATCATAACAGAAAGTCAACAAAGAAGACAATCTATCACAATATAATGAAATGTGATTTATGAAGAGCTTAGACAAGCTTTTTCGGAATTATTTTTATATAATAATTAATCATGTATTTTTGTAGTAATTGTAATGATTAGTTTACATCTAAATAAACGACTAAATTGAAAAAAACCATCGACATTCGTAAAATTGAAAGATTATATGTACGTTAGACATCAGATCAAAAGTTCCCCAAATGTCTCTACTGCTATGACGTTGTCAATGTGGTTTCAATAATGTTAAATGTTAATCAATTGTACATTAGACATCAGATCAAAAGTTCCCCAATGTCTCCACTGCTATGACGTTGTCAATGTGGTTTCAATAATGTTAAATGTTAATCAATTGTACATTAGACATCAGATCAAAAGTTCCCTAATGTTTCCACTGCTATGACGTTGTCAATGTGGTTTCAATAATGTTAAATGTTAATCAATTGTACATTAGACATCAGATCAAAAGTTCCCCAATGTCTCCACTGCTATGACGTTGTCAATGTGGTTTCAATAATGTTAAATGTTAATTAATTGTACATTAGACATCAGATCAAAAGTTCCCTAATGTTTCCACTGCTATGACGTTGTCAATGTGGTTTCAATAATGTTAAATGTTAATCAATTGTACATTAGACATCAGATCAAAAGTTCCCTAATGTTTCCACTGCTATGACGTTGTCAATGTGGTTTCAATAATGTTAAATGTTAATCAATTGTACATTAGACATCAGATCAAAAGTTCCCTAATGTTTCCACTGCTATGACGTTGTCAATGTGGTTTCAATAATGTTAAATGTTAATCAATTGTACATTAGACATCAGATCAACAGTTCCCCAATGTTTCCACTGCTATGACGTTGTCAATGTGGTTTCAATAATGTTAAATGTTAATCAATTGTACATTAGACATCAGATCAAAAGTTCCCCAATGTTTCCACTGCTATGACGTTGTCAATGTGGTTTCAATAATGTTAAATGTTAATCAATTGTACATTAGACATCAGATCAAAAGTTCCCCAATGTTTCCACTGCTATGACGTTGTCAATATGGTTTCAATAATGTTGAATGTTAATCAATTGTACATTAGATGTCAGATCAAAAGTTCCCCAATGTCTCCACTGCTATGACGTTTTCAATGTGGTTTCAATAATGTTAAATGTTAATCAATTGTACATTAGACATCAGATCAAAAGTTCCCCAATGTCTCCACTGCTATGACGTTGTCAATGTGGTTTCAATAATGTTAAATGTTAATCAATTGTACATTAGACATCAGATCAAAAGTTCCCCAATGTTTCCACTGCTATGACGTTGTCAATGTGGTTTCAATAATGTTAAATGTTAATCAATTGTACATTAGACATCAGATCAAAAGTTCCCCAATGTTTCCACTGCTATGACGTTGTCAATGTGGGTTCAATAATGTTGAATGTTAATCAATGCAGAACAAATAGTAGAATTTTATTCAATGTAACTTAACAAAATAAGTGTAAGCACATCATCATCGTATCTTATGCCAATACTCGATCCATCATTAGACATCAACTCAGTACAAGTTGGTCGATCACTGCAGTCTCTGAAGATGTGTTCTATTGTCTGCTTAGGATTTCAAAAAGTTTGTCTCCACCTGTGGAGGTTGATTGATGTCATTTCAACATTTGCTCTGCTTGCTTCAGAATCAGTTAGTCATTCCTAGCAAAATCCGTTTCATGTGGAACATGTTCTTTGGGTTCTTGATTTGCTTCGTTCAAGAAGTCATTCCAGTCATTTCATCTCTTACTGCAATAGTTGATCATTCAAAGCTCACTGCAGTAATGAACTGCTTCTTGATTTCAATATTCCTCTTAGCAATATTGGGGGTTTCTTCTGTCGGTTTAGTTTCATAGTGATTGAATGACACTGAAAACCGCTGTGTTCTGAATCATTTGGACTACCTTCAGTAGTAGTGTCTTGTGGTTCACTGTATCATATGCAACTGTTAGATCAACAAACACTTCTTGTTATCAGTTTTTCTTTATACCTATCTTCAATATATTGAGTTAGATTCAGATGTTGATTGCAACACGATGAAAACCGGCCTCATAAGACAAAATCTGTTCTTCTATAAGCAAATCAAATGGTTTTTTACAAGTGTGTACATCGTTCCTACTATTACACATGCAGCGAAACACTCAATAATCATCTATTTGTCCTGAGACTTGCTTTATGATGCTGAATGTCTCGATAAATCAAGTTCAATTTCAATTCTGGATGCTAGCTGATGTTTAAGGGCCTTAAAACATAAATTATATATATATAATTCGACGGTTAAATCTTTGAAAAACATGAAAGAAAGAACAGAGAAAGTGTCAAGGTGGAAATAATAGCAGCACTCTGAACAATATAATTATTTGTATTTATTGTTTCGACAAAAAAAGAGGTTAGACACCAAGTCGGGTTTTAATATGAGAGATATCCAGCTAACCTAAAATCCCCTCAGTGGAAAAAGATTTCTCTTCCTCTGATTGAGGACAGAAGAGATACTACACTTTTATCTTAGTCCAAATGCCTGCAATTATGACTTCAAACTCACCAGACATAATATTTTGAAAGAAAAAAAGATTTTTTTACATTTTAGAAACGCTTTCAATTTGCTATCAAAATGTAATTAAAACAGCACAAACCCATAATAAAGTTTTGATGAAGAGCAGTAACATGAAAAGAGAAGAACCTTTGGGTATATAGACAATTGGTGATGAGGAAGGTTACAGTTAAATATTATGTTTTCGTGAAAGGTTTTACTAGTTTCATTTAATTACATCAGTAAGAAAGAATGCTACTCTTACATAAAATAATGCAGAATAAAATGAAGTAATCTATGAAAAAACTGAATTTATGTCATCTTCTAAACATGGTGGAAGAATATTTAGAAAATGACCTCCGTTCTGTCGGTAAATGTAATTACAAATTGATTGTAATACTGGTTGCTACTAAGACAAAGCTCTTTTCCTTTAACAGTTATGAGAAACCTTTTCAACCACAGATTGTCATAGCTAAGAGCACCCTACATGAGAGTTCATCATTTAATCTCCTCTGCCTAACAGGTAACATGAATTTGAACAAATAGAAAATATTACAAAGGCTTTTACGAGAAACGTGGGCTCCTTCTAGCATGCTAGCAAATTCTTCACACCTGCCAGTATCCTATATCTACAAAGCAACCATTCGCCCATGCAGAAAGTATAGTTGCCACATCTGGGTTTGTGCATCAACAACTACTTTCTAAGAATCGGACCGAGAACACAACCCATTGAAACTCTATTAATTTGAGTCTTAATGTCTCCCTTGAAGTCATAAAAAGATACTTCAGTGGTGCAGATTAATAGTAGCTTATTATATAAACATATATATATATATATATATATATATATATATATATATACATTTAAAAAGAATACGCGGAAATCTCTCAAAGGCCCTTTCGATTATCATCTCGTCAGGAGAAAATCGATAGTTTTAATTAATAATAACGTCGAAAGAAAGAGCAAAATGGGGAATTGAGTGTGCCAAAATTAACGATAAAGCGATTTGTAAGATCGCTTAATCTCTTTGGGGAACTTTGAACTCCTTCCCAATTTTTGTTGTAATCGTTAAATTGAATTTTAATCGCTTTATTGTTAATTTTGGCACACTCAATTCCCCATTTTGCTCTTTCTTTCGACGTTATTATTAATTAAAACTATCGATTTTCTCCTGACGAGATGATAGTCGAAAGGGCCTTTGAGAGATTGCCGGGTATTCATTTTAAATGCATTTATAAGTTTTGTACCTCAAAACATATATATATATATATATATATATATATATATATATATATATATTATATTCTTCAATAAATATTGAAATTTCCTTAAAATCTCGTAATACGTTTATTTTGATGATGTTTTTAATAGTAGGCAGTAATTCAACTTAATTTAGGTACAAGTAGCACCGGCGAAATGGCAAAAGTAAAGAAGTAGGTTAAAATGGCACAAGGAAAAATATAGATGAATATCTCACAATGAGTTTATTAAAATCTTGGTTCTAATATAGAAAGGGAATACATGAGAAGTCTGTCAAATAAAAAGAAAATTCAGCTAAATCCCCCCCCCCCGCCTAAGATTTTACTTTCTAGGCATTTAAGTCTGAACACACTGAAAAACTTGTGAAAAATTATTATAGGAAAAACAGTCGACTTTATAACAGCTTATGGTCTTGAAATTTATTATTTGTATTTATCAGAAAACAGTCCCTCGTCAGATTTAAGTGGGGGAATTTTTAATTTCACTATTTGAATATGTGGAAATCAGTCATGCAGTCGAATAAAGGGAGGCTCATTTTTATAAAATTTATATAGGAAAGTGATTCCCCACTCTAAGATATTAAAAAAATATCATTCCTATCTTACATGTAATCACCAAAAAAGTGTAATCTGATTTTGAAGAGGGGGAGGCTTAAACTACGATGGGTGTGAAAAAACACCAACTTTTCTTTGATAATCTTGTAAATCAGTATTTCATTATTAATGAAAATAACATTTTAAAATAAAATGTCGATTTTTTAAGGGACGCAACGGTCGATACACCTTAATTTTTTTTTTTACTTGAATAAAAACACATTTTCATTTTTTTTTTATGGAACAGTAAAAAAAACATGCTCATGAATCAATTTCTATTTTTCTCAGGATTTAAAGAAAAGATAAATAAAACCAATTAATCTTGCGACTTTTTATTCTTGAAATTTATTTTTAAATTCATTTTCATTGCAAAAGGTTATTCACGTTGGCTTCAAATACAATTGACGTGGATAGGTAAAAACAAAGGTTATTTTAGTTTAGCCCTTTTATTCCGATTCAAATCTTATTAAAAAAATTTTAAAAATAAAATCATCATTTACCGACTTTCCTTTTACATTAAAAACAATACTTAACATTAACGGAGACGTATTTTTCATTACGTTTATTTGATGCAATATTTACCTTATTGTAATGACCGTCTTCTTGGTCAACTTGACTTCCGAATAAACTAATTTCTCACCTAAACTTCACCGCAAGACTTTTTAAGCCACATCATATTAAAAATTGATTGTTTCTTATAAAATAAAAACTAGGATGCGATCGAACAAAATTTAATCCAGCATTTTGGAATAAACCGGAAATCGAAAAATATTATGAAATTTAATAATCGACTAAATTTAACTCAATAACAAATATACTGAATATACTTTGAAAAAAACAACAAACAAACTAGAAAGAAGGAATATGCCCGTCAATATCCCATCCATGTAAACAAACATACTAGATATTTGCATTGATTTAATTTTTTTGTTTGTCACAATGATAAAAACAAGATAAAACCAATATAAAAAAAGATCGATTTTTCCGCCAACGTCGACAGTTGCATCCATTATCTTAAAAATCGACATCTTTAATTATTTTGGTACTTTATAATTTCCTTTGTTTGCTAAAAATGACAAGATTACAGAAATAAATTTATTAAATAAATTTGTCTTCTAATTATGATGAGGAGGATTATCTCGGCATGGAAAAGGCTAAGATTTAACTTCATGGTACCCAAGTGAAATCGCACCGTGATAAATCTAGTTATTCAATCGCAACCAGTATTTATTAGTATATTTTCGTTTCCCCCTGCATTCTTAAACAGTATAATAATAAAAACTGATTAACGCATCAAATACGAGAGTAAAAAAAGTAATAATAATAATAATAACAATAAAACTACATACATCATCATCATAATAATAATAAAACTACATAATAATAATAATAATAATAATAAAACTGATTAACGCAAGCATCAAATACGTAAGTAAAAAAGGTAATAATAATAACAATAAAACTACATAATAATAATAATAATAATAAAACAACTACTACTACTACTATTACTACATAATAATAATAATAAAACTACATAATAATAATAAAAAACTGATTAAAGCAAGCATCAAATACGAGAGTAAAAAAGTAATAATAATAACAATAAAACTACATACATCATCATCATCATAATAATAAAATTACAAATAATAATAATAAAACTACATAATAATAATATTAATAATAATAATAATAATAGTAATAATAATAATAATAATAATAAACACTGATTAACGCAAGCATCAAATACGAGAGTAAAAAAAGTAATAATAATAACAATAAAACTACATAATAATAATAATAATAATAATAAAAATAATAATAATAGTAATAATCATAATGATAACAATAATAATAATAAAAACTGATTAGCGCAAGCATCAAATACGAGAGTAAAAAAAAAGTAATAATAATAATAATAATAACAATAAAACTACTACTACTACTACATAATAATAATAATAATAATAATAATAATAATAATAATAATAATAAACAACTTCATGACGTCCATTGCCACCAAACAGACTTTCGTTATGTGCCTTCTTGCTGCGATCAAAGTGATGTATCTGTTTGTACTCAGTCAGAAGAGGAGAAATCATTCTTGACTGGCCAATTTATATAGTTGTCCCATTCAGAGTGTCCCCTTTTGGGGGATTAGATATCTTCCACATAAACAAAAACAACTTTGGTCTAACCTTCCCCCCTTTTTCGCTCGCTGAGAGACAAGTAAACAGGAACTCCAAAACTAACCCAAAGTCTCGGGTAGTAGTGACTCATGTTAAGTCCTGAGTGGCGATCAGGATGAAAGCATGCCATTTATTAACCCCAATACTGGATAAATTAACCTAAGTAAATCCATTCCTTGGAAATTTCCATGTGAAATACTAATTTTTAAAAGGTTAGTTTCTAATGTTTAACTCTATGGTCGGTATTGGCCTGGATAAAAAAAACAACGGGTGAGGAGGAGGGGGTCATTTCTTAGTTTAAACCTTTTAATTCCTGTTCACGTCTTATTGACGTCTGTCCGTCAAACCCAACATATTTTATTAAAATAAAATCATCATTTATAGATTTTTAAAAACATGTAAAACAATACAACAACAATTGATACGTATTTTTCATGCAATAATTACCTTATAGAAATGACTTGACTTCCAGATGAATCGCCTTCACTCATGGTTTCTAAAAGAGCGACAGTCAAGGGAGGTAATTTCGTCCTCAAAATCCTTTGTTTTTATTTCAGAGATTGCCTATTTACAATTTAATCATTTCATGGTTTGTTTGTAAGAAACTGATTAAGCAGAAAATTAATTTTTTAATTTACAAATCGAAAAGTAATTTCTTTCTTTAAAACAGATACATCATTGGAAAGAAAAAGAAGATATTATGGTGCTTCTGCTGTTTCACAGTGACATTAAAATATTTAAAGAAATGTATAATTTTTGTCATGTACTTACGTTTTAGCTTAAAAAGAGATTGTACAGAAAAATCGGTAAAACTGCA
The DNA here is from genome assembly GCA_963556195.1 of Sepiola atlantica. Lineage (NCBI taxonomy): Eukaryota > Metazoa > Mollusca > Cephalopoda > Sepiida > Sepiolidae > Sepiola > Sepiola atlantica. Next base: position 31,187,589 of record OY744549.1, on the reverse strand, counting down.
TAAAACTGCCGCCCTGGCTGTGCGCATGCACCAACAAACGGAAGCGCAAAAATTAAAAGTCTATCTATAAAAAAAAACAAAAAAACACCTACATTTAAACTGGATACAAATTGTGGATTTTATTAACTAATGCAGTAAAAACATCTTTATGTTCTTTTCTAAGCGAATATTCACAAATATACTCCCAGTGTTATGCAGTTTTACCGAAAAATTATGCAAATTCATCCAGTATTTATGAAATTATAAGAAAAAGTAAGAAAAAAAATGATTTTACATATTGTTAGACATTTTTAAACAGTTTAGGCAAGGGAGATAACTCGTTAGTTTAGATTGGAAGATACAAGATGGCGACTACCGACAAACATAGTTCTTTTTAATTTTTAATTAAATAAATACTGGATGGATTTGCGTCATTTCTGGTCTATTAAGCTACCATGAAATTACAGAACAAAGTTTATACATTTGTTTAGCTATTTTTGTAGCATTTTACTGTGAAACAGCAGAAGCGCCGATATTATTTTTAATATACAAAACGTAAATTATTTTATGTCTTCTCGTAAAATATGTTTGAATTTTAATATTTGTTTGTTCCCTCATTTTCATTGAGAATTGATAAGAACTATTTTTTTTATTACTTTGCCATTGTTTATTTATTTGATACTTAGGAATGACTGGAGTTTTTTTTTGTAAGTAATCGTTATAATCCGTTACATTACATACACTTTTCTTGATGCTTAGATTAAATTAAGATCATTAGATATTTTTTTTAATATATATTTTTATTTATATTAATAAAAATTAATTTACCTATATTATTGTCTTTTCGGACATCCATACTTACAAAAGCTAAATGTAAACATTCTATTTTTGGAATCTCGGTTGTTCTTCCGAATTACCTTTGTTTCTTCTAATGTAACATGTATATGTAAACACGGAGAGAGAACAATGGAGTAAGAAATAATTGACAAGAGAGAGGAGGAAAGGGTTGAGTTTAGGGACACTTCTTTGTGGGTAAATAATAGCCGATGATAATAGGTTCAATTATAGCATAGGGACCGTTGGAATATCTCCCTTAAGAAGAAGACGAGACAACAAAAAAGTAAGATATTTAATTTTTCTTACGGCCTTATTTTTAATGTAAAAAAAAACGAAGAGTTCATTTTTTTTGTTGCCTCGAAAAATATATTCCTTTTACATTTAATATATTTGTTTCCTCTTCGTTGAGGACTGGATAATAATTATTGAGCTAGTTTTTTCGTGGTTTTCTAGTTTTTCCGTTCTTTGACATAATAATCTGCCCCCCCCCCTTTCATACTTTGATGTGTATCTTTTTTTATATTTAATGATAAATTTTCTATTGATGTTGTTGTTATATTCATTGCATCTTGGTAGCATAGCTGGTGTATTTAATTTTTATTAATACATGGAATCCAAGATCACATGACAATAGAGCGGTCAACTATTGGGTGATATAGTCACAATTATAAACGACTGGTTGTGTCTTACTACCGAGGTGATAACATTGTTTATTTCATTACCACACGTTCTGCTGACCTTTTTGGTGACCAGACCTCTACATATATATCCACCTATTAGAAAGCTTTGATATGTGTGCATATTTGGAGAATGGATTTTGAGCACAAACACATCCTGTTATATTTCATTGAGATTTGGTTGTTTTCCGTTTATATATTGTATGGTTAAGAAAGAATAAAAACTAGACTGATACATTTTTTATGGTTAATAGTTAAGTGAGACCTTGAGTAAAATCCAGCCAACTTTTGGTTACAGAAAAATAACTAGTACATCTGAATGAACTGTAAATAATATTTTTATTGAAAATGTCATATTCAAACATTACATTACTTTTTTCATGCAATTAAAGTGTTTTTATTTTATTTTTTTTGACAATTGATGTATTAATTGTTATTATTTTGAATTGTTAATAATTATTTGCAGAAGATAATAAATTATTATTTTGAATTGTTAATAATTATTTCCAGAAGATAAATTATTATTATTTTGAATTGTTTATAATTATTACCAGAAGATCAATTATTATTACTTTTAATTGTTAATAATTATTTTCAGAAGATAAATTATTATTATTTTGAATTGTTAATAATTATTTCCAGAAGATAAATTATTATTTTGAATTGTTAATAATTATTTCCAGAAGATATATTATTATTATTTTGAATTGTTAATAATTATTTCCAGAAGATAAATTATTATTATTTTGAATTGTTAATAATTATATCTCAGAAGATAAATTATTATTATTTTGAATTGTTAATAATTATTTCCAGAAGATAAATTATTATTATTTTGAATTGTTAATAATTATTTCCAGAAGATAAATTATTATTTTGAATTGTTAATAATTATTTCCAGAAGATAAATTATTATTATTTTGAATTGTTAATAATTATTTCCAGAAGATAAATTATTATTTTGAATTGTTAATAATTATTTCCAGAAGATAAATTATTATTATTTTGAATTATTAATAATTATTTCCAGAAGATAAATTATTATTTTGAATTGTTAATAATTATTTCCAGAAGATAAATTATTATTTTGAATTGTTAATAATTATATCTCAGAAGATAAATTATTATTATTTTGAATTGTTAATAATTATTTCGAGAAGATAAATTATTATTATTGTGAATTGTTAATAATTATTTCCAGAAGATAAATTATTATTATTTTGAATTGTTAATAATTATTTCCAGAAGATAAATTATTATTTTGAATTGTTAATAATTATTTCCAGAAGATAAATTATTATTATTTTGAATTGTTTATAATTATTACTAGAAGATAAATTATTATTATTTTGAATTGTTAATAATTATTTCCAGAAGATATATTATTATTATTTTGAATTGTTAATAATTATTTCCAGAAGATAAATTATTATTTTGAATTGTTAATAATTATTTCCAGAAGATAAATTATTATTATTTTGAATTGTTAATAATTATTTCCAGAAGATAAATTATTATTACTTTTAATTGTTAATAATTATTTCCAGAAGATAAATTATTATTATTTTGAATTGTTAATAATTATTTCCGGAAGATAAATTATTATTTTGAATTGTTAATAATTTTTTCCAGAAGATAAATTATTATTTTGAATTGTTAATAATTATTTCCAGAAGATAAATTATTATTATTTGGAATTGTTAATAATTATTTCCAGAAGATAAATTATTACTTTTAATTGTTAATAATTATTTTCAGAAGATAAATTATTATTATTTTGAATTGTTTATAATTATTTCCAGAAGATAAATTATTATTTTGAATTGTTAATAATTATTTCCAGAAGATATATTATTATTATTTTGAATTGTTAATAATTATTTCCAGAAGATAAATTATTATTATTTTGAATTGTTAATAATTATATCTCAGAAGATAAATTATTATTATTTTGAATTGTTAATAATTATTTCCAGAAGATAAATTATTATTTCATTGGCTAAACAATTTTTGTTTTCAATTTCATTGGCTAAACAATTTTTGTTTTCAATTTCATTGGCTAAACAATTTTTTGTTTTCAATTTCATTGCTAGACAATTTCTTGTTTTCAATTTCATTACTAGACAATTTCTTGTTTTCAATTTCATTGGCTAAACAATTTTGTTTTTCAATTTCATTTGCTAGACAATTTTTATTTTCAATTTCATTTGCTAGACAATTTTTATTTTCAATTTCATTTGCTAGACAATTTCTTGTTTTCAATTTCATTGGCTAAACAATTTTGTTTTTCAATTTTATTGGCTAGACAATTTTTGTTTTCAATTTCATTTGCTAGACAATTTTTATTTTCAATTTCATTGGCTAGACAATTTCTTGTTTTCAATTTCATTGGCTAAACAATTTATTGTTTTCAATTTGATTTGTAGACAATTTTCTCCTTCTTGCCCACTTGTTCCTTTCAATCATTTTCTCTTTTAAAGCTTCCTTATAACAGCAATTATTTAGTAAATAATAACGAATTCTAACAACGCATTCAACTTCCCCTTCACCAAATAAACCCCTACCTCCTCCCACGCTTTACCTTCTTCATCTCAGTATGAGCTTGAGGAAATAACTTTTTCATTAAAACGATTTTAATTTCATTTTGTGTGAGAGTATTTGGCAAAAATATTGAATCGACTTTTTTATATGGAAAAGCAAAAAATATGAATACAGATTTTTATTCAAATAAATTTTGAAAACAACATTAACTAAAAACAGATTTATTTTACATATTTTACAAAACTGACCTCATGAAAAAAGTATGTAAACACGCTACAAATGCTGCGCTTTTTAAATAAAAGTTAATTACACAAAAATTGTTAGAATAGATATAAATGTTTCTGACTATAACTGATGTAATATAAACTAATGAAATGTCATAGTTCATGAACCAATTAGGAACCAGCAACAGATTCAGTATCTCAATTTTACAAGCAATGGGTTTCACTTTACCATCTTTTCAAATCGATTCGTCACAGAATAACATTTTCATCAACTATTTATGTCTCATAAAAATAATAAAAATACTCGTTTTTTATCCAATATCAATAATATGCAATTATTTTTACAAATAATCATCAACTTTTCAAAGTATATTGTACAAATAGTAAATGTTACATTTTGTCGACAATATACATGAATGAAAGGAAAGAAATAGACATATTAATTTACGAATACAGAAAAAATGCACGATTTTTCATATGCATTTTGTGATGAGATTATTTTATTTGATGAGAAAGTATTATAGTAGTATTCAAAGATGATATTAGAATTTTCTTTTACTCTCATCAAATAGAAATTGATTTCTGATAGTATATCCGAAAGGTCATACTAAAATTTTATTAGATGTTAAAGATTACTTTATTTTCCTGTTATTAAACAATCATTTATTTAAAAAAAATCTCAACATTTTTCTTTAATTTAAAAATAGTGTTCCATATTTGCATTAAATCAATATTGTCAAACTACAATCGTCTTGTATATCAGATCAGATCTATTTTCTCCTAAATGTATTTAAACGTAAGCATGAAAAAGTTTTTATTTGTGTGAACAAAACCCAAATATTCCTTTTAGTTTAATGATTTAAGGATTCAATCCGTTCTTATTAGTTCAATTTGGACCTTTTTTTACTTGGTTTTCCAGTTATATTAGCCAGGTATTTAAAAAAAAGTTTTTCCATGATCCAAGTGACGCCTTTGATTGCTGGAATTAATCTCTGGTATGTGTCCACATGTGTTGTAACTAACTTGGTTTCTGTGTTAGAGAAAAGGCACATAACTAACAAAAATATGTTGTTTCTCCAGTATGAGTTTTTTTTATTAATAAATAGTAACATACTTCACAGCATTTGTGTTTCTATCGTCTGCTTCCCTATGAGCTAAAACATACTAGATCTCTGTACAAATGAATTGCTATATACGTCACAATAATATTTTTTCTCGTCTAGAATATAGTCTGCGACGTATTGAATTTCTGTGACAAAGACAGGCAGCATATTTCAAAAGAACATAGTTTCTAACATTTGTTTGCCTGTGTAAAAAATAAGCCACACTTCTTATGTGTAATTAAATCTCACAATGCCAAATATAATAGATCCGCTCGTGTATGTATTCGCCTGTGTTGCAACCTATGCTGTTATATTATAAATTAACCAACTACTTTAATAGAATATGGTTTATTTTTAGCATCGGAATATTGGATTTGTTTGAAAAGGAAGATCCACATATTTCACAGGAATATAGTGTCTATGCAGTATGTGTTCGGATATGCTTCAAGGTAAGATATCTTTTTGTCGAAAATATGATTTAAAAGTATGTGTTAACATGCAACGTAGTTGATTTCTTAACAAAAGAAGACACAAATACTTAGAAAAAATAATGATTTTCTCCAGAATGCGTTCGAATATGTTATACCATATGTTGTTTAAGTGTAAGTGAAGAGCCTTATATATCACAGGAATATAATTACTCTCCAGTATGCATGTGCATCTCTAGTAAAATATACGATTTCCTAGTAAAATAAAAGCCACATAGATTATCAGAATATAGTTAATCTCCAGTATGCATGTGCATATGTCGTTACATATCTAATTGATTTGTAAAGGAAGAGGAACATACTTCATAAGAATATAGTTTTTCTCCAGTATGTGTGCACAGATGTCGCCACATACTTTCTTTCATTGTGACACAAGAACCGCATACTTCACTAGAAAATTGTTCTTCTCGAGTATGTGTTTGCATATGTTGAAACATATGTTTTTTTTCTGTGCAAAAGAAGAGCTACATACGTTACAAGAATATGGTTTCTCTCCAGTATGTGTTAGACTATGTTGCAACATACATGTTTTGTGGAAAAGAACAGCCACATAATTATAAAGAAATCGTTTCTCTCCTTTTTGCAAAGAAATGGGGCATCTTAACGAATGCCAGATATTCACCTGCTATTTCCTTCCAGTATGCATTCGAATATGCGTAAACACACTTGTTTTATGTGTAATAGAAGAGCCAAAAAATTCACAAGAAAATGGTTTCTCTCCAGTATGTCTTTGCATATGTGGACACACATGTTGTTACTTTGTAAAAGAAGCGTCACTAACTTGACAGGTATGTGGTTTCTCTCCAGTATGAGTTCGCTTATGTTGCAACATATTTTGTTTTCGTAAAAAAGAAGCTCGATATATGTCACAAGAATATGGTTTCTCTCCAGTATGCATTCGCATATGTATCAACATCTGTTTTTTTGTGCAAAAGAAGAGACACATACTTCAAAAGAATATGGTTTCTGTTCAGTATGCTTGCGCGTATGTCGCAACATACTTGTTCTATATTTAAAAGAAGAACCACATACTTCACAAGAATATGGTTTTTCTCCAGTATGCGTTCGCATATGTAGCAACATACTTGTTTTATGTGTAAAAGCAGAGCCACATACTTCACAAGAATATGGTTTCTCTCCAGTATGTGTGCGCATATGTTGCAACATATTAGATTTCTGTGTAAAAGAAACGCCACATACTTCACAAGTATGTGGTTTCTTTCCAGTATGCGTCAACATATGTTGCAACATGCTTTTTTTATGTGTAAAAGAAGATCCACATACTTCACAAGAATATGGTTTCTCTCCAGTATGCGTTCGCATATGTCGCAACATACTTTCTTTCACTGAAAAAGAAGAGCCACAAACTTCACAAGTATGTGGTTTCTCTCCAAAATGTGTTCGCATATGTCTGAACATACTTGTTTTATGTGGAAAAGAAGAGCCGCATACTTCACAAGAATATGGTTTCTCTCCAGTATGCGTTCGCATATGTAGCAACATATGATGTTTTTGTGTAAAAGAAGAGCCACATACTTCACAAGAATATGGCTTCTCTCCAGTATGCGTTCGCATATGTCGCAACATACTTGTGTTATGTGTAAAAGCAGAGCCACATACTGCACAAGAATATGGTTTCTCTCCAGTATGTGTGCGCATATGTTTAACCATATTTGATTTCAGTGTAAAAGAAACTCCACATACTTCACAAGTATGTGGTTTCTCTCCAGTATGCGTCAACATATGTTTCAACATGTTTGTTTAATGTATAAAAGAAGATCCACATACTTTACAAGAATATGGTTTCTCTGCAGTATGCGTTCGCATATGTTGCAACATATTTTGTTTCTGTGTAAAAGAAGCTGCACATACTTCACAAGTATTTCGTTTCACTCTAGTATTCGTTCACATATGTTGCAACATATGTCCTTTTAGTGTAAAAGAAGAACAACAAACTTCACAAGTATGTGGTTTCTCTTCCAGATGCGTTCGCATATGTCGCTAATGACCTGTTTTAAGTGCAAAAAAGAGCCACATACTTCATAAGAATATGGTTTCTCTCCAGTATGTGTGTATGTATATTGGAATATACTAGATTTCTATATAAAAATAGGCGCCACATACTGCACCAGAATATGGTTTTTCTCCACTATTCGTTCACATATGTAGCAACATATTTTGTTTCTGTGTAAAATAAGCTACACAAGAATTAAGTTTCTCCTTAGTATGCATTTGCCTATGTTACAACATATGTGGGGGTCCATATAAAAGAAGAGCCACATACTTCATAAGAATATAGTTTCTTTCCTGTATGTGTTCGCATATGTTGCAATGTACTTGTTTGTGTAAAAGTCACATACTCTAAAAGAATATGTTTTTCTGAAGTGTGTGCTGAACTATACTGTCAGATATTTTGTTTTTGTGTAAATAAAGCGCCACATAATCTACAAAAATATTGTTTCTCTCGAGTATGCATTCGCGTATGTATCAACATATGTTGTTTTCTTGTGTAAAAGACGTGCTACATACTTCACAAGCATTTGTTTTCTCTTTGGTAAGTGATTGCATTTGAATACCCACAGTGTTTATTTGAAAAAGTAGAACCACATACTTTACAAGAATATAGTTTATCTCCAGTATCGGATTTGTTGTTTATTTTTAAAGTCGAAATATGTGACAGTTTTTAGTAAAATTTGTTTCTCTGTATTGTTCTATATTATGTTTTAGTCTGAGAAACGGATTGAATTATAATATATTTCCATCTTTTCAATTTTTATGGATTTAGAAATTTGTAGATCATTGAAGGGGTAATGACTAATATTTTTCTCATGTTGAAGTGAAAACATTACTTGTTTTTACTGTAATTGATGTTTCCCGCCGTGTAGCACCTCACTAGTAGATCTGTGGATTTGACATTAGGAAGGAATGATCTTTTATCTATGCAGATCGGTGAAAACAGAAAATAAATGATATTGTCAGTGAGTTCTTATACATTACATCGAGATGATATTTAAACTTTCGCAAATAACAATATATAGATATTCTCAGAATTCGGTTCAATATAATTTACTAAATAGTTAGATAGTTCTATAAAAGTGACCATTTTCTCAGCCATAATCAAGCGACCATAAGCAGCATGCGTTTTTTAAGTATTTTATTGTCTGAAATTCTGAAATTCCAAAGTATCTTTTCGTAAGATATTTTCACATGTCATGTAAGCAAAAGAATGTAAATCCATTCAAATCCAATGACACTTGTTATTCTCATGAATGCTTGATATTCTGCAAAATTAAAAACAATTAAAAGATAAATTTAAAGAAGATATTAATTTTATACAAATAAAAGTATTAAGCATTGTTTACTTAAAACCAAAATTGAATTTATTATGTACAAGTTTATTAAGTCTCAAAATTCATCATTGATTAAATTCAAAATACAATGAAGATATTTGTGGCAATACTAATCTATTAATAAAAACAATGATTTTCTTTTTTTAATATTGTACTTAATATCAACAGAACTTGCAATAAATCCGACAATTCTTGTCCATTGCTCTTCGTTAAAAAATTTAACCTATAAATATTTGAAGAGACTAAAAATATGAAGTATATTTAAAAATCACCAAAATAACTCACAAAGGGTTGATATGCCATAAAAGATAACAGTACTGGTACATTTTCTGACCCATGCAAAACCCGACTTTAGTTCTAATCTCCAGGCTATTAATGTAAACAGCCAGAAGATGCCGAATCATAACGAATTGACACTATCAAACAAGAATAATAAACCATTTAAAGAAAGAAGATAAAATATTTATTTGAGGAAGAAAATGTATTTTGTTTTTTACGAGAAAATTGATTTTTTTTATTATTATTTTTTTTTCCTTTGATCAAATTTTTTGTAATGGTTCAGCTTTTGATCCAGATCGTTTAGATTGGTGTTAGTTTAGTGTTAGTATAAAGTTAGGTTAGAGTACGTTTAGGGTTAGCTTAATGTTAATGTAAGAAAAACATTTTTACTTTTTCTTTTAGGATTAGGGTTTATGGTAAGGTTGAAAAAAATCATCCCAAATTTTACAGTTGTAACAGTCTATTTAGTAACTGATGAAGAAAGTGTTTATTCTTTAAATGTCAGTCACGGACCATTAAAACAAGGTATTCAATATACACGTGAAACATATGTTTTACAATTGACATACAAAGTCCCCAATAAATTCAATTGTAATTGGCAGAGCCTATCTCCCTGATTTAAACGACATTAGGTCGACTGTGCAATGCATAACGGCTATTGTAACAGTTATAAAAACGAGTAGTTCTTTGCATTGCTCACATTGAATACATCCTTGAACACAATGAGGGTTGAAGTAAAATTTTAAAGTAATGACTGTTAGAGGAAAACTTTTAGGCAATTACGGTTCAAGGATAACTTGAAAGCAATGACGGTTTAAAGACGACTTTAAAGCAATTATGGTTTAAGGAAGACTTGAAAACACTGTTATTTGGATGAAGAGTTGAAAGCACCGACGGGGTAAAGACAACTTGAATGTAATTATGGTTAATGAAATAATTTGAATCAATGAAGTTTGAAAGAAAATTTGAAAGCAATGTTGGTTGAAGAAAGACTTAACAGCAATAACAGCCGAGGAAAGACTTGACAGCAATTACAGCCGAGGAAAGACTTGACAGCAATTACAGCCGAGGAAAGACTTGACAGCAATTACAGCCGAGGAAAGACTTGACAGCAATTACGGTTGAAGGAAGACATAAAGCGACCAAGGTGAAAGAGCTGCACTTGCCAATATTAAAACATATCTCAGTCGCATGATGACAGACAAATTAGAATAAAAACTGATGCTATTGATTAGAAGTGCGGACTCCAACAAATCCATTATTGAATAGATTGAGAAAGCAGAGGTCATGTGTCAGCGGTTCATGATGAAAAGAGTGGACTGTATGATCTCCATATAAAAAGCACTAGTTGATTCAAGGTCGTTCTGAACAATAGTGAGCAAGACAATATGATGGATTAAAAAAAAACTAACTGTTCAGGTTATTACTCTTGGCGATGTAATGCAGACATATAAATTGGTAAGTGAATTGGTGATTGTAATTTAGGTCCTTGTAAGGGATTGTAATTAAAGTGAGTGAAATCTAAGACGAATAATGCAATAGCCCTATAACCAGATAACAATCTCAAGAACGCAATCTCGGTATATGGCTACAATATAAATGAAAGTGTAACATCTGAAACCAATATTTCTGAACACTTGTCGTAGTTTAAATGAATTACTTAAATTCAAGTCTGAGGATTGGATGGTTTCCGACTTTGAAACGAGCTTGAAGATTTCCCAAACATTATTATTGATAGCAAGGGTTTGTCTCCCTGTGAGAAATAAGTGTAGATCTCTTCCTTCCGAGTATACATCAGCATACTAAGCGAAATGCACGTGCAGAGTCAGCAGGATAAGATGACTTGATGGATAATCCCCCACTAATATATTTAAATGGAGACCGTCAGCAGTGTAAGTCGAGCACATCTATGCCAAAGAGAATAGATTACGCTCAAATTCAGTATATCCTTGTTAGATAAACACAACAGGAATATCAGGCTTTTCAACAACAAGTTAAATTTAAAGAATAATGAACAGTTTACATTTTTTTACAAATTTGGATGATTATCTGTTATTTAACAATTATTTAGACATTACAGCTGTCTTTTTTCTTTAAAAACCACAAAGCTTCGGTTGAGGTGTTGGGCGTTAAATATATGCAGTTCAGATTTTCTGTAATAAGTTTTAAAATAATAAATCAATTATAATTTTGCATAATCAAAAGACTCAGGAAAGTAAAAACTTTCTCATTGTTAAATATGTATTTATAAAACTTTATTTTTTTAAATATATGTTAATGCTAAAAAAATAAATACCACGGCTGGTTACTAGAGTATAAATCTAAATCTAAAAATTAAATTATCTAATTAAAAATCAAATAATTTGAAGTAATGTTTACTTTAATATTTCTACATAGAAGTAAAAAACTACTGAATGACATCAAAACAAAAACTGATTTTCCAAAATACAAAGAAATGAACGGTTAAGTTAAAATGATTAGTTGGAGATTATACTTACATTTTTATGTATTCTGTGATTTATCTGAGAAAAAAGGAAACCAAGTTGATATTAAATTTTTTTAAATTACAGCAAAACGTTTTCAAGGCTTAATAAATTCTTTTGTTTTGCAATCAGAAAAAAGTCGACAAAGAACATAATCCATCAAAATATTATGGAATGTTCCTAATCCAGAGCTTAGACAGACTTTTGTAGAATTATTTCTATATTATTATTAATCGCATAGATCTGTTAGTAAATTTAATGCTTAGTTTACATCTAAATATACGAATAAGTTAGAAAAAAGATACATTCTTAAAATTTAAAAACAACATATATTTGATAATTTGTTTTGCTAACAATTTATTTTATATAATAAAACAACAATTCTAAATGTTCCGTTAAAAAAAGTTATTTTTATCATTTATGATCATCCGTACTTGAAATTTACTGCAGGATAAATCGGAAGTCAGCACGCTCGTGAACCCTTCTGGAACGCTCAATAATTTCCTGTTTTTCTCTGATTCATATTTTTTATGAAACGAAAACAAAAGAAAAGGTAATTTGTGTCATAGAATTAAAAGTTTTTTTTTTTTTTCATCCAGGTTTACTAATGCATCCTTTATTTTTAAAAAAATGATAAATACTGAAATGTTACTTTAAATCATTAAATATGTTCATTTTTTAGATTTTTTGTAGTGGGGAGGTTATTTTAACTGAATCACTCCCATTTCTAAACACGTTTCTTTTTATGTATTTTAGGCCGTTACATTCAAGGTTAGGCTACATAATAACTAGGTACGTGCAAAAATGGATGTGTCTTGTACGGGCTATGCTTATCATTCATTATTTAATTAGTTTCCGTGTAAACATTCATTGTGCTTGAAATATAAAACCCTAAACTTAATCTCTAAACGAAAGAAATGCATATTTACGTGTGAAAAATAAATTATAATGAAATATGTAATCATGGCGGCTAAAAAAACAAAAATTCAGTGATTTTTTAACTTTGAAAAAATTACTTGTAAAAATCCCTTGAAAGATAAATATAAGTTTTTGGGAACTATTTCAAAGATAATTATTAAATGAAAGTCATAAGATACTGAATTGAAAAAAAAATTCCCACGTTTTACTAAAAATTAGCAAAAATATCCCCCCAAAAGCCATAAATTAGTAAAATCCGGCATAACTTAACCGGTAAACGACTTTGTTTACCAATTGACTATCGCTATGCAAAATATATAGAAGACAAAAATGTCATAATTTATCATTTTTAACTTTATATATAAAAATGGTTTTGCAATAGTTTATAGAAGTTGAAAAATTATTATCCATTAATTTCTTTATTCTTTTTAAGGTTATAAACACATTTAAGTACCCTTATTTTGTTGTAATAAAAAAATGAAATGCTTATTTAATTAAAATATTTGTGAGTCTATGTAATTAAGATCTTAGTTTATTTTTAACTAAAAACCTTCATATTTAACTTGGTATTAGCTTTTAATTTAGTAATACTCTGAAATTATTGATGACGTCTGTTTACCAATGTTTTTCCTTAGAATTTGAAATAAAACTTTTTTAAATGTTAAAAATTAATTTACGTTACAAACTGCGTCAATTTTATCAATTTTTTTACATGATTTAAAACTTTAGTTACTCGGCCTTTTGGCAAAGATCAAAATTTAGTATCTGTTCCGATGGATACTGAACCCCATAAACTGGTATTGTCTTGGCCTTCACCGCTTGATTTACGCCGGTCTATGGGTCTGTCCTGTGCAGTTCTAGGAGGTCCACCCTCCCTCTTTGGGAAGGAGTAAGTTTATTGCTTACTGCCTGAGGCGCCCCTTCCGGGGAATGCCGACGGGGCTGCCCAGGCAATTTTTACTGGCCAGAGTGCTCACCTCTCGGGCGCTGGCATTTCAAACCCCACTTTCCCGACCCGACCTTGGGTCACATCTTATTTGTGGGAGTAGGATAAAAACTGGTCCTGTGCCTAACTCCTGGAGAGGAGTAAATCAATACTCGATGTATTCTTAATGTATCGTAAGGAAAAATGACATTGCCCTTTTTCAAATAAAGTGTATTTTTTTATTTTAAGTGTGAAAAAGTAAATTAAAGTCAATGACTACACTTGAAAAAAAAGTTAAAACCGTTATTTATTGATAAACAGAATTAAATTTGGAAAGAAAATGTCATGTTTTACTTCTCTTTATTTATTAATAAATAATTGTTTGGAACTTAAATATTTATTAATGAGAAGAAGACAAAACAAATACAAATCTTTCGAAATAATTGACGATGAATTGTGAAATTAACGAAATTGTTGAATCTCTAAAAATAACATTTTGAGAGCGGTGTAAAAGTGAGTGGTTGTTGGAAGGCTAATCCCACCTGGTTATTACAGAACGGGGCTACCATATCAATTAAAGTTCATCGTTAGTAGAAAGAATAACATTTTTCAAATTCTTTTTTACGTTAAGTTCTTGGTTCACAAATTTGTCAATTTTTGGTTTATTTTCAAGATTAAAGATTTCTTGCGCAGATAAGCCACGTTCATGTATTAAAGGGAAATATAATTATGTCGCATTTTTTATTTTCCCAGAAACTATAATCATTAAAATCACATTAAATATTGTTTGCAAGTATACTATTTTTTGGTGAAAATATTGATTAAACAATGCTTTATTCAATAATAATATCGCTAATTACAAAAAATTAATTTTTCTTCGAGTTATAGTGATTTTGTTAGCACGGTATTTAGGGGCCTTTTTCGTAATATATACAAAATATTTAAAACAATTTTTTTTAAAAAATTAATGCATTTTTTTTATTAATATATAAAAATAGTGAAGGTGTATTTTGTTTTTAAAAATAATACATTTTCACTAAGATTTTAAAAAATCATGGTTTCATTATAGTTCGTGATTGTTGATTAATAAATATTGAAAATTTCATTAAAATTGGTTGATTTCCTGAAATTTAGTGAATTTTTAAGTGAAGGGGGGGGGTCAAAATGCTTTTACATTTTAGGAGTCTGCCATTCATTTTGCACGTACCGAGTAATATCTAAACTACGTATTTGCAACGGTTTTATATGTAAAAAAAATTCTTCACGGCACTCGAAGAAAAACAAAAAAACTATAAAAACGCTAAAAAAACAAAAAAAATATAAAAACGCTAAAAAAACAAAACAAAAAACTAAAAAAAAACACTAAAGAAAGAAAGAAACAAAAAACACCCGATTGGAGACGAATCTATAAAATGGCCGTTCTTCGTTTACATGCAAACTTAGAAGGTTGACTCATTTCTATAACAAAACCAAAGGGACTCAAAACGGTTCGGATACGCCCATGAAGTAAAAAATGCCGCCTCAAGAGCAAGCAATACTTACATTTTTATTATTACAATCTGCTTTCAAGAAAGAAACGATTATTAAATGTGTTAATTAAAACGAGCCGAGATGATGGGTGGAGGCGTGGCCACCGAGAGTTACTACAGGCCAAGCAACTAACTTCCTGCCCCCCTCTGACGTCACTGACTTCCGTGTCAAAACAAGGACCGTAGTAATAACAATAAGAAGGCATTTCGACTTCTCCATTTACTAAATAATCCATCAAAATTCAGGAAATCAACCAATTTTAATGAAATTTTCAGGATTTATTAATTAATGATCACGGAATATAATAAATCCATTACTTTATTATAAAGCTTGGTGCAAATGTATTATTTCTTGTAAACAAAAAACACCTTTACTAAAGTTATTCAAAATATCAAAACATGTTGACCATACGATATTGTAAATATTTAAAACAAAGCATTAGAAAACTTTAAAAATTGCATGTAAAAAAGAAAAGAAAAGAACACGATTCGATTCATCTTGAAATTGATCTTTATTCAATATAAATTTAAAGAAAATAATAATTCACGATCAAATACTGCAAAAAACTGAATTATGAATTACCATTATTTAAACTTCTAACCCAATCAACCGTAAGTAATTCAGACTTTGAAATTTGTTTAAAAATTATACAAAAAAAAATTTCAATGTTAAGTGTTTGTTTAATAATGGAATCAAAATTCAGGAAATCAACCAATTTTAAAATAATTTCGCGCTTTTTAAAATTTCATTTCATAATTCACAAAGTTAAAATGCCTACTACTGCATATGTTTGGATTTCCAAAAGAGAAATAATTACTGCAAATATGGATACACGTAATAATGTTTACACCGACTAAATATAGTGTAGTAAGTTTGAATTTTGTTTTAATTATATAAAAAATCAAGTCTGAATTACTTATTCATTATTTGATAAAAAAGTAGTGTTCCATTTTTTTTTTATTACTTTTTTTCGATGTCTTAAGTGTAGCATAGTTTATCTTTTCTCTACTTTTGTAGATTAAATAAATGAAATAATAACATCATATTTAATCAAAATTTTCACAAAAAATATTAATTAAACAATGCTTTATTCAATGATAATATCGTTAATTCTTCGAGTTATACTGATTTTATTAACAAGAGTGTAGGGGCATTTTCCGTAATATATACGAAATAGTTTTTTTTAAAAAATATTTAAAACATATACAGATCTTATTTTCATTTTAAAAAAATCATGGATTTTTTTATATATATATAAAAATATACGTTTAGTAAAGGTGTATTTTATTTTAAAAAAAATAATATATTTTCACTAAGATTTTAAAAAAATGTTGCACTATATTTCCTGTGCTTGTTTATTAATAAATATTGAAAATTTCATTAAAATTGGTTGATTTCCTGAATTTTGGTGAATTTTTAAGTGAAGGGGGGGGAGGGTCAAAATGTTTTTACATTTTGGGGATCGGCCTTTGATTTTGCACGTACCTATCTCTTAATAGCAAGATAGGAGTTGGTGATTCCATTATTAAACAGACAGTTAACATTGAACTTTTTTTGTATAATTTTTAAACAAATTTCAAAGTCTGAATTACTTACGGTTGATTGGGTTAGAAGTTTAAATAATGGTAATTCATAATTCAGTTTTTTGAAGTATTTGATCGTGAATTATTATTTTCTTTAAATTTATATTGGATAAAGATCAGTTTCAAGATAAATCGAATCGGGTTCTTTTCTTTTCTTTTTTTACATGCAATTTTTAAAGTTTTCTAATGCTTTGTTTTAAATATTTACAATATCGTATGGTCAACATGTTTTGATATTTTGAATAACTTTAGTAAAGGTGTTTTTTGTTTACAAGAAATAATACATTTGCACCAAGCTTTATAATAAAGTAATGGATTTATTATATTCCGTGATCATTAATTAATAAATCCTGAAAATTTCATTAAAATTGGTTGATTTCCTGAATTTTGATGGATTATTTAGTGAATGGAGAAGTCGAAATGCCTTCTTATTGTTATTACTACGGTCCTTGTTTTGACACGGAAGTCAGTGACGTCATTTTCTAGCCAACCGGCCTGTAGTAACTCTCGGTGGCCACGGTGGAGGTCACATTTAAGATGGCAACTGAAAAGCAGGTTCGCAGAAAATTAAATCTCTTTGGTGAATATTACGGGTAAAATTATTATCATTTTATTTAATGACAAAAACAATTAATAATTATGAAAAATTAGACAAACCGGAATATTAACCGACTTAGTAAGTTAACAGCAAACGGTGTTGGCTCGGATGTTGTCTTCTATAATATAAATTCCGGCGAGAGTTTCAGTTTCATAAATGTATTTAATTTATTTGTTAAATTGTTTGGTGAAAGTACAGAATAGTTAACAAATCCACTCCCCATATTAAGAATGTATTTCTAAATAATATGTCATTATTTCACCACGGTCCGTAAACTGCAGAATTGCTGACGTCACCGGTTTTGCGTTTTTTTTTAAATATCCACGTAACTTTTATTGTGTTTTAAAATCTCCTTAAAATAAAGTTATATTTATAGGAAGTTGTTTTTAAGTAAAACACTTATTTAAAGATTAAATGATCGAACTAGTATATGTTCCGATGGATACTACACGCCTGTCCTGTGTAGTTCTAGGAGGTGCACCCTCCCAGGCTTTGCCTCCCCTCTTTGGGGAGGAGTAAGTTTATTGCTTACTGTCTGAGGCGCCTCTACCGGGGAATGCCGACGGGGCTGCCCAAGCAATTTTTAAATGGCTAGAGTGCTCACCTCTCGAGCGCTGGCTTTTCAAACCCCACTTTCTCGACCCGACCTTGGGTCACATCTTACTTGTGGGAGTAAGATAAAACTGGCCTTGTGCCTAACTACTGGGGAGGAGTAAATAAAACCTTCTTTATATTAAGATTTAAGTACGGAATGCGCTTTTAAATGAGATTATTATATGAAATATTAAATATGTATGGATGAGCGAAAAGGAAACAAATTACTTACATTATGTTGTTGTAGACAGAATTAACGATTCTTTAAAATATTTCTTACTTTTCTATAAATTTGTATTGAGTTGCACATTCTTAATACAAATTGTTAGTTAGCTGTTGTATGGTCACTGAATAAAGGAGATAGATCAACTGATAGGATATATAGATTTATTCGCCAATGAACATGTCTACCAGAACGTGTAGTGGTTAGGTGAGTGGGCAGGCATAACTGGGAAATATCCAAAGATTCTACATCAGACAATTCAGGCAATGTTATAGTGGGTGGCACGTAGGGTTCCAGGGTGTCGTTGTCTGTATATGCTCGCTTAAGTCTGTCAACTGACATTGCCTCTTTAGTTTCTCCAATATCCAGAGTAAAATACTTTCTGTTATGGTCGAGCGCCCTATAAGGACCGGAATAAGGTCGTGCAAGTGGTTGTTAAACCAAGTTACTGCGAACAAAAACGTGTGTCCATGATAAAATGTCTTCATGTAAAGCTGACCTGATGCTTTGATGACGAGTGTTCATGGGTGATGAACTGCTTAAATAACATCTAATCTATTTACATAGATGTTATATCCTAAATTACATAGGACATACTAAATTTAGAATACGCCGAGTGGTTTGCGTTTAACAGGGATCCGGTAGGAAGTAGAGACGTTTACTCTTCGCTCATGTCAAGATATCACTCCCGTCTTATATACGTACTTTCGTATATAGTCAATACCTGATTACTTCCCTTTATGTTAGTTTCGTATTTATGCCAATCATGACCTTTACAACACCTTCCCCCGAAGCTGAAATCTTCCCGATTTTAGCTTTAGTACCGTTTCCTTTTAGGATCAGGGCTTAAACGCCTGATGATTTTCCTTTTTCTGGTGCTCTTCCTTCTGGTCTGCGTTACCTGCGGTAAGGAATTCTGTCCACCCCGTATGGTATGTTCAGGGGATACATTCATGGTTTCAGGTATACATACTGGCTTTGGTATATCAAATGTATCACATAATGTTTCCATTGGAATTTCTTCTGTATTTTGCGAAATTCTGTCACGGATTTGATTTATGTGTCTTTTACAGACAAAACTTGGGCCTTGAATGGTATAAACCATGTTCCCAATTCTTTTCATAATGAAACCATCCACCCAATGATTTTTTTCCATTTTGAAATTTTTTTAAATACACTTTATCCCCTGAGGAATAGCACTTTACTTTCAAGTTTTCTCCTTTAGAATTTTTCTTCTTCTCAGGTATAAGTCTATCGAAGATAGATCTAATTTTTCTAGCAAACATCAGTTCTGCAGGGGATGAATTAACATTATTATTTGGGTTCGGGGTTACCCTGTAGATTGCTAGAAATGTTTGTATAGTTTGCTCATCTGTGTCCATATTCAGGTTTTTCTTTATTGCCCGTTTAAATGTGTCCACAAATTTTTCTGCCAACCCATTCGACCTAGGATGGTAAACAGGTGTCGTGATATGTTGAATATTCAGCGATTTGTAGAATTCTTTAAATTCGTGACCTGTAAATGCTGTACTATTGTCACTTACTATGGTTTTTGGTACACCAAAACGGCTAAAGATTTCGTTAAGTGCATTTACAGTGTTCCTTGCAGTTGGATGTCTGGTTTTAAATATCTCTGGCCATTTAGAGAAAGAATCTACTACACCTAAGTAGAAAAAACCATTTAGAGGTTCGGCATAATCAATATGTAGATGTGACCAGGGTAGGTCCGTTTTCGGCGATGGGGTCGTTTTTACTGGCGGATCTCGGACTACTAACTGACATCCTTTGCATGCTTTGACGCAGTTTTCTACTTCTTTGTCCATACCAGGCCAATATACGTATCCTCTAATTAAGGATTTCATTCTTGAAATGCCAGGATGACCTGTATGGAATTCCATTAATATTTTCCTTCGTAATGCCTGTGGAATTACGATTCTATCAGCATACATAAGTACACCTTCACAAATTGAAAAAAATGTAGTTTGTCCTACTTTGTTACTTTTTTCCCTCAGTCCTAATTAAGTTTTCATTTTCTTTATGAAAATGTCTTTTTCAGCTTCTCTTTTAATCACTTCAAGGGTTATTGGAAGTTCACGTATCATATTACACATTGAACTTGTACATTCGCTTTCATCTTTAAGAGCAGCAATTACTGTCTCTTCGAAACTTTCGTTTCTTTTTGGAATCAACCTTGATAGTGCATCCGCGTGTCCTAGCTTTTTCGATGACACATGCTCCATCTTAAACTGATAGTTTAAGAGAGTTACAGCCCATCGCTGTAGTCGATTTGCGGCATGCTTAGGAATGCCTTTCTATGATCCAAATATCGTAATCAAGGGTTTATGGTCTGTTTGCAATGTGAAGGTCCGTCCATGGAGAAATCGATTATACTTTTTGACTCCAAATATTATCGACAGAGACTCCTTTTCAATCTGGCTATAGTTTTTCTCAGCTGCAACCAAAGTTCTTCATGCATGAGCGATTGCTTTTGTTGTTCCATCCTCATACTTATGGAGTAATGCAGCGCCAACGCCGTAATCACTGGCGTCTGTTGCTAGTACAAACTCCTTGTCTGGATCAAAATACGCTAATGCCAAGTCTGATAGTAGACATTTCTTAATTTTTTTGAAGGCAGATTCACATTCATTATTCCAACTCCATTTACTACCCTTTTTTAGTAACTCGTTAAGAGGAGCTCTCAAATTATGCACATTAGGTATGCATATCGCATAATGTTGAACCAATCCCAAAAATGATTGTAGCTTCGGTACTTAGTCTGGAGCAGGCATCTTTTCAATTGCTTCGGCCCGTTGTGGATCTGGTCTTCGTCCCTCTTTGTCGATTCTTTGACCAAAGTATCTGATCCTTTCCATAAAGAAATCGCATTTCTCCGGGCTCAATCTGAAACCAAACTCCTCTATTCTCTTAAATACTTCTCTGACGTGCTTGTTGTGTGCATGCAAATTTCTGCTCTTTATCAGGATATCGTCAAGGTATGCCATTGAAAATTCCAATCTTGCGAGCATCGTATCCGTAACCTGTTGAAACAGAGCAGGGGCGACCTTTAATCCGAACGGAAGTCTTTTTTGTTTAAAAATACCCTTATGCGTGTTAATGCACAGGTACTTTGAACATTCGTCATTGACTTTGATTTGCAAGTATGAATCCGATAGGTCTATGTTGGAAATTTTTTTCCTCCATTTAGTTTTGAGAATAGATCTTTTGCCGACGGAAGGGGGTAATTGTGGTCCTGCAAACAGTCATTAAGGCCCGTCGAAAAGTCAGCGCAGACTCTTATTTTGTTATTCTTTTTCTTCACATATACCGTCCGACTTGCCCAATCCGTGTGGTCAACCTTTTCAATGACGTATAATTGTTGAAGTCTCTCCAACTCCTTCTCTATTGCGTCCATCGATGAAAAAGGTACATTTCTTTTAGGTTTGAACACTGGGGTGGCATTTTTCTTCACCTCAAATTTTGCTTCTGTTTTCACACAATATCCAAGTTTTTCGGCAAAAACTTTTGGGAATTCTGCATTTAAATCGTATATGAAGTCTTCTATTTGGTTTAATTTCTCTGTGGTCAACCTATTACAAAAAGAATTAACCGGTCGTTCCCATAAGTTGAACAGGACAATCCAATCCACTCCAAATAGACTTGTGTTCCTTCCTGGTACTACGTACACTTTGGACTTGTGTGTTTGACCACCAAATGACACATTGCACCTCAGTTCTCCTTTGAATTCCAACCTTTTGCCGCACACTCTCTTCGCCATCTTGCTGGTTTCTCTTAGTTCAGGTCGACCGATCCTTCTCCAGATATTTTCATCTATGATGCTAATGTCCGCACCACTATCCAGGAGTAATGTTACAGGATGTTCATTTATCTTTACATCGACATATTTACGCCTTTCGCAGCTTTTCTCTTTCCTTGTGCGAAGCGTATTAACTTTGTCGGTCCTTCCTTTTTTCTTCTGGTTACAATATGTTCCCTTGTGGCCTTTGAATCAACATTCGTAACATATCCTATTCCTGAACCAGCAGGTCTTTTTGGTGTGTCTTGTACTTCCGCAGCATTCACAACTTTGGTCCTTGTACATTCTGGGAGTCTTTTGTTCCTGGGTCTTGTATGTTCTAGAGGTCCTTTGCCTTTTTACATGTTGTATCTTGTAAACGCTTTTTTCTTCAATGCGGGTGTTGTCTCTTTTGATATTAATGAGACGTTGACACTTCTCGGTTACTTTTTGTAAAGTTACTGTGTTATAAATTGTGAAAACATGGGATTACCTGGCAAACGGTCTCGATGCGCGCTCTGCAGGGCTGGACCGCCCAAAGAGCGGCAAGATGGCGTCCTAGGCTTAATATCGCCAGGTAATCCCGTGAAATCTCGTGTTCTCTCGCGGAGACGAGAGTCCAGTTTGATATAAAAACGGGTCGCTGGAGGCAAGACGGCAGAAGGCTGAGAGCGTAGTCTACGAGGGACGACGTGGAAAGAAGAAGAGAAAGAAGAAGAGAAAGAAGAAGAGAAAGAAGAAGAAGAAGAAGAAGAAGAAGAAGAAGAAGAGAAAGCAGAAGAAGAGAAAGCAGAAGAGAAAGAGGAAGAAGAAGAGAAAGAAGAAGATAACGAAGTAGAGAAAGAAGAGGTGGAAGATTAATTTTTTTCTGCTACAAGCTATTTCGACGTTGTTATGGAAAAATTCGACATCAGATTGATTCCGGAATTCGACGGCTCTCCTGCTGGTCCATCGGTGGTCGAATGGCTGGAGAAGGCCGAGCGTGTTTGCCGGTTGTGCAAAATTAAAGACCCAGCTATGGTCATCCCATTGAGACTCACTAAGGGGGCTTACGCCGTGTACCAGCAGCTCAGTAATGATGCGACCATGGAGCAGATTGCACAGGCGCTGCACGGGGCATTTGGTGCAGATCCTTTTGTTGCCTGGAGGCAATTTTCCGAACGCCGGCTTGGGCCGGGGGAGACAGTGGACGTCTACATGGCCGACTTGAAAAAGCTTGCTGCTCCCTTCGGCGGTGCGAGTGACCGCATATTGGCATGCGCCTTTTTGTCTGGACTTCCGGACGATGCAAGCCGACTGCTGCGATTGAATTGGTGGAGTTGTTGGCGAGAGCACGAAACATCTTGAAGGACGATCGAGAACTGGTCTCTGCAGCGGTTGACACCTTGGACTCGCCAGCAGAGGGCCTACGATGCTATACATGTGGTGGCCCCAACCACTTCTCCAGAGACTGCAGAGGCGGCACAAGGCGCACCCCAAATTATGGAGCACGAAAAGTAATACGGTGTTACCAATGCAATAAGCCAGGACACATAGCACGGAATTGTCCGGGAAACGCTAGCACCCTCCCCAAAGCGGCATTGAACAAAGCGCTTCCTGCAGTGACAGTTCAAGTTGATGGGTGTAAACGTTCAGCGCTGGTTGACACCGGCTGTACCCAAACCCTCCTTCGAAAGGAATGTTGCACCACATGGAAGAAACGACAGATCCCCGTCCTGACTGTCGGCAAAGGCTCATTAGTGTGTTGTGGATCCAGTGTTGTTAATATCAGCATTGACAATGGCCCCCCGGTGGCTGTGACTGTGTTGGTGGTCGATGGGGAGCTGCTCGGATATGACCTTCTCCTTGGAATGGACACTATTACACAGCTAGGCGGAATTACTGTAAACAGCGTCGGTGATGTGAGATTCCCTCGACCAGACAAACAAATGTGTGCAGCAATCACTCTTGACGAACCCGATTTCCACGCAGAATATGACAAGGGCACAAACACATGGACAGCGTCCTGGAAGTGGGCAGGCGACCAGCCACCAGTGTCTTTGCGGAATCGGCTGACAGAGTATCCCCCTCCTGCATGGCTTAGGGGGCAGCACGAGGCAGAACTTCAAGTGTGGCTGGATAACGGCTGGTTAATTC
Organism: Sepiola atlantica; assembly: GCA_963556195.1. Lineage (NCBI taxonomy): Eukaryota > Metazoa > Mollusca > Cephalopoda > Sepiida > Sepiolidae > Sepiola > Sepiola atlantica. The sequence goes on along the minus strand of OY744549.1, from coordinate 31,163,328 downwards.
CATACCCAGAGGATGAGCTCGGGCCCCCGCGGGGGCTAATTCCCCTGATGGCTATCAGACAAGAGAACAAGCAGAAAGTTCGACCTGTTCTTGATTACCGGGAACTCAATGAACACGTTGACCCGTACACTTCGGGGGCTGACGTTTGTGCTCATAAACTGCGAGAGTGGCGACGGCAGGGTGCGGAAGCGGCCATACTGGACTTGCGAAGAGCTTACCTACAAATACGTGTTGAGAAATCGCTGTGGCCATTCCAGACGGTGGTAATCAAAGGAACTCGCTATTGCTTGACCAGGCTGGGGTTCGGCTTGAATGTAGCCCCGGGCATCATGACGGCGATCATGCGGGCGATCCGGCGTCAGGATAAAGCTGTGCAACAGGCGACATCGTCTTATATAGACGACATTTTTGTCAATGAGAGCCTGCTGTCTGCCCAGGCGGTCAAAGAACACTTTGAGTACTTCGGGTTGTCGTGCAAGGAACCGGAGCGGCTGCAGGATGGGGCGAAAGTGCTCGGGCTGCAGGTGAGCGGAAGTGCAGATGGCCTCCAATGGGGAAGGGGCGGTGAAATCCCGGAAATCCCATCTACCATCACACGTCGGAGCACGTTTTCCGTGTGTGGAAAACTGGTGGGTCACTTCCCTGTGTGTGGGTGGCTCCGAGTGGCTGTGGCGGCTATAAAGCGACGGGCAACTTCTTTGTCAACAGGATGGGACGATGAGGTGCGTGATCCTTCCCTGCGAAGCATGCTGGTGGAAGCTGTGGCCAGAGTGACCAATGATGACCCTGTACGAGGGAGCTGGTGCGTCGATGGGAGTGAGTTTACAGTTTGGGTGGACGCCAGCTCACTTGCCCTTGGCGTTGCTCTGGCAGTCAACGGAAGTATAGTAGAAGATGCCTGCTGGCTCCGGCCAGAGAATGACGCTAAGCACATAAACCTAGCTGAACTCGATGCTACACTGAAAGGAGTCAATCTAGCGCTTCAGTGGCAGGCTAGCGTCCTCCACGTTATCACGGATTCCACGTGTGTGCATCGGTGGATGACCGATGCCTTGAACGGAAAAGCACGGCTGACAACGAAGGCATCGGCCGAAATGTTAATCCGGAGGCGGCTTGCTACCCTAACCGAAACCATCAATGAATACAACTTGGTCATAGATGTGACACTGGTGCAGTCCTGTTTGAATCGAGCGGATCGATTGACCAGAGTGCCTCGCCGTTGGCTGGACCTGCAGAAAGAAGTGAACGAACCAGCACCTGTAAATTGTGCTGCGGTGGGACGTAGACTCAGCCCAGAGCGTATCGCTGATGTCCATTGCCAAAGCGGGCACCCTGGTGTAAACCGAACCTTTTACTTCGCCAGGTTGGTTGACCCCTCTGTGTCACGGAGGGCTGTGAAATCTGTTGTGAGAAGTTGCAACACCTGCCAATCGATCGACCCAGCACCTGTCCGGTGGAAGAAGGGCACACTCGGTGTGAAGTATAACTGGGATAGGATTGCGATGGACATAACTCACTACAACGGGGGGAATTTCTTGACCCTTATTGACTGCGGACCGTCCCGATTTGCATTGTGGCGGTCCCTTCGCCGGCAGGATACGGCTGCCATTGTCCATGAGTTGGAAAGTGTGTTCCTCCTTCTGAGATATTGACCGACAATGGCCCCGCTTTTGTTAGTGCACCGTTCAAACAGTTTGTAGATGGCTGGGGTGTCCGTCTGCGTTTTCGGTGTGCCCATGTGCCCAGTGGGAACGGAATTATTGAGCGCAACCATAGGACTATCAAGACCATCGCAGCGCGGAAGGGGTGTACGGTGGCTGAAGCAGTCTATTGGTATAACGTCACCCCTAAGGACGATACTTCACCCTCCACCGCGCCAGCTAATGCGCTACATACATACCATGTCAGGGCGAGAGGTTTGGAGAGCAGCTTACTGCCCGAACCAGAACCTCCACAGGAGAAAATGAAAAAAGGAGATGTCGTTTGGGTTAAAAAAACCCGAGGCCAGTGCACGACTCGTTACGGAACCGGTCGTGTCACTGAAGTGATCAGCCCGCAGGCGGTGCGAGTTGATGGAGTACCCCGTCACATTAAAGACTTAAGATCGGTATTCCAAACGCAGCTGCAATTAACGAGGATAATGACATTGAATCCGTGACCAGCGAACCATCATTCTGGTTCATGACGGCTTCATCGCGCAGCGACACTGAGAGTGATAGCCTTGAATGTACTGACCCTCCTACTGCTGATGAAAGCCCGGACAGTGATGCTGCGATGCGCAGCCTCAGGTTCGCTGACCTTCCTGCCACGGAAGACAGCACGGATGACGATGAGGCCCCGAATCCCCCTCCCCGAAGAAGCACTCGAAGAAAAAGGACACGGCCTCCCTGCTCTTTCTGTGATAATGAGATCAGGGGGGAGTGTGTTATAAATTGTGAAAACATGGGATTACCTGGCAAACGGTCTCGATGCGCGCTCTGCAGGGCTGGACCGCCCAAAGAGCGGCAAGATGGCGTCCTAGGCTTAATATCGCCAGGTAATCCCGTGAAATTTCGTGTTCTCTCGCGGAGACGAGAGTCCAGTTTGATATAAAAACGGGTCGCTGGAGGCAAGACGGCAGAAGGCTGAGAGCGTAGTCTACGAGGGACGACGTGGAAAGAAGAAGAGAAAGAAGAAGAGAAAGAAGAAGAGAAAGAAGAAGAAGAAGAAGAAGAAGAAGAAGAAGAAGAAGAGAAAGAAGAAGAAGAGAAAGAAGAAGAAGAGAAAGAAGAAGAGAAAGAGGAAGAAGAATAGAAAGAAGAAGATAACGAAGTAGAGAAAGAAGAGGTGGAAGATTAATTTTTTTCTGCTACAGTTACATTCGGGTCCGACTCCATAATTGTCAGGATCCGGGATCTGACATCTTTGTCCCTTGGTGCTGTGAGTCCTTGTACAAAGATTAAACATTTAAATAAATCTGCTGAAATTTCATTTAATTTAAATGATTCACATAAGCAATTTACAGTACATGCATATTCTAAATAGTTTTCGGATTCCGACTTCTGTAAATTTAAACATTTATATCTAGAATGAAAAAGGCTGTCTCTTTTATCAAATATTCTAGATAAAGTATTAATTGTCTCTTCAAAATTCACTTCCACCGGTTTTTTGGATAAAATTAAATTAGCATACTTGGTGTTTTCGTCCGTCCCCAGTTTTTGTAGTAACAGCGTAACTTTTTCTTCGTCGGTCCAGTCCGAACATCTTTTTGTAAAAACTGTTTCGTACCTTCTATAGTATGCTGGAAATGTAACGCCAGTATCGGGAGAGTAGTGAAATTCTGACAAAGAATTTGAAATACCCTCTGCAGAAAAATTAGTTTTCTTACTATCTGTCGACGTTTGAATTAATTTTTCAAAATTCTTTTGTTGCGTTAACATTTGGCGTTGAAGTATTTTTGTTTGCTCCTGTTGTGCCTCTAAAGTTTTTTGTGTCAATTCTTGCTGCTGCAGTAGCTGTTGTTGTAGCTGTTGTTGTTGCTGTTGTTGTTTCTGTTGTTGTAGCTGTTTTTGTTGTTGCTGCTGTATACTTAGAGTTAACGCCTTCGTCAACTCAGCCAATTGCTCCATTTTAGCTTAATTACAGTAAATATCTTTCCAAAGTTTACAGCAATTATTTCACAAAAAGTTCGTCAATATGAGTTTTCGTAAATTAGCAACAATACTTCCATAAGTTTTGCAAAAATAAACGTTTCACAAAGTTTATACAATTTAGCAACAGTCTTATACCAGGTAAACTTTATAATAATAAATTCAGGAATTCATAAATAATTTCAGACAATAAAACGTTTCCAAAATTCGCACAACAAATAGTTTCAATTACTTTAGACAAAGCAATGAACAATTATTTTTCACAAAAATACGGCTGCACTTGCGAGAGAGAAAAAAAATATAACAATAATTTCTGAATTGTTTAAAGAAAAAAAATCGCGGGAGGTTGAAAAAAAATGATTTGGGGGTAAAAAACCTTTTTTTTTCTTTTTTAAACTAAACAAATTTCTATATGGGGGAGGGTAAAAAAAATAAGGGGGGGGTTCAGACATTTTTTATTTTTATTTTTCATTAAAAATATTTATATGTATGGGGTAGGATTTAAAAAAAAAACTTTTCGGGGGGAAGGTAAAATTTTTTTGTTTTCCTTTTTTGAACTAAATATATTTCTATGTATGGGGGGGAAATTGGGGGGGGGTCAAAACTTTTTCTTTTTTATTTTTCCTTTTAAATTAAAAATATTTCTAAGTATGAGGGAGGATAGAAGAAAAAAAATTCTTGGGGGGAGGGGGGCAAAAAAATTTCTTTTTTTAACTAAAAATATTTATATTTATGATAGTGGCAATACATGAATGAACACTGAGTGGTGATGTAGCATTTGCACTGGGTGGGCGATATGTACATATTTAGTATTCGCACTCTGGGCAGCAATAAGTACATATGTAGTATGCACACTGGGGCGGCGATAGGTACGTATATAGGATGCACACCAGGGTGGCGATAGATATGTATATTGTATGAACACCGGGTCGAAGATAAGTACCTATATAGAAGGCGTAGACAGAGGTGGTACTTTTCATAGAAATATTTCATGCTATTGCCCTGGTAAACATGGGATGAAATGGTGGAGAAGAAACAGTTTTGCAAAAGGCCAAATTAGAAAGTAACGGTGAAATAGGGCAACCAGGGAAGAGAAAGGTAGGAAGATAAAGAGACGGCTATAGAGAGAGCGAGAGAAACTGAAGTTTGAATATAAAGATGTTACACACGTGATTTTACTTCAATTATATGTTTTTATGACCCCGAGCAATGCCGGGTAGCCCCGCTAGTCTCTTATATAAAGGGCAGTTGTCTGTATGTATGTATGTCTGTCTGTTTGTATGTGAAGCTTTTCCTCCGAGCATACCCAACAAACAGTCACACTGTTAACATCATCATGACCGGCCAACCCTGGGACGTGTAATATCCGAGAACCGGAAAAAAAATTGACTCTTCGGGGGTCGACTGAGCACTTTTCTCCAATAAGGGGTACCTTTTTCCTTGATTTTCAACGTTGTTTAGTACTAATTTGAGAAAAAACAATGCTATCATGTATAATTTGAGAAATATGCAAAGTCACGCTTTAAACAGGAAATGACGTCAGAGGAAAAGAGTGTAGAGAAGAAAATCACTCACACTATAACCTTCTTTCCCTCTCACTCCCACCCTTTCTTAATTAATATTCCTTCCTCTCCTACGCTCTTTCTGTTGTCATGATACCACCCTCCTAGGAATTACCTCCTCCTTTTTGAGAGGTGTGGATATAGTGTAGTATCTGTTTAGAGGAGAGAGTGTCAGCATTCGCCGGTGTGAGCGCCTCAGACCAAATTTTTTTTGGGGGGGGGATTGTAAGCAAATTTGAGAGCGAGAGGGTCGGCATTCGCCGGTGGGGCGCCTCAGACCAAATTCAAGTGAAGGGTGTTTTTTTATTAAACTTAAAATACTTCTAAGGGTTGGGGGAGGGGGGGGGGTAGAAGGATGCAGGGGTCGGGGAAAATTTTAGGGGTCAGGCCAGACTTTTTAGGGGTCAGGCCAAATTTTTATCTTTTTTTTGTTTTGAACTCAAAATATTTCTCAGGGTTGGGAAAGAGTGAAAAATTAGTTGGGAGGGGGGCTGGAGAGATTGAGGGGTCAGAGAAAATTTTAGGGGTCAGGCCGAACTTTTTAGGGGTCAGGCCAAATTTTTTTGTTTTTTTTTTGTTTTGAACTCAAAATATTTCTCAGGGTTGGGGGAGAGTGAAAAATTAGTTGGGATGGGGGCTGGAGAGATTGAGAAGTCGGGGAAAATTTTAGGGGTCAGGCCGAACTTTTTAGGGGTCAGGCCAAATTTTTTTGTTTTTTTTTGTTTTGAACTCAAAATATTTCTCAGGGTTGGGGGAGAGTGAAAAATTAGTTGGGATGGGGGCTGGAGAGATTGAGGGGTCGGGGAAAATTTTAGGGGTCAGGCCAAATTTTTTTCTTTTTTTTATGTTTGAACTTAAAATATTTCTCAGGGTTGTGGGAGAGTGAAAAATTAGTTGGAAGGGGGCTGGAGAGATTGAGGGGTCGGGGAAAATTTTAGGGGTCAGGCCGAACTTTTTAGGGGTCAGGCCAAATTTTTTTGTTTTTTTTTTGTTTTGAACTCAAAATATTTCTCAGGGTTGGGGGAGAGTGAAAAATTAGTTGGGATGGGGACTGGAGAGATTGAGGGGTCGGGGAAAATTTTAGGGGTCAGGCCGAACTTTTTAGGGGTCAGGCCACATTTTTTTTTTGTTTTGAACTCAAAATATTTCTCAGGGTTGGGGGAGAGTGAAAAATTAGTTGGGATGAGGGGCTGGAGAAATTGAGGGGTCGGGGAAAATTGTAGGGGTCAGGACAAACTTTTTATGGGTCGGTCCAAATTTTAATTTTTTTTAACTAAACTAAAATTATTTCTCAGGGTATGTAGAGAGTAAAAAAAAAAGTTGTGCTATGGTTAGGGAATCCCCCTCAGCCACCGCCCGGGCAAATTTAACTTCTAACCGTTTTTCTGCTTTAGCCTTCTTTAAGGCGAGGCTCTGGCTATACTGCACAGAAAAACTTCTAATTTTAGTTTTTAAGTTAACCCACAACTAAGTTCCGGTAACCGCCCCCACTAGAGCTCGCTGTATGCGTAATATCAGCTTTTCCCGGAAGTCACGTATCTCCAGCAAGGAGGTATTTAACTTCCAGTACCCAGCTAAGTTAGGTCTAGTCCCTAAGTTCAAACTTGCCACAACTAGTTTGTGGTCAGAGTGTCCTAACCAGTGGAACTTTGGGCAAGATAGAAAGTCTGCTTCGCTTCTTCTAATTAACATCCTGTCCAAGTAAGTGCTTGCACGGGAAGGCTCACTAGAGTGCCAAGTCCACATCTTCCGCCCCGGGTGCCCAAGACAGAACCTATCAACCAGATCGCATGAGACCATTAGGTTAGACAGGCTGCTCTCGCACCTATCCGTCAGTCTAGTCCCGCCCACTCTATCTATCTTAGGATCAAGGATGGAATTCCAATCACCCATTACAACTAGCCGCTCCGAACCCGCGAGGAACACCTCAAACTATCGAAAAAAGGAAACCTTCTCTGCAGGAGTGTTGGGCGCATAAACCGCTACTATCCGAAACTTGCTGTTGCTAACGGCAACATCAGCCACGACCAGCCTGTTTTCCGCATCTGTGTGCACAATGTTTACCCTTGCGGCAAGGCTACGACTCACTAACAAGGAAACTCCCCTAGCATCACGGCTGCTGAATGCTGAGAAGACATCGTAATGTCCAGACAGCACCTGACAGTCGTCAATCAAGTCATAGTGGGTTTCCTGTAGCGCAGCCACATCTATGTTGCGGGCCATGAGTTCCCTCAGCACGCGACCAGCATTGCTTCGGGATCTCATGCCCCTGGTGTTGAGACTTGCCAAGTTTAACCTTGTGAACATGAGCACTATTCAGTGTTGATCACCAGCCTAAAATCCTCAGGAGTGAGGACGCCGCAGGTCTGTCCCAAACTGCCTGTCAGCAGATCGGTTGTAACTTGACTGCCTCGGGCCCAACCTCCGTATATTGTGGAAGCCATTCCTGTTCAGCTTCATATGTAGGATGTAGTCACCCAGCACCACTCCTTTGAGACCTCTGACAGGAGCGACTGCCATTACATCCCCATACTGGCTCATGAAGGCTCCGAGCTGTTCCGCTTGGACGTATGGCGGGACGCCAAAGATGGTCACCGTCGTCCTTCTCTGGCTCAGGTATTCAGGCTGGAGTTTTATTTTTTTCCACCTGCGGTAAGTCCTGTCTGCTTTTCTGGCTTCTTCTGGGGTGGGGAACAGAGCGTCCCACATAGCATAGCTCTTGTGACATAAATATTGCATGGGGATTTGCAGATCCACAAGGAGCTCCACCATGGTTTCCTTTTTAACCCCAGTCAGTCCTCTCTACTTAGCATCCGTGGTGATGAAGGACACTATTCTTTTTTGGATGCTCTCCCTAACACCAGGCACGGGCTTCAGAATGTTGCCCTCTGTGTATTTTGCATATCTGGTGCGAAAGAGCTCTCTGTAGCCTTCGAGTGACAGCTGTGACTGTGGTCCCCAATTGGCTGTCGCCGCTGGCACTATCTGTGGTTGCGCTGGAGGTATGGAGGCATCCAGGTCGCTACCATCGACTTCAACTGCTGTTTGTTGGGTAGATGTGGTGGAGAAGACAGTGCCTCCATTCAACGTCCACTCTGACTGTGAGTTGAATGTTCCCACAGTTCTCGACAGAGTGGGCCAGTCTCCAGGAGTGGTCAAGGGAGAGCTGGCACACCCAGATGTTGGGGCTTTTGCGTTTACTCCTCCCCTTTTTCCCCTGGGTCTGGAGATGTCGGACAGTTTTTTGCTCTTCAAGCGAGCAGCCCCTTCTGCTGTTAGTGCATCTGGGCCGTAAGTCCTGTTCAAATCTTGTTTCCCTCCATGGTTGGAGGAACTCCGGGTAGGCGAGTTACTCTTTAGGGGGAAGCTGGCTCCCATTCAGGGATGAGATCCTGCGTGAGAAGCTGCAATGAATCCATATTGGGGGAGTCGCTGTTCTCAGGGGAATCTGGGTGGTATGCCATGTCGCCTTCTTCCATTTTGGGGGAGCTGTCTTTTCGGGTAGCAACCCAGCTTCTGCTTGGTTCTCGGCTCCCAATGTTGTTTGGAGTAGGCGAACCCAGTGCGCTTTTATGCTGCTGGCAAGCTGTGTCCTTTGAGATAGCTCCCCGGCTGGTGGAGCACCCCTCTTGGGAGCATCTCTTTCAATGTTTGGTCTCCCATCAGGGAGTGCTTCTACAGTATAGGACGCAGAACCGGGGGTGCTTCTACAATATAGGACCCGGAGGCTTCTGCAGAATACGAACCATGGGTGCTTCTACAGTATAGGGACCAGGGGTGCTTCTACAGTATAGGACCTAGCACCGGTAGTGCTTCTTCAATATAGGACCTGGAGGCTTCTGCAGAATAGCGACCATGGGTGTTTCGGCAGTATAAAGGCCAGGAGTGCTTCTACAGTATAGAACCCAGCACCGGTGGTGCTTCTACAATATAGGACCCAGAGGCTTCTGCAGAATAGGAACCATGGGTGCTTTTATAGTATAGAGACCAGGGGTGCTTCTACAGTATAGGACCCAGCACCCAGGGTGCTTCTACAATATAGGATCCAGAGGCTTCTGCAGAATAGGAACCATAGGGGTTTCTACAGTATAAGGGACAAGGGTGCTTCAAATGTATAGGGACCAGGGATGCTTCTACAGTATAGGACCCAGCCCTGCGGGTGCTTCTACAATATAGGACCCGGAAGGGGTTTGCAGAATAGGAACAATGCATTCTTCTACAGTATAGGGACCAGGTGTGTTTATACAGTATAGGACCCAGCACCGGAGGTGCTTCTAAAATATAGGAACCGAGGGCTTCTGCAGAATAGCGACCATATGTGCTTCTGCAGTATAGGGACCAGGGGTGCTTCTACAGTATAGGACGCAGTGGGGGGGGTGCTGCTACAATATAGGACCCGGAGGCTTCTAAAGCGTAGGAACCATGGGTGCTTCTACAGTCTAGGGACCAGGGGGGGGTGCTTCTACAGTATAGGACCTAGCACCGGTGGCGCTTCTACAATATAGGATCCAGAGGCTTCTGCAGAATAGGAACCATGGGGGTTTCTACAGTATAAGGGACAAGGGTGCTTCAAATGTATAGGGACCAGGGATGCTTCTACAGTATAGGACCCAGCCCTGCGGGTGCTTCTACAATATAGGACCCGGAAGGGGTTTGCAGAATAGGAACAATGCATTCTTCTACAGTATAGGGACCAGGTGTGTTTATACAGTATAGGACCCAGCACCGGAGGTGCTTATAAAATATAGGAACCGAGGGCTTCTGCAGAATAGCGACCATATGTGCTTCTGCAGTATAGGGACCAGGGGTGCTTCTACAGTATAGGACGCAGTGGGGGGGGGGGTGCTGCTACAATATAGGACCCGGAGGCTTCTACAGCGTAGGAACCATGGGTGCTTCTACAGTATAGGGACCAGGGGTACTTCTACAGTATAGGACCACGCACCGGGGGTGCTTCTACAATATAGGACCCAAAGGGTTCTGCAGAATAGGAACCATTGGTGCTTCTACAGTATAGGGACCAGGGGTGCTTCTACAGTATAGGACCTAGCACCGGTGGCGCTTCTTCACTATAGGACCCAGAGGCTTCTGCAGAATAGCGACCATGGGTGCTTCTGCAGTATAAGGGCCAGGGGTGTTTCTACAGTATAGGACCCAGCACAGGTGGTGCTTCTACAATATAGAACCTGGAGGCTTCTGCAGAATAGGAACCATGGGTGCTTCTACAATATAGGGACCAGGGGTGCTTCTACAGTTTAGGACCCAGCACCGGGGGTGCTTCTACAATATAGGACCTAGAGGCTTCTGCAGAATAGCGATCATGGGTGCTTCTACAGTATAGGGACCAGGGGTGCTTCTACAGTATAGGACCCAGCACCGGTGGTGCTTCTACAATATAGGACCCTGAGGCTTCTGCAGAATAGGAACCATGGGTGCTTCTAGAGTATAGGGACCAGGTGTGCTTCTACAGTATAGGAACCAGCACCGGGGGTTCTTCTACAATATAAAACCCAGAAACTACTGCAGAATAGCGACCATGGGTGCTTCTGCAGTAAAGGGACCAGGGGTGCTTCTACAGTATAGGACCCAGCACCGGGGGTGCTGCTACAATATAGGACCCGGAGGCTTCTGCAGAATAGGAACCATGGGTACTTCTTCATTATAGGGGCCATGGGTGCTTCTACAGTATAGAACCTAGCACCGGGAGTGCTTCCACAATATACTGAACATATTTCTATGTATGGGGAGGGTGAAAGAAAAATTTTCTGGGAGGGTGGTGGAATCTTTTTTTTTTTCTTTTTCATCAAAAATATTTATATGTACGGGAGAGGGTAAAAAAAAAATTAGCGGGGGGGTAAAAATTTTTATTTTTTACATCAAAAATACTTATATATATGGGGGAGTTGAAAAAAATTGGGGGGAGGGGGGGTAACAACATTTTATTTTTTCTGTTTTAAACGAAAAATATTTCTATATGGGGGAGGGTAAAGAAAAAATTTCGGGGAGGGGGGGGTTCAAAAACTTTTATTTTTATTTTTATTTTTCATTAAAAATATTTATATGTATGGGGGAGGATTAAAATAAAAATTTTCGGCGGCGAAGGTAAATTTTTTTTCTTTTCCTTTTTTGAACTAAATATATTTCTATGTATGGGGGGGGGGAAATTTGGGGGGGTCAAAACTTTTTAAATTAAAAAATATTTCTAAGTATGGGGAAGGATGAAAAAAAAACTTTTCTTGGGGGGGGGGCAAAAAAAATTTCTTTTTTTTCTTTTTTAACTAAAAATATTTATATTTATGATAGTGACAATACATGAATGAACACTATTTTCTTTTTCTAACACGACAGGGGAGCATTAATATGAGTTGTTCGGTATGCGAACTAGCTTGGAGATAGGTACATACATAGTATGTGCACCCTTGCAGAGATAGGTAAGTATATAGTATGCTAACCAGGGCAGCGATAGGTACGAATATAGTATGCACACCAGGCCGGCGATAGGTTTATATATAGTATGTGCACCGGGGTGGCAATAGTTACGTATATAGTAGTGCATAGGGGTGGCGATAAGTACGTATTTAACAATCACACCTGGGTGGCGATAGATAAATATATAGCATGTGCACATAGGCGGCAATAAGTACGTATATAGGTATGTATTTAGCATGCACTCCGGGGCGGTGATCTGTACATATATAGCACGCACACCGGGGAAGTGATAGGTACGTATATAGTATTTGCACTGGGGCGGCGATTGGTACATATTTAGCATTCACACCGGGGCGGCGATATGTACATATTTAGTATTCACACCGGGGCGGCGATTGGTACATATTTAGCATTCACACCGGGGCTGCGATATGTACATATTTAGTATTCGCATTGGTGTAGCGATAGTTACTTATGCAGTATGCACACCGGGGCGGCAATAGGTAAGTATTTAGCATTCGCACCGGGGCGGCGATAGGTACTTATATAGTATCTGCACCCAGGCGGTGATAGGTACTTATATGGTATCTGCCCCGGGGTTGCGATACGTGTGTATATATTATGTGCACTGGGGCGGCGATAGGTACGTATATAGTATGAACACCGGGTCGGAGATAAGTACCTATATAGAAGGCGCAGACAGAGGTGGTACTTTACATAGAAATATTTCATACTATTGCCCTGGTGAACATAGGATGAAATGGTGGAGAAGAAACAGTTTCGCAAAAGGCAAAATTAGAAAGTAGCGGTGAAATTGGGCGACCAGGGAAGAGAAAAGTAGAACGATAAAGAGACGGCGTTAGAGAGAGGGAGAGAAATAGAAGTTTTAATATAAAGATGTTATACACGCGATTTTACTTCGATTATATGTTTTTATGACCCCGAGTAACGCCGGGTGGTCCCGCTAGTCAATAATAAAAGGGAATTGAAAACGATCCTATCTTGTGGTGTTGAAGCAAGCAGCTTTTCTTTTAAGAACAAGTCATAAAACAGGGTTACACTTAAAAATCAGGGACTGAATTTTGAGTGACTTCTTCAAACGAAAGCAAGATAGAGAGAGAGAGAGAGAAAAAGAGGAGAGTTCCTTCAAGTCAGGGCCGAGCGACACCTAACGGATAAAAAAGGAACTATAAGGGGAGATAACTCCAGTTCCTAAATTTACATTTATGACGAGAGTGCAATAATCAACAATAACATCTGAGGCTGATTTACACGTGTAAAAATTTGCTGCCATACAATCACGTTATACTACTTTAAAATCAGTATTTAAAAATAAGATTTAATCTCTTTTGAAGTACATAATATCGACTGTTTTAAGTCTTTTGGGCGGCGGGGGGGGGGGGGGGGTAGTTCTCTCACCTCTTTTTTTAAAATAGAGGGCAAGTCAGCCCTTATTTTTTTATAATTATTTTTTAAGTATTAACACATTAGAAATACAGTTTTTCATAATTATATTTTTTAGTATAAATAATTATATCAATCTGTTTTTAATAATAGGAATGTTTCTGTAGGGTTTAATATTTTGAAATAGTTTCTTTAAAAATATTTTTTAAATATATTATTTACTATTTTTTATAATTGGAATGTTTCTGAAGGGTTGAATATCATTTTGAAATAGTTTCTTTAAAAATTATTTTTTAAATAGATTATTTACTATTTTCCTTATAATTGGAATGTAATTCTTTTTCTTTAGTTTTAAAATATTTTTTAAATAGATTATATCGAGTGAAATAAAAAAAATTCCGCCCAAAATCTAAGCGGTGGAAAATGGTGAGAAGCTATTTTTCGATAAACACCGCTTGTCAATTTCCGATTTCATAACCAGAAGCCACATCAAGTAGACTGTTTCTCTTTTACCGATTTTAATCTGTTTCCTCATGGGAACAAATAAATCTATTAATGTATTATCCTTATCTTTAATTCATTTTGTATTCCGTTCCTTTTTCTTTTTTCAATCTTTTCAATATTTTATTGTATGAATAAATAATCCTAAATCAGCTTTTTATTTATTTAAAAAAGAAACGAACATTACAAATATTAAACTGCAGAAGAATGAACAAAACAATTCCGCACAACATCAGTTTAACAATCTTATTTTGACCTGAATGAGATTGGTGACCTGAACTTACTGTATAAATTAAGTACATATTATGCCTCCCATTTCTTCCCAAACGCTCAATTAAAATAATAAAATATTAAAATCAATAAAATTAAAATAAGTTTTTTTCTTTCCAAAAAAATTTGCACTGTCGTCGATGGTGTTTTCTTTTATTTTTTACTTCTTTAATTTTCTGCGAAGTTGTTTTTTGCGTCGCCATTTTGAAAGTACAGAACATGTTCGACTCATCACAACACTACATTCGCCATCCTTCAGCCGTGTTCTTATTTAAAACAAACCAAGCGAAAGAAGATTGGATAAATGTAAGTATGATGTTATTGTAATTAGTTTACGTTTTTTATAAATATGTTGTTATTAATTTTTCAAAAGAAATGACATGTTATTCTCTAATCGAAATAGAACACATTTTTGGAGGGAAAATGTCGGTAATTGAAAGCTGTGATTAAAAATGAATTTCATCACTAATTTTATAAAGATATCACAGTTTAATATCGAATTGAGATGGAACCAATTTTGCGAGTGAAAAGGGTTGTAATTGGGAACAGATAAACATAAACTTTTTGCAGATGTAATTTTAAATAAATTCGGTAGATAATAGCATAACTTTATTTCCGTATTAACAATTTCGGCGATAGTTCGTAATACTCCACCACCCGTTTTTAAAAGCTTTTTTACTGACCATTTTTTTTTTCTTTTTCTGGTGTACAATTACCTATCTCGTTAGAGAATTCCGTGTTTTTCAGAAATTTATTTAAAATATTTTAGATTAGGGAGATAGGATCAGTTTCCTATGTAAATTTATGGTAAACTGAGCACCCACTTTTTGACCATCACCAAATGTTTTTTTCTGTGTACAAATTAGCGAGCATGTCGCATTTTTTCTGCATGAAAAGGCAATTGTGAACTATGACAGTTAAAAAGAAAACGATGATAGTCAAAAAGTGTGTGCTCAGTTTACGTTAAATTAATTTAGAAAACTCCCCCCTCCCCCACGCACACGCACACTCTAAAATGTAAATTATTGGAAAAGTAAATTCCTCAAACAGCATGAAACGTACATAGAAAAAAATACACTAACTTCGCCATCCTTCAGCCGTGTTTGTATTTAAAACAAACCAAACGAAAGAAGATTGGATAAATGTAAGTATGATGTTATTGCAATTAGTTTACATTTTTTTATAAATATGTTGTTATTAATTTTCCAAAGAAATGACATGTTATTCTCTAATCGAAATAGAACACATTTTTGGAGGGAAAATGTCGGTAATTGGGATTAGTAAACAAAAACCTTTTGAAACTGAGTAAATATGAATTTAATCACTAATTTTACAAAGATATCAAATTTTACTTTCGAATTGAGATGGAACCAATTTTGCGAAGGAAAAGGTTGATAATTGGGGGCAGATAATCATAAACTTCTTAAAACAATTTAATCTTTTAGCAGATGTAATTTTAAATTAATTCGGTAGATAATAGCATAACTTTATTTCTGTATTAACAATTTCGTCGCTTGTTCGTAATACTCCACCACCCGTTTTTAAAAACTTTTTTACTGACCATTTGTTTTCATCGGTGTACAATTACCTATCTCGCTAACGAATTCCGTTTTTTTTTTTTAATTTCTTTCTAAATTTTAGATTTAGAGGGGGGATCAGTTTCCTATGTAAATTTAACGTAAGTTGAGCACCCACTTTTTGAGCATCACCAAATTATTTTTTCTTCTGTGTACAATTAGCGAGCATGTCGCATTTTTTGTGTTCATGAAAAGGCACTTGTGAAATATGGCAGTTAAAAATAAAATGGTGATAGCCAAAAAGTGTGTCTCAGTTTACGTTAAATTAATATAGGAAACTGCCCCCCCCCCATCAGTCTAAAATCTTAAATATTTGGAAAAAAAAATTCCCCAAACTCCGGAATTTTCTAGCAGCATGATAAGTAATTGTATATAGAACAAAATTGGTCCGTAAAAAACGGTGAAAAAATTGGTGGTTGAGTTTCACAAACACACAACATGCGATGTGGTCATAAACTGGCAAATAAGAAAAATAATTTCGTGACGGTCAAAAAGTGGGTGTTCAGCTTGCGTTCAATTTACATAGGAAACTGATCCCCCTTTCTAAATCTAAAATATTTTTTTTTAAATTAAAGAAAAACACGGAATTCCCTAGCGAGATAGGTAATTGTACACTGATAAAAAAAAATGGTCAGTAAAAAAGTTTTAAAAAACTGGTGGTGGAGTATTATGAACAAGCGCTAAAATTGTTAATACAGAAATAAAGTGATGCTATTATCTAGCGAATTAATTAAAAATTACATATGCAAAAATGATTAAATTATTTTAATTAGTTATAAGAAATGTATGTTTATTTGTTCCCAATTAAAACCCTTTTCCTTCGCAAAATTGGTTCCGTCTCAATTCAAGAGTAAAATTTGATATCTTTGAAAGAATTATTTTAGCATTTACGTCTTATAAACAAATGACATGTGTCTGCTTAGAAGCAACCAAACTATAATCGCGAGGGAACTGCCACAGCAAGGAAGGATTTCATTATTTTCCCCTTCTACGTTGAGTTCGTTACTTTGCCTAAACCGTATTACCTCCCTTCCCCAGTTTACGTCGGAAAAAGAAATACGACATTTTCTACTATTCTAAAACGATTTTATAGTAAATGTTGATCAGATCAGATATTCCTGCAGCCTCTTAACATGTTATATCAAATAAAAGCTTTAATGATAATTACATATTATAAAAGCTGGGAAGCTTTTTTTGTTGTTGTTTTTACCTTTTAAAGTGTATATTTTTATCTAGTGATTAGATTTTCGACGTCATTTGAATTTCTCTTATTCATTTACTTGAAATTAAATAAAAATATTGACGCTTGTTCGTAATAGATACCTCACTGTCAACCAAGCTCCAGTCCCTGTCCCATCACCACAATGTAGCATCCTTGTGCTTGTTTTACAAATACTTCAATGGATTATTCTCCGATGAATTGGCTACTCTGGTGCCCCCTCGACATAAATTCACTAGACCAACTCGACAATCAACTAAGTCCCATCCATTCACTGTGGAGATCCCCAGATGCCGGAGAGCTTTCTACTCAAATAGTTTCTTTCCTCGTACTGCTGGCCTCTGGAACTCCCTCCCTGCCCCCTGTTTCCCCGACAGTACTGACATGCAGAAATTTAAAATTAATGTAAACAGACATCTCGCTGCGCAGATCCAAGTTTATGTTGACCCCCCAACCTTCTCCCCTTTTCTTTCTTCTCAGTAACCCCTTACGTCTACAGTGGCGGCCTGCCTTGTTTGGGGTGAACTACGTTAAAAAAATATAAAAAAATACTCCACCATCCGTTTTTCTCAACTTTTTTACTGGCCAAATTATTTTTCTTTTTTTTGGTGTACATTTACCTATCTGGTCACAAGAGAATTCTGTGTTATTTTGAAAACATGATCAAATATTTTAGAACGGGGATCAATTTCCTATATAAATTTAATGTAAACTGATTACCCACTTTATGCCTGTGACGCCGGATGTGACGTCACGGGCGGGACTACAAATAGACCCGAGGAATTAGGTTCGGGGACTCATTCGTAGACAGTAAACCTGGCGACGAGGTAAAAAAAAAAATAAAACCCGAAACTGAACAACAACTGAAATCTAATTTCTCGAAGCAAACAGCAACGAGTAACTGAAACTGAACAACAACTGAAATTTAATTTCTCGAAGCAAACAGCGACGAGTAATCGAAACAACAACTGAAATTTAATTTCTCGAAGCAAACAGCGACGAGTAATCGAAACAACAACTGAAATTTAATTTCTCGAAGCAAACAGCGACGAGTAATCGAAACAACAACTGAAATTTAATTTCTCGAAGCAAACAGCGACGAGTAACCGAAACTAAACAACTGAAAAAAAACCAAAAAAACCCGAAACTGAACAACAACAACAACTAATATTTAATTTCTCGAAGAAAACAGCAACGAGTAACCGAAACTAAACAACAACTGAAATTTAACTTCTCTAAGCAAAACAGCGACGAGTAACTGAAACTGAACAACAACTGAAATTTAATTTCTCAAAGCAAACAGCGACGAGTAATCGAAACAACAACTGAAATTTAATTTCTCGAAGCAAACAGCGACGAGTAACCGAAACTAAACAACTGAAAAAAAAAAACCCCGAAACTGAACAACAACAACAACTGAAATTTAATTTCTCGAAGCAAACAGCGACGAGTAATCGAAACAACAACTGAAATTTAATTTCTCGAAGCAAACAGCGACGAGTAACCGAAACTAAACAACTGGAAAAAAAAAAAAAAAAAACAAACCCCGAAACTGAACAACAACAACTGAAATATAATTTCTCGAAGAAAACTGAACAAAACCCCCTCCGAAGAGAAAATAAATAAATATGTCTCTTTCAATGCCAACAATAGAACCCCTAGACTGGGAGGACTCTAACCAGGAGCAAGCATGGAGGGAATGGAGTGAACACCTTGAGGACGCATTTACGGCGTTCGAAATAACGGATGACAATCGACAGCGTTCACTTTTACGATTTTATGGGGGACGGAAACTAAAAGAAATCATCAGGACTTTAACCCCGGAGGAACCACAAGACCGATTAGAGCCAACGTACAAAACAATGAAGATAGCTTTGGACGAATACTTCATCCAGAAAACCAATAAGGTTTTCGAACGTCATAAATTCCGAATGCTTATGCAAGATAACGGGGAGTCTACACACGACTACGTCACCCGTTTGCGGATACAAGGGGCAAAATGTAATTTTAACGAATACAGTCTAGACAAGGCTATAGTAGACCAACTAATAGAGAAATGCACCTCCAACAAATTACGTCGAGCGTATTTAAAAGAAACGGATTTGACCGTAGAGGAAGCACTTCGGAGAGCATTCATATTCGAATCCACTGAAACACAGGCCGAGCATATTGAAGGGAACGGGAAAGGGCATTCGGATATCCACCAAGTTAAAACCAGCTACAAACGGCAACAACTTAACAGTGATCATAGACATCTCCCCTCCACAGACAAAAACAGCCCTTTAAGACCTGTCACAAGATGCTACGGCTGTAACAGTTCAGACCATATACATGGTCAAACAAAATGCCCAGCATTTGGAAAAAAATGTAACTACTGTGGATTAAAGAACCACTTCGAGAAAACGTGCTTGAGGAAAAAGAGCGATAGCAAAAAAGAATCAAACCTATCAGGCGAAAACAAACGTGTCCAACCAGTATCAACGAAACTGGAATCAGACAACCAGACATGGGTCTTCCAAATAGATCACATTAGTGCGGCAGGAAGCGAAGTCGTCCACATTGACGACGTACCCGTCACAATATTAATAGACTCTGGAGCAGATATCAATCTCATTGACGGCAAAACTTTTTCGGGAATCCTTAATTTACGACCGAATTTGACATTAAAACAAACCAATTGTAGACCAAAAGCCTATGGGAACACACCGATACCTCTAAAAGGGGAATTTTTTGCTACGCTAACAAAGGGGCCCAGGAGAATAGCCACAAGATATTTGTTACTAAGGCATATCAAGGGGGTAACATATTGAGCAAACGGGCCAGCATTGAACTAGGGTTCATTACCACCCCACAAGTGAAATCACTCCATACAAACAGTATCCCACAATCAACAAAGGACATTCTCAAACAACATCTACCCTCATTAGAAGGGTTAGGAAGAATGAAAAATTTTCGACTCAAAATCAAAATTGACAATAACATTACGCCAGTAGCCCAACCACCACGACGAACACCATTTCACATCCAAGAAGCGGTGGAGGAAAAAATCGAGGAAATGTTAGAAAATGATATCATTGAACGAGTGGAAGGACCAACTCCGTGGGTCTCACCATTAGTAGCGGTACCAAAGCCAAACGGGGAGATTAGAATATGTGCCGACCTACGTGTAGCGAATAAAGCAGTAAAACGCACTCGCTATCAAATACCAACAGTTGAACAACTATTGAGTGAAATTGGCAACGCAAACACTTTCTCGAAAATCGACCTAAACTCCTATTATCACCAAATAGAACTAGATCCAGAGTCAAGGGACATCACCACTTTCTCTTGCAAGTCTGGGATCTACAGATACAAAGTACTAGTGATGGGAATTACATCTGCAGCCGAGGAAGGGCAGCGATTACTACAACAAATCCTCCAGAAAATCCCAAACTGCTGCAATGGGGCTGACGACATTCTAATCTGGGGAAAGGACACAAAAGAACACAACAAGACCCTAGATGCGGTATTGCGGACGTTGAGAGGAAACAACCTCACAATCGCACAGAAAAAGAGCATATTCCACAGTGAAGAACTCGAGTTCCATGGGTTTATTGTGTCCAGCACAGGGATCAGACCCACCGACTCCAAAATAAAAGCAATAAAAGAATTCAAAAACCCCGAAAATATCCAGGACGTACGTAGTTTCTTGGGGCTGATAAATTACCTCGGGAAATTTATCCCTCGTCTGGCAACACTCAGTGAGCCCTTAAAAAGGTTGACTCGTGCAAACACGGAATGGCGATGGACCAAGGAAGAGGAATCTTGCTTCCTTAAACTGAAAAATATGATAATTCAAAGCAAGCCGCTTATGCACTTCGATCCAAAGCTGGAGACATCAGTCTTGGTAGACGCCAGTCCCGTGGGACTGGGAGCAATACTGTGCCAGAACAAACAAGGAGTACTTACCCCCATCAGCTATGCATCGAGAACTCTGACCGACGGTGAACGTCGCTACTGCCAACTGGAAAAAGAAGCCCTAGCTATTGTGTGGGCTTGCGAAAAATTCCATTTTTATCTGTATGGAAAAAATTTCCTGCTAATGACTGATCATCAAGCCTTGACAACTATTTTTAATCCCAAAGGCAACCCCTCCGCACGAATATTGCGCTGGATCCTACGCTTACAGCAATATGACTATACTATCAAACATATCAACGGTAGGAATAATCAAGCAGACATACTCTCTCGACAACCGATGAAATATCAAAAAACAGTATCACCAGAAGAAGAGATTGCCGAAGGGTTTATCAACGCCATCATAGCAAACAGCACGCCTAAATCAATCACGTTATCAGAGATAATGGAAGAATCTCAACGGGACTTAACTCTCAAAGCAGTGGAAAAGGCGATACAACAAGGCGACTGGAGTAAAGAGTCAACCCAACCCTACAAACATGTGAAGAATGAGCTGACAGCCAAACGGGGTATAATTACGCGAGGATCCAGAATCATTATACCAAAAAACTTGCAGAAGCGAATCCTGAAGTTGGCACATGACACACACTTGGGTATAGTGAAAACAAAAGCGCTGCTTAGGACTAAGGTATGGTGGCCTAATATAGACAAGGACATAGAGACCACTATAAGCCGATGTATCCCGTGTACGACCCAAGACCCGAAGAGTAACCATCGTCCAGTACATATGGCCGAGATGAAAGGTCCATGGGAAGTCCTCCACGTCGACATATGTGGACCTTTCCCTAGCGGGGATTATGTTATTGGGATGGTTGATGCAGGCTCAAGATGGCCGGAAGCATTCATTACGAAAACCACGAGAGCCAGTACAGTTGTATCAACGATCCAAAACTGCTTTTATACACACGGCATCCCCACCATCATTGTTTCAGATAACGGACCCCAATTCATATCATCCGATTTTAAGCAATTCTGTGAACAATGGGGTATCCAACATCGGAAGATAACACCTTATCATCCCCAAACTAATGGGGAAATTGAGCGGGTCTTTGGAACTATGTTGAAAGCAATTAGAGCAATGAACACTGAAGGAAGGGACTGGAGGAAACATCTAGGAGAATTCCTGATGTATTATCGAAACAGCCCTCATGCCATGACGGGGGAAACACCTGCCTCTCTTCTCTTGGGTCGGGAGGTGAACATCAACCTGCCAGGACTACAAAAAAGACCTGAAAGCCAGGCCTGGAGAGCAGCTCGGCAAAAAGACAAGAAAGAAAAATACAAATTAAAGGATCGCACAGATCAGAAAAATAAAGCCAAACCATCTTACATAGAAACAGGAGAAAGTGTACTCCTAAAACAAAGTAGATATAATAAGCTAACCCCAGCTTATCATCCAACACCATGGACAGTAGGAGAGCGCAAGGGGGAATCCGCGATTATAAGGCAAGGAGATAAACGGGTGCTAAGACACACGTCACAACTAAAAAGAATCCCCCAAAACACGACCCGTCAACAAGGGGAGGATGATGAGTTCCCTTTCAGTGATGAGTTAAGGAAACTGGAAGAAGAGGAACAGACCCAAAGAAGCGACGAAGAAATGGACCTCCCGATCGCACTCAGACGAGCAAGACGACACATAAGAAAACCCCGGAGATATGCAAGCAGCAGTTCAGGGGACGAGGGAAGCGATCCGAATACAGAGGAGGAGGTAGATGTGACGCCGGATGTGACGTCACGGGCGGGACTACAAATAGACCCGAGGAATTAGGTTCGGGGACTCATTCGTAGACAGTAAAATGCCCACATCGCATGTAGTGTGTTTGTGAAATAATAGTTAAAAAGAAAATGGTGATGGCCAAAAAGTGTGTGCTCAGTTTACGTTAAATTAATTTAGGAAACTGTCCCGCCCCACACTCTAAAATCTAAAATATTTGAAAAAATAAATTCCTCAAACGGCATGATACATAATTTTACATAGAAAAAATGAGTGGTTGAGTTTCACAAACACAACATGCGATGTGGTAATAAACTGGGTAATAAGTTTACATTTAATTTCTATAAAAAATTGATCCTCCTAAAATATTGGAATTTTTTTCAAAATAACACAGATTTCTCTAGCAACAAGATAGGTAAATGTACACGGAAAAAAATAATTTGGCCAGTAAAAAAAGTTGCAATATTTTGTTTTTGTTATTGTTTTACTTACTCACTTGTGGTGAAAAATCTCTCTAGCGATCAGAAAAAAAATATAATGTGGTATGTAAAAAAGTTGGAAATACGGGTGATGGAGTATTATGAACAAACGTCACAATTTTAGTAGAAAATGTCGAATTTCTTTATACAATTAGCAGCATTCGGTGGTGTGTGCATCGCAAAAAGTGTAAAAATCTTCACCAAAGGCAGAAAAAACGAAACTAGTGGATTATATCTGCTTGTGGTTTCATAAAAAATACAATTTTAACTGAAAAATATATTTAAAATATTTGTTTCATATGAACTATCAAAGGCAATGTCGATGTTTTTAGCTAAATTTTCTTAACATAACATATTCCTTAATCAAATATGATTTTCTGTTAGACTGATTTATATTAATTTAACTTACAATTAATTTTAAAACATCGCTAAAACAGAAATAAGAAATATAAATAACTTAAATGCTTTAATATCACCGACCCCTAAAATAATTTGTTCATGATTAAAACAAAAGCCAGGAACAGGAAATATTTTGTATTTAATGGGGGACGTAAGTTAAGAAATCTAATCGATTTTATTTGAGCGATTATTTATTTTTATTTATCCTTTGATTAATTTCTCTTTCTAGTGATATAAACTTTATTTTTTATATATCCCTTTGATTAATTTCTCTTTCTAGTGATATAAAATTTATTATTTATATATCCCTTTATTAATTTCTCTTTCTAGTGATATATAATTTATTTTTTATATATCCCTTTTATTAATTTCTCTTTCTAGTGATACAAAATTTATTTTTTATATATCCCTTTTATTAATTTCTCTTTCTAGTGATATAAAATTTATTTTTATTTATCCTTTTATAAATTTATCTTTCTAGTGATATAAAATTTATTTTTTATATATCCTTTTATCAATTTCTCTTTCTAGTGATATAAAATTTATTTTAGTATACCAATTCAATTAAAAGAAAACGTCTTTTCAACCATTGGGAGGACAGTGGGAGTCTATGCATGAAACTAAATCTTATCAAAAACTCATTTTGCCTTTTGGATTTGCAGTAAACATTTATTTTAATAAAAAATGCACCTTTCATTACTTCATATACCGAAGATTTTATTACAATCGAGCTTCTAGTTTATTTTAGCTGGCTTTTTAAACACGTTAATACTCAGATATCATTGCTATCAGAAACTAATCTTTATTTTTGCAACATACAAAAGCCACATAACGCGGAACTCATTGATGATCTTCATCAGATCGGTCTGTTGACACCACAGTAGACGTTAACAAATTTATACGCTCTCATATTTGGCATTAGGAATTAACATTTCCCCAAAACAGTGAAAAAAGAAAAACAAATCTTTCTTTCTTATACATTTAAGTTTCTGTTTTTTCGTTACGTGCAAAAACATTTCAAAACTTGCCTTTGTTTTGCCAACCTGAGAAACATAATTATTCTCGCTTTAATCTTTTTTCGATGCGACAATACTCTTGCAAATTGTTGTTATCGACAAAAAACTATTTTCTTGCAGCATACTAAAGCTACATAGCTGCCGACGAATGTCATCGCTTTATTTGTGAATTTCCTATCTCCCAAAATATCGAGAAAAGAAAACAACTCTTTCTTTCTTTTATCAAATTCGTTTTTTTCTGCTGCAAAATAAGATGAAAGGCTCCTTAGGAAAAACCAGGGTTCGGTTTCACATCAACCCTTTTACTTTCGAAAATATTGTCACAATACGTGTATATAAAAAATTCTCAAACTTTCAGTAAATATCCATTCGATCATAAAATGTCAAAGCATTTATACACGTGAAATATAATTTTCTTGAACATGAAGATATTTTTTCACACTAAATGTAATTTTTATAAAAAAATAAGTAATTAAATGAAAAATATGTTTTATGTTTTTTTTTGTATTTTATAAAAAACACTACTCAAAAATATATATGTGTTATCAAACATGACGCGTCATTTAAAACATATTTTATGAAATTTTATTAAATGTTGTTTTTTAGCTTACAGATGTAGAAACATCGTTTTAACTCCTTGGATATTTCCATTTTCTTCTGATAATATTTAATTATACTTACATTTTTTAACCTTCCACTCAATGGTGTTTTGTGAAGAAAGTTATGACTGTTACATCTACTGTCATTCAAATTTGGAATGTTTTTATTGTATCTTCAAATAATGTTGTATTCTTTTTTGGTTTATTCAAAATCATATTGAAAGATACAACTTTATTCGGTACAATTATATATATATATATATATATATATATAATATATAATTATGCATTTGAAAAAGATGAATGATTTTCTTTGAATATGTTTTATCGGATATCAACTCTATATGTGTAATTTTTGGTGATTTAAATATATTCTCCAGTATCTTCAAATATTTATTGATTAATTTGTTGACACAAAAGCAATGAAAAACAATTGCAAATATAATAAAATTATCATAACAGTATTTTGAAGATAATCAATAAAATTCGACAGTATTTATTTTGTATACTATTAAATTGTGCAAATTAAAAAAAATTACATTTCGGATCTCATTAATGAAAGATTTAGTAGAAATTTAATCTAATATGTGAAAAAAAAGAAATTCCTTAACTTAATTAATAGATACATATTATATTTTGAATTTATTCAATAATGAATTTGTGATCTTTTTAATAAAAGTGTACATAATACCTTTTGCTTTTAAGCCTACAATGCTGAAACTTATGTCTAGTTCATCCATTTCAAACTTTTCGTGTCTACACCCTCTTAACATCTAAAAATAATTTTGTTTGAAAAGAACTAATATAAAATTATTATCTTTTCTTGAAATTTATCTTTTAATTGTCTTTCATTTTGCAGAATATCCAGCAATCAATAGAAAGAAAAACGTAAATTGCCCACAGTTAATATCCTGAAATGAGAGAAATAATACACTTGTGAACTGTACGAATATTTTTCTTTCATCAATAGCATTTTATGATTATATATTGGGAAAATATTCACTTGTCAACTGAATCGGGATTTCTTGTTTTCTTTGTATTAATACAACACTTGCTGGAATGAATATGATTAATGCACGCATTGGTGCACATTCCTATGTGTGCATATGACTAATGCACTCATGGTCCCTTTAATAGAAGTAGAATTTCAGGCATAAAAATACTTGAAAAGAAACACATACTGCTAATGGTGAAAACTGAAATTATATCAAACTTATGGGTTGCAAAAGGTTTAGTTTTGTAGAATTATCTATTAAAATATTTCTAAAATTATATATTGCCGAATACTGAGAATTTGTATACATTGTTATTTACATAGGGTTTAAAATATCATTTAGATAAGATGTATAAAAACTCACTGAATATATCAATTATGTTCTGTTTTTACTAATCTGCATACATAAAAGATAAGTCCTACTCAAGCTCAAATGATTAGATCTAATAGTGAGCTGCTTCACAGAGAACACAATTGTCCTATTAATATATATATAATCAATTACAGTTAAACACGATTAACATTTTAACTGAAACCTGAGAAAAAATTTCAGTGAACGATCTGCTAAATTTCAAATCTATAAAAGTTTTAAAAGTGTTAATATTTCTGAATTAATTCCGTTTCTATCACAAGAGCACAATATTAAAAATACAGAGAAAAAAATTGTACTAAAAATAAAAAAATTCGACTTAAAATATGAACTATAAATCAGATACTGGAGATAAACCATATTCTTGTGAAGTATGGGGATCTTCGTTTACACATAAAGAACATATGCAAACACATAAGGGAGATAAGCCATATCCTTGTGTACTATGTGGCTCTTCTTTTATGCAGAAACAACATATGTTGCAACATATGCATTCGCATACTGGTGAGAAGCCATATTCTTGTGAAGTATGTGGCTCTTCTTTTACACGGAAAGAAAATATGCTGCGACATATGCGAACACATACAGGAGATAAGCCATATTCTTGTCAAGTATGTGGCTCTTCTTTTACGCAGAAACAACATATGTTGCGACATATTCGAACACATACTGGTGAGAAGCCATATTCTTGTGAAGTATGTGACTCTTCTTTTACACAGAAAGCATATATGTTGCAACATATACGAACACATACTGGTGAGAAACCATATTCTTGTGAAGTATGTGGCTCTTGTTTTACAATGAAAAAAAGTATTTTGCGACATATGCAAACACATACTGGAGATAGACCATATTCTTGTGACGTATGTGGCTCTTCGTTTACACAGAAACATAGTATGTTGCAACATATGCGAACGCATACTGGTGATAAGCCATATTCTTGTGAAGTATGTGGCTCTTCTTTTACACGGAAACACCATATGTTGCAACATATGCAAACACATACTGGTGAGAAGCCATATTCTTGTGAAGTATGTGGCTCTTCTTTTACACGGAAACCACATATGTTGCAACATATGCGAACACATACTGGTGAGAAGCCATATTCTTGTGAAGTATGTGGCTCTTCTTTCACACGGAAACAAAGCATGTTGCAACATATGCGAACACATACTGGTGAGAAGCCATATTCTTGTGAAGTATGTGGCTCTTCTTTTACATGGAAACATAGTATGTTGAGCCATGTGCGAACACATACTGGAGAGACACCATAATTTTATGAAGTATGTAAATCGACTTTTACAAGTAAAAAAGGATTAACTGACGTATGTTAATGCATACTGAGAGAAACCATACTCTTGTGACGTACGTGGCTCTTTTTCAGCTAAACAATATTTGTTACTACATGTGCAAGCGCATACTGGAGAGAAACTATATTTTTGTGAAGCATGTGGCTTTTCTTTTACACAAAAATCTAATATACTGCGACATATACGAACGCATACTAAAGAGAAATTATAATCTTGTGAAGTGTTTGGCACTGACTATACCACAAACTATATTCCAACACATAATGGAGAAAAACCAACATTTTGTCAATATGTGGCACTTCTGCTATAATGTAATAACATGCCTTACCATATGCGAATTACTAGACACCATCCTTGAGTGTCTTCGGTCTCTCTGTACAAGGGTTTGTCAGGACAACTTGACATGAGGATACAGCTTCTCCAATAACGTAATTTCAAATTACAGACCATGGCTGAATTATTTACCAACCTAGATGAATTTTTATTTCTGGAATCCGGTAGGACGAAGAGACCAGAAGAAAGATATACTGTAACATAGTTAACTGGTCAATTGAGGAGAAAAATAATTTTCATACTTTCTTAACTAACTCAAGCTTTTACAGGTAAAGGAGAACATTAATGTAATATTCGAATATCTATCTATACTATCTAGAAATAAAGTGTAAGTCCCAGGAAAGTAGCTCTTAATTTTGGAGAACTTCGACTGAAGTAAAATGAAACAAAAATTAATTTTAAAACAGAAATAAGAAATATAAATAACTTAAACGCTTTAATATCACCGACCCGTAAAAAAATTGCTCTTCATTAAAACAAAAGCCATGAACAGGCAATATGTTGTATTCAATGGACGTAAGTTAAGAAATCTAATCGATTTCATTTGAGCGATTATTTATTTTTATTTATCGTTTTATTAATTTCTCTTTCTAGTGATATAAAATTTATTTTTTATATATCCCTTTTATTAATTTCTCTTTCTAGTGATATAAAATTTATTTTTTATATATCCCTTTTATTAATTTCTCTTTCTAGTGATATAACATTTATTTTTTATATATCCCTTTGATTAATTTCTCTTTCTAGTGATATAAAATTTATTTTTTATTTATCCGTTTATACATTTATCTTTCTAGTGATATAAAATTTATTTTTATTTATCCTTTTATAAATTTATCTTTCTAGTGATATAAAATCTATTTTTTATTCATCCTTTTATTAATTTATCTTTCTAGTGATATAACATTTATTTTTTATTCATATTTTTATTAATTTATCTTTCTCGTGATATAACATTCATTTTTTATTTATCCTTTTATTAATTTATCTTTCTAGTGATATAAAATTCATTTTTTATTCATCCGTTTATTAATTTCTCTTTCTCATGATATAAAATTCATTTTTTATTTATCCTTTTATTAATTTATCTTTCTAGTGATATAAAATTTATTTTAATTTATCCTTTTATTAATTTATCTTTCTAGTGATATCAAATTTATTTTTTATTTATCCTGTTATTAATTGATCTTTCTAGTAATATAAAATTTATTTTTTATAATCCTTTTATTAATTTATCTTTCTAGTTATATAAAATTTATTTTTTTATTTATCCTTTTATTAATTTCTGTTTCTCGTGATATCAAATCTATTTTTATTTATCTTTTTATTAATTTATTTTTCTAGTGATATAACATTTATTTTTTACTTATTTAATTAATTTCTCTTACTCGTGATATAAAATTTATTTTTTATTTATCCTTTTATTAATCTTTATTTATTTTAGTATATCAATTCAATTAAAAGAAAACGTCTTTTCAACCACTGGGAGGACAGTGGGAGTCTACACATGAAATACAACCTTATCAAAAACTCATTTGGCCTTTTAGATTTGAATTAAACATTTATTTAAATAAAAAATGCACCTTTCATTACTTCATATACAGAAGATTGTATTTATATTTAATTTCATATAAATGAATAAGAGAAATTTAAATGACGTCAAAAATCTAATCACCAGAAAAAATATACACCTGAAAAAAGAAAAAAAAGCTTATCAGCTTTTATAATATGTAATTATCGTAAATCTTTTATTTGATATAGCATGTTAAGAGGGCGGAGGAATATCTGATTTGATCAACATTTACTGTAAAATCGTTTTACAATAGTAGAAAATGTCGTATTTCTTAATACACTCAGCAGCATTCGGTGGTGTGAGCATCGCAACAAATGTTAAATCTCCACAAAAGACAAAAAAACGAAACTAGTGGATTATATCTGGTTGTGGTTTCATAAAAAATACTTACAATTTTAACTGAAACATTTATTTTAAATATTTTTTCATATGAAGTTATCAAAGTCAATGTCGATGTTTTTAGCTAAATTTTCTAAATATAACATTTTCCTAAATCAAATATGATTTTCTGTTGTACAGATTTATATTAATTTAACTTACAATTATTAATTTAAAAACATCGCTAAAACAGAAATAAGAAATATAAGTTAACTTAAACGCTTTAATATCACCGACCCCTAAAAGAATTTGCTCATGATTAAAACAAAAGCCATGAACAGGAAATATTTTATATTCAATGGGGAACGTAAGTTAAGAAATCTGATCGATTTTATTTAAGCAATTTTTTATTTTTTTATATATCCTTTATTAATTTCTCTTTCTATTTATATAAAATTTATTTTAGTATATCAATTCAATTAAAAGAAAGCATCTTTTTAATTATGGGAAGGACAGTGGGAGTCTATGCATGAAACAAAACCTCATCAAAAACTAGCTTTCCTTTTAGATTTGCAGTAAACATTTATTTAAATAAAAAAAGTGCACCTTTCATTACTTAATATACCAAAGATTTTATTACAATCGACCTCGTAGTTTATTTTAACGTTTATACAGTCCCCACTTTTTGTCATAGACAATGATTGGCTAAACCTATGTAATAGTAACCAAAGGTGGTAGTTCTCAATAAATCACAATAACTGGTAACATGCAAAATGTAAATCCGGTGTGAACCAACTTTGATCACTCCACTCTTAACCAAAAGGCATGCAATTTATTAGCTTTTCATAGCTTTTCTAATGCAGCCTCATCTAATCAAAATTGAACAACTCATGTAGTGTATTCTTGATAGCGGATGCTACAAAAAGGTAGAAGGAAGGTACCTAGTTATGTAGGGAAAGTAAGATATCCTCAGAGAAGGATCAATTTGAAATTACTCCTGACTTAACAATGGCAACTGGCAGAGAGAGAAAGAGAAAACTAATTAAATTTTTTTTGACTGTGATTTCTATTGCAACAGATTGCCGTTCGGTGGCAACTAAGGGTAGGAGTCCCCTGCACTGATGTCAAGTAAATTCTTTTTCTTTTTATTGTGATCTCTATTGATACAGATTGCCATTCGGTGGCAACTAAACGTATTAGTTTTCTGCACTGATGTAAAATAAATTCGTTTTTGGAACTGTGATCTCTATTGAAACAGATTGCAATTCGGTGGCAACTAAACGTACGAGTTTCCAGCACGGATGTTAAATAAATTCATTTTTTTGAACTGTGATTTCTATTGAAACAGATTGCCATTTGGTGGCAACTAAACGTATGAGTTTCCTGCACTGATGTCAAATAAATTCATTTTTTGTAACTGTGATCTCTATTGAAACAGATTGCCATTCGGTGGCAACTAAATGTACAAGTTTCCTGCACTGATGTCAAATAAATTTTTCTTTTTGAACTGTGATTTCTATTGAAACAGATTGCCATTCGGTGGCAACTAAACGTACGCGTTTCCTGCACTGATGTCAAATAAATTCTTTTTTTGAACTGTGATTTCAATTGAAACAGATTGCCATTTGGTGGCAACTAAACGTACGAGTTTCCTGCACTGATGTCAAATAAATTCTTCTATTTTTGAACTGTGATTTCTATTGAAACAGATTGCCATTTGGTGGCAACTAAACGTACGAGTTTCCTGCACTGATGTCAAATAAATTCATTTTTTTGAACTGTGATTTCTATTGAAACAGATTGCGATTTGGTGGCAACTAAACGTATGAGTTTCCTGCACTGATGTCAAATAAATTCTTCTTTTTTTGAACTGTGATTTCTATTGAAACAGATTGCCATTCGGTGGCAACTAAACGTACGAGTTTCCTGCACTGATGTCAAATAAATTCATTTTTTTGAACTGTGATTTCTATTGAAACAGATTGCGATTTGGTGGCAACTAAACGTACGAGTTTCCTGCACTGATGTCAAATAAATTCTTTTTTTTGAACTGTGATCTCTATTGAAATAGATTGCCATTCGATGGCAACTAAACGTACGAGTTTCCTGCACTGATGTCAAATAAATTCTTTTTTTGAACTGTGATTTCTATTGAAGCAGATTGTTGTTTAGTGGCAACTAAACGTATGAGTTTCCTGCACTGATGTCAAATAAATAAATTTTTCGTAAATATTGTGAAACTAGCGTGACAGTAAAAATCAAGTAGAAGGAAAAGACTCGCGAAAAAGCCACCTTAATAATACAATCAATGACATGTGATTCCACTAGAGTCACATGATTACCCCATATTGTCATGAAGACAATCACATGGGAAGAATAAACTTTTACATATGTCTCCCTAAACCATAAGCAGTTGAAGGTAAATATTTTAACTTTTTCTGGCACACAATTTCATAGTAATCATTCAATCAACTTTTTACATCTGTGTCAACTGTAGTATGTATTAATTTATTAATATAACAAAAAATGATCGAAAAGAAATAATATTTTTGTTTTGAGGTTAGTTTCAATAAAGTTTCTTGTGGCTGTTCACAGACTTGTGTCGCTAGTTTTTGTGTGAGTTCCTCAATTTGACGTGGATTCATAAACTCGTTATCATATTCAATTTAACGTCCATTTCACATGACAGCTGTCAGAATTTAACGTCCGAACTACCAATCTCTAACTAGGAATTTATTCATCTCTTTTTCTCTAAAATCAATACTTTTCACTTCCTCTCATGTTTTCCTTTACCTGCCCCTGCTACTGTACCGGTTAACTCTCAAGCAGCAACCAAATAATGTAGCCCTCACGCTTATTCATTTTCATGCATGTCACAGGCAAATACCTTCAGCTTTGGTTAATTTTGTCTGACCAACTATTGACTGTCTTCACAAGATGCCAGTGCTGACATAATTTTATATTCCTTGCAGAAGATAGGTGTGGTCAAAACATCTAGAGTGACTGGGCCGTACATCTCCTATGTTGTGTGATTAATTAAGTGATACTCTCTAGAGTCACTCTGGGAATGCATCGTCAACTGAGGAATGAAAAGTACATTTTAAAAAACATCCAATCAACTTTATAAAAGATACTCATGTTTCCAAGTTGAAGGGCAGAGTTGCAAATGAGATCTTTATATCCCTTCGAAATTCAAAAAAGTCCTCCACAGTCCTTTGGCTAAGAGACCCAAATAAGACATCTTTCCCTGAAGGGCACTCAGTTTAAACTCGTTGCCAGCAATCCCATCAAACCTAAAGGGTAGAAGGAAGGGACCTAGTTATGTAATGAAAGTAAGATATCCTCAGAGAAGGATCACTTTGAAATTACTCCTGAACTAACAATAGCAACTGGCAGAGAGAGAGGAAACTACTTTAATTTTTAGACTGTAATATCTATTGCAACAGATTGCCATTTGGTTGTGACTAAGACTAGGAGTCCCCTGCACTGATGGCAAATTAATTAATTTTCCGTAAAGATTGTGAAACTAGCGTGACAGTAAGAATCAAGTGTAACAGAGTAGAAGGAAAAGTTACACCAAAACAAACCGCCTTAATAATACAATCAATGACATGTGATTCCACTAGGGTCACATGATTATCCCATATAATCATGAAGAAAATCACAAGGGAAGAACATACTTTAACATCTGTCTCCCTAAACCATAAGCAGTTGAAGGTAAATATTGTAACTTTTTCTGACACATAATTTCATAGTAATCATTCAATCAACTGTTTACATCGGTGTCAGCTGTAGTATGTATTAATTTATTAATATAACAAAAAATGCAAAGACTCTTATGTCAACTAAAAACCATGACTTCAATTTATAAACAAGTAACACATTTATTTGCTGAATCTTATAAAAGATACTCGTGTTTCCAAGTTGAAGAGCAGAGTTGCAAATGAGATCTCTATATCCCTGCGAAATGTAAATAAGTCCTCCACAGTCCTTTGACAAAGAAACCCAGATAGGCCATCCTGCTTTGAAGGGCACTCAGTTTAAACTCCTCGCCAGCAATCCCATCAAACCTAAAACTCCGCGTGATGCCCAGTGGGCCAGCTCTCACCCCCATCTCCTTCCTGTTGACTGGGTCTTTTCAGTTGTCATCGGTGGGTAAACCAATACTTAACCACTTAAGATTTCACTGTGAATTAACCTGTCAGACAGTCTACCCAGGGCGACATTACCATGGAGATGATCCAGACATCACTTTTGTGTTGCAACATCATTGTCTGTTTTTATGAGATACTTAATTCGCATCAAAGGGTAACAAACTTATGGGGTGCCCCCCACCCACCCACCCCCAAAAATAAGATATTTTCTTTTTGTGTCTCCTCCTTCCTCTGGTCCAGCATCTAATACTTGCAACGTCCGCAATCATATACATCACTAAAGATGATGAAGCCTACTGCATTTTTACATTGGCTGTTTTACCAAACTTTACTTTAACTCTTTTCAGTTCCAACTCCACTGTAAACTTTAACTTGACAAATTTGCAATTGTTTCACCAGATATCTCTAGGCTACTTGTCGTTGTCTGATCAATTGTTTTTTTGGCTAAGATCAAAGTGTAGTATCTGTTCCGATGCATACTGCACCCCATAGACTGGTATTGTCTTGGCCTTCGGGGCTTGATTTACGCCGACCAAATTTTACTTACCTAATCTAGTAAACAATTGGCTGCTTATTCAAAGAAATCTACAATACATTGTATGATTTTCTCTGTCACTTATTTGCCTATTTCTCTCAATGAGTTGGCTACAACTCAGGCAATGCTTTGTCAGTCGCATATCTTCCCATGTTATTAACATTGCTTTGACCCAGATCAGCTTCATATGAATTCACTCCGGCTAGACATCTTTCAAATTATGAAAGCTTGCTAGCTTGGTTAATCTTTGACCTTACATTCACCCATCACAGCTGTGAAATTCGACAACCTTATCTCAAAATGCTAAATTAGACAATCTTATATCAAAACAATAGTTTTAATAGTCTGAATTTCGACTTAGAAATACAAAATAATTTGATGTGAAAAAGAATCTGATTGTTTTTCTCAGAATTCTCTGTGAGGTTCAATCACTAGATTATATCAACAAAGTATCCTGTTTTGCACACATTGACCAACATATTTTATCCTTTCTATTTATCTTTGTTTTTAATCTTTCATTTATAAACTCAAAAGTATTTTTGATTTAAATTTCAACATTTCATAAGATGTCTGATCAACTTTGTTGCAAAACCTATTTCAAATATTGAATTTTCCTTCTAATTATTAGTTTAAAGACATCTCTCCAATCAAGTTTTAAATCATCTCTCCAATCATTAGTTTTAAAAGATATCTCCAAAAGGTTGTCAATCTTTCTTTTCTCATTATTTTCATTGCAGATCCTTGACTGAGCTGAAAAATCTGGTTCCTCTTGTAAAACTTTCCCAGCAAAACTCATCTACATAGAATCACTGTAAAGAATATTCCTTTCTTCCTTTGTGTGCGTAAAATTAAACGAACCATCCAGGAACAAAGTTTCTTCAAAAGCATTTTTAATCTATGGAATACAATACCAGGGGACTTCTTCCCAGCTGATTACAACATGATCGTTTTAAAGTTTAATGTAAACAAATTCTTGTGTAGCCGTCAACATAGATTATCTAATTTGGGCCATTTCACCAATCGTTTCACATCATTTCAAGGTGTAGTTCATCGCCAACTGAGAATCTCATTAACCTTCATCCTTGAATGGCCTTTGAGCCTTGATAAGCCGTGACTCGTCCATATTTAATCTTCTTCTTGAGTCATCAGATCTAAGCCTGTCTATAAAACTCACGTTAGAAATCCATTGTATCATTCTAATAAATATTCTCTCTATATAGCACATGTCGCCAATCCTCTCTGCCCAACATTCACTTCCATATGCCAGCAACTGTGTATATATGCCTGATAGTCTCTTCCTTTGGGCTACAGTAGAAACACTCAGCTGATAGTAGTTCCCTGAACTTTAGCTACCCACCCCTAACTCTTGCAATCATCCTAGCGCCAGCTCTTTCATGTGCTCTAAATATATCACTAACATAACAAAACTTCTGAACAACCTTAATAGATTCGCACTTCAAGAGCAAAAAAGGAAAATAACTTCCAGTCGTAGGTAGACGAGGTTTTGTTGTAAATGTTTACAAAGGGAATCGTGGATAATAGATCAGTCAATCACTTACCATTAAACTAAAATAGAGTAGATAAAGACTATCAATCTCTCTTCTATGAGAAAGAGGAAGAAGATAAGAGGACATTCCCCACTAGATTTTACAGTCAGTTTTGTACTCTGTCAAGGCAGGAAAAAGTGCTCTGAGCAGCACGTCTCCAGATGTGGCCACATTATTCTATCTTAGGACGTATTTGTACTCTTATGCAGGTAGAGGATTGTGTCCGGAGAGTGATACCTTCTGGAGTAGGAGAATGAACAACACATTTTTCCAGCGACTTTCACAACAGATTTGATGCATGTCTACCATTTGATGTCTTTAGTGAAGGTCAGTCCTAAAAGCTTATTCAAAGAGAGACCCATTCATTACAATTTGGGCAAAGTGAAGATCCGAGCATTGGTGGTGAAAGGAGAAAAGCTATGTTTTAGATGTATTGAAAGTAACCAGCCACATTTTTATCCATTGCACTATGTGCTCCAGGTAGGAAGAAAAAACAGGGAGATATTGATCATTAATACTCTTCAAAGTGTTGCCATAGATGGTTGTGTCATCTGCATAAATGACAAAAAATGAACTTCAAATGTGATTTGGGAGATCATTGATAAAGATAAGGTCTCTGATATTTCAAGAGCTGTTGTTTTAGACATGAAGCCTTCATCAAGAGATTCACTGATGCTGTGTGATATTACAGTCAGTACATCAGCAGTTTATCTTGCAGGACGAAATCCATATTGCTTGTCAGTAGATTTGTGTTTGTTATTGTGGTTGAAAACTTCTTGATTTATTACATTAAAACAACATACTCATGACGCACAGGTTACTGATTGGTGTGTTCTCAGATGTAGAAAACCGATCTCTAGTATTTCTGAATACTGGGCAGATTGACAAAGTTTTCCAAGGTGATGAGAAGCATTTCTCTTTTAACACACGAATGAAAAACAAGAATAGGAACTATTTAAGCATTATGAATGAAATGCCAGGCCCAGTTGCCTTGCTGGCATCTCGGTTTTTTTAGTTTTATTTATATCTGACTTCTCATCTGTCTCTATTGTCTTTAACTTCTTGCAGACAAACTGCTTGTGATATCCTAAGGTACCTGTCATTTTAGTCAACTTTTAGCTTACCCAATGCTTACATGTACTTAACCCTCTTTTCCACAAATCGAGCAGGGAACATTTATCTTTCTGGGGGCTTTCTAACACTACAAACACTAATCACTTTGCTCCTAGTAACATTCACTCTCAAAACTTTACTTTCTGTAGCATTTCTCCAAGTATTTAACTCAGCAAAATAACCTTCCATTGTTTGACAGGCGAGCCATAAATCATTAGCATACATCATCTCTTAGAGACAAATTGTCTGAAACTGTGTGGATGACGCTTCTAAGACACAAATGAAAGTTATGAACTCAGTACAGAACCATGATGTAATCCTAATTTAGTTTAACATTAAGGCTGTCACTTAATGTGTTGTTATTATTTACATGACTTTGAGCATTCTGTACATTGTTATTTGCTGGACGAATTTCATTTTCATTTTACCAATGTATTTACTGTTGCATCAAATATCGGCATTTTGATATTTTCTTTTCGAAATCTTTTTTCTTACTAATTATAAAGCACTACTAAGATTATAAAAGAAAATTCATGAAAAAATATAATGACATGTAAATGTCTTGTAAAATTAAAGTTTTTCTATAACATTTCAGCACAAAAATAATACAGCAAAAGGCAAAATATTATAAGCCCAGGAATAAAAGTTGTATATAATAGTAATAGGTATCACACACCATGCTAGTTTTGTGTACGACAAAAAGCAAATATAGTGAAATTAGCCTCAATTTCAACTTGTGATATCTCGTTTATTTTTTTGAGTTTTTTTCTATAAAGTTTGAATGTAAACAAAATTTTACCTTTTCTATTTATAAATGTGGAACTATTTTTCTGGTGCCATTAATAGTTTGTTTTTAAAGCGA
This sequence comes from Sepiola atlantica, assembly GCA_963556195.1. Classification (NCBI taxonomy): domain Eukaryota; kingdom Metazoa; phylum Mollusca; class Cephalopoda; order Sepiida; family Sepiolidae; genus Sepiola; species Sepiola atlantica. The sequence goes on along the minus strand of OY744549.1, from coordinate 31,125,461 downwards.
TTTCAAATAAGGTCAGTATTTTCCGTGACAAGCGATTTATTTTTCATGCAAAGAAAATCTTTTTCATATTAACTGTGGGATCACGTATCTATACATATGAAAAGAGTTTTATCTTACATAAAAAGGGTCACATGTCAATGTGATGGGCTTAAGAAATGGTTTTAAGTAGTTTTTTCAAAGAAAATCCAAGTTGAAAATTTGAATAAATTAAAAGCTGAAGAACATAAATTAAAAACATTCCGAAAATTCTGTATAAAATAAACATGTTTAATAATCTGTTAGTGTTCTATTAGTACGCTAATAAATCACATCGCTGCACCGCATGAAAGTAAAGAACCCCTCTTTATATTTACGACTTATTTAAAGAGAGAGACTTGGGCTTGTATAATTCATCCTAAATATAACATGCATCTCTACTGGGATCGCCCTCTGCCTCACAATTTTCTACTTCCCCTAACTTAGGTTGACCCCTCAGAATTCTGCTTCTATTTAGTTTGGGCCATCATTTCACTTTCGCCTCTCTCCACATGTTCAACCAGCCATATGCTGTCTTTTGCTTCGCCTCAAGCCCCCAGCAATATAAGTGGGCGACCCCACAGGACTTTTCTCTGGGTCTCTTTATCGCTCAACCTGTCCACGAGGGCATCCACCAGGATCGCCTGTACCGGACCTGTATTCTGGATGGACCCATCTCAAAGACGCATGGACAGCTAGACCCTTGATTTGCTCGACTAATTCGTTGAGGTCCTCTTCTTCAGCCAGGTAAGCTTACGTATGGCCTCAATCACGGTTTGCTCACTGGCGTATTGCTTCAGCAGCCACTTGCAGATCTACGTCAAAGCTATATCCAGGTTCTCCCCATAAATTCTCCCAATGGACTTTAAAACTGGACCTTCTGCTCCATCAAAGGCCAGCAGTAACATCTCATAATCTGCCAAACCATACACCACCCTCTTCTTTTAGATTACCGCCAGTCAATCTTGTAGTCTGGCAGATTCTTTGCTTATACAGAGGTATCTGAATCCCTCTATGGGCCTTTCTATTTTCCTTGATATCTCAAAGGTGTTGTTTTCTGCCCCCTCCTCGGCTAAACTGCCAACAATATCTTCATCAGATCATATTCTTTCTAATTTTCTATCTACCACCCATTTGACAGAACAATACTCAACTTCATGCAAAGTTGAAACAAGACAAAAAACAAACAAACTATCCACTGACAAAGTATGAGCTGAGCAAAACAAAATGACAAGGGAACCAAAAAGTGACTTATTTCTTCTGTGAACTACTCCTTCTGTTGTTTTCTGCTGTCATGTAGTCGTTATAACGAGCTTGCCTAGACCTTATAGTTGATTTACTAAAGTTTGTGGTCTGGTTATGCTCGCAAAGCTCTTTGTTTATCTTTTTTTTTCTTATTTTTTCAAAACGTGTTTGCGTAACTGTTAGTCTATGCTCTCTTTCCACACGCAATACAAAAACACACAGAAAAGAAAGTTTCTGTTGAGAAAGACATTGTCATTTACATTCCGCTCGAGCTGTATCACAAAAATATATCCTGAGATTCACGGCACCACTTAAATCTCTCCCCACTACTCAACCAGTGACGTCACCAATTTGTACGTTCTTGAATTCGGTTTGTAACCTTGCATTGCTCGAGAGAAGCTGTTGAACTGTCCGACAATCATCACTCTCCCATGTTGTGATTAAAAGATCAGAGGGTAATTGTCTGGTGCTGATCAGCAACTTGGTACTACTGTGAAGTGAAGTGTCATTTCAAGCAGAACAATGAAAAACATAATTCAACAACTGTGTGTGTTGGATTTTATTTCAGGAGAATAATGTTTTGGTAATGAAAAAAGCTTCTTTCATTACAAGGCAGGGTAATTTTACACTTCCAAACTCACACTCTATGTTTTGGACAGAAAAATATTAACACGTTCTGGGCGATCTTGATTTGACCGTATCAACCCTAAATCTTGTGGTTCATCTCTTAACGGCGTGGATTCTGGTGATGACAAAATGGAGTCACCAAAATTTGTTAGGCTTCGCCTTATATTGAGAATTAGACAGACACGACCCCGTATCTGTGTCAATAGAATTAATCTAGTAATAAAAATGTATTCTCATTTAGTTTCTTACAATATTTGGTATTTTCCATCCACCATTCTAATTCTGGAATCGGCGATTGCATTTTTATTCCAACCCTCTTTTCTGTCTTCTTCATCTGTTTCTATCTCCTACTGTTACCTTTGTGGCGGGGGAATTCCTCACCCTAAAAACTTATTTTAGTAGTAAAAAATGTATTTTCACTATTTATTTTTACGATAAGGTTTTTCTTCAATATATTTCATGAAAATAAATTTCAGCAGATACGCCACCAATCCATATGGCCTCTGGTTTTACAAAACCATTTTAAAACTATCCTTTGTTTTCCAAGCTAATAAAACATGATCATTCTTGTGTTTATCTTTTTCGATCCGACAATAACACTCAGATATCATTGCTATCAGAAAATAATCCTTATTTTTGCAACATACAAAAGCCACATGACGCGGATCTCATTCATGATTTTCATCAGATCGGTCTGTTGACACCGCAACTGACGTGTAGAAATGTATACACCCTCATATTTGCCATTAGGAATTAACATTTCCCCAAAACCGTAAAAAATCCAAAACTAATCTTTCTTTCTTATAAATTTTAGTTTCTATTTTTCTTTTCGTGCAAAAACATTTCAAAACTCGCCTTTGTTTTGCCAACCTGAGAAATGTAACCATTCTCGTTTTAATCTGTTTTCGATGCGACAATACTCTTGCAAATTGTTGTTATCGACAAAAAACTATTATCTTGCAGCACTCTTATCAAATTCGTTTTTCTCTGCTGCAAAATAAGATGAAAGGCTCCTTAGGAAAAAACCAGAGTCCGGTTTCACATCAACCCTTTTACGTTCGATAATATTGTCACAAAACGTGTATAAAAACATTCTCAAACTTTCAGTAAATATCCATTGATCATCAAATATCAAAGCATTTATACACGTGAAATATTATTTTATTGGAAATAAAGATATTTTTTCACACTAAAAGTTATTTTCATAAAATGAAAACTATGTCTTATGTGTTTTGTATTTTATTAAAAAAACTACTAAAAAATATATATTTCTTATCAAACATGACGCGTCATTAAAAACATATTTTATGAAATTTTATTTAAATGTTGCTTTTTAGCTTGCATATGTAGAAACATCGTTTTAACTTCTTGAATATTTCCATTTTCTTCTAATAATATTTAATTATACTTACATTTTAAAACCTTCCACTGAATGTTGTTTTGGGAAGAAAGTTATGACTGTTACATATTTTGACTGTTGAATTTGGAATGTTTTATTGATTCTTCAAATAACGTTTTATTCTTTTTTGGTTTATTCAAAATCATATTGAAAGATACAACTTTATTCGGGACAATTACATATATATATAATGTAATATACAATTACATATGTTAAAAAGGTGAATGATTTTCTTTGGTTATGTTTTATAGCATATCAACATTATATGGGTAATTTTGTGTGATTTGAATATATTCTCTGGTATCTTCAAATATATATTGATTAATTTGTTGACACAAAAACAATGAAAAAGAATTGCAAACAAAATAAGATTATCATAACAGTATTTTGAAGATCATCAATAAAGTGTTGGTGCTTCTCAAATATCATTCGAAAGTATTTATTTTGTAAGCTATTAAATTGTGCAAATTAAAAAGATAAAACATTTCGGATCTCATTAATTTAATCCAATATGTGAAAAAAAAGAAATTCATTTATTTAATTAATGGATCAGTATTGCAACACATATCATTATTATATTTTGAATTCATTCAATAATGAATTTTTGAACTTTTTAATAAAATTGTACATAATACCTTTTGCTTTTAAGCTTAAAATGTTGAAACATATTCTAGTTCATCCATTAAAAAATATCCGTGTCTACACCTGCTTAACATCTTAAAATAATTTTGTTTGCAAAAAACTTGTATAAAATTATTATCGTTTCTTGAAATTTATCTTTTAATAATTTTTCATTTTGCAGAATATCCAGCAATCAATAGAAAGAAAAATGTAAATTGCCCACAGTTAATATCCTGAAATGAGAGAAATAATACACTTGTTAACTGTACGAATATTTTCTTTCATTGATAGCATTTTATGATTATATATTGGGAAAATATTCTCTTGTCAACTGAATAGGGATTTCTTGTTTTCTTTGTATTAATACAACACTTGCTGGAATGAATATGATTAATGCACGCATCGGTGCACATTAGTAGTGTCTTATGTGTGTATATGACTAATGCACTCATGGTCCCTTTAATAGAAGTAGAATTTCAGGCATAAAAATACTTGAAAATAAACACATACTGCTAATGGGGAAAACCGAAATTATAGCAAACTTATGGGTTGTTAAAAACGTTTAGTTTTGTAGAATTATCTATTAAAATATTTCGAAAATTATATTTTACTGAATACTGAGAATTTGTATACATTGTTATTTACATAGGGTTTAAAATATCATTTAGATTAGATGTATAAATCCTCACTGAATATATCAGTTATGTGTTGTTTTTACTAATCTGCATACATAAAAGATAAGTCCTACTCAAAGCAGAGAAGCACATAATTCTCCTATTAATATATATAATCAATTACAGTTAAACACAATTAACATTTTCACTGAAACATGAGAAAAAATTTCAGTCAATGATCTGCTAAATTTTAAATCAATAAAAGTTTTAAAAAGTCTGAATATTCTAAATTAATTCTGTTTCTATCACAGGAGCACAATATAAAAATACAGAGGAACAAACTGTATTAAAAAAATGTTTAAATTTCGACTTCAAAACTGAATTATAAATCTAATAATGGAGAGAAACCATATTCTTGTGAAATATATGGCTCGTCTTTTGTGCAGAAACAGACGATGTTGAGTCATGTGTAAACATATACTTGTGAGAAAAAATATTCTTGTGAAGTATGTTGCTCGTCCTTTACAAATATCCCAAAATGTTGCGAACACTTATGAGAGTTAAACCATATTCTTGTGAAGTATGTGGATCTTCTTTTACATAGAAACAACATATGTTGCAACATATACGAACACATACTTGTGAGAAGCCATATTCTTGTGAAGTATGTGGATCTTCATTTACAAAAAAAAGAACATATGCTGCGACATATGCGAATACATACGGGAGATAAGCCATATTCTTGTGAAGTATGTGGATCTTCTTTTACATAGAAACAACATATGTTGCAACATATACGAACACATACTTGTGAGAAGCCATATTCTTGTGAAGTATGTGGTTCTTATTTTACACGGAAGGAATTTATGGTGCGACATATGCGAACACATACGGGAGATAAGCCATATTCTTGTGAAGTATGTGGCTCTTCTTTTACACAGAAACAATATATGTTGCAACATATGCGAACGCATACTGGTGAGAAGCCATATTCTTGTGAAGAGTGTGGCTCTTTTTTTACACGGAAGGAATTTATGGTGCGACATATGCGAACACATACGGGAGATAAGCCATAACCTTTGTGAAGTATGTGGCTCTTCTTTTACACGGAAACAACATATGTTGCAACATATGCGAAAGCATACTGGTGAGAAGCCATATTCTTGTGTTGTATGTGGCTTTTCGTTTACACAAAAAGTATCTATGCTGCGACATAGGCGAAAGCATACAGGAGAGAAATAATAATTTAGTTAAATATGTAAATCTACCTTTACAAGTAAAAAAGGATGAACTGTCGTATGCGAATGCATACTGGAGAGGAACCATACTCTTGTGACGTATGTGGCTCTTCTTTTTCAGCTAAACAATATTTGTTACTACATGTGAAAACGCATGCTGGAGAGAAACCATATTCTTGTGAAGTATGTGGCTTTTCTTTTACACATTCATCTAATATGTTGCAACATATACGAACGCATACTTAGGAGAAACTATAGTATTGTTCAGTGTTGGCACTGACGATAACACAAACTATATTCCAACACATGGTGGAGAGAAACCACAATTTTGTCAATTATGTGGCACTTCTGTAACAATGTAAAAAACATGCCTTACCATATGCGAATTACCTACTAGAAACAATCCTTGAGTGTCTTCGGTTTCTCTGTACAAAGGTTTGTCAGGACAACTTGACATGAGGATACAGCTTCTCCAATAACGTAATCTTAAGTTACAGACCATGGGTTAATTATTTACTAACCTAGATGAAGTATTGTGTCTGGAATCCCGTAGGACAAAGAGACCAGAAGAAAGATATACTGAAACATAGTTAACTGGTCAATTGAGGAGAAAAAATAATTCCTTCTCATTGCCTTGACACCTAATATAAAATCGTTTACGAACAGTAAAAAACCAACAACGTTATCAGAAGTCAACTAAAAATAAAAGGAATCATGGATACCACATTCAAAGGAATTGAATTTGCTTCAGAAAATCTCGGACAAGAATGATAAACATGGCAAAAACAATTACAAATATCTCTTTCAAGCTACAGAGTCAGATATAAAAACAGAATATAAAAACCTAAATTGCATTTACCTGTAAATAAGATTAAAAAAAAAAAGTTTATTCCACATTTAATTTCGAGAACGAAGAACAGAAACATGACCTGGAAACGGTGATTGAAAAGTTTAATACACATTTAATTTCGATACACACTGCCAACAAAGAAAAAATAACGTTTTTAACACACCAATTTCTCACATACAAACTAAATGGTGATTAAAAAGTTTAATACACACTGCCAACCAAGAAAAAATATTTTTTCTAACGCACCAATTTCTAACATGCAAACTAAACGGTGATTGAAAAGTTTAATACACACTGCCAACTAAGAAAAATAACTTTTCCAACACACCAATTTCTCACATGCAAACTAAACGGTGATTGAAAAGTTTAATACACACTGCCAACCAAGAAAAAACAACTTTTTTAACATACAAATTTCTCACATGCAAACTAAAAAGAAAAAGCTGTAGAACGTTGGGAAATTTAGAAGCACTGAATATTCAGACCACAGGGAGTATGAAATAAAAGTCATACTAAAAAAGAACATAAATCCACTACGGATGGATAAATTGAAAATAATTCTAAAAGTTCACAAGACACTGATAGACATTAACATTGACACAGGTGTAGAAGTAAATCTTCTATGACTAAAATATATAATAATATAAAGTATAATAATATAATAAGTAACTGATCAGTAATCTTACAAAGTAAATATTAATCGCATATAACAATACGAAACTTCCGATTATAAGTAACTGATCAGTAATCTTACAAAGTAAAAATTAATCGCATATAACAATACGAAACTTCTGATTATAAGTAACTGATCAGTAATCTTACAAAGTAAAAATTAATCGCACATAACAATACGAAACTTCCGATAATAAGTAACTGATCAGTAATCTTACAAAGTTAAAATTAATCGCATATAACAATACGAAACTTCCGATAATAAGTAACTGATCAGTAATCTTACAAAGTTAAAATTAATCGCATATAACAATACGAAACTTCCGATATTAAGTAACTGATCAGTAATCTTACAAAGTTAAAATTAATCGCATATAACAATACGAAACTTCCGATATTAAGTAACTGATCAGTAATCTTACAAAGTAAAAATTAATCGCATATAACAATACGAAACTTCCGATAATAAGTAACTGATCAGTAATCTTACAAAGTAAAAATTAATCGCATATAACAATACGAAACTTCCGATAATAAGTAACTGATCAGTAATCTTACAAAGTAAAAATTAATCGCATATAACAATACGAAACTTCCGATAATAAGTAACTGATCAGTAATCTTACAAAGTAAAAATTAATCGCATATAACAATACGAAACTTCCGATAATAAGTAACTGATCAGTAATCTTACAAAGTAAAAATTAATCGCATATAACAATACGAAACTTCCGATAATAAGTAACTGATCAGTAATCTTACAAAGTAAAAATTAATCGCATATAACAATACGAAACTTCTGATAATAAGTAACTGATCAGTAATCTTACAAAGTAAAAATTAATCGCATATAACAATACGAAACTTCCGATAATAAGTAACTTATCAGTAATCTTACAAAGTAAAAATTAATCGCATATAACAATACGAAACTTCCGATAATAAGTAACTGATCAGTAATCTTACAAAGTAAAAATTAATCGCATATAACAATACGAAACTTCCGATAATAAGTAACTGATCAGTAATCTTACAAAGTAAAAATTAATCGCATATAACAATACGAAACTTCCGATATTAAGTAACTGATCAGTAATCTTACAAAGTAAAAATTAATCGCATATAACAATACGAAACTTCCGATAATAAGTAACTGATCAGTAATCTTACAAAGTAAAAATTAATCGCATATAACAATACGAAACTTCCGATAATAAGTAACTGATCAGTAATCTTACAAAGTTAAAATTAATCGGATATAACAATACGAAACTTACGATAATAAGTAACTGATCAGTAATCTTACAAAGTAAAAATTAATCGCATATAACAATACGAAACTTCCGATAATAAGTAACTGATCAGTAATCTTACAAAGTAAAAATTAATCGCATATAACAATACGAAACTTCCGATAATAAGTAACTGATCAGTAATCTTACAAAGTTAAAATTAATCGGATATAACAATACGAAACTTACGATAATAAGTAACTGAGCAGTAATCTTACAAAGTAAAAATTAATCGCACATAACAATACGAAACTTCCGATAATAAGTAACTGATCAGTAATCTTACAAAGTTAAAATTAATCGCATATAACAATACGAAACTTCCGATAATAAGTAACTGATCAGTAATCTTACAAAGTTAAAATTAATCGCATATAACAATACGAAACTTCCGATATTAAGTAACTGATCAGTAATCTTACAAAGTTAAAATTAATCGCATATAACAATACGAAACTTCCGATATTAAGTAACTGATCAGTAATCTTACAAAGTAAAAATTAATCGCATATAACAATACGAAACTTCCGATAATAAGTAACTGATCAGTAATCTTACAAAGTAAAAATTAATCGCATATAACAATACGAAACTTCCGATAATAAGTAACTGATCAGTAATCTTACAAAGTAAAAATTAATCGCATATAACAATACGAAACTTCCGATAATAAGTAACTGATCAGTAATCTTACAAAGTAAAAATTAATCGCATATAACAATACGAAACTTCCGATAATAAGTAACTGATCAGTAATCTTACAAAGTAAAAATTAATCGCATATAACAATACGAAACTTCCGATAATAAGTAACTGATCAGTAATCTTACAAAGTAAAAATTAATCGCATATAACAATACGAAACTTCTGATAATAAGTAACTGATCAGTAATCTTACAAAGTAAAAATTAATCGCATATAACAATACGAAACTTCCGATAATAAGTAACTTATCAGTAATCTTACAAAGTAAAAATTAATCGCATATAACAATACGAAACTTCCGATAATAAGTAACTGATCAGTAATCTTACAAAGTAAAAATTAATCGCATATAACAATACGAAACTTCCGATAATAAGTAACTGATCAGTAATCTTACAAAGTAAAAATTAATCGCATATAACAATACGAAACTTCCGATATTAAGTAACTGATCAGTAATCTTACAAAGTAAAAATTAATCGCATATAACAATACGAAACTTCCGATAATAAGTAACTGATCAGTAATCTTACAAAGTAAAAATTAATCGCATATAACAATACGAAACTTCCGATAATAAGTAACTGATCAGTAATCTTACAAAGTTAAAATTAATCGGATATAACAATACGAAACTTACGATAATAAGTAACTGATCAGTAATCTTACAAAGTAAAAATTAATCGCATATAACAATACGAAACTTCCGATAATAAGTAACTGATCAGTAATCTTACAAAGTAAAAATTAATCGCATATAACAATACGAAACTTCCGATAATAAGTAACTGATCAGTAATCTTACAAAGTTAAAATTAATCGGATATAACAATACGAAACTTACGATAATAAGTAACTGATCAGTAATCTTACAAAGTAAAAATTAATCGCATATAACAATACGAAACTTCCGATAATAAGTAACTGATCAGTAATCTTACAAAGTAAAAATTAATCGCATATAACAATACGAAACTTCCGATAATAAGTAACTGATCAGTAATCTTACAAAGTTAAAATTAATCGCATATAACAATACGAAACTTCCGATATTAAGTAACTGATCAGTAATCTTACAAAGTAAAAATTAATCGCATATAACAATATGAAACTTCCGATAATAAGTAACTGATCAGTAATCTTACAAAGTAAAAATTAATCGCATATAACAATACGAAACTTCCGATAATAAGTAACTGATCAGTAATCTTAGAAAGTTAAAATTAATCGGATATAACAATACGATAATAAGTAACTGATCAGTAATCTTACAAAGTAAAAATTAATCGCATATAACAATACTAAACTTCCGATCATAAGTAACTGATCAGTAATCTTACAAAGTAAAAATTAATCGCATATAACAATACGAAACTTCCGATAATAAGTAACTGATCAGTAATCTTACAAAGTTAAAATTAATCGCATATAACTATACGAAACTTCCGATATTAAGTAACTGATCAGTAATCTTACAAAGTAAAAATTAATCGCATATAACAATACGAAACTTCCGATATTAAGTAACTGATCAGTAATCTTACAAAGTAAAAATTAATCGTATATAACAATACGAAACTTACGATAATAAGTAACTGATCAGTAATCTTACAAACTAAAAATTAATCGCATACAACAATACGAAACTTCCGATAATAAGTAACTGATCAGTAATCTTACAAAGTAAAAATTAATCGCATATAACAATACGAAACTTCCGATTATAAGTAACTGATCAGTAATCTTACAAAGTAAAAATTAATCGTATATAACAATACGAAACTTCCGATAATAAGTAACTGATCAGTAATCTTACAAAGTAAAAATTAATCGCATATAACAATACGAAACTTCCAATAATAAGTAACTGATCAGTAATTTTACAAAGTAAAAATTAATCGCATATAACAATACGAAACTTCCGATAATAAGTAACTGAGCAGTAATCTTACAAAGTAAAAATTAATCGTATATAACAATACAAAACTTCCGATAATAAATAACTGATCAGTAATCTTACAAAGTAAAAATTAATCGCATATAACAATACGAAACTTCCGATATTAAGTAACTGATCAGTAATCTTACAAAGTAAAAATTAATCGCATATAACAATACGAAACTTCCGATAATAAGTAACTGATCAGTAATCTTACAAAGTAAAAATTAATCGCATATAACAATACGAAACTTCCGATAATAAGTAACTGATCAGTAATCTTACAAAGTAAAAATTAATCGCATATAACAATACGAAACTTCCGATAATAAGTAACTGATCAGTAATCTTACAAAGTAAAAATTAATCGCATATAACAATACGAAACTTCCGATAATAAGTAACTGATCAGTAATCTTACAAAGTAAAAATTAATCGCATATAACAATACGAAACTTCCGATAATAAGTAACTGATCAGTAATCTTACAAAGTAAAAATTAATCGCATATAACAATACGAAACTTCTGATAATAAGTAACTGATCAGTAATCTTACAAAGTAAAAATTAATCGCATATAACAATACGAAACTTCCGATAATAAGTAACTTATCAGTAATCTTACAAAGTAAAAATTAATCGCATATAACAATACGAAACTTCCGATAATAAGTAACTGATCAGTAATCTTACAAAGTAAAAATTAATCGCATATAACAATACGAAACTTCCGATAATAAGTAACTGATCAGTAATCTTACAAAGTAAAAATTAATCGCATATAACAATACGAAACTTCCGATATTAAGTAACTGATCAGTAATCTTACAAAGTAAAAATTAATCGCATATAACAATACGAAACTTCCGATAATAAGTAACTGATCAGTAATCTTACAAAGTAAAAATTAATCGCATATAACAATACGAAACTTCCGATAATAAGTAACTGATCAGTAATCTTACAAAGTTAAAATTAATCGGATATAACAATACGAAACTTACGATAATAAGTAACTGATCAGTAATCTTACAAAGTAAAAATTAATCGCATATAACAATACGAAACTTCCGATAATAAGTAACTGATCAGTAATCTTACAAAGTAAAAATTAATCGCATATAACAATACGAAACTTCCGATAATAAGTAACTGATCAGTAATCTTACAAAGTTAAAATTAATCGGATATAACAATACGAAACTTACGATAATAAGTAACTGAGCAGTAATCTTACAAAGTAAAAATTAATCGCACATAACAATACGAAACTTCCGATAATAAGTAACTGATCAGTAATCTTACAAAGTTAAAATTAATCGCATATAACAATACGAAACTTCCGATAATAAGTAACTGATCAGTAATCTTACAAAGTTAAAATTAATCGCATATAACAATACGAAACTTCCGATATTAAGTAACTGATCAGTAATCTTACAAAGTTAAAATTAATCGCATATAACAATACGAAACTTCCGATATTAAGTAACTGATCAGTAATCTTACAAAGTAAAAATTAATCGCATATAACAATACGAAACTTCCGATAATAAGTAACTGATCAGTAATCTTACAAAGTAAAAATTAATCGCATATAACAATACGAAACTTCCGATAATAAGTAACTGATCAGTAATCTTACAAAGTAAAAATTAATCGCATATAACAATACGAAACTTCCGATAATAAGTAACTGATCAGTAATCTTACAAAGTAAAAATTAATCGCATATAACAATACGAAACTTCCGATAATAAGTAACTGATCAGTAATCTTACAAAGTAAAAATTAATCGCATATAACAATACGAAACTTCCGATAATAAGTAACTGATCAGTAATCTTACAAAGTAAAAATTAATCGCATATAACAATACGAAACTTCTGATAATAAGTAACTGATCAGTAATCTTACAAAGTAAAAATTAATCGCATATAACAATACGAAACTTCCGATAATAAGTAACTTATCAGTAATCTTACAAAGTAAAAATTAATCGCATATAACAATACGAAACTTCCGATAATAAGTAACTGATCAGTAATCTTACAAAGTAAAAATTAATCGCATATAACAATACGAAACTTCCGATAATAAGTAACTGATCAGTAATCTTACAAAGTAAAAATTAATCGCATATAACAATACGAAACTTCCGATATTAAGTAACTGATCAGTAATCTTACAAAGTAAAAATTAATCGCATATAACAATACGAAACTTCCGATAATAAGTAACTGATCAGTAATCTTACAAAGTAAAAATTAATCGCATATAACAATACGAAACTTCCGATAATAAGTAACTGATCAGTAATCTTACAAAGTTAAAATTAATCGGATATAACAATACGAAACTTACGATAATAAGTAACTGATCAGTAATCTTACAAAGTAAAAATTAATCGCATATAACAATACGAAACTTCCGATAATAAGTAACTGATCAGTAATCTTACAAAGTAAAAATTAATCGCATATAACAATACGAAACTTCCGATAATAAGTAACTGATCAGTAATCTTACAAAGTTAAAATTAATCGGATATAACAATACGAAACTTACGATAATAAGTAACTGATCAGTAATCTTACAAAGTAAAAATTAATCGCATATAACAATACGAAACTTCCGATAATAAGTAACTGATCAGTAATCTTACAAAGTAAAAATTAATCGCATATAACAATACGAAACTTCCGATAATAAGTAACTGATCAGTAATCTTACAAAGTTAAAATTAATCGCATATAACAATACGAAACTTCCGATATTAAGTAACTGATCAGTAATCTTACAAAGTAAAAATTAATCGCATATAACAATATGAAACTTCCGATAATAAGTAACTGATCAGTAATCTTACAAAGTAAAAATTAATCGCATATAACAATACGAAACTTCCGATAATAAGTAACTGATCAGTAATCTTAGAAAGTTAAAATTAATCGGATATAACAATACGATAATAAGTAACTGATCAGTAATCTTACAAAGTAAAAATTAATCGCATATAACAATACTAAACTTCCGATCATAAGTAACTGATCAGTAATCTTACAAAGTAAAAATTAATCGCATATAACAATACGAAACTTCCGATAATAAGTAACTGATCAGTAATCTTACAAAGTTAAAATTAATCGCATATAACTATACGAAACTTCCGATATTAAGTAACTGATCAGTAATCTTACAAAGTAAAAATTAATCGCATATAACAATACGAAACTTCCGATATTAAGTAACTGATCAGTAATCTTACAAAGTAAAAATTAATCGTATATAACAATACGAAACTTACGATAATAAGTAACTGATCAGTAATCTTACAAACTAAAAATTAATCGCATACAACAATACGAAACTTCCGATAATAAGTAACTGATCAGTAATCTTACAAAGTAAAAATTAATCGCATATAACAATACGAAACTTCCGATTATAAGTAACTGATCAGTAATCTTACAAAGTAAAAATTAATCGTATATAACAATACGAAACTTCCGATAATAAGTAACTGATCAGTAATCTTACAAAGTAAAAATTAATCGCATATAACAATACGAAACTTCCAATAATAAGTAACTGATCAGTAATTTTACAAAGTAAAAATTAATCGCATATAACAATACGAAACTTCCGATAATAAGTAACTGAGCAGTAATCTTACAAAGTAAAAATTAATCGTATATAACAATACAAAACTTCCGATAATAAATAACTGATCAGTAATCTTACAAAGTAAAAATTAATCGCATATAACAATACGAAACTTCCGATATTAAGTAACTGATCAGTAATCTTACAAAGTAAAAATTAATCGCATATAACAATACGAAACTTCCGATAATAAGTAACTGATCAGTAATCTTACAAAGTGAAAATTAATCGTATATAACAATACGAAACTTCCGATAATAAATAACTGATCAGTAATCTTACAAAGTAAAAATTAATCGTATATAACAATACGAAACTTCTGATAATAAGTAACTGATCAGTAATCTTACAAAGTAAAAATTAATCGCATGTAACAATACGAAACTTCCGATAATAAGTAACTGATCAGTAATCTTACAAAGTAAACATTCATCGGATATAACAATACGAAACTTCCGATAATAAGTAACTGATCAGTAATCTTACAAAGTAAAAATTAATCACATATAACAATACGAAACTTCCGATAATAAGTAACTGATCAGTAATCTTACAAAGTAAAAATTAATCACATATAACAATACGAAACTTCCGATAATAAGTAACAAAGTAAAAATGCAAATATAAATTGTATATGAGTAGAAGCCAATGCAAATTCATCATTGATGCGGAAACATAAAAAAACTAGAATATTTTTTTTTAAAATACACCAAAAAACAAGATGGATATACAAGGCTTAATAGAAAAATACAAAGATTGTTTAAGCTACATCATATTCACATCATATTACAGTAAATACAGATGTAAAACAGGTCTTAAATACTACAAGTAAATATTCCATTTGGTCTAAAACCAAAATTAAAGAAAACAGAAAAAAATAACAGAATGTGTATAATAAAGCCAATCCAGGAACTGACGTATTGGAAAAATCCCCTCATAGTAGTAGAGAAGCGAAATGGTAGATTGCGACTATTTTTAGACTCAATAGACTTGAACAACGCGATAAAAAGGAGGCATTTTAAGCTTTCTGCTGCTGAATAAATATTCGCAGAAATGAACAACATGAAATAATTTACTAAATTAGACGAATCAAACAGATATTGGAATATTTCAATTGACGAAAAAAGTTAAAAATTATTAACATTCAATTTATTTTTTCTCAGTCGTAATTCTTTCACTCGTCTACATTATGCAATATGCGACATAAAGTTCGCCGGAAAACAATAACAACGTGTCACCCTCAACTGCGCCATACGCGCATGTTCGTGATGAGATCTCAGTTGTGAAATGACTAGTACTTAAAGGCACACGAATAATCGTCAAAAACTTTTCCAGTCAAGAGGCCGTACAAAAAATCAACACCGGATATTTAGGGATAGAAGAATGCATCGCAAGAGCAAAGGAAGTCATATATTGACCCAATATTAACAATCAGATCAAAGAAATCATAAACACATACACATATTGCATCGACTATCGGAACCAACAACTATCGGAACTGATAATACACCATAAAATGCCGAGAACAACATGAACTAAAGTAGCTAAAGATATATTACATCTGTGTAACAAGGCATATGTAGCAATTATAGACAACACAAGAAGAAATGTTGCATGAAAGTAAAGAACCCTTCTCTCTATTTACGACTTATTTAAAGAGAGAGAATTGATTTTAACGTGGTAAACATCGCACTCGTTGTTGACGTAGCAGTAGTATTAATAGCATCAAACACGGCTGTTAAAATCGCTTCGCTCTTCTTTTTCTCGTTTTTTCTATCTTTTCTCTTTTTCTTTCTATTTCTTTCTTTCTTTTTCTTTCTCTATCGGAACTGATAATACACCATAAAAAGCCGAGAACAACATGAACTAAAGTAGCTAAAGATATATTACATCTGTATAACAAGGCATATGTAGCAATTATAGACTACACAACAAGAAATGTTGATATCTACAAACTAGATAATTGTGAATCACATGGTGATGAACAAAATAAATCATACTTTCACTAGGCTGGATTTTCGCAGATAGTAATTAGCGATAATGGTCCGGAATATAGATGATCAATATTCAGACAGATTGCTGAAGATTGGGATTTCAAACATTACGACGAGTCTGAATCGGTCACAAGCAAATGGGCTTGTAGAAAGAAATATACAAACTATAAAAAGGATACTAAAACACTTAAAAAAGATACCATTCTTAGCAATGATGACATTAAAGACCACTCCCCTTAAAGATAAATCACAATAACAAGGTCAGCATTTAATGAGAAGAAAACTTAAAACAAACAACATTTCGCAACATTTAATAAGAAAAACACTTAAAACAAATCTTCACAGCATTTAATAACAAAAACATTTCAAACAAACCTTCACAACATTTAATAACAAAAACACTTCAAACAAATCTTCACGACATTTAATAAGAAAAACACTTAAAACAAATCTTCACAACATTTAATAACAAAAACATTTCAAACAAACCTTCACAACATTTAATAACAAAAACACTTCAAACAAACCTTCACGACATTTAATAAGAAAAACACTTCAAACAAATCTTCACAACATTTAATAACAAAAACATTTCAAACAAACCTTCACAACATTTAATAACAAAAACACTTCAAACAAACCTTCACGACATTTAATAACAAAAACACTTCAAACAAATCTTCACAACATTTAATAACAAAAACATTTCAAACAAACCTTCACAACATTTAATAACAAAAACACTTCAAACAAACCATCACGACATTTAATAAGAAAAACACTTCAAACAAACTACATTTCACAACATTTAATAAGAAAAACACTTCAAACAAACCTTCACAACATTTAATAAGAAAAACACTTTAAACAAACCACATTTCACAACATTTAATAAGAAAAACACTTCAAACAAACCTTCACAACATTTAATAAGAAAAACACTTCAAACAAACTACATTTCACAACATTTAATAAGAAAAACATTTAAAACAAACCTTCACAACATTTAACAAGAAAAACATTTTGTAATGTATGTAACATGTGCAGACAGAGTAGTGTCCCTTGAACTAAGAAACCAACTAACATCCGGGTTTCACTACGCATGTGTAGCCGCCATTACAGTAGTATCATCGTGTAAAGAACGACTAATAAAACGAGTTTAAATATACATCTCCTCTTGTGAGTTTATTACAAATTGGCGACGAGGATTCGAAGAAAAAACGAATTATGGCTACTTTCGGTCGGTTGGAATCGTTTGATAGTACAAGTGAACAATGGGACCAATATATCGAACGTCTGGAGAACTTTTTCGAACCAAACGAGATACCCGATGATACAGCTCACGTGAAAAAGAGGAGAGCGATTTTTTTTATCGGTTTGTGGGAGCAAGGTATATAAACAAATATCAAGTTTATTAGCTCCAGAAAAACCGAAAGATAAAAAATTTGACGAACTCGTCAAAATCATGCAAAATTATTTCAGCCCAAAGCCGTCTGTGATCGTTCAGAGAACAAAGTTTTATACAAGAAACCGCCAACCAGGCGAGTCGATCACAGATTATGTGGCAGAATTAAGAAGCATGTGTGAAGATTGTCGTTTTGGAACGTTTTTGGACGAAATGCTACGGGATAAACTCGTAGTAGGAGTAAACGATGACAACATTCAGAGGAGACTACTTGCAGAGAAAGACACAATAACTTTTAACGAAGCTTTCAAAATAGCGGTCAACATCGAATCTGCCTCCAAACATTTACGAGATATTCAAACAAAAACAATAGAAGTAAACAAAATTTTCACACCACCACGGAGGCAGACCGAAAAAATAAAATATGAGAACAGATCGAATGAAAGGTCGGAAGAAGAGTGTACTCGTTGTGGAGCAACACACGAAACAAGTAAGTGTCCTTTTAGATATGCCATGTGTCACTACTGTAAAAGACAAGGGCACATAGCAGAGAAATGTTTTAAATTAAACATGAAAAAGAAAACCCCCAATAGGTTAGAAAAGAAAAAAAATTCAGTGAGGAAAATAGAAGGGGAAGCCACAGACTCGGATAATTCCGAGGAAGTTTATACCATAAATAGGATCAGAGTGCCACTGGAAAAAGTAGACCCCTATTGTGTAGACATCAACATTTGAGACAAGAGGGTTTCTATGGAGATAGATACAGGAGCATCTGTAACGATAATGGGACTAAAAACGTGGAAAAAAATAAACAACAAAAAGTTGCTGGAGCCCACAAAAGTGCGTCTTAGGTCTTATACAGGAAATTGCATCCAGGTGATTGGACAAACAAAAGTTCCAGTGCAGTTGGACAGTCGTCGGGTGGAATTACCGTTAATTGTGGTAGTGGGGGATTCACCCACACTCCTGGGAAGAAACTGGCTGCAACATGTGAGGTTGCCATGGAAGGAGATTTTTAAGATGCAGACAATAAAGGAGACTGGCCAAGAAAAATTGAAAGAAATATTAGCAAAGCATGAGGCTGTGTTCGATGGGAAGTTAGGTCAAGTGAAAGGAACGCAGGCCAGTTTGTATATAGACCCAGAGGCAAAACCAATGTATTTCAAACCAAGGTCAGTACCCTATATGCTGAATAAGAAAATAGAAGAGGAATTAGGAAGACTGCAAACCACTCCCCTGAAAGATGAATCACAATCACAAGCTCAACATTTAATGAGAAGAAAACTTCAAACAAACATTTCACAACATTTTATAACAAAAACACTTCAAACAATATGTCACAACATTTAATAAGAAAACACTTCAAACAAACCATCACAACATTTAATGAGAAAACACTTCAAACAAACCTTCACAACATTTAATGAGAAAACACTTCAAACAAACCTTCACAACATTTAATGAGAAAAACACTTCAAACTAACCTTCACAACATTTAATGAGAAAACACTTCAAACAAACCTTCACAACATTTAATAAGAAAAACACTTCAAACAAACCTTCACAACATTTAATAAGAAAAACACTTCAAACAAACATTTCACAACATTAAATAAGAAAAACACTTCAAATAAACCTTCACAACATTTAATAAGAAAAACACTTAAACAAACGTTCACAACATTTCATGAGAAAAACCCTTCAAACAAACCTTAACAACATTTAATAAGAAAAACACTTCAAACAAACCTTCACAACATTTAATAAGAAAAACACTTCAAACAAACATTCACAACATTTAATATGAAAACCACTTCAAACAAACTTTCACAACATTTAATAAAAAAACACTTCAAACAAACCTTCACAACATTTAATAAGAAAAAACACTTCAATCAAACATTCACAACATTTAATAAAAAAAATACATTTCAAACAAACCTTCACAACATTTAATAAGAAAAACACTTCAAACAAACATTCACGACATTTAATAAGAAAAACACTTCAAACAAACCTTCACAACATTTAATAAGTAAAAACACTTCAAACAAACCTTCACAACATTTAATAAGAAAAACACTTCAAACAAACCTTCACAACATTTAATAAAAAAAACACTTCAAACAAACATTCACAACATTTAATAAGAAAAACACTTCAAACAAACCTTCACAACATTTAATAAGA
Source organism: Sepiola atlantica (assembly GCA_963556195.1). NCBI lineage: Eukaryota > Metazoa > Mollusca > Cephalopoda > Sepiida > Sepiolidae > Sepiola > Sepiola atlantica. The sequence continues at coordinate 31,104,989 of OY744549.1, read as the reverse complement.
AAAAACACTTTAAACAAACTTTTACAACATTTAATAAGAAAAAACACTTCAAACAAACCTTTACAACATTTAATAAGTAAAAACACTTCAAACAAACATTCACAACATTTAATAATAAAAACACTTCAAACAAACCTTCACAACATATAATAAGAAAAACACTTCAAACAAACATTCACAACATTTAATAAGAAAAATACTTCAAACAAACCTTCACAACATTTAATAAGTAAAAACACTTCAAACAAACATTCACAACATTTAATAATAAAAACACTTCAAACAAACCTTCACAACATATAATAAGAAACACACTTCAAACAAACATTCACAACATTTAATAAGAAAAACACTTCAAACAAACCTTCACAACATATAATAAGAAAAACACTTCAAACAAACATTCACAACATTTACTAAGAAATACACTTCAAACAAACCTCCACAACATTTAATAAGAAAAACACTTCAAACAAACCTTCACAACCTTTAATAAGAAACACACTTCAATCAAACATTCACAACATTTAATAAAAAAATACATTTCAAACAAACCGTCACAACATATAATAAGAAAAACACTTCAAACAAACATTCACAACATTTAATAAGAAAGACACTTCAAACTAACTTTCACAACATTTAATAAGAAAAACACTTCAAACAAACCTTCACAACATTTTATAAGAAAAACGCATTAAACAAACCTTCACAACATTTAATTAGAAAAACACTTCAAACAAACCTTCACAACATTTAATAAGAAAAACACTTAAACAAACGTTCACAACATTTCATGAGAAAAACCCTTCAAACAAACCTTAACAACATTTAATAAGAAAAACACTTCAAACAAACCTTCACAACATTTAATAAGAAAAACACTTCAAACAAACATTCACAACATTTAATATGAAAACCACTTCAAACAAACTTTCACAACATTTAATAAAAAAACACTTCAAACAAACCTTCACAACATTTAATAAGAAAAAACACTTCAATCAAACATTCACAACATTTAATAAAAAAAATACATTTCAAACAAACCTTCACAACATTTAATAAGAAAAACACTTCAAACAAACATTCACGACATTTAATAAGAAAAACACTTCAAACAAACCTTCACAACATTTAATAAGTAAAAACACTTCAAACAAACCTTCACAACATTTAATAAGAAAAACACTTCAAACAAACCTTCACAACATTTAATAAAAAAAACACTTCAAACAAACATTCACAACATTTAATAAGAAAAACACTTCAAACAAACCTTCACAACATTTAATAAGAAAAAACACTTTAAACAAACTTTTACAACATTTAATAAGAAAAAACACTTCAAACAAACCTTTACAACATTTAATAAGTAAAAACACTTCAAACAAACATTCACAACATTTAATAATAAAAACACTTCAAACAAACCTTCACAACATATAATAAGAAAAACACTTCAAACAAACATTCACAACATTTAATAAGAAAAATACTTCAAACAAACCTTCACAACATTTAATAAGTAAAAACACTTCAAACAAACATTCACAACATTTAATAATAAAAACACTTCAAACAAACCTTCACAACATATAATAAGAAACACACTTCAAACAAACATTCACAACATTTAATAAGAAAAACACTTCAAACAAACCTTCACAACATATAATAAGAAAAACACTTCAAACAAACATTCACAACATTTACTAAGAAATACACTTCAAACAAACCTCCACAACATTTAATAAGAAAAACACTTCAAACAAACCTTCACAACCTTTAATAAGAAACACACTTCAATCAAACATTCACAACATTTAATAAAAAAATACATTTCAAACAAACCGTCACAACATATAATAAGAAAAACACTTCAAACAAACATTCACAACATTTAATAAGAAAGACACTTCAAACTAACTTTCACAACATTTAATAAGAAAAACACTTCAAACAAACCTTCACAACATTTTATAAGAAAAACGCATTAAACAAACCTTCACAACATTTAATTAGAAAAACACTTCAAATAAACCTTCACAACATTTAATAAGTAAAAACACTTAAAACAAACCTTTACAACATTTAATAAGAAAAACACTTCAAACAAACCTTCACAACATTTAATAATAAAAACACTTCAAACAAACCTTCACAACACTTAATAAGAAAAACACTTCAAACAAACCTTCACAACATATAATAAGTAAAAACACTTCAAACAAACCTTCACGACATTTAATAAGAAAAACACTTCAAACAAAACTTTACAACATTTAATAAGAAAAAACACTTCAAACAAACCTTTACAACATTTAATAAGTAAAAACACTTCAAACAAACATTCACAACATTTAATAAGAAAAACACTTCAAACAAACCTTCACAACATATAATAAGAAAAACACTTCTAACAAACATTCACAACATATAATAAGAAAAACACTTCAAACAAACCTTTACAACATTTGATAAGAAAAAACATTTCAAAAAAACCTTTACAACATTTAATAAGTAAAAACACTTCAAACAAACCTTCATTACATTTTATAAGTAAAACACTTCAAACAAACCTTCCCAACATTTAATAAGAAAAACACTTCAAACAAACATTCACAACATATAATAAGAAAAACACTTCAAACAAACCTTTACAACATTTAATAAGAAAAACACTTCAAACAAACCTTTACAACATTTAATAAGTAAAAACACTTCAAACAAACCTTCACAACATTTAATAAGTAAAAACACTTCAAACAAACCTTCACAACATTTAATAAGTAAAAACACTTCAAACAAACCTTCACAACATTCAATAAGAAAAACACTTGAAACAAACCTTCACAACATTTAATAAGAAAAACACTTGAAACAAACCTTCACAACATTTAATAAGAAAAACACTTGAAATAAAACTTCACAACATTCAATAAGAAAAACACTTGAAACAAACCTTCACAACATTTAATAAGAAATACACTTCAAACAAACCTTCACAACATTTAATAAGTAAAACACTTCAAACAAACCGTCACACCATTTAATAAGAAAAACACTTCAAACAAACCTTCACAACATTTAATAAGAAAAACACTTCAAACAAACATTCACAACATTTAATAAGAAAAACACTTCAAACAAACCTTCACAACATTTAATAAGAAAAAACACTTCAAACAAACCTTCACAACATTTAATAAGAAAAACAATTCAAACAAACCGTCACACCATTTAATAAGAAAAACACTTCAAACAAACCTTCACAACATTTAATAAGAAAAAACACTTCAAACAAACCTTCACAACATTTAATAAGAAAAAACACTTCAAACAAACCTTCACAACATTTAATAAGAAAAACACTTCAAACAAACCTTCACAACATTTAATAGGAAAAACACTTCAAACAAACCTTCACAACATTTAATAAGAAAAACACTTCAAACAAATCTTCACACCATTTAATAAGAAAAACACTTCAAACAAATTTTCACACCATTTAATAAGAAAAAACACTTCAAACAAACCTTCACACCATTTAATAAGAAAAACACTTCAAAGAAACATTTACACCATTTAATAAGAAAAAGACTTCAAACAAACCTTCATAACATTTAATAAGATAAACACTGCAAACAAATCTTCACAACATTTAATAAGAAAAACACTTGAAACAAACCTTCACAACATAATACACAATAAAATAATTAAGAAATCTCAAGCGGATAAAATGTTGAACCAAAATAAAAAGTTACAAAAATTGAAAACAAAAAATTATGTTCATATAAGATTGCTAGGAAATTGGAAGAGAAAAGGTTATTGTTCATATCTAATGAAACGAAAACTATTTATGACGTAATAGACGTCACTTATTAAAAACAAATGAAAAACAATCAAACATCACTTATTAAAAACAAAAAACAATCAAACGTCACTTATTAAAAACAAATGAAAAACAATGCAACATCACTTGTTAAAATAATTAAAAAAACAATTAAACATCACGTATTGAAAACAAATAAAAAACAATCAAACATCACTTATTAAAAACAATCAAACATCACTTATTAAAAACAATCAAACATCACTTATTAAAAACAATCAAACATCACTTATTAAAAACAAATAAAAAACAATAAAACGTCCCTTCTTAAAAACAAATAGAAAACAATCAAACGTCACTTATTAAAAACAAATGAAAACAATAAAACATCACTTGTTAAAATAAAATAAAAACAATCAAACGTCACTTATTAAAAACAAATGAAAAACAATAAAACATCACTTATTAAAAACAAATAAAAAACAATGCAACATCACTTATTAAAAACAAGTAAAAAACAATCAAACATCATTTATTAAAAACAAATAAAAAACAATCAAACATCACACCAACACAAATTAACGATGAAAAGATTTAATGAATAAGACAATCAAATGTAACGCACAACCCAACAATATTCACAAAACTGAACAAAAAGAGGAAGAAAAGTTATGTTTCTAGCCAGATACAGAGAATAAATGAATTAAAAAAGACTTGATAGAATATGTTAGATAAGTTTTATTTCCCCCTAATACCATTACCTTTACTGCAACCTCTTACCACCATACTAATCAGCTCATAATAGCAGAGGTTAATATTCTCCCACCTACTAACAAGCAATCTGAATAAAGTCATTGAAGTGTACACACGTTTCTGAGTTGTTTTATACTGTTAACTTTGTCATGTGTGAAAAAGGGGTGACGATACTCACGCGGACAGAAGGGGTGGACCGGAAGGTGAAACCTGATGACTTCGAACCTTTTATACGAGTAGAGAAGGCAGTCGATTGTTATAAAATCTTCCTCACTACTAAAGAGTGGGATTAACATTGGGACTTGCTCTCAGCCACACCTCTGTTAACCCGTTCTGATACTATCTCTTCATTTTGTTACCAAGCTAACAGCTATCCCTCCCCTAAGGAGTTCCCGTCATTAGTTACAACTGCTAATTGACTCCCCGATTTCGGTGGGAAGTCGCGAATCGGCAGTATTTCGCAAGACTACAACCTAATTATTACTGCACTTCTACTATTTATCCCTTTCTTCCAGTCGAAAGATTTTTTCGACACATGTTGTCATTGCACATAAAATAAAAGCAATATCTTATATGTATTGTTACTGTATTTCGTTGCAAGACTTTATACACTGGCTAAAAATACGGGAATCATTGGGAAAAAAGTGTGCCCCAACAACAAAAAAAAACACGGAAATATACATTACACAAACAGACACGACAAAAAGGATACACGATTTCGAACAGGATATATAGTACAGGTATGTTTGTGGATTAATTTTAATTGTAGAGGGGAAAGTGTGTCATTTTTACCAAAACTTGGTGACTAAATTTGTAAGACGGCAGTTACCTCCCTTCAATTTTAATCCCCTTTTTAATATTCAGAGCTGTGTCCCCTTCCCCTTGAGAAAAGTGCTCAAGTTTCGAGATCCGGAAGCCACGTGACCTGGTGACAGTGCTCACAAGATTTGGGAAATCCCACTTGTGATGGTCCAAGTAGTAAGTAACCGATACTTGCTAGATATCGGTTATTACCATGGCAAGGTTGCAAGATGGACGGGGATTAACGAGAGAGAGAAACGAACGAACAAGGATGGTGCTCGGTGAATATCAGACTAGAGAAAAACCGGATGTCCCCAGGGGCCGTAACTATTGTGACACCTGCGGTAATCTCCCTTTATTTGTTAAGGACATTACAATGCTTTTTTTTTTCTTTTTTTTTCATCGAAGAGTTTGTCTATGCGTGATGTGACTGGAGTGTTTGCGTTGCTGAGTCCGAGGGAAACATCTGTCAACCTAAGTGAAAGAAAATGATAATTATGCATTATTATGTACAGGGGTATTTGTAGCATTTAGTAATCAAATCTTTTGGGTGACCGTCTTGTGCGGCCTGAGCGTCTGAGGTTTGAAGGGTGTTGTCCTTGGTGTTTTTTAGATTTTGGTGATGCTGTCACATGCGTGTGTCCCTCATCTTCAGATGAGGAGTATTCAGGTACGTCGTGTGTGAAGTTTCTTAGTGGCTTAGGGATTTTTTTGAAGAAGCTGGCATTTCTTGTAATTTGGTTGCCCTTGTGTGATGCAGTAATCATGGATCCCTTTTTCTTTGTTATGGTTAATGGATTAGGTTGATAGGGGGTGTGTGCCTTTGAAGTGTGGTCGCTTTTTACAATGACGGTGTCACCCACACTCAGATTATTGGGTTTTACGTATGCTTTTCTGTCAGCATATTTCTTTATTGTTTCCTTGGCTTGGGTGTCACGTACCCTAATGCTATGGTCTCCAGCTATAGGTGTAACTAGGTGTGGCAGGCGGTTTTTTATGGTCCGGCCAAATAGGATTGAGGCTGGAGAAACACCGGTGGTGCAGTGTGGTGTCGTTCGGTAATCTAACAGGAATTTGAATAGCTCCTGCTTCCAGCTTTGACCTTTGATTAGGGCGGCCTTGATGGACTTTTTTACAGTGCGCATGAAGCGTTCTGTTTCAGCATTGGCCTGGGGCCATAAAGGTGTTATCTTCCTGTGTCTGAAACCGGTGATGGAGGCGTAGTCTTTGAAATCATAGCTGTTGAATGGTGGGCCATTGTCTGTTTTGAGGGATACTGGTACTCCGAATTCGGCGAATATTTTGTCTAAACGGGGTATGACTGAGTTTGTTGAGATAGAGTCCAGGATATCGACAACAACGTAGCGTGAGTATTCATCTGTGACAACAAGAAGGTATTTCCCATTCTGGAGATGTCCAAAGTCAGCGCTAACCTCTGTCCACGGGGCTGCTGGTAGCGGGGACATTTTCTGTGGCTCCCTTGCCGTTTTGTGAGTGCTGATCTGACAGGTATGACAGTTCCTGATATTTCCTTCTACCAAAGGCTGCATGTTTTTAAACCAGACTTTTTCCCGGAGGAGGGCCATGGATTTCACGACGCCTTGATGACCGGCATGGGCTATTTTGGCAGCTCTGTTTTGTAGCGTCTCAGGTAGCACTATCCGGCGCCCTTTCAGAATGATGCTGTCCTCATGTGCTAGTGATAGTTCATCACGGTTGTCATGCAGGGTGAGAAATGTGGCTTTGTTTATGCCATCATTGGCACCTTGCCATTTGTTGGTGAGAATAGCTTGAATGACTGTAGTGAGTGTCTTGTCTTTTGCAGTTTCCGTTGCAACTTCATCAATTGTCATTGCTTTGGGGGTTGACGTTGAGAGAATATAGTTTATATACTCCTCCGCTATTTTCTGCTCCCTGTTGCTTGGAGGTAGATGTATTGGATGGCGGCTGAGGTAGTCAGCTGGGTTGTCATGACCTGGTCGGTATGTGACAGTCATATTGTATGGTTGTGTTCTCAAAACCCAACGTTCGATGCGCGCTGATAGTTGGGAGCGAGTGTTATTGAAGATTGATGTTAAGGGTTTATGATCTGTATGAACAGTAAATGGGGCCCCACAGATATATATATGAAAGTGTTCACATGCCCACGTGATGGCGAGTGCCTCCCTCTCTGTTTGAGAGTATCTTTGTTCAACTGTGGATAGTGCTCGGCTTGCAAATTGTACTACCCGCCCGTCTTGTGATAATACAGCAGATATGCCTACAGGACTGGCATCGGTATATATTTCAGTGTGTTTGTTAGGATCGAAGTAGGCAAGTGAGCATGCTTTGCTCAAGGCCTCCTTGAGGTTTTTTAAACATTCAGTGTGGCGCTCAGTCCAGGACCACTGCGTGTTTTTTTTTGTTAACTGACGTAGTTCATAAGTCAGGGTTGCGTAGTCCGGAATGAATTGTGCACCGCAAAAGTTAGTCATCCCCAACAAACTTCTGACTTCTGATGCGTTTTTGGGGTCTGGTAATTCGAAGATTGTTTTTATTTTAAAGTTACTTGGGCTGATGCCCTCATTACCGAATGTGTGTCCGAGGAATTCCAATGACCTCTTGTTGTATTGACATTTGCTGCTATTCAGTGTTAGGCCTTTTCCGCGTAGTCGTTGAAATACTTTCTGGAGGTTTTGGTCATGGTCTTGCTGGTCCGATCCAAAGCAAAGAATATCATCACTGATGTTGATGGCCCCCTCAATCCCTGCGAGTGCTTGGCTAATCTCTTCCTGAAATATTTCACTGGCGGAGTTGACACCGAAGAATAGTCTTTTGTATCTATATAGGCCCAGGTGTGTTGCGAACGTGGTAATGTATCGGGACTCTTCAGCTAGTTCCAACTGGTTGTAGCCCTGATTGAGGTCTAACTTGCTAAAGACACTGGCTCCCGATAGAATGGCTTTCAGCTCATCAAGTGTGGGGGTAGGGTGACGTTCCCTTTCGATGGCTTTGTTTGCCGCTCTCATATCAATGCAAACTCTGATTTTGCTTTGGTCTTTCTTAGGTACCACCACAATAGGCGATACCCACGGGGTCGGTCCTTCTGCTTTTTCAATCACCCCCAGTTCCTCATCTTTCTGTATTAGCTCTTCTATGTCCTTCCTTACATGAAAGGGGGCTCTGCGGTATCTCTGAGCGATGGGTGGTATATTTTCATTTATGTGCAAATGGACTTTTTTTTCTTTAAGTTTACCTAAGCCATTGAATAGGTCTGCATAGTCCTCCAGAAGCTTAAGAGTTGTCTGCGGGATTTGTGTGTCAGAGTTGCTGATGTGGTTAACTGAGAGCTTTTTTGCTGATAAAAGTTTAAGCTTTTCACATGTTTCCCAGCCGATGATAGGTTTTTCTGGGCTTTTTATTACATGTATATCAGCTTGGCAGGAGGTGCCCCCAAACTCTAGGAGAGTCCTAAATTGACCTAGAACTGGAGTAGTTTGCTTGACACCAAATCCAGATATCACAGTTTTTGTCGGTCGGAGACAGGGTGTCGGTTTTAAACACTTGAGATCTGCCTCAGACAAAATGTTAATAGTGGCTCCTGAGTCAGCTAACACATTGAATATTTGGTGGCTACTGCCAAAAGATACATCAAAACAGGGAAGGTTTTTCATCTTACCTGTATGAAACACATATTCTGTGTCACTGCCGCTGGTTGAGTCTTGCTGGTTGTCCTCGATGCAGTTCACCGGTCGGTGACTGGTTTGGGCTTCTGGGCGTGGAGGGCGATTTGCTCCACGTTGTCTGTTCTCGTTGTTCATTTTACTAAAACAGACAGAGGTGAAGTGCCCCCATCTCCGACAATAAGTGCATTGGCTCTGGAATGCTGGGCAAGACGTTGGTCCTCGTTCATGTGGGTATTTTCCGTTGCAATTCCTGCACTGAATTTGCCGGGGGTTGTCACGTGTCTGTCGCTCGTACGTGACTTTGTTTACTACTGCAGTAGTCGTCCGTATTGTCGCGTCCTCTAAACGCATTTGTTGTAGGTGTGCTGTTATTGTTTCCGTCGTCCTGGCATAATTTATCAGGTCGTGTAGTGGCATGTTAGAGTTTATTAAGCCCTTTTGCCGGACCTTATCTGATGAACAGCCTGTTATTAGTTGAGACTTTATCTCAGCGTTTGCGTCTGCAAAGTGGCACGTAGCTGCTGCTTCTTTCAATTTTCGGTAGAAATCCTCTACATTCGGCGTGGTTTGTTTGATGTTACGGAATGCAAACCGGTTGTATTCCGTGTTATTTTGGGGGTTGAAATGAGCCTGTACGGCCGAGGCGAGTTTGTCGAAGTGAGTTTCGTTTTCTACTGGTGTGGTCTGTTCGGCTGGCAATTCGTCAATGAGGTCGTTCATCGCCTCACCAACAAACGTTAGCAAAATTGCTTTTTGTCTTTTATCACTCTCTATGTCGTGGGCGATAAAATAGTTTCTCAATCTGCTAATGTATTTCGTCCATCTTGCTGCTTTGGCTTCTGACTCACAGTCGAATTCCGGGTAGTGAGGTAAAGCGGCCATGTTTGTTTTGCAACACGTGGGACTGTTTGTTGTTGTTTTTTTTTTCTCTTGTGTTTTCTTGTTTCTATTTTTTGTAAATAGCTCTGTCCTCGTCGCCAATGTGATGGTCCAAGTAGTAAGTAACCGATACTTACTAGATATCGGTTATTACCATGGCAAGGTTGCAAGATGGACGGGGATTAACGAGAGAGAGAAACGAACGAACAAGGATGGTGCTCGGTGAATATCAGACTAGAGAAAAACCGGATGTCGCCAGGGGCCGTAACTCCTGTGACACCTGCGGTAATCTCCCTTTATTTGTTAAGGACATTACACCACTGATTTTCTCTCTATTTCTACTGCTAATCCTGAGAGATAAGCTGCCCCATATTATTCGTGTTCGATACCCAGCTTAACCAGGATTCCCACATGTGTCAACTGTAAGTTAACCCTGTGTGTTTCACACTACTTCCTTATTTGAGTAGCTATTATCTTCGTTCGTTTTGTGACATTTGTTTCACACTATTCCTTATTAAAATCGGGTGACTTAAGTTTTGAGGCATGTCCGTCTGTCCAGATTTTTCTCCGCAACCATCCATTGAATTTCTCTGAAATTTTGCATGAAGTTGTAACTTTGGTCAGGTTAGAAAGTGGCATTCCCCTTTTTTTTAAAATAAAATCTGGTTCTAATAAAAAATAAGTATCGCTGACCTTGGAAAAATCTGGTTCGCTCAAAAGCCCCCAAAATGGCAAAAAAGTAACCACATTTCGAATCCACGAAAAAATTATCAGAATTTAAAAAAAAAACATTTGCAAGTTACAAAAACAGCAACACACTGACGAATAAGAAAAAAGTTGTAACTTCTCAAACATTCTACAAAACTGAAAACCTGAAAAACAAAACAAGAACGACAAGGACATTCGTTTGTGTTTCAGCAACTACAAAACAAAATAATTTCATTTGTTCAACTTGGTGTTATTATGTTTCTTCTTTGACTTCTTTTTTCTCTATCTTTTTTGTTCTAAACTTAAAGTAAATTCGTTTTTAGCATCCAAAATAACAAAAAAACAACAATCAACATGGAATTTGTCATATTAGAGTGTGTGCGTGAGTGTTCACTATTAAAACTTATATACTTTCAGACTGTATTCTTTCTCCCCCCTTTTCAACATTAAAACAAACCATATTCGAATGTGTATCAAGTAGTTGTGTGTGCGTCAATGTTTTGATTTGTCTCAGTCATTTCTTCTCTTTGTTTTGTCCATTCTCTTCTTTATACATTGGAAGGGAATCCTTTTACAATATTAAAAGTACCACTTCTACATGTCTTAGTGTTTTTTGAAAATCAATATCAATATTAGAAAAAATACTTTTTTTCTTTACTTCTGTTTTCTTTCTTTCTTTTTCGCTCTTCTCTACTCTCCCCTTTTTCTTTTCTCTTCGTCTTTTCCCGTTGGACCCACTTGTATCTGTGGCACCCCAGTTCGCAATATACTCCTTTTATACGGTCAGTTTATTCAATGCTTTATCGCCGGATGTTGTATACCCGCTTACCGTTGAGTTGGGTGCACCCGGCTAAAATGTGAATTTGAGGATATCAGTGGTCAGTTTCCTGGGTCACAGCCTATTTGCTTCTGGGATTTCCCCTGCCCCTTCTAAAGTAGAAGAAATCTCAATTTCCCATACCAGATAGCACTCATGCTGGAACTGTTTTAGGGATGATAACTTTTTATCGTATATTCCTACCGAATTGTGCGCAGATTGTAAAACAACTCTCATATATTTTGAATAACGTCAATAATTTTTACATAGTGCTATTTGATCCTGTGTTTGCCAAGTCTACATTGTCCAATGCAGTTGAATTTGCACCTGTTGTTCCAGGTGAAACTTTGTGTGTAGCAGTTGATGCCTCTTCAATTGGAGTGGGATCAGTCTTAGAGCAGACAGACAACAACTAACGGAAGCCAACTGCATTCTTTTCTAAGAAACACTTTACAGCTGTAACAATGTACAGCATTTTCGGATGAGAACTGCTTACAGACTATTCAGTCGTTTGTCACTTTCGATATTACTTTATACATTCACGCAGATCGCAAACATTTATTTGGTGCGTTCTAGTCGAATTCGGACAAGTAATTCCCACGTGAGACAAGCCACCTGGATTATTTATTACAATTTAAAGTTGGATGTCCACTTGATCAAAAGAACTGGCATCGTCCCGACACCATGTCTTGTTCATAAACACTCTCCTGTTTAACACATGCGTTGATTACATAGCATTCGTGGTACAGCAAAAAAAAAACTCCCAGCAACCGCAAATGTTTTTAATGACGAGGGTATATCTCTGGATGTGTCGAGAATCTCGTCCAAATAAACAGTTGGAAGTAATCTGTGACACCAGCACAGAACGAATACGTCATTTTGTTCCTGAACTCTTCCGATAGACACGATTTTTCTCGCTCAACAATCTTTCTTACTCCGGATCTAATGCCTAAATTCATTTGGTCACCAATAGATTTGTCGGCACTGGTGGCATAGATAGTTGGCACTAGTCGCAGCCCCATATCAAAATCGGAAGAAACACCTTCACCCTCGATGGTTTTTTCCACCTCCTAAAGTATGTTTTACAAATGTGCATGTGGATATCACTCGCCCACTACCAAAGTGAAAGGATCACAACTACTTATTGACATGTGTAAATAGTTTCTCCCGCTAGTGTGAATCCTTTCCTATGCCTGAATTCACAGCAGACACTACAGCAAACAAAAACTTTTGTGTTTGGATGGGTAGCCGTTTTGTTATTTCTGCTGTCCTCACACCATACAGACGTCAGCAGTTCGAGTCATGCCTCTTTTACCAACTGGTGAAACTGTTAGGAAGCGAGAGAATTAAGACTGTGAACATGTGTTCACTGCACTGGCCGTAATAGTCCCAAACGTTGTGCCGTTCCAAAATGGTATTTGACCTCGTCTCAGCTTCAACTGATGGCCAGCTATCCCAGTCAAACTTCAAACTTTGTCATACCCAGTGGGTCAGCTCTAGCCCGTCTTTAATATTTGGTCAAGGATTACTTCAAAGTGGAAGTATTCTCATGTCAGTATCTTTGACAAACCCCTATACAGAGTGACCTGAGACCCTCGAGGGTGGTGTCGAATAGGCATTCAAATTACCGGGTGTGTCTTTGTGTCTTTTTAAATCATAGTTTTTTGTAAAGGCTGAGCAATACACATCAAATGTTTTTTCTATTCGAAGTTCTTAGAAATCAAGGGGCCTATTCCTGGGGCTAACACTTGATCTGTATATAAAATACAGAGATATTCAATAATTCCATTAAAGTTCTCCTTTAGCTGTTAAAATTGTTTGTAAAGAAGTTAAAAATATTAATTTTCCTCCCCGTAATTGACCAGCTAATTATGGTATAGTATATCTTTCTTGTGGTCTCTTAGTCTTACACGATTTCTAATATAATAATTCTACTTGTTCGCTAGAGTATTTTGCTTAGTGCTGTTACTAGACGCAACAGCACTTGGAGAAGGTGCACCATTCCTCGTATTAGCCACTGTTGGATAGCCACCTTCTCCAACTGCTGTACTAGACGCAACAGCACTTGGAGAAGGTGCACCATTCCTCGTATTAGCCAGTGTGTGATAGCCATACCAAAGGGATCTGATTGTTATTTGAATATTTAGTTAGGGTTTTCTTGTAGGAGGAAGTATCTCACGTCAGATTGTCCTGACATACATCTGTACAGAGACCTTCGACACTCAGAGTACATTATAGGCATGCAAGTTCGTTTCACTTTTTTGTTTCATTTTACTTCAGTCTAAGTTCTAAGAAATCAAGGAGCTTCTTCCTGTTAATAAAGAAGTTAAGCACGTTAATTATCATCTAAATTGACCAGTTCATTATATTATAGTATATCTTTCTTTTTGTCTTTTGGTCTTACCTGATTCCAGGACAAGAATTTATCTTGTCTGGTGGAGGATCTAGCTAGTGATGTTAGTTGAGGTAAAATCACTAGGGTAAGGTGCACCATTTTTCGTATTAGTCAGTGTATAGCCGTGTTTAGGTGATCTTATTTCAACTTCGAATATTATGTCATTTTTAATATTTGGTCAGAGTTTACTTGTAGGGTGATGTATCCTAATGTCAGGTTGCCTGAAAAACCCTTGTATAGAGAGAAGGAAGACACTCAGGGATAGTGTCTCTGCATAGGTGGATTTTTAACTGAGAGTATTGTTAAAATTCTGAGCCACACATGTCACAAGAATAAGTTTTTTTTACTTTTGTTTCATTTTTCTCCAGTCGAAGTTTCAAGAAATGAAGGTGACCCTTCATGAGGCTTACACTTGGTATCCGTATGAGATACATAGATATTCCATTAAAGTTTTCGATTACCTGTCAAACGTAGAATTAGTAGTGTTTATACGTGTGTTTAATTAAATGAGCATTTTGTGAAAATGCTGAGTCACACGTCACAAACATAAGGTTTTTCACCAGTGTGCTTGCGCTGGTGGATTCTTAAATGAGAGATTTGTTAAAATGCATTGCCACACACATCACAAGCATAAGGTTTTTCATCAGTGTGCATGCGCAGATAAATTTTTAATTGAGAGTTTAGTGAAAATTCTGTGCAGATAGTTTTTCACTGAATGCTTAATTTTACTTCAGTCGAAGTTCTCAGAAATCAAGGGGCCCAATCTTGGGGCTACACCTTGATCTCTATATGAGATACATAGATACCCGAATATTCTTTTAAAATTCTCTTTTATTTCTCAAAAATTGAGTCAGTAAAAAAGTTAAGAATAATAAATTTCTTCTCTCCCCAACTGACCAGTCAAGTATGTAATAGTATATCTTTCTTGTATTCTGTTGATCTTACCGGATTCCAGGACAAGAATTTATCTAGTCTGGTGGAGTATCCAGCTACGTGGTGTTACTTGAGTAAACATCACTAGGAGAATATGCACTATTCCTCGTATGAGCAAGTGTATAGCCGTGCTGAGGGGATCTTATTTGTGCTGCAGATACTATGTAATTTTGAATATTTAGTCAGGGTTTACTTGTAAGGGTTAGTATCCTCATGTCAGGTTGTCCTGACAAACCCTTGTACAGAGAGACCGAAGGCACTCTACGATAGTGTCTAGTAGGTAATTCAAACACCCCATAAATATTCCTTCTCGCTGCAATGCTACTAACTTGTCCATATTGCAAATACAATGTTGTCTTTGCCATGTATATTTTTTACATTGCATAATTTCCATTTAAAAATAAACTAAACAATTCCAACAACGCCTTTTACTTCCCTTTCGACAAATACATTACGCTATACCCTCTCCATCTTAGCATCACCTCGGGGTAATTACTTTTTTTCTTAAAACTATTTTTAAGTTTAATTTTGTTTGACAGTATTCCACAAAAATATGGAATCGACGTTTTATATAGAAAAGCAAATATATTTTAATAGAATGTTTACTTCAAATTATTTATAAAAAACAAAATAAAAAGCAGATTTATTTTCTATATTTTACAAAACTGACTAAAAAGAAAGTAAACACGCTACAAATGCTGTTTTTTTAGATAAAAGTTAATTTCACAAAAATTGTTATAATGGAAATTATGTTTTTAACTATCACTGATGAAATCTTTTTGAAAACTACTGGAAATTCATATTTCATAAACCAATTAGGGACCATCTGTGTATTCAGTATCAAAATTGTACTAGGAGTTTAACAAGACACAATCTTCTCAAATCTATTTCGTCACATAATAAAATTTCCTTTGATCAAAGACTAACAACTATTTATTTCTCATGCGAGTTAAATAAAAAGGAGAATAAATAGTCGTTTCCATCCAATATCAATAATGTGCAAATAATTAGTTTAGAAATAATTATCAAATTTTCGGAGAATTTTGTACAAATAGTAGATTTTACTAAAAAATATCGCGTCATAGTTTTTTAACAGTGGACATTTACGAAATGAAATAAATAAATTCGTTTAATAAAAGATAAAGCAAAAACTGCACAATGCATTTTGGGAGAGATTATTTTATTTTTGTATGAAATCATTTAAGAATATTGAGAGATTTTAGAAGTCATTTTCCCTCTCATTAAATAAAATTACTTTCTGATCGTATTTAAATTTGATGTTAAAAGTTGTTTTATTTTCATGTTATTGGACAAAAGTTTACTTTAAATCATTTCTCAACATTTTTATTTCATTTAAAATAAATCTTTAAGTTTTCATTGAATTATTATTATCAAATCTCTAATTGGTCTTTTATGTCAGCTCAGATGTTTTCTCTTCAGTGACATTTCAAGTGCTCTTTTAATTTGTTCATAGGGTATATTCATTAAAAAAGTTATTTTATGTGTTTCTGACAAGATGATGTTTCTCCAGTATGTAATTTAATTGCCTAAGAGAAACATACTTCACAACATTTTAGTTTCTATGCAACACGCTTTCGTATGAGCTACAGCAAACTGTGTGAATGAAGAGTCATATATTCTCTAGTCAAAGAATATATTCTAGATTTCTTTACAGCAGACGAACCACATATTTCAAAAGAATATGGTTTCTGAACATTTGTTTGGATGTGATGCAACTCCATTTCTGTGGGAAAAATGAGGATTCAAAAAGTTCACTCCAGTGACATTTCAAGCGATATTTTACTTGGTTCACTGGGTATATTCGCTAAGTACACTAAAACGTAAATTTTCATGCTCCAAGTGGGGCCTATGATTAATAAGATTTTTCTCCAGTATGTGGCCGCCTGTGTTTCTGACAATAAAATGATGTTTATCTAGTATGGAATGTAATTGCAAAAGAAAAACATACTTCACAACATTGTAGTTTCTATGCAACATGCTTTCGTATGAGCTACAACAAACTTGACTTCTGATCGAATGAATAGCCATATATTCATCATAATCTTTTCTCTAGTCAAGAATGTATTCTAGATTTCTTTAAAGAATACAAGACACATATTTCACAAGAATATGGTTTCTGAACATTTGTTAGGATGTGATGCAACTCCATTTCTGTGTAAAAAATGAGCAACACACTTCACAGGAATATGGTTTCCCTTCAGTACAAGTTCGTATCGTAGCACACATGGTTTATGTTTAAGAGAACAACACACTGCAAAATAATATACTTTTGCTTATATATGTATTCGCATGTGTAGCAACATATAAATGAACTATTTTATGCAAATAGATGTGTTCTCTTTAGTATCAGCATATTAGATTTGTTTGAAAATGGAAGATCCACATACTTAACAGGAATATAGCTTCAACATAGTGTATCTGTATAAAAGGAAATCGCGATATACTTCACAAGAATATAGTTTTCTTTACAGTATGTCTTTGCAGGCAACATATCAAATTTCGTAGAAATAGAAGACATAAATAGCAAACAAGAACATGGGTTTACTCCGGCATTAGCTTGCATATATTTCAACATATGTTGTTTCATTGTAAAAAAGAGCCATATACTTAAGACTAATATGGTTTATCTTCAGTATTCGTTCGCATATGTTGAAACATGTTGTTTCTGTGTATAAGTAAAGCAACATCTGTTGTTACAGTGTAATAGAGGAGCCTAAAACTTCACAAGACTATGGTTTCTCTGCAGTATGCGTTTGCATATGTTGCAACATATTTGATTTCCATGCAAAAAAAGAACCACATATTTCACAAGAATAAGGTTCCTCTCCAGTATGCGTTCGCATATGTTGCAACATATGTGATTTCCTTGTAAAAGAAGAACCACATATTTCACAAGAATATGGTCTCTCTCCAGTATGCGTTCGCATATGTTGTAACATATATGATTTCCGTGTAAAAGAATAGCCACATAATTCACAACAATATGGTTTCTCTCCAGTATGTGTTCGCATATGTTGCGACATATTTTGTTTCTGTGTAAAAGAAGAGCCACATACTTCACAAGAATATGGTTTCTCTCCAGTATGTGTGTGCCTATGTTCCAACATATGTTGTTTCCTTGTAAAATAAGAACCACATACTTCACAAGTATATGGTTTCTCACCAGTATGCGTGCACATATGTCGTAACAAATTGGATTTCTTTGTAAAAGAAGAGCCACAAACTTCACAAGAATATGTTTTCTCTCCAGTATGTGCGCGCATATGTTCCAACATATGTTGTTTCATTTTAAAAGAAGAACCACATACTTCACAAGTATATGGTTTCTCACCAGTATGTGTGCGAATATGTCGTAACAAATCGTGTTTGTTTGTAAAAGAAGAGCCACAAACTTCACAAGAATATCGTTTATCTCCTGTATGTGCTTGAATATGTCGCAACATATTTTGTTTTGTCGTAAAAGATGAGCTACATACTTCACAAGAATATGGTTTCTCTCCAGTATGTGTGCGCCTATGTTCCAACATATTTTGTTTCCTTGTAAAATAAGAACCACATACTTCACAAGCATATGGTTTCTCACCAGTATGTGTGTGCATATGTCGTAACAAATCGTGTTTGTTTGTAAAAGAAGAGCCACATATTTCACAAGAATATAGTTTCTGTCTAGTATTAGGTGTATAGTCTATTTTCGAAGTCGAAATATGTGACATTTTTAGTACAGTTTGTTTATCTGTATTTTCTATATTGTGCTTTTGTGCAAGTAATGGAATGATTTATAAAACATTGACAGGTTTTAAATTTATAGATTTTAAATTTAGTAGATCCTTGACGGGGGTTCATGACTGATATTTTCTCTTATATTACAATAAAAAACATTACTCGTTTTTATTGTAATTGATAATGTTTATTAATATATGTCTGGTGTGCTCGTCTGTGTGGCAGCTTACTAGTAGATCTACTTATTTGAAATTGAGTAGGACTGATCTTCTATCTATGCAGATCGAAGAAAACGGAACAGAAATTATATATTCAGTTAATTTTCACACATCTTATCCAGATTATTTTTACACTCAACATAAATTTCATAATGAATAGATATACTCAGAATTCGGTAGAATAAAGATAATTTTCTAAATATTTTAATGAATTGTTCTACAAAACTCACCATGTTCGCAGCAATAATTAAGCTATAATTTCAGTTTTAACCATTAGCATATGCGTTTTTTTCTATTATTTTGGATGCCTAAAATTCTGCCATTATTAAAATGGTCACGATTGCATTAGTCATATGCATCACTGATTGCATTAGTCATATGCATCACTGATTGCATTAGTCATATGCACCAATGATTGCATTAGTCATATGTACCAATGATTGCATTAGTCATATGTCCACATGATTTCATTAGTCATATGCACCACTGATTGCATTAGTCATATGCACCACTGTTTCATTAGTCATATGCACCACTGATTGCATTAGTCATATTTCATTAATTATATGAACAGATAGGAACATCAGTCATATGTACCCATGCGTGCATTAGTCATATGCCTTTTCAACAATTATTCCAGCTCGTGTTCTATTGAATAAGACTAAGAATAGAAGAAATACATAGTTGGTAAGAAAATGTTTTTTCCACTATATTATTATAAAATGCGATGTAATAAAAGAAAAATTTCTATAGTTCACAAAGGTATGATTTCTCTCGTTTCAGGCTTTTAACTTCCGGCAATTTACATAAGGAAATTTTAAAATATCTTTTCTTAAGAAATGTCCATATTTTAAGTCAGCAAAGGAATGTAAATCCATTCAAATCCAATGACACGTGTTATTCTTATGAATGATGGATATTCTGAAAAATTAAAAACAATTAAAAGATAAATTTAAAGAAAATATATTAATTTTCTACATGTTTTTTACTAACAAAATTATTAAGTATTGTAACAAAATTAAAATTAGTATGTACAATTTTATTAAGAACTCTTAAAATTCATTATTGATTTAATTTAAAATATAATAAAGACATTTATTGCAATATGTATTTATTAATAGAATGAATGAATTTCTTTTTTGATATAAAACTAAATATCTACGAAACCTTCATTAATGAGATCCTAAAGATAAGTTATGTTTAATAATTTACACAATTTGTATAGTTTACATGAGATATTATTTCAAATAATATTTGAGAACCACCAATATTTTATTGATGATCTTCAAAAAAGGTGTTAAAAATCCCAACACTCTTCCACTAATGTTTTCAACATGTGAAATAGATCCAACAATTCTTTTCAATTGCTATTGGTTTAACAAATTAAGTTATAAATATTTGAAAATACTAAAAATTGAAAAATATATGAAAATCACCAATATTACCCACACATGTTTGATATGCCATAAAACATAACGGTACCGGTACAGTTTGTGACCCTTGTAAAACCGACTTTTTCTTGCCATCTTCCGGCTGTTTACATAAAAAACGAGGCGACGCTATCAAACAGGAAAGAATAAGTAAAAGTTTTAAGCAAAAAAAACAGTAACCTATAAAAAAATTTATAAAAAATATTAATTAAATATTGTGAAACGACTGTTATAATTTATTTTACAATCATTTTTTTCACAAGAAAGTTGAGGTTTGTTAAATTATTTTCTTTTTACTTTGATATTTTTGTACTACTACAGCTTTTGAACCAGACAGGTTAGGTTTAGTTTAGTGTTATGTTAGAGTTAGTTTAAGTTACTTTTAGAGTCAGGAAAAAACGCTTTTTTTCATTTTGTAGGGTTAGAGTCTTTGGTAAGGGTGAAAAAACAGTTTTTTTTACATTTTTCAATCCTTCAGAAGACTTAACTCTCAGTGCCGAAACACTGAAATCATTGGTTTAATTGTCTTAACAAAATTTACGATTCACAGGATTCGTAATTATAAATTGTTGTAGGCTGGAATCTGATTGGCTAAGCATGTTAGCATCTTCCAACTGTTTATGTAAACTGCCAGAAGATGTCGGTGGAAAATCGGGTTCAGCATGGTAACGAACTGTACCAGTACTAACATAACTAAAGGAAGCCATTCACTTTTTTGACATGGCATAAACATATTTCATTATTTTATATTTTAAATTGTACCGAATAAAATAAGGGCATTTCTTTTAAAGTGATTTTCACTGAAACCTGAAACGTTATTTGACGTAACAATGAAGACACCCCAAATTTTACAGTCAGAAGTTGTAATTGTCATATCTTTCTTCACAAAAGAACATTCAGTGGAAGATTTGAAAAATTCAAGTATATCAAATTCAAATATATCGAAGGTGTTAAAACATTTCTTCCGCATCCGCAAACTAAAAACAGAAACAGTATTTAAATAACATTAATTTTTAATGAACCGTCATATTTTATAAGAAATAAATCTTTTCCAAATGTGGTTTTTATAAAATTGAAAAAAAAAACATAAGAAATAATATTTTTATTTTATTCCTTATTTCAAATATTTTATGAGTAAAAATTATATGTAAAAAAATAGCGTCTCCGAACAATATAATCAAGTGAATTAAATTGCCACCACACAAGGGACAAGTTAGATATAAAGTCGTTTCTTAAAGTAGGGGTTATTCAACAAATACCAAATTCCCTTAGTGAGAAAGTATTTATTCTCCCCTGACATATGATAGAACAGGTACTACAAGTTTATCCTAGTCTGAATGCTTGACTTCAAACTCACCACAAATAATATTTTGGATCAGAAATATTTTAATTTTCGAAAGGGTTTCAATTTGCAATCAAATTATAATGAAAACAGCAACAAAGAGTTGAGGGTGAGCAGTAACGTGAAAATAGTCGTAACTTTGGGTATGAGAGAGAGTACTGTTTGTCACGTGTTAAATATTACGTTTTCAGCAAAAGTTTTCCTACTTTCATTTCATCAATAAGAAAGAATGTTACTCTTACAGTAAAAATGGAGAATAAAATGAAGTATTTGTGATAAATGTGAATATACGTTATATTTTAAACATGGTGGAAGAAGCAATTAGATTGCTTGCCTATGATGAAGACAAAAACATGCCTTCATTTCATCATAAAATTAACCCAAAGAGCAGGATGTTAATCGCGAATGTTGGGATCTTGGCCGGGACCCTAATTTGACATCAGCTCATCATTTAGAGATAGTAATCGAGACTCTCGAATGATCATCCAATTCAATTAATGAGTTACTGCCTCTTTTCAGCTAACCTGTCTGTGCATCGTTATGAGGTTTAAGCCTACTGGTACACATTTTGAACTAGACAAAAGCAACTTTTGTTCGGTATCTTTAAGCCGTTTTTTGTAAACAATCGGAAGATGTCAAAGCGTTTAGCCAATCAAAAGGTTCGAGTAACAGACGAACACTTTACCTGTAAATCGATTAAATATTAAAATTCGTGGCAATCAGGTGATAATTGAAGAAACATAATTAAACCCAACTGGTACAGCTTTTAAACGGGACTGTTATTTTTCTAACCAAAACATAGTTCAAAAGCTATACCAGTACCGAAAAAATATGTAGAAATCGTTGTTTCATTGATTATCATCTGTATACACTTTAGTTTATTCACATAAAATAATTTATCAAAATAGATTTTAAACTTTTAACGTTCCAGTTAAAAAAATTATTTCATTGATTTTCTTCGGCAAATAATAAATAAATTTTCATAAAAATAAACATACGGTGAGTGTTTTTCTTTCATAATGGTTTCTATGTTGAAAAACCGCCTCGTTTTAATCGTGACGCTAGTTCGCTTTCATTCGAAGTTTGTCTTCGTCGGCAAAAGTCAGATTTGGCTGGTACAAAACTGTACCAGTACTGATTGATGTTTACGGTAACTTCTAATATGAAACTGAACTCCTCCTCCTAAAACTTAAATAACTAAAATGAGATAGAAAAAATGTATTTGTTTTTTTTATTTTTCTGATTTTTTTTTTTACCAAACGAAACAAAAGAAAAAAGTAAATTTTGTTGTAGAATTAAAAGTGAAAAAAATCTAGGTTTACTAATGAATCCTTTATTACATTTATTTTAAAATTCCATAAATACTGAAAACTTTCTTTAAATCCTCTAATATGTCCATTGTTTAGATGTTTAAAGTAGCGGAGGGGAGTATTTTAAATGAATCACTACCGTTTCCAAACCGTTTGTTTCGTAATGTATTTTAACCGTTGAAGTTAAGGTCAGGGTACGTAATAACCAAACTACGTATTTGCGACGGTTTTCAACGTTAAAATCGGATCAGGGCACTCGAAAACAACAACGAAACTATAAAAAAAACAAAGAAGCAAAATAAAAACAACCAATTAGACATGATTTTATAAAATTACCGTTCTTCGTTTACATGCAAACTTGGAACGTTGACTCATTTCTATAACAAAACCAAAGGGAAACATATTTCGGGTGCGCCCCTGTTGTAAAAAAGAACACCCAAGAGCAAGTAAATTCAAGTAATACTTACTTTCTGTTTTGCAATTTGTTTTCAAGAAAGAAACGATGATAAAATGTGTTAATTAAAACGAGACGAGTTTGATGGGTGGAAGTCAACATTTAAGATGGCGACTTAAAAGCAGGTTCGCAGAAAATTAAATCACTTTGTTGATATTACGGGTAAAATTATTATTATTTTATTTTATGAAAAAAAGTATTAATAATAATAATAAATTAAAATGTAAAAAAGATCAATTTTATAATCTTATAAAGGCACACGTTCGTCTTTTACCATAGTCCGTTTTTCACAACTTTTTACTGACCATTTTTTTTCTTTTTTGGTATACACTTACCTATCAGGCTGCTAGAGAATTCTGGGTTTTTTGGAAATGTTTTTCAAATATTTTACATTTTATATTGGGGAGTCAGTTTCCAATGTTAATTCAACGTAGACTGATTCCCCTCTTTTTGACCATCTCATTTTTAAAAAAATCTTTTTCGGTGTACAATTACTGATCATGTCAATAGAGAATTCCGTTTTTTTTTGGAAAGAGATTTTTTAAAATTTATATTTAAAAACGGGGGATCAATTTTCAATGTAAATCCAACGTAGACTGATCCCCCTCTTTTTTACCATCTCAAATGTTAAAAATTATTCTGCTGCTTACAATTACCTATCATCGCGAGAGAATTCCGGGTTTTTTTTGGAAAAAAATTCAAAAAATTTACATTTTAAGATGGGGGATCAGTCTTGTTCGTCATCGACCATAGTCCGTTTTTCAAAACGTTATTACGTCTTAAAAGGTAAATTCAGGCGGTTATGTGTGAACATCCTGAAAACTTTTAATGGTAAAATAAAATTTACAATAGGTAGAGTAATTTCTCATATAAATTTGATGTAAGATGATCACACTTTTCCTTTTTAAGTGCATATAACCAGCATTTAGGCTTGGGGGTTGTAAAATCTCCTAAACCCCTACCACTAATCCTAAGTCCTAGTGTCAATAGCTCACATTACCCCCAAATAAAAATTGTCCCTTATATATAAATGCTAAACCTATGTCCAGATGGCAACAGTCCCTCAATACCTCGCTTAAACCTTAAACTAATCATGAATCTGGGTGGCTATAGCCCATCTCCTAACAAAAGAAAACAAAAAAATGGTGTAATATAAGATTTAACTAAAACGGCGACATGTAATTCAAACGCTATCCAGTAAGAAACCAGGAAATTATTTTATGTTATATGTATATGAAAAAACTAATCCCCAACTCTACATTCTGAATTATTTTCCCACAATGTGTTTCAGAGTGTTTACACGTAATCGCATAAAAAAGGTTGAATGTTATTGTTTATTGAGGGAGGAGAGATATAACCGAGGGTGCTCATCTATAATAATACCAATAATTAAAAAAAAAGTAGACTTGAGGACGAGGTTAATCCATATTTTGACCTATAGAGGAATCCAAGCCCCGTAAATGTAGTAAAATCGATTTTATTTGCTTAAAATCTAGAGAGTAGATACTTATTTTAACATATTAATTTAAAATATAGAAAGGGGTAGCCCCTATTTTAAAATATAGAAAGGGGTAGCCCCTATTTTAAAATATAGTTGAAGGAGAACAGTCCTGTCCGTCCTGAACATAATTTTCCATTAACAAATTATTCTTGCTTTGTATCATTTTTCGGCACTCCAAAAGATTACACTGCCGCGCTGACTTCCGGTTTACCCTGCAGTAGATTTCAAGTACAGATGATCAGAAATGATAAACCAAACTATTTTAATTCATATTAATCTGAGATTCACAAATACATTTTCATTAATAATAAATTTATAAAAATATAATAAATCTTTCAAATTATTTTTGCTTTGCGTCATTTTTCTATTTATTAATTTCTGCCATTTATACCGTACTATTTGTTGTTGGTTCTATTTTTACTGGGTACCCCAGAGCATACGGACAAATGTAGAGCTATCCAATCTATAGACAGGGGTTGCAGATTTAGTGATAGTTGCATGTATTCCTGTGCAAGTTATCGAGTGTTCTTTGGTTAAAGGAGAGACATAATTATTTATTATTCACTAGCGGGGCTACCCGGCGTTGCTCGGGGTCATGAAAACATTTAATTGAAGAAAACTCGCGTGTGTAACATCTTTATATCCAAACTTCTATTTCTCTCCCTCTCTCTATAGCCGTCTCTTTATCTTTCTACTTTTCTCTTCCCTGGTCGCCCCATTTCACCGCTACTTTCTAATTTTGCCTTTTGCGAAAGCTGTTTCTTCCCCACCATTTTATCCTACGTTTACCAGGGCAATAGTATGACTTATTTCTATAAAACGTACCACCTCTGTCTGTGCCTTCTATATAGGTACTTATCTCCGTCCCGTTGTTCATACTATATACGTATCTATCGCCAACCCGGTGCGCATACTATATACGTACCTATCACCGCCCCAGTGCACATAATATATACATACCTATCACAACCCCGGTGCAGATACTATATAAGTACCTATCGCCGCCCTGGGTGCAGATACTATATAAGTACCTATCGCCGCCCCGGTGCGAATGCTAAATCCGTACCTATCGCCGACCCCGTGCGAATGCTAAATACGTACCGATCGCTGCCCTGGTGCGAGTGCTAAATACATACATATCGCTGCCCCGGTGCGAATGCTAAATACGTACCTTTTGCCGCCCCGGTGTGCATGCTATATACATACCTATTGCCGCCCCGGTGGGCATGCTAAATACATACCTATCACCGCCCCGGTGCGCATGCTATATACGTACTTATTGCTGCCCATGTGCCCATGCTATATACGTACCTATCGCCGACCTGGTGTGCATACTACATATGTACCTATCGCTGCCCCAGTGCGAATACTAAATATGTACATATCGCCGCCCCCCCCCCTCAATTTTTTTTTCATCCTCCCCCATACTAAGGGGTAGCGCATTCCGGGCTAATCGCCAGGTCAGAGAGAACTCCAAGTTGTTGATATGACTCGTTCCTGGTGCCCAACTCAATTCGGAGCGGATCTCCTCCTCTGTCCACCCGCACCGCTTGACTAACGGATCGTCAGCTCCCCCCTCACTAATCCTCTATGGAGTTCTTTTCTAGAAAGCCGCGAAAGGTCACTGGACCGATGAAGCTTTTTGAGCACGGCTCGACACTCCCTGAAAAACTCCGATTCACCCCTCGGCCTACGATGGCCCTCAACCGAATGGTCGAGGATAAGGTGAGGGAAAGCACTATCGACCGCGGGGTTCCACGCAGATTCCTCTGTCAATGTTCGACTCAGGAAAGCCAGTCTCTCGGCGTCTCGATGACACGTCAAGTCAGGCATCCCCAAGCCTCCCTCACACGGACGTTGAATACAGACCTGGCTGCAAACCTAATGCCTAATCCTGTCCCAGAGAAGTGAGGACAGAAGGCGCCGGATCACCTTGAGGCGGTTCACAGGCAGGGGAAGCACAGCCAATCGGTAAAGGATGAGAGGGAAGATGTAAGTGGCGCACACCTCCGCTCTACCTTTTTAGGAGAGTTTCCTTCGAAGCCAAGTGATAACCGACGCTTCGACCTTTGACTGTACCTCCGAGCAATTCCTATCGAACTGGAGGCCCGGTCCGAACCACACGTCAAGGATTCGAACCGGGCCATCTGTCCAGCAGAACGGCGCTGGAAGGGTTGTGTTACCGCTCCAGGCACCCAACCGCAGGCCAGTTAACTTGCTACTATTGATTTTGGCCCATGTGATCGTTTCGTAATGTGTGAGCGCCTCTGTCCCATTCTCAATGTCTTGGAAGCACGACACATAGACGGTGATGTCATCGGCGAATGCGGAGACCCTGGCCTGCGCTCCACCAGGCAAAGCGATTCCGCATAGGACCAGACCTGCGTCCCCACTCCTTAGCTGGCAAAGTAGCGGCTCCAGTGCAAGGATGTAGCGCAGGGGCGACAGTGGACAACCCTGGCGTACCGACCGGGAGACAGCGAAAGACTTCTATCGCCTTCCGTTTACCTGTACTACTGCCGTCTGCGAGCGATACAGAACGGAGATCCATTTGCGGAAATCCGGTTTGAAACCGGCGGTCTCTAAAACAGATGCCAAGAAGCGATGGTCGACCCTGTCGAAAGCTTTGGACTGATCCAAGTTGATCAGCGCGGCTTCCGTGTTGTCTTCAATCCCCTCTATGATCGTACGAATCAGGTGCAAGTTGTTCTGAATCGATCTCCCCTTCACAGCGTAGTTCTGCTCAAGTTCGATCAATTCTCCGATGACACCCTGCAACCGGTTCGATAAGATCTTGGCCAAAATCTTTAACTCTGTGTTTAGCAGAGTTATGGGCCTGTAATCGTCTTGTTCCTCCCCACCATGCCTGTCCCGCTTCTTTAGCAATGTGATCACTCCCTTGGTGACTTGACCTGGGATAGAACCCTGGTCAAACCAGTGGTTGAACACATCCATCAGAATCGGCACAAACATGTGCGACAGCCTTAAATACATCTCGTAGGGCAGACCATCAAGTCCCGGCGATTTGTCACAGCCGACTTGCTTCAACGCAGCTAAGACCTCACGCTCCGTAACCCTGCCTTCACAACCAGCTGCTCTAGCCACATCAGGGCGGGGAGAGTCAGCCAAATAGTTGCCAAACTCCTGGACCGGGAGGTTGGGCAGTTGGGTGTAGCGTTCCTTGAAATGCTCTCGAAATCCCTCGCAGATCTCCCGAGTCGACTCCAAGGCACGTCCATCTGGGTGCTTGACTTTTCCAATGTATCTATCCGAGCCACGCCTTGAAACTTCCCTACACTCATCTACATCGCAGTTCACGGCTTCATTGGAAACTTTCCTTAGCCTAGCCCTAACTACTTGGCCTTCATAACGCTCGCTAGCCTCGCGTCGTAGGTCCTGCTTAGTTAGTTCTATGCTTACAGTATCCCCCTCAGCCACCACCCGGGTTAGTTTCTCTTCTAAGTGCTTTTCCATCTTGGCCTTATCTAATACGAGACGCTGCGCGTATTTGACGGAAAAGTTTCTGATCTTAGTTTTTAGCTAACCCACAACTTATTCCCGGTAACTGCCCCCACTAAAGCCTTCTGGATAAGCTGCATTAGCTTTTCCCGGAAGTCTCGTATCTCCAGCAAGGAGGTATTCAACTTCCAGTACCCGGCTAGTTTAGGCCTGTTTCCTAACTTCAACTGGGCCATTTGAACGTAGGACACGATATAAAGTCTACATCGCCTCTTCTAACTAACATCCTATCCCAATAAGTATTCGGGTAGGAAGGCGCACTATTTGTCCATGTCCAATTCTCCCGCCCCGGATGATCGACACGAAACCTGTCGACCAGATCGCATCTTTCCATCAGGTCAACCAGGCTGGTCTCACATCTCTCCGTCCCTCTAGCTCCCCTCCCGACCATGTCTATTTTGGGATCAAAGATGGCATTCTAATCTCCCATTAGAACTACGCGTTTCGGACATGCGACGAACATGTCCAGATCCCGAAAAAAGGAGACCCTCTCTCGAGCGGTGCTGGGTGCATGAACCGCAATTACCCGGAACACAAAATCCTTCACGGCCACATCGGCCACGTCCAGCCTGCCCCCCCCCCATCCCTATGAATAGCGTCTATTGTCGCAGACAGAGTGCGTTTCACAAGCAAAGAGACACCCTTCCCCCGGGGATTCCTATATGCTGAGAAGACGTCGTAGTCTCTTGTCAGCACCTGACAATCCCCGGATGAAACAAAATGCATCTCCTGGATCGCAGCTACATCCACTCCCAGGAACAGGAGATCCCTCCGGATGTGAACCGCCCGGTTTGAAGACCTCAAGCCCCTTGCATTCAAACTAGCCAAGCGCAGAGTCATGAACTTACCTTAAGCAGTGTCGCACCCGGTTCCAAAGTCTGCCGGCAAAAGGACGCCGACGCTATGCGCCATGCTCAATGTGGCCAATTCTTTGGTGTCCTGGCCGCTGCGCGCAATGCCGCCGACGTCCAGGGGAAAGGTAAGTTTTAAGGCCCTATAGAGAGAAGGATGAACTAACATTGGGACCCTTCCATTGCATTCTGGTAAAAGTTCGTCCAGGGAGGGTTTTTTGTCCTTGGTGAATTTTATTCCCCGTATGGCTCCCTCCGTGGCCTCCAGCATTTGCCAGACAGAGCAGTTACGACCGGCTGGAAGCCTTACAAAAGTTGTTAAGAAGGGGGCCTCCGGGAAATTGGTGGGGTCTTCTATGTCTTTACCCCCTATATGGCTGAAGTCCAACAGAGGTTTTAAATTCCTCTTCTGCCGGAAGGATACGTCCATGCCGAAAGATAGGGGGTCAATTTTACACAATTCCCTCACCAATTTAAAGGGGAGGGGTCTTTCTTTGATTTTCCTCCGAGTCGGTGAGGAAGATTGGCTCCTTTTCCTCCCCGGTTCGACTAGTTTTAGCTGAGAGGATTCGGAGCTGGGTAGTGTATGTGCAGGTGTCTGTTTTGATAAATGCAGTGTGGGGGCTGGTGTTATTGCTGGTGTTGTTGTGGGGGCTATTGAAGGTGTTGGTGTGGGGGCCGGTGCTTGCAGAGTGGGGATAGGTTTTTTCTTCAAAATTGTTGTACTGGGGACTGGAGTTGGTTGTGTGGATATAGGTTTTGGAGGTGTAGGGGATGGTGTCTGCTCTATGGGGGGTTGGGCAATCTTTTCTTCCCTTATCCTCTTTTTTCCTTTCATTTGTTCTTTTTCTGAACCGGGGGGGAGCAAATTTTTTGGCATCTCCTCCTCACCAACTTCTTCCTCTTCGTCAGAGGATTTTTTGTTTTCTTTTTACCCCCTGCCGGTTTTTCGGCCTGGGGGCAATCTATTCATTTTGCTGCTGCTGCTGCTTCTGCTGTTCCTGTTGCTGTTGTTCCTGCGGTTGGACGAGTGGTGAGATCACGGTGGAAGCGGTCACATTCTTCCTCCCTTCCCTCACCACTGTGCTCCGTTCCTATTCTGCTCTTCCCAAGGGTTTTTTTTATCTTGGGGCTATTGTAGCAGAAATTGGAAGAGTGGTTGGAGCTGTCTTCAGAACCGGCACAGGAGCAGCCGATCGCGTTATTTGGCTGCAAACTTTTTGGGGGGCAGTTCTTTGCCATGTGGCCTATTTGTTGGCAAAACCAGAAGTGCGGGCGACGACCTTCTACCACGATCGGCATGTTCCAGCCTTTATGCATCAGCACCGACGGAATTGCAAGGAAGTCTGCCCGCATCAGCTTCATGGCGATCGTGTAGTCGGCCATGTGTAGTCCACTCCTGGACCTTACCGGGTCCACTTGTTCCACATCCCCAAACTGGCTAAAGTATGCGCCTAGGTAATCCGCGCACAGCTCAGGTGGGGCATTATAAATGCGGACACGGGTTCTCCTTCTGCCCTGGTATTCGGGCTGCAATTTTATGCTCCCGCTCCTTATCTCTTTCATGGAGAGACGTTCTGCTTCCTCCCGGGAGGAGAGCAAGATGTCCCACATGGCATAGCTCCTCTGGTTGCCGGAATGTTTAGCTTCTTAAGCAGCTCTGCCATATCCTCCTTTTTGAGTTACAGGAGGCGATTTTGCTTCAAGTCCGAGGTTACGAGGGACAAAACCCTGTCCTCAATCGCCTCCCAGCAACCAGGCACTGGCTGCAGTACACTCCCTTCAATGTACTGTTTATATATATTTTGATACAATTGTTTGTAATCCTGTGGGGACAACCTCTTCTCTGGGTTCTTCTTCCCCCAAGCGGACTCCCTTGGTGGTTCTGTTTTGACCTCCCCCTGGTCCCTGATGGTGGACCCAGAGACGCCTTGGCTCCCGGAAGCGGAGCCCCTCTTCTGGGGAGTCCGGAGGGTATTGGAAGTGTAGGGAATTGCCACATTGAGTGAAGCTGGCTCTTTTCCCTTTTCTGCTCCCTCGCTGGGGGAAGCCAGACTCCTTGCAATGGAGCCACTCACTGGGGGGCCATGCTTACCTCCACTGTAGAGGGCATCACCACATTGGGTGAAACCGCCTCTTTTCGTTTGTCTGCTCCCTCATTTGGGGAGTCAGCCTCTGGGGGAGCAACCCCTTTTTGGTTTGCATTCCCGCAATGGGGAATCATTTTCAGGGGAAGTCGGCCCTGGCATGATGACATCCGGGCGGTAAGCCTCGTCGGTGACCTTTGCGGGTCCCACTTCCCCACTGGGGGAGTCAACCTGCAGTGGAGCCTCCCTTTTTTGGTGTTCATTCTCGCATGGGGAGTCCTTTTTAGGAAAGTCTATATCCGGGCAGTATACGCTGTCCTTTTTGGCTCCCCCATTGGGGGAGTCGTCCTCTATGGGAGCAAATGTATTGGTGGGGTCCGGGCTGAGGGATGTGTCAGGCTCCCCAGCGTTCTTGGTGTTGGTGGTGGTAAATGAAGAAATCTCTTCTATGTCTCTGCCAGTAAAAATAATAATAAAAGAAAGAAGTGTGATGAAAGTTCACGATTTCAACTGGCGTGGAGACAGTGTCGACTATAGAGCCGGTTTTGGCATGCTCTCAGGGCGCCAAAACATGGCTTTGCCTCCCCTCTTTGGGGAGGAGTGAGTTTATTGCTTAGGCGCCCCTACTGGGGAATCCCGACAGGCCAGAGTGCTCACGTTCTAAGGCGCTGGCTTTTCAAGTCCCACTTTCCCGACCCGACCTTGGGTCACATCTTACCTTGTGGGAGTAAGATAAAACTGGCCTTGTGCATAACCTCCTGGAGAGGAGGTAAATAAACACTCCTTGTCTTGGCTTTTTGGCTAAGATCAACGTGTAGTCTGTTCCGATGGATACTGCATCCCATAGACTGGTATCGTTTAAGTTTTATTTTACTTCAACATTTTTTTATACATAACATATATAAGTGTATTCTTATGTAAAATAAACAGAGTAAGATGCGAGTATTCCTGAATCTAAAAACCCACCCCTTAGGGGACCACGGGTCATATTTCATCGGGGGAGGGGGGGGGGGGTTCAGTTATTTTTCATTATATTTTATAGTAATTGGAAATTACTGAGTCATATTGTAATTAAATTACGTAATACCTTAAGTTCATGAAAAAATAAAAATGGTGTCATGTACTAATCCGATAAAAGTGCTGACTCACTGAACATGTCCCATAATCCCTTGCCGGATGTACCCGGTATTGCCCTAAATTCTGTCCGGTTGTATAAGGTCAAACCATAACTTCTGTCCGGATGCATCAATAACATCATAAGAAGGCTACGTTAAGAGTGTGTAGTGAAACAAGGGTTGCTCAATCACATCCGCACCTGGCCACCAGTAAGAGAGATTCAGCGTTTTCCGGGAGAAAAGTGCACAATGTCCTAGATAGAGCTGCAGTAGTGATAGATTTGTATAGGACCCAGCACCGGGAGTGCTTCTACAATATAGGAGCCGGAGACTTCTGCAGAATAGGAACCATGTGGGCTTCTAGAGTATAGGGACCATGGGTGCTTATACAGTATAGGACCCAGCAGCGTGGGTGCTTCTACAATACAGGACCCGGAGGCTTCTGATGAATAGCGACCATGGGTGCTTCTGCAGTATATAAACCAGGGGTGCTTCTATAGTATAGGACCGAGCACCGGGGGTGCTTCTACAATATAGGAAGCGGAGGCTTCTGCAGAATAGGAACCATGGGTGCTTCTAGAGTATAGGGACCAGGGGTGCTTATACAGTATAGGACCCAGAACCGGGGGTGCTTCTACAATATAGGACCCGGAGGCTTCTGCAGAATAGTGACCATGGGTGCTTCTGCAGTATAAGGACCAGGGGTGCTTCTACTGTATAGGACGCAGAAACGGGGGTGCTTCTACAATATAAGAACCAGAGGCTTCTGCAGAATCGGGAGCATGGGTGCTTCTAGAGTATAGGGACCAGGGGTTCTTATACAGTATAGGACCCAGCACCGGGGGTGCTTCTACAATATAGGACCCTGATGCTTCTGCAGAATAGCGACCATGGGTGCTCCTACAGTATGGGGACTAGGGGTGCATCTACAGTATAGGACACAGCACCTGGGGTGATTCTACAATATAGGAACCAGAGGCTTCTGCAGAATAGCGACCATGGGTGCTTCTGCAGTATAGGGACCAGGGGTGCATCTACTGTATAGGACGCAGCACCGGGGGTGCTTCTACAATATAGGACTCGGAGGTTTCTGCAGAATAGCAACTGTAGATGCTTCTGCAGTATGGAGACAAGGTGTGCTTCTACAGTATAGGACCGAGCACCAGGGGTGCTTCTACAATATAGGACCCGGAGGCTTATTAAGAATAGGAACCATGGGTACTTCTGCAGTAATGGGGCCAGGGGTGCTTCTACAGTATAGGACCCAGCACCGTGGGTGCTTCTACAATATAGGACCCGGAGGCTCCTGCAGAATAGCGACCATGGGTTCTTCTGCAGTATAGGGACCAGGGGTGCTTTTACAGTATAGGACCCAGCACCGGTGGTGCTTCTACAATATAGGAACCGGAGTATTCTGCAGAATAGGAACCATGGGTGGATCTACAGTATAGGGACCAGGGGTGCTTCTATAGTATAGGACCGAGCACCGGGGGTGCTTCTACAATATAGGACCCGGAAGCTACTGCAGAATAGCGACCATGGCTGCTTCTGCAGTATAGGGACCAGGGCTGCTTCTAAAGTATAGGACGGAGCACCTGGTTTGCTTCTTCAATATAGGACCCAGGGGCTTCTGCAGAATAGGAACCATGGGTGCTTCTACAGTATAGGGACCATAGGGGCTTCTACAGTATAGGACCCAGCACTCGGGGTCCTTCTACAATATAGGACCAGGAGGCTTCTGCAGAATAGGAACCATGGGTGCTTCTACAGTATAGGGACCAGTGGTGCTTCTACAGTATAGGACCCAGCACCGGGGGTTCTTCTACAATATAGGACCCAGAGGCTTCTGCAGAATAGCGACCATGGGTTCTTCTACAGTATAGAGACCAGAGGTGCTTCTACAGTATAGGACCCAGCACCAGTGGTGCTTCTACAATATAGGACCTGGAGGCTTCTGCAGAATAGGAACCATGAGTTCTTCTACAGTATAGGGACCATGCGTGCTTCTACAGTATAGGACCCAGTACCGGGGGTGTTTCTACAATATAGGACCCGGAGGCTTCTGCAGAGTAGGAACCATGTGTGCTTCTACATTATTTTTTTTTATTTCTATAACTGAACATAATTCTATGTATGAGGGAAGGATGAAAGAATTTTTAGGGGGGCGGTCAAAATTTTTTTTTTTTGTCATCAAAAATATTTATGTGTATACGGGAGGTTGAAAAAAAATAATTGGGGGGTAAAAAACATTTTTTTTTCTTTTTTAAACTAAAAAAATTTCTATATGGGGGAGGGTAAAAAAAATTAGGGGGGGGAGGTTCAAAAAATTTTTTATTTTTATTTTTCATTAAAAATATTTATATGTATGGGGTAGGATTTAAAAAAAAAAACTGTTCGGGGGAAGGTAAAATTTTTTTTGTTTTCCTTTTTTGAACTAAATATATTTCTATGTATGGGGGGGAAATTGGCGGGGGGGTCAAAACTTTTTATTTTTTATTTTTCCTTTTTAATTAAAAATATTTCTAAGTATGGGGGAGGATAGAAAAAAAAATTCTTGGGGGGGGCAAAAAAAAATTTCTTTTTTTCTTTTTTTAACTAAAAATATTTATATTTATGATAGTGGCAATACATGAATTAACACTGAGTGGTGATAGATACGTATGTAGCATTTGCACCGGGTGGGCGATATGTACATATTTAGTATTTGCACTCTGGGCAGCAATAAGTACATATGTAGTATGCACACTGGGGCGGCGATAGGTACGTATATAGTATGCACACCAGGGTGGTGATAGATATGTATATTGTATGAACACCGGGTCGAAGATAAGTACCTATATAGAAGGCGTAGACAGAGGTGGTACTTTTCATAGAAATATTTCATGCTATTGCCCTGGTAAACATAGGATGAAATGGTGGAGAAGAAACAGTTTTGCAATAGGCAAAATTAGAAAGTAACGGTGAAATAGGGCAACCAGGGAAGAGAAAGGTAGGAAGATAAAGAGACGGCTATAGAGAGAGCGAGAGAAACTGAAGTTTGAATATAAAGATGTTACACATGCGATTTTACTTCAATTATATGTTTTTATGACCCCGAGCAATGCCGGGTAGCCCTGCTAGTCTCTTATATAAAGGGCAGTTGTCTGTATGTATGTATGTCTGTATGTTTGTATGTGAAGCTTTTCCTCCGAGCATACCCAACAAACAGTCACACGGTTAACATCATCATGACCGGCCAGCCCTGGGACGTGTAATATCCGAGAACCGGAAAAAAAAATGACTCTTCGGGGGTCGACTGACCACTTTTCTCCAATGAGGGGTGCCTTTTTCCTTGATTTTCAACGTTGTTTAGTACTAATTTGAGAAAAAACAATGCTATCATGTATAATTTGAGAAATATGCAAAGTCACGCTTTAAACAGGAAATGACGTCAGAGGAAAAGAGTGTAGGGAAGAAAATCACTCACACTATAACCTTCTTTCCCTCTCACTCCCACCCTTTCTTAATTAATATTCCTTCCTCTCTTATGCCCTTTCTGTTGTCATGATACCACCCTCCTAGGCATTACCTCCTCCTTTTTGAGAGGTGTGGATATAGTGTAGTATCTGTTTAGAGGAGAGAGTGTCAGCATTCGCCGGTGTGAGCACCTCAGACCAAATTTTTTTTTGGGGGGGGGGGCATTGTGAGCAAATTTGAGAGCGAGAGGGTCGGCATTCGCCGGTGGGGCGGCTCAGGCCAAATTCAAGTGAAGGGTGTTTTTTTTATTTAACTTAAAATACTTCTCAGGGTTGGGGGAGGGGGGGGGGTAGAAGGATGTAGGGGTCGGGGAAAATTTTAGGGGTCAGGCCAGACTTTTTAGGGGTCAGGCCAAATTTTTATCTTTTTTTTGTTTTGAACTCAAAATATTTCTCAGGGTTGGGGGAGAGTGAAAAATTAGTTGGAAGGGGGGCTGGAGAGATTGAGGGGTCAGGGAAAATTTTAGGGGTCAGGCCGAACTTTTTAGGGGTCAGGCCAAATTTTTTTTTGTTTTTTTTGTTTTGAACTCAAAATATTTCTCAGGGTTGGGGGAGAGTGAAAAATTAGTTGGGATTGGGGCTGGAGAGATTGAGGGGTCGGGGAAAATTTTAGGGGTCAGGCCAATTTTTTTTATTTTTTTTATGTTTGAACTTAAAATATTTCTCAGGGTTGTGGGAGAGTGAAAAATTAGTAGGAAGGGGGCTGGAGAGATTGAGGGGTCGGGGAAAATTTTAGGGGTCAGGCCGAACTTTTTAGGGGTCAGGCCAAATTTTTTTTTTTTTTTTTTGTTTTGAACTCAAAATATTTCTCAGGGTTGGGGGAGAGTGAAAAATTAGTTGGGATGGGGACTGGAGAGATTGAGGGGTCGGGGAAAATTTTAGGGGTCAGGCCGAACTTTTTAGGGGTCAGGCCACATTTTTTTTTTGTTTTGAACTCAAAATATTTCCTAGGGTTGGGGAGAGTGAAAAATTAGTTGGGATGGGGGACTGGAGAAATTGAGGGGTCGGGGAAAATTGTAGGGGTCAGGACAAACTTTTTATGGATCGGTCCAAATTTAAATTTTTTTTAAATAAATTATTTCTCAGGGTTAGTAGAGAGTAAAAAAAAAGTTGTGCTATGGTTAGGGAATCCCCTCAGCCACCGCCCGGGCAAATTTAACTTCTAACCGTTTTTCTGCTTTAGCCTTCTTTAAGGCGAGGCTCTGGCTATACTGCACAGAAAAACTTCTAATTTAAGTTTTTAAGTTAACCCACAACTAAGTTCCGGTAACCGCCCCCACTAGAGCTCGCAGTATGAGTAATATCAGCTTTTCCCGGAAGTAACGTATCTCCAGCAAGGAGGTATTTAACTTCCAGTACCCAGCTAATTTAGGTCTAGTCCCTAGGTTCAAACTTGCCACAACTAGTTTGTGGTCAGAGTGTCCTAACCAGTGGAACTTTGGGCAAGATAGAAAGTCTGCTTCGCTTCTTCTAATTAACATCCTGTCCAAGTAAGTGCTTGCACGGGAAGGCTCACTAGAGTGCCAAGTCCACATCTTCCGCCCCGGGTGCTCAAGACGGAACCTATCAACCAGATCGCATGAGACCATCAGGTTAGACAGGCTGCTCTCGCACCTATCCGTCGGTCTAGTCCCGCCCACTCTATCTATCTTAGGATCAAGGATGGCATTCCAATCACCCATTACAACTAGCTGCTCCGAACCCGCGAGGAACACCTCCAACTATCGAAAAAAGGAAACCCTCTCTGCAGGAGTGTTAGGCGCATAAACCGCTACTATCCGAAACTTGCTGTTGCTAACGGCAACATCAGCCACGACCAGCCTGTTTTTTCCGCATCTGTGTGCACAATGTTTACCCTTGCGGCAAGGCTACGACTCACTAACAAGGAAACTCCCCTAGCATCACGGCTGCTGAATGCTGAGAAGACATTGTAATGTCCAGACAGCACCTGACAGTCGTCAATCAAGTCATAGTGGGTTTCCTGTAGCGCAGCCACATCTATGTTGCGGGCCATGAGTTCCCTCAGCACGCGATCAGCATTGCTTCAGGATCTCATGCCCCTGGTGTTGAGACTTGCCAAGTTTAACCTTGTGAACATGAGCACTATTCAGTGTTGATCACCAGCCTAAAATCCTCAGGAGTGAGGACGCCACAGGTCTGTCCCAAACTGCCTGTCAGCAGATCGGTCGTAACTTGACTGCCTCGGGCCCAACCTCCGACGTCCAGAGGGAACGTGAGTTTGACAGCACGGTAAAATAAAGGGTGAAAATAAATGGAGACCCTACCCCCGCCTGCCATCTGTTCGAACTTCTTCAGCGATGCATGCTCCTTTTCTTTTCCAGCTTGATGCCTTGAACTGAACCTGATGCTGCCTCGTTGACCATCCACCACAGGGCCTTCATCCGACCGCACTGCTGGGGCCTCAGGAAGGACATCACCATTGGGGCGTCAGGAAAGTTCCGGGGCTCGTCAACGGGCTTGCCGTCGATTGACGTCAAGTTCCGTAGCGGTCCCAAAGCTGACTTATGGTGTATATTTAATGTTGATGTGGAGGTTAGAGGATCCACTTTGCAGATCTGTTCCCCGGGTAAAAAAGGGAGCTTCTTGCTTCGTGTCGTTCTAACAGGTT
Organism: Sepiola atlantica; assembly: GCA_963556195.1. Taxonomy (NCBI): domain Eukaryota; kingdom Metazoa; phylum Mollusca; class Cephalopoda; order Sepiida; family Sepiolidae; genus Sepiola; species Sepiola atlantica. The sequence goes on along the minus strand of OY744549.1, from coordinate 31,066,491 downwards.
TGGGGGATATAGGTTTGGTTTCGGACCCCTCACTTCCTGTTACAGGTGCTCTCTCTATCGACTGAGAGTGGGGTGCAGCTTAGGGGGGGTGCAGTAGGGGTGGGAGTGGAGGTTGTGAGTTCAGCTGGGATTGGGATGGGAGTAGGGGTAGGCGTTGAAAGTTCAGTCTGGGGTGAGGTGAGTGGTAATGATACTTCAGCTGTGGATGTAGTGGTTGTGGGTAATGAGAGTTCTGCTTGGGCTGTGGTTAGGGTGGGGGTGGTGGTGTTGGGAAGTGGGAGTTCAGCTGGGGCTGGGGTTTTGGGTAATGAGAGTTCAGCTGGGGCTGGGGTGGGGGTGGTGGTGTTGGGAAGTGGGAGTTCAGCTGGGGTATTGGGTAATGAGAGTTCAGCTGGGGCTGGGGTGGGGGTGGTGGTGTTGGGAAGTGGGAGTTCAGCTGGGGTATTGGGTAATGAGAGTTCAGCTGGGGCTGGGGTGGGGGTGGTGGTGTTGGGAAGTGGGAGTTCAGCTGGGGTATTGGGTAATGAGAGTTCAGCTGGGGCTGGGTGGGGGTGGTGGTGTTGGGAAGTGGGAGTTCAGCTGGGGTATTGGGTAATGAGAGTTCAGCTGGGGCTGGGGTGGGGGTGGTGGTGTTGGGAAGTGGGAGTTCAGCTGGGGTATTGGGTAATGAGAGTTCAGCTGGGGCTGGGGTGGGGGTGGTGGTGGATGTGTTAGTAGAGAGTTCAGTTGGGATCGGGACCGTGGCCTGAGGGGTGCTTTGCTCCATTTCTTCCTCTGGAGGGAGTTGGAGTGCAGCCTCTTTCTTTTCCTGGCTTTTTTTCTTGGGGAGTTTAGGTTGGTCTGTACTAGCCTCTGCGACCAGACCGGGGGCTGTTCTGCCTGTCTCTGCTTCGTCCCCTTCCGATTCTGAGGAGGGAACCTGCAGTTTCCGCTTTGTCGCAGGTGCTCTGCTTGATTGTTCAGCTTGTTGAGTCTCCTGCTCGGGGGCCATACTCTGTTTGTTAACTTTGGGGACAGGAGTAGAGGCTGGGGCTACAGTCTTTTGGGTATTTTTCCGCACTACCGTGGTCCAGCCCTCTTCATCCGGGGTTTTACTTTCCTCACTCGTCACTGTTCTGGTTGTTGGTGCTGTGACTGCAGTGGGGACCCTTGTTCTTTTAGGGCAGAATTTGGACATGTGGCCCCTCTCTTGGCAGTGCCAACAATGTGGTCGTCTGCCCTCCACTATAACCGACAGGGTCCAAGTTTCATACCTGAGCAGTGCTGGTATATTGTGGAAGCCATTCCTGTTCAGCTTCATACGTAGGATGTAGTGACCCAGCACCACTCCTTTGAGACCTCTGACAGGAGCGACTGCCATTACATCCCCATACTGGCTCATGAAGGCTCCGAGCTGTTCCGCTTGGATGTATGGCGGGACGCCAAAGATGGTCACCATCGTCCTTCTCTGGCTCAGGTATTCAGGCTGGAGTTTTATTTTTTTCCACCTGCGGTAAGTTCTGTCTGCTTTTTCGGCTTCTTCTGGGGTGGGGAACAGAGCGTCCCACATAGCGTAGCTCTTGTGACATAGATATTGCATGGGGATTTGCAGATCCGCAAGGAGCTCCACCATGGTTTCCTTTTTAACCCCAGTCAGTCCTCTCTACTTAGCATCCGTGGTGATGAAGGACACTATTCTTTTTTGGATGCTCTCCCAAACACCAGGCACGGGCTTCAGAATGTTGCCCTCTGTGTATTTTGCATATCTGGTGCGGAAGAGCTCTCTGTAGCCTTCGGGTGACAGCTGTGACTGTGGTCCCCAATTGGCTGTCACCGCTGGCACTATCTGTGGTTACGCTTGAGGTATGGCGGCATCCAGGTCGCCACCATCGACTTCAACTGCTGTTTGTTGGGTAGATGTGGTGGAGAAGACAGTGCCTCTGTTCAACGTCAACTCTGACTGTGAGTTGAACGTTCCCACAGTTCTCGACAGAGTGGGCCAGTCTCCAGGAGTGGTCAAGGGAGAGCTGGCACACCCAGATGTTGGGGCTTTTGCGCTTACTCCTCCCCTTTTTCCCCTGGGTCTGGAGCTGTCGGACAGTTTTTTGCTCTTCAAGCGAGCAGCCCCTTCTGCTGTTAGTGCATCTGGGCCGTAAGTCCTGTTCAAATCTTGTTTCCCTCCATGGTTGGAGGAACTCCGGGTAGGCAAGTTACTCTTTAGGGGGAAGCTGGCTCCCATTCAGGGATGAGATCCTGCGTGAGATGCTGCAATGAATCCACATTGGGGGAGTCGCTGTTCTCAGGGAAATCCGGGTGGTATGCCCTGTCACCTTCTTCCATTTTGGGGGAGCTGTCTTTTCAGGTAGCAACCCAGCTTCTGCTTGGTTCTCGGCTCCCAATGTTGTTTGGAGTAGGCAAACCCGGTGCGCTTTTATGCTGCCGGCAAGCTGTGTCCTTTGAGATAGCTCCCCGGCTGGTGGATCGCCCCTCTTGGGAGCATCTCTTTCAATGTTTGGTCTCCCATCAGGGAGTGCTTCTACAGTATAGGACACAGAACCGGGGGTGCTTCTACAATATAGGACCCGGAGGCTTCTGCAGAATATGAACCATGGGTGCTTCTACAGTATAGGGACCAGGGGTGCTTCTACAGTATAGCACCTAGCACCGGTAGTGCTTCTTCAATATAGGACCCGGAGGCTTCTGCAGAATAGCGACCATGGGTGTTTCGGCAGTATAAAGGCCAGGAGTGCTTCTACAGTATAGGACCCAGCACCGGTGGTGCTTCTACAATATAGGACCCGGAGGCTTCTGCAGAATAGGAACCATGGGTGCTTTTATAGTATAGAGACCAGGGGTGCTTCTACAGTATAGGACCCAGCACCCGGGGTGCTTCTACAATATAGGATCCGGAGGCTTCTGCAGAATAGGAACCATGGGGGCTTCTACAGTATAAGGGCCAAGGGTGCTTCTAAAGTATAGGGACCAGGGATGCTTCTACAGTATAGGACCCAGCCCTGCGGGTGCTTCTACAATATAGGACCCGGAAGGGGTCTGCAGAATAGGAACAATGCATTCTTCTACAGTATAGGGACCAGGTGTGTTTATACAGTATAGGACCCAGCAGCGGAGGTGCTTCTAATATATAGGAACCGAGGGCTTCTGCAGAATAGCGACCATATGTGCTTCTGCAGTATAGGGACCAGGGGTGCTTCTACAGTATAGGACGCAGTGGGGGGGGGGTGCTTCTACAATATAGGACCCGGAGGCTTCTACAACGTAGGAACTATGGGTGCTTCTACAGTATAGGGACCATGAGTGCTTCTACAGTATAGGACCACGCACCAGGGGTGCTTCTACAATATAGGACCCGGAGGGTTCTGCAGAATAGGAACCATTTGGGCTTCTACAGTATAGGGACCAGGGGTGCTTCTACAGTATAGGACCTAGCACCGGTGGTGCTTCTACAATATAAGACCTGGAGGCTTCTGCAGAATAGCGATCATGGGTGCTTCTACAGTATAGGGACCAGGGGTGCTTCTACAGTATAGGACCCAGCACCGGTGGTGCTTCTACAATATAGGACCCGGAGGCTTCTGCAGAATAGGAACCATGGGTGCTTCTACAGTATAGTGGCCAGGTGTGCTTCTACAGTATAGGACCCAGCACCGGAGGTTCTTCTACAATATAGAACCCAGAAACTACTGCAGAATAGCGACCATGGGTGTTCTGCAGTATAGGGACCAGGGGTGCTTCTACAGTATAGGACCCAGCACCGGGGGTGCTGCTACAATATAGGACCCGGAGGCTTCTGCAGAATAGGAACCATGGGTGCTTCTACATTATAGGGGCCATGGGTGCTTCTACAGTATAGGACCTAGCACCGGGAGTGCTTCCACAATATACGACCCGGAGGCTACTGCAGAATAGGAACCATGGGTTCTTCTACGGTATAGGGAAAAGGGGTTCTTTTACAGTATAGGACCCAGCACCGGGTGTTCTTCTACAGTATAGGACCCGGAGGCTTCTGCAGAAAATTCTTTCTTTAACTGAACATATTTCTATGTATGGGGAGTGTGAAAGAAAAATTTTCTGGGGGGGAGGGGGAATCTTTTTCTTTTTTTTTTTCATCAAAAATATTTATATGTATGGGAGAGGGTAAAAAAAAAAATTAGCGGATGGTTAAAATTTTTATTTTTTATTTTTTACATCAAAAATACTTATATGTATGGGGGAGTTGAAAAAAAATTCGGGGGCTTGGGGGGGGGGGGCGGGTAACAACATTTTTTTTTTCTCTTTTAAACGAAAAATATTTCTATATAGGGGAGGGTAAAAAAAAAATTTCGGGGGGGGGGTTCAAAAAATTGTATTTTTCATAAAAAATATTTATATGTATGGGGGAGGATTAAAATAAAAATTTTCGGGGGCGAAGGTAAAATTTTTTTTTTTTCCTTTTTTGAACTAAATATATTTCTATGTATGGGGGGGGGGAAATTTGGGGGGGTCAAAACTTTTTTAATTAAAAAATATTTTTAAGTATGGGGAAGGATGAAAAAAATCTTTTCTTGGGGGGGGCAAAAAATTTTTCTTTTTTTAACTAAAAATATTTATATTTATGATAGTGACAATACATGAATGAACACTATTTTCTTTTTCTAACACGACAGGGGAGCATTAATATGAGTTCTTAGGTATGCGAACTAGCTTGGAGATAGGTACATATATAGTATGTGCACATAGGCGGCAATAAGTACGTATAGATAACATGCGCACCGGGGTGGTGATAGGTATGTATTTAGCATTCACACCGGGACGCGATAGGCACGTATTTAGCATTCAGGGGTGGTGATAGGTACGTATTTAGCATTTAAGGGTGGCGATAATTACTTATATAGCATGTGCACATGGGCGGCAATAAGTACGTATATAGCGTGCGCACCGGGCCAGTGATAGGTATGTATTTAGTATTCGCACTGGGGTGGAGATAGGTACATATTTAGTATTCGCACCGGGGCGGCGATTGGTACATATTTAGCATTCACACCGGGGCGGCGATATGTACATATTTAGTATTCGCATTGGTGTAGCGATAGGTACTTATGCAGTATGCACACCGGGGCGGCAATAGGTAAGTATTTAGCATTCGCAGTGGGGCGGCAATAGGCACGTATTTAGTATTCGCACCGGTGCGGCGATAGGTACTTATATAGTATCTGCACCCAGGCGGTGATAGGTACTTATATGGTATCTGCCCCGGGGTTGCGATAGGTGTGTATATATTATGTGCACTGGGGCGGCGATAGGTACATATATAGTATGCGCACCAGGATGGCGATAGATACGTATATAGTATGAATACCGGGTCGGAGATAAGTACCTATATAGAAGGCGCAGACAGAGGTGGTACTTTACATAGAAATATTTCATACTATTGCCCTGGTGAACATAGGATGAAATGGTGGAGAAGAAACAGTTTCGCAAAAGGCAAAATTAGAAAGTAGCGGTGAAATGGGGCGACCAGGGAAGAGAAAAGTAGAACGATAAAGAGACGGCTATAGAGAGAGGGAGAGAAATAGAAGTTTTAATATAAAGATGTTATACAGGCGATTTTACTTCAATTATATGTTTTTATGACCCCGAGTAACACCAGGTGGTCCCGCTAGTCAATAATAAAAGGGAATTGAAAACGATCCTATCTTGTGGTGTTGAAGCAAGCAGCTTTTCTTTTAAGAACAAGTCATAAAAAAGGGTTACACTTAAAAATCAGGGACTGAATTTTGAGTGACTTCTTCAAACGAAAGCAAGATAGAGAGAGAGAGAGAAAGAGGGGAGTTCCTTCAAGTCAGGGCCGAGCGACACCTAACGGATAAAAAAGGAACTATAAGGGGAGATAACTCCAGTTCCTAAATTTACATTTATGACGAGAGTGCAATAATCAACAATAACATCTGATGCTAATTTACACGTGTAAAAATTTGGTGCCATGCAATCACGTTATACTATTTTAAAATCAGTATTTAAAAATAAGATTTAATCTCTTTTGAAGTACATAATATCGACTGTTTTAAGTCTTTTTTGGGGGGGGAGGGGGGAGGGGGGTAGTTCTCTCACCTCTTTTTTTAAAATAGAGGGCAAGTCAGCCTTATTTTTTTATAATTATTTTTTTAATTATTAACACATTAGAAATACTGTTTTTCATAATTATATTTTTTAGTATAAATAATTACATCAATCTGTTTTTAATAATAGGAATGTTTCTGTAGGGTTTAATATTTTGAAATAGTTTCTTTAAAAATATTTTTAAAATATATTATTTATTATTTTTCATAATTGGAATGTTTCTGAAGGGTTGAATATCATTTTGAAATAGTTTCTTTAAAAATTATTTTTTTAAATAGATTATTTACTATTTTCCTTATAATTGGAATGTCATTCTTTTTCTTTAGTTTTAAAATATTTTTTAAATAGATTATATCGAGTGAAATAAAAAAAAATCCGCCCAAAATCTAAGCGGTGGAAAATGATGAGAAGCTATTTTTCGATAAACACCGCTTGTCAATTTCCGATTTCATCACCTAACCAGAAGCCACATCAAGTAGACTGTTTCTCTTTTACCGATTTTAATCTGTTTCCTCATGGGAACAAATAAATCTATTAATGTATTATCCTTATCTTTAATTCATTTTGTATTCCGTTCCTTTTTCTTTTTTCAATCTTTTCAATATTTTATTATATCAATAAATAATACTAAATCAGCTTTTTATTTATTTAAAAAAGAAACGAACATTACAAATATTAAACTGCAGAAGAATGAACAAAACAATTCCGCACAAAATCAGTTTAACAATTTTATTTTGACCTGAATGAGATTGGTGACTGAACTTACTGTATAAATTAAGTACATTTTATGCCTCCCATTTCTTCCCAAACGCTCAATTAAAATCATAAAATATTAAAATCAATAAAATTAAAATAAGTTTTTTTCTTTCCAAAAAAAATTGCACTGTCGTCGATGGTGTTTTCTTTTATTTTTTACTTCTTTAATTTTCTGCGAAGTTGTTTTTTGCGTCGCCATTTTGAAAGTACAGAACACGTTCGACTCATCACAACACTAAATTCGCCATCCTTCAGCCGTGTTCGTATTTAAAACAAGCCAAACGAAAGAAGATTGGATAAATGTAAGTATGCTGTTATTGTAATTAGTTTACGTTTTTTATAAATATTTTGTTATTAATTTTCCAAAGAAATGACATGTTATTCTCTAATCGAAATAGAACACATTTTTGGAGGGAAAATGTCGGTAATTGGTAGGTACGTGCAAATCAATGGCTGATTCCCAAAAATGAAAAAACATTTTGACCCCCCCTTCACTTAAAAATACACCAAAATTCAGGAAATCAAGCAATTTTACTGAAATTTTCAATATTTATTAATCAACAATCACGGAATATAATGAAACCATTATTTTTTTTTAAATCTTAGTGAAAAAGTATTATTTTTTTAAAAGAAAATACACCTTTACTAAAGTTATATTTTTATATATTAATAAAAAAAAATGCATGATTTTTTAAATTTTACTTATGTAAATAAAGGATCGTAGATGTTAACAAATAAATTTTTTTTCCAAAATTTTTCATATATATTACGAAAAAGGCCAGTAAATACCGTGTTAATAAAATCACTATAACTCGAAGAAAAATTAATTCTTTGAATTAGCGATATTATTATTGAATAAAGCATTGTTTAATCAATATTTTCACCAAAAAAATAATATAATTGCAAAAAATATTTCATGCGATTTTAATGATTAAAGTTTTTGGAAAAATAAAAAATGCGACGTAATTATATTTCCCTTTCATAGAGAAACGAGTCATCATCAGCGCAAGAATTTATTGTTATAATCTTGAAAATAAACCAAATATTTACACATTTGTAACTCAGTAAGTTAACGAAAAAAAGAATTTAAAAAATTGAATAATTTCTACTAACGATCGATCCGCAAGGCTATGGAAGGCACGCTATGTAATAATCAAGCGCAATTAGACCTCCCACCATTCACTCCCACTTAATTTTTCTCAATTTCGTTAATTTCACAATTGGACAGATAAAACGTAAGTTGTTCTTTGTTTTTTTTTCATTAATAAATATTCTTTAAAAAGTTTAAAATTTATTAATAAATAAATAGTTCAAATATGACATTTTCTTTAAAATTGAATTTTATTTATTTAATTATAAATAATTGTTATTAACAAAAAATTAAAACGTTAACAATAATTTGTTAATGTTTTAATTTTTTTCAATGAATATTTATTTACTTTTTCACACTGAAAATTAAATACTATTTTAGCTTAAAATAAAAAAATACCCATTAAGTTTTATTTTTAAAGAATTAATGTATTTTAAAATTAAATTAATTCTATAAAAATAAATCGAGTAATGTAATTGTTCAAGTTTTTAATCAATCATCATGTAAAAATAATTGATCCAATTGAAGGATTTCGTAACGTTAACGTAAAAATAATTTTAACATTTGAAAGAAAGTTATTTCAAATTCTAAGGAAATCATTGGTAAACAATTTCTTTAGCTTTTTTTTACAGATATGCTTAAAGAAGCACCATTATTATTTTTTAAACATTTCCATAAATTATTTTGCAAAACATTTGTAATGGGGGGAGGGAATCCCCAAACTGTTAAAATCATTTTGACACCACTCTTCAGTTTTTAAAAAAAAGTTAATTTTTTTAAAGTTATAACATTAAATATAAATCTTTGTAGATAACATAATTAAAATCTTAATTCTGTACATTCGAAAATATTATAATTAAATAAGATTTTCTTTTTTTTTTCATTACAGAAAAATTTAATTAAATTTCTTATTACATTTTCTTTTAATTTTTAGATGTCTATGCTATCATATATCCAGGAGCAGTATCCTATAGTTCAGAATTCTCATCCAGTTTTAGTTGGGCACATATTAAAGAAATTTATCGATAAGGATTTTTCACAGAATAGAATACAAGAATGGGCTACTGTGGAAAACAGACGAAATGGTTACCCACCAATAACCAGTTCTATGATTTGTAAATTGAAAGTATTTTTCAAGAAAAGGCATAATTTACATTTAACCGCCTTCAAAAACGTGTGCAAAACTGAAGCCCATGCATGTATCCTCTCGACTACAACTAACACCTCTCGGATTTATACTAAATCAACAACTGCATCCATTGCATCTGCCTCTACTTCTCCAACTAATAAACTTTTGTTAACAAAACTAGCAAAAGTAAAAAAAGAACTTTCCTTCCTAAAAAGAAAATTTTGCAAGGGAGCCCTATAAGCAAAAGCATAACTCATTTATGGGAAATTGATGGTCGAATTCAGAGATTCACAGGGGAAATAACAAGTTTTGAAAACAACGTTTATGAAATTTGTTATTTTCCTATTCCTGAAGATGAACTTCAATTATCCATATATGAATTTGGTGCCGATTTGCTTCTCAAAGACCTCTGGTTTCTGGATCGGTGATGTGTACGTTGACTGCTATAAGGAAGATGAGCTAAGAAGATGAGGAAATAACCCCAAAACGGCCCTTTTCAGGGCCACCAAATTTTAATGAAATTTTTTCAACTACATATGCAAAATAAAAGCGATCTTTTATGATTATAATATATAATGGATACATAAATTGGTTGGTATAGACATGGTTAGAGTAGGTTTGGCATAAGGTTTACGGTCAGTTAGCTTGGGTCCTAATCTGCACCAGTACATAAAAATAAAAATAAGGGAAAATTATTAAAAAACCTTCTGTTCAAAAAAAAATAATAAATTCGTGTCTTCCATACTTGTCAATTTAATGTAGACATATTTTTCGTAACCTTAAAAAATAAAGAAATTAAGTTATAATCATTTTTCAATTTCTATAAAGCATAACTTCCATATAAATTTTTTTAAATAAAAATAAATATTACTGCAGTTCAGGGCTTCCATACTTTCAGATTTGGTCGCCAACTTTTGTTTACACTTACATAAACAACAAAATGCGCTCGTGATGTATCTTTTATTTTTTATTTTGGATAATTCGGCAAGTTTTAGTAGAAAAATGAAGGTCATTTTTTTTTTAATTCACTCTCTTAAGACTAAATTTAATAATTTTCTTTGAAATAGTTCCAAAAAATTGATATTTATCTTTCCAACGAATTTAAAACGTATTTTTATCGAATTGCAGTTTTGATCAATTTTTGATGTTTATAGAGGTTTTTGACAACATTTTTAATTCTATTTTTTTTTTCAAACGTAAATATACATTTGTTTCCTTTTATATAATAACATTAGGCTTTTATCTTTCAAACACAATCAAAAGTTAAACGAAAACTGCTTTAAAAAATTAAGAAAAGACACTTTTAAGAACGAGGGTCAGTGCAAGCGGCCATTTTTTTTGCACGTACCTAGTAATTGGGATTAGTAAACATAAACCTTTTGAAACTGAGTAAATATGAATTTAATCAATAATTTTACAAATATATCAAATTTTACTTTCGAATTGAGATGGAACCAATTTTGCGATGGAAAAGGTTGATAATTGGGGACAGATAATCATAAACTTAAAACTAATTAAAACAATTTAATCTTTTAGCAGATGTAATTTTAAATAAATTCGGTAGATAATAGCATAACTTTATTTGTGTATTAACAATTTCGTCGCTTGTTCGTAATACTTCACCACCCGTTTAAAAAAAAACTTTTTTACTGACCTTTTTTTTTTCATCGGTGTACAATTACCTATCTCGCTAGAGAATTCCGTGTTTTTAAAAAAATTCTTTCTAAATTTTAGATTTAGAGTGGGGATCAGTTTCCTATGTAAATTTAACGTAAGTTTAGCACCCACTTTTTGAGCATCACCAAATTATTTTTTCTTCTGTGTACAATTTGCGAGCATGTCGCATTTTAGTGTGCATGAAAAGGCACTTGTGAAATATGGCAGTTAAAAATAAAATGGTGATGGCCAAAAAGTGTGATCAGTTTACGTTAAATTAATATAGGAAACTGCCCCCCCCCCCCCCCATCAGTCTAAAATCTTATTTGGAAAAAAAAATTCCCCAAAACTCCGGAATTTTCTAGCGGCATGATTAGTAATTGTACATAGGACAAAATTGGTCCGTAAAAAACGGTGAAAAAATGGGTGGTTGAGTTTCACAAACACACAACATGCGATGTGTTCATAAACTGGGTAATAAGAAAAATAATTTGGTGACGGTCAAAAAGTGGGTGTTCAGCTTACGTTCAATTTACATAGGAAAACTGATCCCCCTTTCTAAATATAAAATATTTTTTTAAAAATTAAAGAATAACACGGAATTCCCTAGCGAGATAGGTAATTGTACACTGATAAAAAAAAATGGTCAGTAAAAAAGTTTTTAAAAACGGGTGGTGGAGTATTATGAACAAGCGCCAAAATTGTTAATACAGAAATAAAGTGATGCTATTATCTAGCGAATTAATTAAAAATTACATATGCAAAAAGATTAAATTATTTTAATTAGTTTTAAGAAATTTATGTTTATTTGTTCCCAATTAAAACCCTTTTCCTTCGCAAAATTGGTTCCGTCTCAATTCAAGAGTAAAATTTGATATCTTTGAAAGATTTATTTTAGCATTTACGTCTTATAAACAAATGACATGTCTGCACTTTTTTTCGTCGTTTATTTGGCAAGAACGATCTGTTTGCTTAGAAGCAACCAAACTATAATCGCGAGGGAACTGCCACAGCAAGGAAGGATTTTATTATTTTCCCCTTCTACGTTGAGTTCGTTACTTTGCATAAACCGTATTACCTCCCTTTCCCAGTTTACGTCGGAAAAAGAAATACGACATTTTCTACTATTCTAAAACGATTTTATAGAAAATGTTGATCAGATCAGATATTCCTCCGCTCTCTTAACATTCTATATCAAATAAAAGCTTTAATGATAATTACATATTATAAAAGTTGGGAAGCTTTTTTGTTGTTGTTTTTACCTTTTAAAGTGTATATTTTTATCTAGTGATTAGATTTTCGACGTCATTTGAATTTCTCTTATTCATTTACTTGAAATTAAATAAAAATATTGACGCTTGTTCGTAATAGATCTCTCACTTTCAACCAAGCTCCAGTCCCTGTCCCATCGCCACAATGTAGCATCCTTGTGCTTGTTTTACAAATACTTCAATGGATTATTCTCCGATGAATTAGCTACTCAGGTGCCCCCTCGACGTAAATTCACTAGACCAACTCGACTATCAACTAAGTCCCATCCCTTCACTGTGGAGATCCCCAGATGCCGGAGAGCATTCTACTCAAATAGTTTCTTTCCTCGTACTGCTGGCCTCTGGAACTCCCTCCCTGCCCCCTGTTTCCCCTACAGTACTGACATGCAGAAATTTAAAATTAATGTAAACAGACATCTCGCTGCGCAGATCCCAGTTTAGGTTACCCCCCCCCCCAACAACCTTCTCCCCTTTTCTTTCTTCTCAGTAGCCCCTTACGTCTACAGTGGCAGCCTGCCTTGTTTGGGGTGAACTACGTTAAAAAAATATTAAAAAATACTCCACCATCCGTTTTTCTCAACTTTTTTACTGGCCAAATTATTTTTTTTTTTTTCGGTGTACATTTACCTATCTGGTCGCAAGAGAATTATGTGTTATTTTGAAAACATGTTCAAATATTTTAGAACGGGGATCAATTTCCTACATAAATTTAATGTAAACTGATTACCCACTTTATGCCCACATCGGATGTAGTGTGTTTGTGAAATAATAGTTAAAAATAAAATGGTGATGGCCAAAAAGTGTGTGCTCAGTTTACGTTAAGTTAATTTAGGAAACTGACCCGCCCCATACTCTAAAATCTAAAATATTTGAAAAAATAAATTCCTCAAACGGCATGATACGTAATTTTACATAGATAAAAATTGGTCCGTAAAAACGGTGAAAAAATGGGTGGTTGAGTTTAACAAACACAACATGTGATGTGGTCATAAACTGGGTAATAAGTTTACATTTAATTTCTATAAAAAATTGATCCTCCTAAAATATTGGATTTTTTTTCAAAATAACACAGATTTCTCTAGCGACAAGATAGGTAAATGTACAAGGAAAAAAATAATTTGGCCAGTAAAAAAAGTTGCAATATTTTGTTTCTGTTATTGTTTTATTTACTCGCTTGTGGTGAAAATTTTCTCAAGCGATCAGAAAAAATATATAATGTGGTATGTAAAAAAGTTGGAAATACGGGTGGTGGAGTATTATGAACAAACGTAACAATTTTAGTAGAAAATGTCGAATTTCTTTATACAATTAGCAGCATTCGGTGGTGTGTGCATCGCAAAAAATGTAAAATCTTCACAAAAGACACAAAAAAACGAAACTAGTGGATTATAGCTGCTTGTGGTTTCATAAAAAATACAATTTTAACTGAAAAATTTATTTAAAATATTTGTTTCATATGAACTATCAAAGGCAATGTCGATGTTTTTAGCTAATTTTTCTTAACATAACATATTCCTTAATCAAATATGATTTTCTGTTACACTGATTTATATTAATTTAACTTACAATAAATTTTAAAACATCGCTAAAACAGAAATAAGAAATATAAATAACTTAAATGCTTTAATATGACCGACCCCGAAAAGAATTTGTTCATGATTAAAACAAAAGCCATGAACAGGAAATATTTTGTATTTAATGGGGGACGTAAGTTAAGAAATCTAATCGATTTTATTTGAGCGATTATTTATTTTTATTTATCCTTTGATTAATTTCTCTTTCTAGTGATATAAAATTTATTTTTTATATATCTCTTTATTAATTTCTCTTTCTAGTGATATAAAATTCATTTTTTATATATCCCTTTTATTAATTTCTCTTTCTAGTGATATAAAATGTATTTTTTATATATCCCTTTATTAATTTCTCTTTCTAGTGATAATTTATTTTTGTATATCAATTCAATTAAAAGGAAACGTCTTTTTAACCATTGGGAGGACAGTGGGAGTCTATGCATGAAGTAAAACCTTATCAAAAACTCATTTTGCCTTTTAGATTTGCAGTAAACATTTATTTAAATAAAAAATGCATCTTACATTACTCCATATACTGAAGATTTTATTACTATCGAGCTTGTAGTTTATTTTAGCTGGCTTTTTACAAACGTTTATACTCAGATATCATTGCTATCAGAAAATAATCTTTATTTTTGCAACATACAAAAGCCACATAACGCAGATCTCATTGATGATCTTCATCAGATCGGTCTGTTGACACCATAACAGACGTTTACATATGTATCCGCTCTCATATTTGGCATTAGGAATTTACATTTCCCCAAAACAGTGAAAAAAGAAAAACAAATCTTTCTTTCTTATACATTTTAGTTTCTGTTTTTTCGTTTCGTACAAAAACATTTCAAAACTCGCCTTTGTTTTGCCAACCTGAGAAACATAATTATTCTCGTTTTAATCTTATTTTCGATGCGACAATACTCTTGTAAATTGTTGTTATCAACAAAAAAACTATTATCTTGCAGCAAACTAAAGCTAGATAGCTCTCGACAAATGTCATCGCTTTATTTGGGAATTTCCTATCTCCCAAAATATCGAGAAAAGAAAGCAACATAAAATGTCAAAGCATTTATACACGTGAAATATAATTTTATTGAACATGAAGTTATTTTTTCACACTAAAAGTCATTTTTATAAAAAATAAGTAATTAAATGAAAAATATGTTTTATGTTTTTTTTTTATTTTATTAAAAACACTACTCAAAAAATATATTTGTTATCAAACATGACGCGTCATTTAAAACATATTTGATGAAATCTTATTTAAATGTTGTTTTTTAGCTTGCAGATGTAGAAACATCGTTTTAATTACTTAGATATTTCCATTTTCTACTGATAATATTTAATTATACTGACATTTTTTAACCTTCCACTCAAATGGTGTTTTGTGAAGAAACTTATGACTGTTACATCTTCTGACTGTCAAATTTGGAATGTTTTATTGTATCTTCAAATAACGTTATATTCTTTTTTTGGTTTATTCAAAATCATATTGAAAGATACAACTTTATTCGGTACAATTATATATATATATATATATATATATATATATATATATATATATATATATATATAATTACGTATGTGAAAAAGATGAATGATCTTCTTTGGTTATGTTTTATAGGATATCAACTCTATATGTGTAATTTTTGGTGATTTAAATATATTCTCCAGTATCTTCAAATATTTATTGATTAATTTGTTGACACAAATGCAATGATAAACAATTGCAAATATAATAAAATTATCATAACAATATTTTGAAGATCATCAATAAAATTCGACAGTATTTATTTTGTAAGCTATTAAATTGTGCAAATTAAAAAAAAATTACATTTCGGATCTAATTAATGAAAGTTTTAGTAGAAATTTAATCTAATATGTGAAAAAAAAAGAACTTCCTTTACTTAATTAACAGATACGTATTATATTTTGAATTTATTCAATAATTAATTTGTGAACGTTTTAATAAAATTGTACATAATACATTTTGCTTTTAAGCCTACAATGCTGAAACTTATGTCTAGTTCATCCATTTCAAACTATTCGTGTCTACACCTGCTTAACATCTTAACATAATTTTGTTTGCAAAGAACTTGTATAAAATTATTACGTTTTCTTGAAATTTATCTTTTAATTGTTTTTCATTTTGCAGAATATCCAGCAATCAATAGAAAGAAACACGTAAATTGCCCACAGTTAATATCCTGAAATGAGAGAAATAATTCACTTGTGAACTGTACGAATATTTTTCTTTCATCAATAGTATTTTATGATTATATATTGGGAAAATATTCTCTTGTCAACTGAATAGGGATTTCCTGTTTTCTTTGTATTAATACAACACTTGCTGGAATGAGTATGATTAATGCACGCATTGGTGCACATTAGTAGTGTCCTATGTGTGTATATGACTAATGCACTCATGGTCCCTTTAATAGAAGCAGAATTTCAGGCATAAAAATACTTGAAAAGAAACACATACTGCTAATGGTGAAAACTGAAATTATAGCAAACTTATGGGTTGCAAAAGTTTTAGTTTTGTAGAATTATCTATTAAAATATTTGGAAAATTATATTTTGCTGAATACTGAGAATTTGTATACATTGTTATTTACATAGGGTTTAAAATATCATTTAGAAAAGATGTATAAAAACTCACTGAATATATCAGTTAAGTTCTGTTTTTTCTAATCTGCATACATAAAAGATAAGTCCTACTCAAGCTCAAATGATTAGATCTAATAGTGAGCTGCTACACAGAGAAGCACACAATTCTTCTATTAATATATATATATAATATATATATATATAATCAATTACAGTTAAACATAATTAACATTTTCACTGAAACCTGAGAAACATTTTCAGTGAACGATCTGCTAAATTTCAAATCTATAAAAGTTTTAAAAGTGTTGATATTTCTAAATTAATTCCGTTTCGATCACAAGAGCACAATATAAAAAATACAGAAAAAATTGTACTAAAAATTGTTAAAAATCGACTTCAAAAAAGAACTATAATTCTGATAATGGAGAGAAACCATATTCCTGTGAAATATATGGCTCTTTTGTACAGAAACAGACAATGTTGATTCATGTGTGAACATATACTTGTGAGAAAACATATTCTTGTGAAGTATGTTTCTCTTCTTTTACAAATAAACCAAAAATGTTGCGAACACATATGATAGAGAAACCATATTCTTGTGAAGTATGTGGATCTTCATTTACACAGAGACAACATATGTTGCGACATATGCAAACACATACTAGTGAGAAACCATATTCTTGTGAAGTATGTGGCTCTTCTTTTATGCGGAAACAACATATGTTGCGACATATGCAAACACATACTGGTGAGAAACCATATTCTTGTGAAGTATGTGGCTCTTCTTTTACACAGAGACAACATATGTTGCGACATATGCAAACACATACTGGTGAGAAACCATATTCTTGTGAAGTATGTGGCTCTTCTTTTACGCAGAAACAACATATGTTGCAACATATGCGAACGCATACTGGTGAGAAGCCATATTCTTGTGAAGTATGTGGCTCTTCTTTTATGAAGAAAGAATCTATGCTGCGACATATGCGAACACATACTGGTGAGAAGCCATATCCTTGTGAAGTATGTGGCTCTTCTTTTACGCAGAAACAACATATGTTGAAACATATGCGAACACATACTGGTGAGAAGCCATATTCTTGTGAAGTATGTGGCTCTTCTTTTACACAGAAAGAATATATGTTGCAACATATGCGAACACATACTGGTGAGAAGCCATATTCTTGTGAAGTATGTGGCTCTTCTTTTACACGGAGACAACATATGTTGCGACATATGCAAACACATACTGGTGAGAAGCCATATTCTTGTGAAGTATGTGGCTCTTCGTTTACACAAAAAGTATTTATGCTGCAACATATGCGAACGCATACTAGAGAGAAACCATATTCTTGTGAAGTATGTGGCACTTGTTTTACAATGAAACAAAGTATTTGGCGACATATGCTTACACATACTGGATATAGACCATATTCTTGTGATGTATGTGGCTCTTCGTTTACACAGAAACATGATATGTTGCAACATATGCGAACACATACTGGTGATAAGCCATATTCTTGTGAAGTATGTGGCTCTTCTTTTACACAGAAACAACACATGTTGCAACATATGCGAACACATACTGGTGAGAAGCCATATTCTTGTGAAGTATGTGGCTCTTCTTTTACACGGAAGCAACATATGTTGCAACATATGCGAACACATACTGGTGAGAAGCCATATTCTTGTGAAGTATGTTGCTCTTCTTTTACACGGAAACAACTTATGTTGCAACATATGCGAACACATACTGGTGAGAAGCCATATTCTTGTAAATTGTGTGGCTCTTCTTTTACATGGAAACAAAGTATGTTGCGACATGTGCGAACGCATACTGAGGAGACACCATAATTTTATGAAGTATGTAAATCGACTTTTATAAGTAAAAAAGGATGAACTGACGTATGCGAATGCATACTGTAGAGAAAGCATACTCTTGTGACGTATGTGGCTCTTTTTCAGCTAAACAATATTTGTTACTATATGTGCAAACGCATACTGGAGAGAAACTGGAGAGTGTGAATCACTTGATATCCAGCTGCAAAATTATGTTAGCAGATGGAAGCTACACAACGCGCCATGATGGTGTATACAAATACATACACTGGAACATCTGTAAAAATCTAAACATCCAATGTAGCACTAAGTCCTGGGAACATCTACCGAAGAGGACTATGGGAAACGATAAGTATACTATACATTATTATTATGTGGTTAGTACATCTACCTACCTGGAAAATGCAGCAGTAAAACCGGACATAGTCATATTAAATAAGGCAGAAAGAGAGGCAACACTGATTGAGGTGAATGTTCCAAATGACAGTGGCTTAAACAGAGCAGAAAGGGAGAAGGTGACAAAATACCAAGGCCTAATGTATGATATGAAGAGAAACTCGAACCTACAAAACATCAACATTATCCCAGTTATAATAGGAACTAAAGGCCTCATGAAGAACAATTTTGAAAAGTATCTGGAAAGTATTCCCGGAAAACCAAGTGCAGAAGAAATCCAAATAATTGCATTTAAGGGAACGGCCAAAATCCTTAAAAGAGCACTCGGTTGGAGCTTCTAAATAGCATGTGATGGTCTGGCATTTGGAAGAATGCCTCGTCCTTATGCTAACGAACACAGAAATAAGAAAATGTAAAAAAAAAGAGAGAAACTATATTTTTGTGAAGTATGTGGCTTTTCTTTTACACAAAAATCTAATATGGTGTCGACATATACGAATGCATACTAAAGAGAAACTATAATCTTGCGAAGTGTTTGGCACTGACGATAACACAAACTATATTATTTTTTATTTATTCTTTTATTAAGTTATCTTCCTAGTTATAGAAAATTTATTTTTATTTATTCTTTTATTAATTGCTCTTTCTAGTGATAGATCATTTATTTTAGACACCATACTTTTGTGACGTATGTGGCTCTTCTATTTCAGCTAAACAATATTTGTTACTACATTTGGAAACGCATACTAGAGAGAAACCATATTTTTGTGAAGTATGTGGCTTTTCTTTTACACATTCATCTAATATGTTGCGACATATACGAACGCATACTAAAGAGAAATTATAGTCTTGTGAAGTGTTTGACACTGACGATAACACAAACTATATTCCAACACATAATGGAGAAAAACCACAATTTTGTCAATTATGTGGCACTTCTGTTAGAATGTAAAAAACATGCCTTACCATATGCGAATTACCTACTAGACACAATCCTTGAGTGTCTTCGGTCTCTCTGTACAAGGGTTTGTCAGGACAACTTGACATGAGGATACACCTTCTCCAATAACGTAATTTCAAATTACAGACCATGGCTGAATTATTTACCAACCTAGATGAATTATTATGTCTGGAATCCGGTAGGACGAAGAGACCAGAAGAAAGATATACTGTAACATAGTTAACTGGTCAATTGAGGAGAAAAATAATTTTCATACTTTCTTAACTAACTCAAGCTTAAACAGGTAAAGGAGAACATTAATGTAATATTCGAATATCTATCTATACTATCTAGAAATAAAGTGCAAGTCCCAGGAAAGAAGCCCTTAATTTCGGAGAACTTTGACTGAAGTAAAATGTAATAAAAATTAATTTTAAAACAGAAATAAGAAATATAAATAACGTAAACGCTTTAATATCACCGACCCCTAAAAAAATTGCTCATTATTAAAACAAAAGCCATGAGCAGGAAATATGTTGTATTCAATGGACGTAAGTTCAGAAATCTAATCGATTTAATTTGCGCGATTATTTATTTTTATTTATCGTTTTATTAATTTCTCTTTCTAGTGATATAAATTTTATTTTTTATTTATCCGTTTATTAATTTATCTTTCTAGTGATATCAAATTAATTTGTTATTTATCCCTTTATTAATTTATCTTTCTAGTGATATACAATTTATTTTTTATTTATCCTTTTATTAATTTTTTATTTATCCTTTTATTAAGTTATCTTTCTAGTGATAAACAATTTATTTTTTATTTATCCTTTTATTAATTTTTAATTTATCCTTTTATTAATTTAGTTTTCTAGTGATATAAAATTTATTTTTTATTTATTCTTTTATTAATTTTTTATTTATCCTTTTATTGATTTATCTTTCTAGTGATATAAAATTTATTTTTTATTTATCCTTTTATTAATTTTTTATTTATCCTTTTATTAATTTATCTTTCTAGTGATATAAAATTAATTTGTTATTTATCCCTTTATTAATTTCTCTTTCTCGTGATATTAAATTTATTTTAGTATATCAATTTAATTTTTAAAAAAGTCTTTTCAACCATTGGGAGGACAGTGCGAGTCTATGCATGAAACACAACCTTATCAAAAACTAATTTTGCCTTTTAGATTTGCAGTAAACATTTATTTAAATAAAAAATGTACCTTTCATTACTTCATATACAGAAGATTGTATTTATATTTAATTTCATATAAATGAATAAGAGAAATTAAAATGACGTCAAAAATCTCATCACCAGAAAAAAATATACACGTGAAAAAAGAAAAAAAGCTTCCCAGCTTTTATAATATGTAATTATCGTCAAACCTTTTATTTGATATAGCATGTTAAGAGGGCGGAGGAATATCTGATCAACATTTACTATAAAATCGTTTTACAATAGTAGAAAATGTCGTATTTCTTTATACAATCAGCAGCATTCGGTTGTGTGTGTATTGCAACAAATGCAAAATCGTCAGAAAAGACAAAAACGAAACTAGTGGATTATATCTGCTTGTGGTTTCATAAAAAATACTTACAATTTTAACTGAAAAATTTATTTAAAATATTTTTTCATATGAAGTTATCAAAGTCAATGTCGATGTTTTTAGCTAAATTTTCTAAATATAACATTTTCCATTATCAAATATGATTTTCTGTTACCCACATTTATATTAATTTAACTTACAATTAATTTTAAAACATTGCTAAAACAGAAATAAGAAATATAAATAACTTAAACGCTTGAATATCACCGACCCCGAAAAGAATTTGCTCATGATTAAAACAAAAGCCATGAACAGGAAATATTTTATATTCAATGGGGAAAGTTAAGAAATCTGATCGATTTTATTTAAGCAATTTTTTAATTTTTTTATATATCTCTTTATTAATTTCTCTTTCTAGTGATATAAAAAATTTTTTTTACTATATAAATTAAATTAAAATAAGCGTCGTTTTAACCATTGGAAGGACAGTGGGAGTCTATGCATGAAACACAACCTTATCAAAAACTCATTTTCTTTTTAGATTTGCAGTAAACATTTATTTAAATAAAAAATGCACCTTTCATTACTTCATATACCGAAGATTTTATTACAATCGAGCTCGTAGTTTATTGTAACGTTTATACAGTCCCCACTTTTTGTCATAGACAATGATTGGCTAAACCGATGTAATAGTAAACAAAGGTGGTAGTTCTCAATAAATCACAATAACTGGTAACATGCAAAATGTAAATCCGGTGTGAACCAACTTTGTTCACTCAACTCTTAACCAAGAGGCATGCAATTTATTCGCTTTTCATAGCTTTTCTAATGTAGCCTCATCTAATCAAAATTGAACAACTCATGTAGTGATAGCGGATTCTACAAAAAGGTAGAAGGAAGGTACCTAGTTATGTAGTGAAAGTAAAAAATCCTCAGAGAAGGATCAATTTGAAATTACTCCTAACCTTACAATGGCAATTGGCAGAGAAAGAAAGAGAAAACTACTTTAATTTGTTTGGACTGTGATCTCTATTGCAACAGATTGCCGTTCGGTGGCAACTAAGGGTAGGAGTCCCCTGCACTGATGTCAAGTATATTCATTTGTTTGAACTGTGATTTCTATTGAAGCAGATTGTTGTTCGGTGGCAACTAAACGTACGAGTTTCCTGCACTGATGTCAAATAAATTCTTTTTTTGAACTGATCTTTATTGAAACAGATTGTTTTTCGATGGCAACTAAACGTACGAGTTTCCTGCACTGATGTCAAATAAATTCCTTTTTTGAACTGTGATTTCTATTGAAACAGATTGTTGTTCGATGGCAACTAAACGTATGAGTTTCCTGCACTGATGTCAAGTAAATTCTGTTTTAGAACTGTGATTTCTATTGAAACAGATTGTTGTTCGATGGCAACTACACATACGAGTTTCCTGCACTGATGCCAAATAAATTCATTTTTTTGAACTGTGATCTCTATTGAAACAGATTGTTGTTCGATGGAAACTAAACGTACGAGTTTCCTGCACTGATGTCAAGTAAATTCTTTTTTTGCAACTGGGATTTCTATTGAAACAGATTGCCATTCGGTGGCAACTAAACGTACGAGTTTCCTGCACTGATGTCAAATAAATTCATTTTTTTGAACTGTGATCTCTATTGAAACAGATTGCCATTCGGTGGCAACTAAACGTACGAGTTTCCTGCACTGATGTCAAATAAATTCATTTTTTTGAACTGTGATCTCTATTGAAACAGATTGCCATTAGGTGGCAACTAAACGTATCAGTTTCCTGCACTGATGTCAAATAAATTCTTTTTTTGTAACTGGGATTTCTATTGAAACAGATTGCCATTTGGTGGCAACTAAACGTACGAGTTTCCTGCACTGATGTCAAATAAATTCATTTTTTTGAACTGTGATCTCTATTGAAACAGATTGTTGTTTGATGGCAACTAAACGTATGAGTTTCCTGCACTGACGTCAAATAAATAAATTTTTCGTAAAGATTGTGAAACTAGTGTGACAGTAAAAATCAAGTAGAAGGGAAAGACTCGTGAAAACAAGCCGCCTTAATAATACAATCAATGACATGTGATTCCACTAGGATCACATGATTACCCCATATGGTCATGAAAACAATCACATGGGAAAAATATACTTTGACATATGTCTCCGTAAATAATAAGCAGTTGAACGTAAATATTGCAACTTTTTCTGGCACACAATTTCATAGTAATCATTCAATCAGCTTTTTACATCTGTGTCAACTGTAGTATGTATTAATTTAGTAATATAACAAAAAATAATCGAATTGAAATATTTTTTTTTTGAGGTTTCAATAAAGTTTCTTGTGGCTGTTCACAGACTTGTGTCGCTAGTTTTTGTGTGAGTTCCTCAATTTGACGTGGATTCACAAACTCGTTATCATCATATTCAATTTAACGTCCATTTCACATGACAGCTGTCAGAATTTTACGTCCGAACTACCTATCTCTTACTAGGAATTTATTTATCTCTTTTTCTCTAAAATCAATACTTTTCACTTCCTCTCAATTTTTTTTTTTACCTGCCGCTGCTACTGTACCGGTTAACTCTCAAGCAGCAACCAAATAATGTAGCCCTCACGCTTATTCATTTCCATGCATGTCACAGGCAAATACCTTCAGCTTTGGTTAATTTTGTCTGACCAACTATTGACTGTCTTCACAAGATGCCAGTGCTGACATAATTTTATATTCCTTGCAGAAGATCGGTGTGGTCAAACCATCTCACGTGACTGGGCCATACATCTCCTATGTTGTGTGATTAATCAAGTGATACTCTTTAGAGTCACTCTGGGAATGCATCGTTAACTGAGGAATGAAAAGTACATTTTAAAAAACATCCAATCAAGTAGATACAACTCAACAAATATTCTTAATTTAAAATAAATATAAAAATATATATTTCTGTGAAACTTGCCATCACAGTAACAAAAAGTATTTTGCTTGTAAGGGTGATTATACATTTGCTTGATGTTTTTTAGGGTTCCAATTTTTACTCACTAAGTTACTAGATAATCAGTATAGAAGGGTGTTTCTTCTTGAAAGAGGCAAGTGGAGTGAACATATAAGTATGCGTGTTTGCTCATGCGTTCACTGCACTGGCCATAATCTTCCTACACGTGTCAGTCTAAAGATGTTCGATCTCATTTCAGTGCTATAAAAATGACTATTATGTCAGGTTGAAACCATGAGTCCAATTTATCAACAAGTAACGCATTTATTTGCTGAATCTTATAAAAGATACTCATGTTTCCAAGTTGAAGGGCAGAGTTGCAAATGAGATCTTTATATCCCTTCGAAATTCAAACAAGTCCTCCACAGTCCTTTGGCTAAGAGACCCAAATAGGCCATCTTTCCCTGAAGGGCACTCAGTTTAAACTCGTTGCCAGCAATCCCATCAAACCTAAAGGGTAGAAGGAAGGGACCTAGTTATGTAATGAAACTAAGATATACTCAGAGAAGGATCACTTTGAAATTACTCCTGAACTAACAATAGCAACTGGCAGAGAGAGAAAGAGGAAACTGCTTTAATTTTTTTGGACTGTAATCTCTATTGCAACAGATTGCCATTTGGTTGTGACTAAGACTAGGAGTCCCCTGCACTGATGGCAAATTAATTGTTTGTAAAGATTGTTAAACTAGCATGACAGTAAGAATCAAGTGTAACAGAGTAGATGGAAAAGACTCGCCAAAACAAACCGCCTTAATAATACAATCAATGACATGTGATTCCACTAGGGTCACATGATTATCCCATATAAGCATGAAAAAAATCACAAGGGAAGAACATACTTTAACATCTGTCTCCCTAAACCATAAGCAGTTGAAGGTAAATATTGTAACTTTTTCTGACACATAATTTCATAGTAATCATTCAATCAACTTTTTACATCTGTGACAGCTGTAGTATGTATTAATTTATTAATATAACAAAAAATGCAAAGACTCTAATGTCAACTAAAAACCATGACTTCAATTTATAAACAAGTAACACATTTATTTGCTGAATCTTATAAAAGATACTCGTGTTTCCAAGTTGAAGAGCAGAGTTACAAATGAGATCTCTATATCCCTGCGAAATGTAAATAAGTCCTCCACAATCCTTTGACTAAGAAACCCAGATAGGCCATCCTGCTTTGAAGGGCACTCAGTTTAAACTCCTCGCCAGCAATCCCATCAAACCTAAAACCCCGCGTGATGCCCAGTGGGCCAGCTCTCACCCCCATCTCCTTCCTGTTGACTGGGTCTTTTCAGTTGTCATCGGTGGGTCAACCAATACTTAACCACTTAAGATTTCACTGTGAATTAACCTGTGAGACAGTCTACCCAGGGCAGCTTTACCATGGAGATGATCCAGACATCACTTTTGTGTTTCAACATCATTGTCTGTTTTTATGAGATACTTAATTCGCATCAAAGGGTAACAAACCTCTGCCCCCCACCCACCCCAACAAATAAGATATTTTCGTTTTGTGTCTCCTCCTTCCTCTGGTCCAGCATCTAATACTTGCAATCACCCTAGCACCAGCTCTTTCATGTGCTCTAAATATATCACTAACATAACAAAACTTCTGACCAACCTTAATAGATTCGCACTTCAAGAGGAAAAAAGGAAAATAACTTCCAGTCGTAGGTAGACGAGGTTTTGTTGTAAATGTTTACAAAGGGAATCGTGGATAATAGATCAGTCAATCACTTACCATTAAACTAACAATAGAGTAGATAAAGACTAGCAATCTCTCTTCTATGAGAAAGAAGAAGAAGATAAAAGGACATTCCCCACTAGATTTCGAAGTCAGTTTTGTACTCTGTCAAGGCAGGAAAAAGTACTCTGAGTGGCATCTCCCCAGATGTGGCCACGTTATTCTATCTTAGGACGTATTTGTAAACTTATGCAGGTAGACGATTGTGTCCGGAGAGTGATACCTTCTGGAGTAGGAGAATGAACAACACATTTTTCTAGCGACTTTAGCAACAGATTTGATGCATGTCTACCATTTGATGTCTTTAGTGAAGGTCAGTCCTAAAAGCTTATTCGAGAAGAGACCCATTCATTACAATTTGGGCAAAGTGAAGATCCGAGCATTGGTGGTGAAAGGAGAAAAGCTATGGTTTAGATGCATTGAAAGTAACCAGCCACATGTTTCTCCATTGCACTATGTGCTCCAGGTAGGAAGAAAAAAACAGAGATATTGATCATTAATACTCTTCAAAGTGTTGTGATAGATGGTTGTGTCATCTGCATAAATGACAAAAAATGAACTTCAAATGTGATTTGGGAGATCATTGATAAAGATAAGGAAGAGAGTTTGGCCCAAAATAGATGCTAGGGTTACACCGGCATTGATACTATGTGTATCAGACTTCTGCTCATCAATGACTTCTATAAACTTATCAAAGAGAAAGGATTTTGTGGTTGAAAACACATTTCCATATATTTCATAGCTAGTGAGGTTGTGAAGCAAATTTTTCTGCCAAAGGTCTCTGATATTTCAAGAGCTGTTGTTTTAGACATGAAGCCTTCATCAAGAGATTCACTGATGCTGTGTGATATTACAGTCAGTACATCAGCAGTTTATCTTGCAGGACGAAATCCATATTGCTTGTCAGTAGATTTGTGTTTGTTATTGTGGTTGAATACTTCTTGATTTATTACATTAAAACAACATACTCATGACGCACAGGTGACTGATTGGTGTGTTCTCAGATGCAGAAAACCGATCTCTAGTATTTCTGAATACTGGGCAGATTGACACAGTTTTCCAAGGTGATGGGAAGCATTTCTCTTTTAAGACACGAATGAAAAACTAGAATAGGAACTATTTAAGCATTATGAATGAAATGTCAGGCCCAGTTGCCTTGCTGGCATCTCGGTGTTTTGAGTTTTATTTATATCTGACTTCTCATCTGTCTCTATTATCTTTAACTTCTTGCAGACAAACTGCTTATGATATCCTAAGGTACCTGTCATTTTAATCAACTTTTAGCTTACCCAATGCTTACATGTACTTAACCCTCTTTTCAACAAATCGAGCAGACAACATGTATCATTCTGGTAACTTTATAACACTACAAACACTAATCACTTTGCTCCTAGTAACATTCACTCTCAAAATTTTACTTTCTGTAGCATTTCTCAAAGTATTTAACTCAGCAAAATAACCTTCCATTGTTTGACAGGCGAGCAATAAATGATTAGCATGCATTATTCTTAGAGACAAATTGTCTGAAACTGTGTGCATGACGCTTCTAAGACACAAATGAAAGTTATGAACTCAGTACAGAACCATGATGTAATCCTAATTTAGTTTAACATTAAGGTTGTCACTTAATGTGTTGTTATTATTTACATGACTTTGAGCATTCTGTACATTGTTTTTTGCTGGACGAATTTCATTTTCATTTTACCAATGTATTCACTGTTGCATCAAATATCGGCATTTTGATATTTTCTTTTCGAAATCTTTTTTTCTTACTAATTATAAAGCACTACTAAGATTATAAAAGAAAATTCATGAAAAAATATAATAGCATGTAAAGTGTTGAATTATCAATTTTGTCGGACTGTTAAAACTATTTTAAGGGTTATCTCCCTTGTTCCATTATTATTTGGGGACCAGATTAACCTTTGTAAGAATTGGGGTTATCTGCCCTTCCTTTTTGTTGTTGTTTTTCTGTCGTAAAATAAACGCACGACGCGCGTGTAAACCTACAAAATGTGTTTGTCTTAACTGAATTGTCCTGCCATGAAGAATGTCTGAATGTTGCTGAGATCAAAAGGTATGTCTCACATTCGTGTGAACTTGGCTTTATATCGATAATAATTATCAACAAAGGTTATGGGCCCAGATGAACGCTCGGTATAATTATAAAGCCACGTGTGACATTTTTTTTCGGCCATATTGAAATTCTCGTTCACGAAAGAAGTTTTGTATCGTTTTACCTTCACGATGGAAACAAAACTTGGTAATCTCGTACCATTGAATGGGACAAATTACGCCACTTGGAAGATTCAGTGCAAAATGACATTAATTAGGGACGGATTATGGTACATAGTAAATGATACCGAAATCGTCCCCGATCCTAGGACAGATGCGATATTACACGGAAAGTATTTATCGCGGAAAGATCGCGCCTTGGCGACGATTGTTTTGTCAGTGGAACCGTCACTTTTGTATTTAATAGGGGATCCCGACGACCCTGCAGTGGTGTGGAAAAAATTGGCAGATCAATTTCAGAAGAAAACGTGGGCTAATAAATTAGCATTAAGGAGGCGCTTGTATTCCCTTAATTTGAAAGTAGGTGACTCTGTTCATAAACATATTAAAATAATGACAGAAATCTTTGAAGAGTTGTCAGTCATCGGCGATTCAATTGATGAGGAAGATAGAGTTGTACACCTCTTGGCTAGCCTCCCGGATTCCTATGACATGCTAGTAACAGCGCTCGAAGCAAGTCAGGATGTGCCCAAATGGGTGTTAGTGACTGAACGACTGCTCTACGAAGAAACGAAAGTCAGAGAAAAGGAAAACACTGCTACTGACTCGAAAGCGATGACATCAAAACATCACACTTTTAAAAAAGGGCCCAAGTGTTTTCACTGTGGAAAGAATGGACACATTAAACGTGACTGTCGATTGCTTAGTGAGGATGCAAAAGAAAGTTTTAAAAGGAACTACCCCAATAAGAAAGCTTTCTTCACTGGAAAAACACAAGGAAAATCTAATGGTTCTGAAAACGATTACGTTGTTGGACTATTTGCACACCATGCGTTATTATCTAATAACAAAAGGAGCGAATGGATTGTGGATTCTGGAGCAACTTGTCACATGTGTCACGATGTGAAGAGATTTATACATTTCCGGAAATTGGATTTAGTAGAGGAAATAATACTTGGAGATGGACGCTCAGTTGAAGCATTGGGAGTGGGAACAATAGAACTGAACGTGAGTGTGCCAGACGGTAAACAGCAAAGATGTAGACTGTATGAAACACTTTATGTTCCCAAACTATCGTACAACCTATTGAGTGTGTCTAGGGCGACTAGATCTGGAAAGTCGTTCATATTCACTGAATCAGGATGTCGACTTCTTGATGAAAAACAGAGGATAGTAGCTGAAGGTTCAAAAATTGGAAACGTGTACTATTTGAACTGTAATGAAAAACAAGAAGCAGCTCATGCAGCATCTACATGTTCAGGTGGTAACACAAAGGAGGAGATCTGGCATCGACGTTTTGGTCATCTTGGTGCGAGGAATTTGCAGAAACTAGCAAGAGATCAGCTGGTGACTGGCCTCGACTATGATGTGACAAAGAGTATTAACTTTTGTGAACCATGTGTGGATGGCAAACATCATCGTTCCTCATTTCCAAAATCAGGTGGAAGGCGAGCTACACAACTACTCGGAATTGTGCACAGCGATGTTTGTGGAAGGCTAGAGGCAAAAGCGCTTGGTGGAGCCGAATACTTCCTCACATTTATTGATGACAAATCAAGATTTGTGTGGATATATGTGCTTAAACACAAAGGAGAAGTTTTTGCAAAATTCATGGAGTGGAAAACCATGGTGGAGAATTCCAGTGGACGAAAAATAAAAACCTTACGCACTGACAATGGCGGGGAATACACTTCAAGAGAGTTTGAATGTTACCTAAAGTAGGAGGGCATACACCATGAACGCACTGTTTCCAAAACACCAGAGCAAAATGGAGTGGCTGAAAGAATGAATCAGACGTTGGTGGAAGCAGTGCGAGCAATGTTGTCGGACTCGCAGCTGCCTAAGAAATTTTGGGCAGAAGCTTTATCAACAGCTGCATACGTACGAAACCGAAGCCCAACAAATGCAGTACAAGGAATGACACCATACGAGGCTTGGAAAGGCTACAAACCAGATGTGAACCATTTACGCATTTTTGGGTGTAGTGCTTATGCCCATATACCAAAAGATGAAAGATCAAAAATGGATTCTAAAGCGAAGAAGAGCATCTTTCTCGGATATGGTATTGGAGTCAAGGGTTATAGACTTTATGATACAGAAAAGTTAAGAGTCTTCCATAGCAGAGATGTCATCCTTAATGAATCGGCATCCATTAGTGAACAAGAGAGAGAGGAAGTTGGAAACCAACCTCTAGTGAAAATTGACTGTCATAACGTCAGTGATGATGATGATGATGATGATGATGATGATGATGATGATGATGATGACAATTCACAAGTGACAACAGGACCACGAAGATCACTAAGGATTAGGAAAGCTCCAGATCAGTATGGTGAATGGGTCTACATTGCTCACAGATTGAATGACCCATTAACGGTGAAAGAGGCACTTTCTAGCCCTGAGAAAGACAAATGGATGAAAGCAATGGAAAGTGAAGTTGATTCACTACATACTAATAAAGTATGGGACCTTACTGTCTTACCCAGTGGACGGAAGGCTATTGGTAGTAAGTGGGTGTTCAAACAAAAATATGACGCTGATGGAAACATGGGACAATATAAAGCTCGACTAGTAGCTCAAGTATTTCTTCAGAAACATGGAGTTGACTACGACGAGACCTTTTGTCCAGTAGTGAGGTTCGAATCAGTGCGAACTGTCATTGCATTAGCAGCAAAACATGACCTGAACCTGCATCAGTTGGACGTAACAACTGCATTTCTTAATGGTGAGCTGAAAGAAGACATCTATATGAAGCAACCAGAGGGATTTAAGGTCAAAGGCAAAGAACACCTTGTCTGTAAATTAAAGCGAAGCATCTATGGCTTGAAACAATCATCAAGATGTTGGAATGAGGCACTGAATGCTCAGCTAAAAAAGATGCATTTCAAGCAATTGGAAAATGACCCGTGTATCTACACACTCTCCTCGGGAGGAGAGATCTTCATAGCTGCAGTGTATGTTGATGATATCATTCTGGCATGTAAGTCTTTGACACGTATCCAAGAATTTATCAAAAGAATCTCCGAAAGTTTCAACATCAAGGATATGGGGAAACTACATAGTTTCTTGGGTGTTAAAATCGCTTATCCAGATTCAGGGAAGATATGGATCGGACAACCAGCATACGCAGCAGAGGTTTTGAAAAAATTCCAAATGGAAAATTCAAAACCTACATCAACTCCAATTGATCCTGGTGCAAGGTTAACTAAAGCTGTTAAAGAAAACGAGCTATTCAACCAAGAATTGTATCAATCAGCAGTTGGAAGCCTGCTGTATCTGTCAACAAAAACAAGACCTGATATTGCCTATGCTGTCGGCAATGTAGCAAGATTCTGCTCACAACCTACCATGGAACACTGGAGGTCTGTGAAACATATCATGCGTTATCTAAATGGCACGCGGAACTATGGGTTACTGTATGACAGGGAGAATGCAACAAATCTGATAGGATATTCAGATGCAGACTGGGCTGGTGACTTGGATGACCGCAGGTCAACCTCAGGCTACCTGTTTAAATTAAGTGGAGCGGCTGTCAGTTGGAGAAGTAAAAAGCAGACTTGTGTTGCATTATCTACAGCTGAAGCAGAGTATATTGCATTGGCAAGTGCAGCACAGGAGGCAGTATGGATGCGACATCTTCAAAGTGGTCTCAGTGAACCCTTGGTTGGACCGACACTCATCTACGAGGATAACCAATCCACAATATGTATGGCAAAGAATCCACAATATCATGGAAGGGCGAAGCATATTGACATTAAGTTTCATTACATTCGAGAGCAAGTTGAGATGGAAACAGTTGAATTGGAATACTGTCAAAGTAAAGACATGATTGTTGATGTGCTAACGAAGGGACTTGTGAGTGCACAATTTATTAAGCTTAGAGCACTGTTAGGTGTTAGGGAAGTCATGGAACAGTCTGACAGCAATTGAGGAGGAGTGTTGAATTATCAATTTTGTCGGACTGTTAAAACCTATTTTATGGGTTATCTCCCTTGTTCCATTATTATTTGGGGACCAGATATATCTTTGTAATAATTGGAGTTATCTGCCCCTTCTTTTTGTTGTTGTTTGGTCTGTTGTAAAATAAACGCACGACGCGCGTGTAAACCTACAAAATGTGTTTGTCTTAACTGAATTGTCCTGCCATGAAGAATGTCTGAATGTTGCTGAGATAAAAAGGTATGTCTCACATTCGTGTGAACTTGGCTTTATATCGATAATAATTATCAACACATTCAACATTTAAAGCATTATAAGGGTTATATGTTTACATTTTAATTTTTTTATAAATATTTAGCATTTTGTCATTTTTTCTTGAAAAATTCCGAATAACTTACTTCAATGAATATGATGTATGTGATATCTTTTTTTTCTCCCCATTATTTAAATTTTGCGATAAATAAAATAATAATAATTTTCCGTGTAATATTCACTAAAGATATCGATCCTATTCTGAAGTGGTTCATTTAAATCACATCTACTTTAATTTTCTGCGAACCTGCTTTTTCGGTCGCCATCTTAAATGTTGACTTCCACCCATCAAACTCGCCTCGTTTTAATTAGCACACATTATAATCGTTTCTGTCTTGGAATCAAATTGTCAAATAAAGTGAGTATTACTTGAATTTAATTTCTTTCTGTGTTCTTTTTTACTAGTGGGGCGTATCCGAACAATTATGATTCCCTTTGCTTTTAATATAGAAATGAGTCATGGTTCCAAGTTTTCATGTAAACGAGAACGGTCATTTTATAGAATCGTCTCTAATCTGGGTGTTTTTATAGTTTTTCTTTTAGTGCCTTGATGACGATTTTGACATTGAAAACCGTAGCAAATACGTAGTTTTGTTACTACGAACCCTAACGGTACAAAACACATCACAAACAAACATATTACCGGATCTAAAGGAACATTTTAGTATTTATATTAAAATATAAACTTTAAAAAAAAATAAAGGATGCATTAATAAACTTGGATTAAATAATGTTTGTTTTTCTTAATTTGGTGTTTCTGCATCCTTGTGTATATATAAAATATTTTCCATTTTGATTTTAAAAGAGAACATGGAAGGGGGAGATAATTCAATCTTTTTAATAGAAAATCAAATACACTTTAATTTGAGGAGAGTTCCGTCCGTCTGCGATTTTCTTTTATTTCTAATTAATTGTTATAAACTTTATAAAGTTTGTGACATATAAATTAAAACGCTTAAAAGTTATCTTTAATGAGACTTTATCAAAAATTAGCGTCGTATTTTCTTTCTTTGCGTTTTTTAACGCAAAGAATTAAAATGTTATGAAGTTTATAAAGTTTGTGACATGGAAATAAAAACGACATTTACAAAAACATTCGCATTTTCTTTCATGCAGCAATAAAAAAAAGAGTTATCTCCCTTGCCAAAGTTACAGCGGATTCGGAATAGCAGCGTCTAAGAACAATAGAGTTATCACCCTCAGATCGGTTATTGGTTATCCAGGAGTTCCAAAAGTTTGAATTACCTCCCTCTTTTCATGTCACTTTTTAAAATTAAAGACATAAATATTTCATATGTACACAACGATCTAGAAGCACCTTTGATTCTACAGCACAATTTTCTTTTGTTTGCGTTTGGTTTTAAAAAATTAAGGAAAGACAGCTAATTATTGATTTTTCTACCTTTTTTAAACCATGCCGCAAATTACGTATTGGCGGGAAAATAATTTATTTACGTTTTTGCAAATTGAATTCAATTTCATATTCGCAGTTATCGTAAGTAGAAATTGGTAATGTTGCAGCTTTTAAACCAGACACAATCGAGTTTTTGCCGACACAGAAATACGTAAACAGACGGTAAAAAAACCCAAATAAAAGCGAACTTGCGTCAAAATGAAAACGAGGCGGCTTTTCAACATGAAAAATTTATCAAAGAAAAACACTCACCGTATGTTTATTTTTATAACAACTTTTTTTTCACAGAGAAAATCAATGATATATTTTGTGACAGAAAATAAAAAAGAAATTGGGGGGGGATTTCAGACTCGATTAATAGCCTAACTTAGTACTAGAAAAACAATGCACTTTACGCTTATCGAGGAAATACACTGGTCTATGCATTTCATCTGAACATGTCGTAGGCAACCAGGAAGCTCACCATCACCTGGATTGGCAATGAACTACAGAATGTCAGTTTTCTTATCGACATGACTGTTGAACTCGACAGAACCATAAGCTTTCAAAGAGTACAGCAAGAAGATAAAGGAAACAATTGCTACAAGGAACAACTTGCTGACAAACTGATAATTTCACATTGGGAAGCTGACCCTAAAACTGTGCACAACAGAATTAGTACTTTGTTACGCTGCTACTAAATACTCCTCTTCTTCTAAATCGACCAATTAGTAAATAATGCAGAATCACTGGAAAACGAAACATTCCTTACTTCCAGTGGTGTACAGATTGGTTGACATGGTACCTACCATATATATTAAGGGCCGTTATTGTGAGAATGCAAACACCGAAAGAAAACCGATAGAAAACACCCCGAGATTGAAATCAAGAAGCAGTTAATAATCACAATGAGCTTTGAACTTGCACAGTCAAATATGAAATGACTAAAATGACTACATGGACGAAGCTAATCAAAAAACCAAAGAACATGTTCCACATGGAAAGGATCTCAATAGGTGACCCTGAAACGAGCAAGAGCTAAGGTTGGAAGGGCAGCCATCAACCTCCCCAGGTGAAGATCAACAAGCAACTGCCTATGTAGAAATCCAAGACAGAAAATTGAACACATTCTAAGTGACTGAAATGATGGACCAACTTGTACTGAGTTGATGCCCAATCTTAAACTGGACAGAACAAAAAATGATGGATCAATTATTGGCATGATAAGATATGAGGATGTGCGAACGGTTATTTTTTCACCTGAAATAAAATTCAACTATTTATTCAGAATTGTTCAACATTTACAAATTATTGAAACCGCGAAGTAATAACTGTGGAAACATGGATAACTTTTGACCTGATGTCTAATATACAGTTTATCTTTCACATTTTAAGAATATCAATTTTTTCAATTTATTCGTTTATTTAGATGTAAACTAAGCATTACCAAAATATACAATTAATTATAATATAATTCCACACAGGTTTGTCTAAGCTCTTCATTAACAACATTTCATTATATTTTTCATAAGTCTGGGCTCAGCTTTTCATTAATAAAATTGTATTATATGTTGATAAATTGTCTTTTTGTTTGCTTTCTCTTCTGATTGCAAAACGTTTTGATGTAAAAATATTTTTTTAATATATGAACTTGGTTTCTTTTTTCCCAGATAAATGATAAGAATTCATGAAAATGTAAGTATAATCTCCAACAAATACTTTCCATTATCTGCTCATATTTTGCATTTTTGAAAACCAGTTTTTGTCTTGACGTAGTTCATTAATTGTTCACTTCAATGTAGAATCAGTAATTTAATCTTGACTTTAAATTACTTGGTTTTTAAAAAGACTATTTTACCTTAACTTTTATATTAAAATTCTAGTAAAAAGACGTGAGATTTGATTTTTTAGTGCTAAAATATATAAAAAATATTAGAATTTTATAAATACATTTTTAACAATGAGAAATTAAGAATCCTTACGTCTTTTCATTATGTATCACAAAATAATTTGATTTATTATTTTACAGTCTTATTACAGAAAATCTGAACTACATATATCTATAACCAAAAACTTCAACTGTAGACTCGAGACCTTTAAAGAAAACAGACAGTTCAACTATTTAAAAAAACAGGCAAGTTTCACCTTTTTGCACATGTGTTTCCTTGAAGAGAAATTAGACTGCAAGACTTCACTCTGTCATT
Source organism: Sepiola atlantica (assembly GCA_963556195.1). NCBI lineage: Eukaryota > Metazoa > Mollusca > Cephalopoda > Sepiida > Sepiolidae > Sepiola > Sepiola atlantica. The sequence continues at coordinate 31,030,749 of OY744549.1, read as the reverse complement.
CTACTTAATGGCACATATAAATGTTTTAAAATAGGGTTCTCTTATAGAGGCGAAATCTCCCTTTTCCACATTAATTGCTTGCAGATCATGAACACACCAACTGTTACATGAATGGGGATCAGACACTCAACACTCTTTATCAAGCACTGCTGACACCTGAACTCAGCTTTCTCAATGCATTAAATAATAGAGTGGCAAGGGTCCTCACTACTAATCTATAGTATCAGTTTTAAATTACAGTTGTGTGTCCTTATGCCACTGAGATAAATGACAATCTAAAGTTGATGTAAAAAATTGGGTATTTAAATATAAAATACGTCTTATGTTTTTTTTTAATTATTAAAACTCGAAAATATTTATTTCTCATCAATTAAATCAATGAGTCACCTGTATTGGGAATAACTCATTTTCAACAGAACTCGACTGTCACATAAATCATGGCCACTTTCTTCATCAGTTACTCAGTGATATAAATTATATTAAAAGAAGTGAAATAAATGACAATCAAAAGTTGATGTAAAAAATTGAGTAATTAAATATAAAATATGTCTCATGTTTCTTGAAAAAATTATAAAACCACTACTCAAATATATGTATTTCTCATCAAACATTTAGAAAATACTTTTTGAAATTGTATTTGTTTTTGTTTTTTGCTTGCAGATGCAGAATAATTTGTTTCTGACAATATTTATATTATACTTACATTTTTTAAACCTTCCACTAAATGTTGTTTTGTAAAGAAGGATATGACTGTTACATCTTCTGACTGTACGATTGGGCATGTCTTTATTGTTTCTTCAAATAACGTTTTTTTTGTTTTATTCAAAATTATATAGAAAGATATAACCTTATTCAGTACCATTAAAAATATAATAATAATGAAATATTTTATGACATATGTGAAAAAATGTATGGTTTCCTTTTGTTATGTTTTATGACATATGAATATGTGGGGAATTTTGGTGATTTTAATATATTCTCCAATTTCTTAGTTTCTTCAAATATTTAGGGATTAATTTGTTGACACAAAAGCAATAGGAAAATGTCGAATTAAATACACACATTACAAAACATTTTTCCAAATGTGTCGCAAACAAAATGGAATAATTATAATTGTTGTGTATGTCATCAATAATGTGTTTGTGGTTCTCAAATATAATTCGAATGAATTTATTTTCTAAGCTTTAAAAATCGTGTAAATTGTGAAAAAACAAAATAATTACATATTTGATCTTATGAAAGTTTTGTGGAAATATGTAAGGTAATATCTGAAAAAATGAAATTCATTCATTTCATTAATGGATAAGTATGTTTTACATTTAATCAATAATGACTTTGTGAACTTCTTAATGCAATTGCACATAACAATTTAAATTTTTCCTTTAAGCCCACGATGCTGAAACCTATGTTTAATTTATCTATTTAAAAAAATAACCGTGTCTACACCTGCTTAACATTTTACAAATATTTTTGTTTGCAAAGAACTTGTATAAAATTTATATCTTTTCTTGAAATGTATGTTTTAATTGTTTTTACTTTTGCAGAATATCCAGCAATCAATACCAACAAAACTGTTAATAGCCTAAAGTTAAAATTCTGAAACGAGAGAAATCATACACTTGTGAACTGTACAATTTTTTTGTCATTCATCAATCGCATTTTCTGATAATATATTGGAAAAAAATTCTCCTGTCAACTGTAAATGTATTTCTTCTCTTCTTAGAATTATTCAATTGAACACTTGCTGGAATTATTTTTTAGAAATGCATATGACTAATGCACACATCGGTGCATATGAGTAATGCATTCATGAAACCTTTAATAAATTCAGAATTTCCGACATTGAAATACTTGAAAAGAAACACATACTGCTAATTGTGAAAAATGAAATATTTTCTTAAACATGGGTTGCAAAAGAAGTCAGTTTTGTAGAAATATATTAAAATCTTTAGAATATTATCCATATTAGTCCGAATTCTGAGAATCTATACATTATGTTTTGTTCTGTAGAGTTTAAATATTTAGATAAGATGTATTAACGCTCTCTGAATATATCATTTATATTCTGTGGTCACCGATCTGCATACATAGAAGATAACACCTATTATATTTCAAATCCATTTATCTAATGTATAGCTGATACACAGTGGGCACACAATTCTCTTTATATATATTATCAATTAAAATTAAACATAAGTAATATTTTAACTGAAACGTGAGAGAAATATCAGTAATTATTCGCCTTAAACGATCTACTAACTTTCAAATCTATAAAAAGTTAAAAGGGAGTGTGAATATTTTTTAATTCATTCTGTTTCTACCACAACGAAAACATCTGAAATATGTCGACCTCCAAAATAGACTATAAATCTGATACTGGAGAGGAACTATATTCTTGTGAAATATGTGGCCTCTCTTTTGCACAGAAACATCCATTGTTGACTCATATACGAACACATACTGGAGAGAAGCCATATTCTTGTGAAGTGTGTGGCTGTTCTTTTACACAAAAACAACATATGGTGCAACATATTCGAACACATACTGGAGAGAAACCCTATTCTTGTGAAGTATGTGACTCTTCTTTTACAAGTAAAGAAAGTATGTTCCGACATATGTGTATGCACACTGGAGAGAAACCATATTGTTGTGAAGTGTGTGGATCTTCTTTTACACAAAAACAACATATGTTGCAACACATGCGAATGCATACTGGTGTGAAATCATATTCTTGTGAAGTATGTGGCTCTTCTTTTACAAGAAAACATTACATGTTCCGACATATGCAAACACATACTGGAGAGAAACCATATACTTGCGATGTATGTGGCTATTCTTTTACAACAAAACAACATATGTTGCAACATGTGCGAACGCATACTGGAGAGAAACCATACACTTGTGAAGTATGTGGCTTTTCTTTTACAATAAAACAAAATATGTTGCGACATAAGCGTACACATACTGGTGAAAAACCATATTCTTGTGAAGTATGTGGCTCTTCTTTCACACAGAAACAAAATATGTTGCAACATATGCGAACGCATACTGGAGAGAAACTATATACTTGTGAAGTATGTGGCTCTTCTTTTACAATAAAACAAAATATGTTACGACATCAGCGCACGCATACTGGAGAGAAACCATATTCTTGTGAAGTATGTGGCTCTTCTTTTACACAGAAACAAAATATGTTGCAACATATGCGAACGCATACTGAGGAGAAACCATATTCTTGTGAAGTATGTTACTGTTCTTTTACACGTAAACAAAATATGTTGCAACATATGCGGGTGCATACTGGAGAGTAACCATAGTATTTTTTAAGTATTTTTGCTTTTTTTAAAGAAATCGAATATATTGTAAGAGAACGCATACTCTAAACAAAACCATATTCTTGTGAAGTATATCGATTATACCTTTTACACAGATACACTATGTTGAAGCACACATATTGCATAGAAACTATACTCTTGTAAAATGTGTAGCTCTTGATTTTTAAACAAATCTAATATGTTTATGCTAAAGAGAAACCATATTCTATTGAGGTTTTTGGGTCATTTTTAATATAACAATATATGTTGCAACACAGGCGAACACATACATGAGCGAAACTATATTAATGTTCAGTAAGTGGTTCTTTTACACGTAAACAACATGTGGGGCAAAGTATGTAAACATACTTGAGGCATGCAATCAAGAGGCAACGTGGATCTCAGATATAGCTCAAAGAAATTAAAGCAAGCCAGTAAATGCCAGAGCCAGGGATAACATCTGGTTGGATCAATTTCAGAATCACCAAAAACATGAATAGACAATATACCCAATTTCTGACTTAAGCAACAAACAACGCTTCATAGCTATTATAGCAATTGCTTCACAAAATTGTTGAGACAGAATCTATGAACACCTTCTGGAGCATACTCGGAAAAAGAACATGCATGAGTTAGTGTTTAGGAACAAAGGACCAGTTGATCAATGAGGCAATACTTGAAGACTGTAAGACGAGACAGATTAACCAAAAGGTATATGATAGTTTGCACCACACATGGCTACTGCAGTGCCTTGAATTATATAAGATTTATCCGGTCATTAAGAAAAGCATACATAAAACTGTACATATAAAGATGTGGCAAACACCCATGACATTAAGCCACACAAATGGAACAATAACAATATATGACGTCAAAATTTAAAGAATTAAAAAATTTTAAGTAGGTAGCTTATCTCATCTAGTCGTTTGCTTGGCGATAGATCCGCTAAGTAAATTACTGAACAAAAGCCAGAGTGCTTACAACATAAACCAGGGCCGCCAATCAAAAGGGTCAACCACCTGCTTTTCATTGATAGCCTTAAAATGTATGCCAGTTCAGTCGCTGACTTAGACCGACACTTGCAGGTTGTCTATACTTTTCTAAAGTTATTGGGATGAAGCCTGGCCTTTACAACATTTCCAAGTGCTCACTCAGAGCTTGAAATAAAATCCAGACGTAAAACATACAGCTTGATGAAGAGACTGGCATCAAAGACTTAGACTTTAGAAAATACAAATATATTGGCATAGAAGAAAACGATTCCATTCAACATGTCAAGATGATATAAAATTTTGACAAAGAATATGTACGCGGTGTTAGAAAAAAGTTGCAAAACACAGCTGACAAAAACGAAATAATTGTCTTTAACAACCTAGTCATGCCAGTGATAACATACAGCTTTGGCATCATTGATTGGCCACAAAAATACATTAACAGACAAGACACTGAAACTAGCATAATGTTGAAACTGTATAGAGTAATGTAGATAAATCTGTGTTTACCGAGGCTGTATCTGCCAAGAGGACCAGAAGGTATGGGTGTCTCAGAAATTGACCATCAACATCGAGTCACTATTGTGAGTACCGACCAGTGTCTGATCAGCTCTCAAAACCCAAGCCTTATGATGGTACGCCAACACCAAGAAACCAGAACCAGTAGAACAACTTTTATCACAAAACTGGCTTAACATTTCGGACTGAGGCAGAAACGGAAAACAACCTGACATGGAAATAGCTCAAAAGAGTCAAGGTTGCAGAAAATATGTATAATGGGGCAACCAACAACGTGCAAAATACTTTCTGGATGAACTATCTCAGGAATATATAGATAAGGAAGACTGTGTAGGAGTGCAGTAAAAAGGATCCCTCTACTATGATCAGGAGAGAATCATAACTACCAAAGATCAAGGCTTGATGTATGCCTTTTAAAAGATGAGTGGTCTGAGCAACGACAAGTACAGGTTCTGCAACACAGAAGGAGAGAGTCTGCGCCACCTCCCATCCAGTTGTAAGGTTTTGCTTGAGGACGGTTACTATACAATGTGACACAATGGATTGTGCACATATCTTTACTGGACCATATGTAAAAAGTTGAATATCCAGTCCAGCAACAAGTCCTTATGACATATACCAGACGGAATAGTTGAAAATAAGTCATACACTATTACTATGCCATCCCTACTGCTACATATCTAGAAAACGGAGCTGTTATACCTGACATAGTGATAGACGACAAAAGAGAGAAATTAGAAACCTTAGCAGAATTCAGTTTCACTAATGATGCTAGCTTGAACAGTGCTGAAAAGGAAAAGATAACAAAATACCAATGTCTTATGTACGACATAAAAGGAAACGTGAATCTCAGGAAGATCTCCATCATTCCAGTAATTATAAGTGCAACCGGACTCACGAAAAATAATTTCAAAAACTACCTGACGTATATACCCGGTAAACAAAGTCCAAGAGACATACAAAAATGGCACTTAAATGGACGGTTAAAACCTTAAGTATATCTCTAGGCTAGAGTGTCTGAAATAGTGGGTAAATTTCGAGAATACGCTCAGATGCCCCATCCTTGAATAAAAAAGATACGCAAATTGAAAAAGAAAGAGGGAAACCATATTCGTGTGAAGTGTGTTGCTCTTTTGTGCACAAAAATTAAAGTGCATCACATGCAATAAAATGTAAGAAACTATATCCGTGTGAAGTGTGTTGCTTTTTTTTTAAACAAAAATTAAAGTGCATCACATGCAATAAAATGTAAGAAACTATATCCGTGTGAAGTGTGTTGCTTTTTTAAAACAAAAATAAAGTGCATCACATGCAATAAAATGTAAAAAAACTATATCCGTGTGAAGTGTGTTGCTTTTTTAAAACAAAAATAAAGTGAATCACATGCAATAAAATGTAAGAAACTATATCCGTGTGAAGTGTGTTGCTTTTTTTTAAACAAAAATAAAGTGAATCACATGCAATAAAATGTAAGAAACTATATCCGTGTGAAGTGTGTTGCTTTTTTAAAACAAAAATAAAGTGAATCACATGCAATAAAATGTAAGAAACTATATCCGTGTGAAGTGTGTTGCTTTTTTAAAACAAAAATAAAGTGAATCACATGCAATAAAATGTAAGAAACTATATCCGTGTGAAGTGTGTTGCTTTTTTAAAACAAAAATAAAGTGAATCACATGCAATCAAATGTAAGAAACTATATCCGTGTGAAGTGTGTTGCTTTTTTTTTAAATAAAAATAAAGTGCATCACATGCAATAAAATGTAAAAAAACTATATCCGTGTGAAGTGTGTTGCTTTTTTTTAAAAATAAAAATTACGGTGCATCACATGCAATCAAATGTAAGAAACTCTATTCGTGTGAAATATGTGGCTCGTCTTTTGCAAAGAAATCCAATATGTCACAGACTATAAGGAGACTATTGAAAAGAACCTGTGAAGTATATTGCTATTCATTTACACAGAAGTCTGGTATGTCGTATCTTATACAAAAGCGTACTGGATAGAAACCAAATGTTTGTGAAGTATATTGCTATTCATTTACACAGAAGTCTGGCATGTCGTATCTTATACAAATGTTTACTGGATAGAAACCAAATGTTTGTGAAAATGTTTGTGTCTCTTTTGTATAAAAGCTTATACTGGTGAAACACCATATTATTGTCAGCTATGTGCCTTTTCTCTAACACGGAACCCAATTTAGTTACAAAACATGCAGACAGATACTAGGCAGTTTGAATTACCTACTAGACACCACCCTCGAGTGTCTACGGTCTCTCTGTACAAGGGTTTGGCAGAACAACCTGACATGAGGATATTTCCCCCTTGACCAAATATTCTCAATAACATAGTATTCTCAGCACATATAAGATTTTTTGTATGGCTCTACACTGGCTAAAAACTGGAAATAGTGCACCTTCTCCTAGTGATGGTTCCTGAAGAAGCAACACTTAGCTGGATACTCCACCAGACTAGATGAATTATTGTCATGTAATCTGGTAAGACCAAGAGATCACAAGACAGATTTACGATAACATAGTTAACTGCTCAATTGGAGAGACGAAACATTAAGTTTCTTAACTTCTTTACTAACTCACCGTTTGGCAAGTAAATAACTTTAATGAAATATTTGAATATCTATGTATCTCATACATAGATCAAGTGTAAGCTCCAGGAAGGACCCCCTTGATTTCTGAGAACTTCGCTTGGAGTAAAATGAACCCAAAAAAGAGATACAGTCAAGTTATCATAGACGCTATTTGGATCATGAAAAATAACCTTTAAAAATTACCTAGCTAATATACCTAGTGAATTAATGAAAAGAGGTTAAAATTTCACTTAAAGAAACGGTCTCAATCCTAAAATTCTACCTGAGAGTTTAGTGTTATCAAAATGTAACACCATACTTTTTGTAACATTTAAAATTTGTAAAATATACTCCAAAAAGTGGATAATTATTTGTAAACAAATCTGCATATTATTGATATTCGATGGAAAAACGAGTTTTTTTATTCACTTTTATTTAATTTGTATAATAAATAAATAGTTGTTTGATGGTTTTTAATTGAGGAAGCTGTTATTTTGAGACAAAATCGATTAGAAAAGACTGTCATTTATTTCCCCTTGTATAATTGGGATACTTAATCTACAGCTGGTCCCTAATTGCTTCATGGAATATGACTTTTCATCATTTCTTATGAAGATTACATCAGTGATAGGCAAAACAAATTTTCAATTATATGACTTTTTGTGAAATAAACTTTCCTCTAAAAAGCACATAATTTCTAGTGTGTTTACGTTCTATTTGTAAGAAGTCAGTTTTGTAAAATATAGAAAATAAATCTACATCTTATACAGTAAAAAATTTTAATCAAAATATTTTTGCTTTTCTATAAAAAGTGGATTCCATATTTTTATGAAATATGTCAAACAAGATGCGTGTAAAATCGTTTTTAGGAAACAGTTATTTCACCGACCGAGAAGGTAAAGCGTCCGAGGAGGGAGCATTTTATTTAGTTAAAGCGAAGATAAATGAGTTGTTGGAATTGGTCATTTTATTTAAAAAATAATTTTCATATTCCAGTTTATGAATTGGGTGAGTTTTCTCTCACGTTCCCTTCTCTCGCACAGCTGTTTTCGATTTTCCTAGACTGGGTCGAACTGCTCACCTATGTCGATGGACTGAAATTACCTGTTAAATTTTACGCCATTTCTCTTTTCTAGTATGTAGGGAAATCGCTCGCAAAGCAAAAGTGATACTGTATTTGCATTGGTTTACCAACCCATGTCGAGTAAAATTGTGTGGATTAATCTCCTGATCACCTATCTGACACACCTACGTGACTATCTGGGTCGACTCGTTGCTCCTACCATTTTTGTACCAATAAAAATTAAAGGCTGTATTTCTTTTTAATCCGGGAAGCGTTCCAACAAGTCCCCTCTTGCTATTGTTCATATTAGGGGACGAAATATGTGATTATAACTTCCTTAAAAAATAATGTTACATTAAGAATATGACTGGATACTTACGAAGAACCGACAAAAGGAAAGTTCTCATGCATGTCTTTCCTGACATAAGTAATGTAAGGTATTCATCAATGCAGAACTCAAATTGGGTGCTAACCCGTTTAACTCGACACAAAATCTGAGAACATGACTACTTTCGCAACATTGGGGACCTCCAAAGTTAACCATAGAATTTACCCCCTATATGTAACATTAATATAGGTGAATATTATCATCATAACTTTAAAACCATTCAAAAGAAGAAACACAAAATAACTGCTTATGATGTTTCAAAAATTGTTATCCGCGTATGAAAATAATGAAAATCAAAAACTAAAATCGTGTTTACATGATCGACACGTGAAACAGTGTTCTTAAGTAGTGGCCATTTTGTACGAGCTAGCACACGTGGCTTCAATAAATATAGCATGGTCATATTTTCACGAAAGGGTCTATACTTTTTCACCTTTAGATCAATTTATTTTTAAAATCCGGTTTTCGTAAAATATATGAGGGTAAATATTTGTTGTACATGATACCCCTCATATTTAATTTTTTTGAAATCTGAACAAAATATATCATAATCTATCGGAATTTATATTGTAGCAGTTACGTCCTCTTTTCAAAACATAACTACACCGGTTTGCCGGTAGGTGTCGCTTTTTCACCGACAGGTGGCACTGTAAAGCGACACCAGAGTTATCTGCCCTTCTGACTATAAAAACCGTTGCAAACGGAAAATCCATCTCTTCTTCACCGACCAGATTCGACAGAACGACGCTGACACTAGCGTTCCGTTTCACTTTTCTCTTCTGGTCGATTGGCCTCGACAGAACGACGCTAATACACTAGCGCTTCATCTCACGCTTTTCTCTTGAACTGGTCTCGGCATAACAACTACCAACACACGTTTCCTTCCGTCAACACGTGGGCAAACAACGGTAAGAGTTCTCAACTCATTTTCTTTGTGTACGGCTTTCAAAGACTTTCCTCACGCCGGATTCCTTTCTTCTTATACATTTTCAAGAACTGTTTTTCCATCGACACACATGCATACATCACACACTTCATCAGTCCACGTACACACACGTTCAATAAACGTTATTTGAACTACTTCATTTTGTTTATTAATTATTACTCTGTCTTTTGCATGCAACATTGCTTGATTCAACTGTGCACGTTTATAGTCTGGGAACATCACCCTCTCGATCTTAACAATTGGTGACCCGACGTGCAAGCTTTGTTGTATGGGGCAGAGTAATTAATTTCGTACAAAAACAAAAAAATATATATATCATTTCTCGTTTTTTCTTTCGTGGTGAAACGAATTACGCACCCATCTTTTTCCTTCTTTTTTCTACCCACGTGGTAGAAATATACAAACAAACAAAAGAAAAGAAACCGACATTATTTTTTTTCTGGCCACGTGGAAATACCCAAACAAAGAAAAACAAAAACATTTCTCGGCTCTCCCCGAGTATAAAACAAATTACAATTTCATTTTTTCTTCTCTTTCTCTACCCACGTGTCGGAAAATTATATACAAAGAAAAAGACGAACTTTTCCCAATCCCCTTTTTTCTTCTTTTTCGACGAACAAAAGGACCTTACAAGACGCCATTTTCTTTTGTTTTGAACACGTGGAGATAAAAAGAAAACAAACGCTCACACGCTGACACTCTTTTTCATGACCACGTGTTGATAAAAAATTTTTAAAATGCCGCCATCTTTTTTCCGGACCACGTGTTGTTAAAAAATTCAAAGAAATGCCGCCATTTTTTCTGACCACGTGGAAATGAAAATTCAAACAACAAAAGAGAAAATACGAACTTATTTTCTCTGTTTCAACAACAAGCAAAAGGAAAGGAAGCCACCATCTTTTTCTCTAACTACGTGGAAATGAAAATTCAAACAAAAAAAAGAAAATACGAATTTTTTTTTCTTTCTTTTCAACAACAAAGGAAAGAGAAGCCGCCATTCTTTCTCTACGTGGAAACTAACATTCAAACAAACAAAAAACAAAAACGTCATTCCTCGTGTGAAACAAATTACGACTCCATTTTTTTTTCTTTTTACCTTCCACCCACTAGTTGGAAATATATATATAAAAGAAAAGAAGACTACAAAACAGACAACAGACGATGCCAAACACGAACATCACCAAGCCCCAAGACTTAATACTGGTTGTAAAAAGTCAGGCTCAGCAAGCACCAACATCACCCTTCAAGGGCTACCAACCCTCTTCAACAACTGGACGTTCGTTGATAAACAGGAGGAAACATCAACTTGAACAACCACATCTTCCCGGACATTCATCAAGCACCAAACATTTCCGGACATCACTGACGACACTATGGAAGAAATCATACCAGTTCAAAATGAGTACAACTGCACAAGCACGACTAAATACTCAACAACTGGACGTTCGTTGATCAACTGGGGGACACATCAACTCGAACGACGTGCACCAACACCAGTACAGACCCACTTGTACCTGGACCTGCTAACTCACTTGCAGACATTTGTGCATCTGATTTTGACCATAGTGTACCACCAATCTCAACAACTAGATGTTTGTTCATCAGTTCCACAACACGGACTAATTAACATGAACAACATCAACAACTGCACAGACCCACTTGTGCTTATTCATCAAACAACTGCACAGACTCACTTGTGCTCATTCATCAACAACTGCACAGACCCACTTGTGCTTATTCATCAACAACTGCACAGACTCACTTGTGCTCATTCATCAACAACTGCACAGACCCACTTGTGCTCATTCATCAACAACTGCACAGACTCACTTGTGCTCATTCATCAACAACTGCACAGACTCACTTGTGCTCACTCATCAATACCGCACAGATTCACTTGTGCTCACTCATCAACAACCGCGCAGACCCAAGCACCAAACATTCCCGGACAACACTGACAATTCAACGTTCGTTCATCAGCTCCGCATCACACAGACTAATCAACATGATCAACGTCACCAACAAGTGCAAATTCGCTTAAACTTGATGCAGACCCAATTGCATGCAAACAACACGCAGATCCACATGCGTTACAAACACTCAATTCCGCAGACGCACTTGCGATCAATCATTCAATACAGATGCAGAAACAGAAATAAGTAGCCTGCACACTACTTTTTCTAATCTTCAACAACAAAACAGACATACCCACAAAGAATGCTTCTCATCTACAACTGTACATATTGAATAATATTTTCAATATTTTTCAATCTAGGGGGGGAGTCCTTGTAGCAGTTACCTCCTCCTTTCAAAACATAACTACACCGGTTTGCCGGTAGGTGTCGCTTTTTCACCGACAGGTGGCACTGTAAAGCGACACCAGAGTTATCTGCCCTTCTGACACTAGCGTTCCGTTTCACTTTTCACTTCTGGTCGATTGGCCTCGGCAGAACGACGCTAATACACTAGCGCTTCGTCTCACGCTTTTCTCTTGAACTGGTCCCAGCATAACAACTACCAACACACGTGGTCAAACAACGGTAAGAGTTCTCAACTCATTTTCTTTGTGTACGGCTTTCAAAGACTTTCCACACGCCGGATTCATTTCTTCTTATACCTTTTCAAGAACTGTTTTTCCATCGACACACATGCATACATCACACACTTCATCATTCCACGTACACACACGTTCAATAAACGTTATTTGAACTACTTCATTTTGTTTATTAATTATTACTCTGCAATGCAACATTGCTTGATTTAACTCTGCACGTTTATAATCGGGGGAACACGACCCTCGATCCTAACAATATATTATATAAAACGTAAAATTCTAAATAAACATATCAGATTTACTATTTTATATTTAACAATACAATATTTTGGTCAACTTTCCGGGATTTCGTGAATAAAAAGTAGAAATAAATGAAATATTGTTTTTTTTTTAATACTACGTTTTTTAATTGATATATGTTGAATTGCAAAGTAAAAATAATGATTACTTGTTAAGAGTTTAAAATAATTCCATCATTTCGGAATGTTCATGTTTAAACACCGAATTTTGAAAATAGGTTCCTAATTGTTCAAAATATTTCATATAACAAAAAACTCAGCTTTGTCAATTGTAAAAAAGCGATATCTACCGCGATTTCATATGTGATTGTAAGTAGATTGTTTTGTTTGTGATGGATGACTAACGTTTATGAGCATCCGTTTAACAATCACAAATGTATGGGAGCACGTAACTTCATGTATCAATAAGCTGGCTGTTTAAATTCACATCTCATAAAAACTACTTCCGTCATACTTCTGGTCAGTGTACGTTAATAGTAATTGTTTTTTCGTGACACTAAAACAACGCATTAGTAAATGTATCCATTCTTATCAGTTTCTCTTTTTTTCAAATTTAAATGTTTATTCATTCAGGATTTTATTAAAAGATTTCTAAACGATGTGATTAAACTGAAGGAAGAGTTGTCAAACAGGATATACATGGCGCGAGGTCTGGCTGTTGGAGGTTGAGACAGACTGGTAAAAATGAAGTGTAATAAAGATTCGAAGACTTATTACAAAGGTCAATAATGCCATCACAAGGATCGTCTTGATTAATGCGTCTGAGTGAAATAAATGATGAAACTTTGGGACAGAATGGTTTATGCAATTAAAACAATTACGCCAACTCAAAGAGAGTAAAAAGAAGGAAACCTGAAGACCAAAACATATGAGCCAGTCTGGAAAAGAAAACTCCAACTAAAGACAGAAACACTCCGAAAGGAAACCGCGCGGATATGTGACTCATAGAGCAAAAATTAAGAAAGAAGGTGAGGAAACTCAAAAAAGACTAAAAATAACTTACAAAAAAAAATAATATTTCACTCCAAACAAGGCAGGAAGCCACTGTAGACGTAAGGGGCTACTGAGAATTAGGGAGTAGGTTTAGGGTTCATTCTAAGTTGGGAGCTGTGCAGCGAGATGCCTGTTTACATTAGTTTTAAAACTCGTCATGTTAGAGAAACAGGGAGCAGGGAGGGATTTCCAGAGGCGAGCAGCTATTGGAGTAGAAAGCTCTCCGGTCTCTGTGGGCCTCCATAGTGAATGGATGGGATTTAGCTGAGTGTCGAGTTTTTCTAGTGAATTTACGTTGAGGGGGCGCTAGAGTAGACAGTTCATAAGAGCATAATCCATTGAAGTATTTGTAAAACAAGCACAAGGATGCTACATTGCGGCGATGGGACAGGGGCTGGAGCTTGGTTGACAGTGAAGGACCTATTAGTTGGCGACTCTTTTGTGTACCTTGTCAACAGAGACTAGTAGATGATGCACCAGATCTAGCAACAGTACTTCAAGCATGGGTGGATGGTGGCTTTGTAGAGATACAGGATAATGTCAGGTGTGAGGAGTTTACTAGCACAGTAGAGGGAGCCCACCTTCTTTGCTGCAGCCTTGGCAATGTCTTCAATGTATGTGTTCCAATTCATGTTACCTGTGAAGGTTAGGCCGATGAGTTTTAATGTTGAACACTCAGGTAGGGTGTTATTTTCCATGACAATCGGTGGTTGGAGATGTTTCTTGTAGTTATTGAAGGAAAGAAGCGTTGTCTTTGCGGCATTAAAAGTTACTAACCATTTATGACCCCATTCCACTACAGACTGGAGGTCATTTTCTAAGGATTCAGTCAATGCCTCGGATATGATCGCGTCCGTGTTGCCAACATGACGAGAGTAAAGCGCGGTGTCGTCAGGAGATTAACCAATCTCAGACTCAATGTCACCAGGAAGATTGTTTAAGAAGATCAGGAACAATAAAGTTCCAAGGATAGATACCTGGGGGACACCAGCATTTATGTCATGTTGCTTAGATGAACGGCCATCGAGGACAACCTGGATATTTCTTTTGGTTAGGAATGATCTAATTATATTTAGTAATTGCCCAGCAATACCGTATGAGCGTATTTTCAGGTGAAGCCTTTTATGCCATACCTTGTCAATGACCTTGGATATGTCAAGCACTACTGCCCTAGCTTCATTTGCCTTGTCGAGTGTATGATACATGCGTTCAGAGATGATCGTTAGGATGTCTGCAGTAGATCGTTCTTGTCTAAATCCATACTGGCTGTCAGAAATAAGTTTAGCCGTAACTATGTGCCGGACTATCGCTAGATTGATTAAATATTCGAAGATTTTAGCAAAGATCTGGAGTAGACTTATTGGGCGGTAGTTCTGAGGATCGGTTCTATTCCGAGAATTCTTGTAGCACAAAGACAATTTTCCAGCTATCGGGGAAGCAAGATTCAACTGGGCATTTATTGTAGAGTTTGGGGCCAGTTCAGCAGGGCATTTCTTTATTACTATTACAGGTATTAGATCAGGCCCACAAACTTTAGAGATGTCAAGGTTTTTTATGATATATCTGACCTGGGATGGGGTGATGACCAGGTTATCAAGTGTGGCTTCGGTCCGCAATGGGAATTTAGGGAGGGGATGGTTTTCTGAGTCCAAAGTGGAGTTAGAGGCGAAACGCTGGGCAAGTAGTTCAGCTTTATCAGTTGTCGTGCACAGGACATCATTGTGGTTTGATGGTGGGGGAATCGTTGATTGACCATGAATTTAAAACAGTGTTGTCTTTGAGAGAAATAAACAGTATTCATGTTGTAATAGGAGTAATCGGTTTAATCAAACATGATCTAAAACATACTCAGACACAATTCCTTGTAAACCAATTCCAGATAGCAGCTCTAAAAGAGAAAATGTTTATCCTTAAACGAGATCTCAAATATACATGTAATTCAGAAAGAAATTCAATCCATGTGTGATAAGCTGATATCCAAGATGTAACTGAGCTAACATTAAAAAGAGAACCCTTTATTCTTGTAAAGTATTCAGTTCTGGATTTAAAAAAAATATCTATGTACATATCCATATACAAACACATAATGGATAGTTTACATTTCCTACGAGACACCATCCCTGACTGTCTTCAGTACAAGAGTTTGTAAAGACAACCTGCCATGAGGATACTTCACACCCTGAACAAATATTATTTAAAAAATGTATTTGAAGTTCAAATGAGATCCCCTCGACACAGGTATACACCGGCGATACGAGAAATGGTGCCCCTTTTCCAAATAACGTAACTTCAATTCAGAGCACTTAGCTGTTTACTCCACCAGACTGGATGAATTCTTGTCCTGTAATCTGGTAAGACCATGCAACCACAAGAAGGATATACTATAACATAGTTAATTGGTCAATTGGGCAGACGAAACATTAATGTTCTTAACTTCTTTACTAACTAAACGTTTGACATGTAAAAGAGAACTTTAATGGAATATTCGACTATATATGTATCTCATATTTAGATGAAATGTTAGCCCCAGGAAGAAGCCCCTTGATTTTTGCGACCTTTGACTGAAGGAAACTGAAACCAAAATAGAGAAAACGATTATTTTTCTTAAGTGTGAGGCCCCACATTTACAGAAAGAGCGAAGTTCCAAATATATTATATATAAGTTGCAAATTTTATATTTTGAAGTGTGTTGCTTTTTTTTCATTTTCAGTTGATCAAACTTAAAAATCAACATACGAAAAAAACACACATGTGAATAAATACTAAAGAACGGAGCAATTTGGCCTATGAAAAATATATTTTTAAACTACCTGGAAGATATACTCGGTGACCCAAGTGCAAGTGAGATACAAGCAATTGCGCTTTAAGGGAAGTTCGAATCCTAAAAAAGATCTGTCGGTCGGAGTCTCTGAAATAGTAGGTGAATGTCTGGTATCACGTATGTTGACACATCCCTAGAAAAAACAAAAAAATATAATAACATTGAAAAAAAAAAGAAAACACTTATTTTGAAGTGTAAATAATCAAATAATAGAAGACATTAAAGTTTGTTGTTCTTTATTTTCATTTAAATATTAAATAAATGTATTCATATCAGAGTACATTATGTTAAAGTGTGTTGTTCTTTATTTTCATTTAAATATTAAATAAATGTATTCATATCAGAGTACATTATGTTAAAGTGTGTTGTTCTTTATTTTCATTTAAATATTAAATAAATGTATTCATATCAGAGTACATTATGTTAAAGTGTGTTGTTCTTTATTTTCATTTAAATATTAAATAAATGTATTCATATCAGAGTACATTATGTTAAAGTGTGTTGTTCTTTATTTCCATTTAAATATTAAATAAATGTATTCATATCAGAGTACATTATGTTAAAGTGTGTTGTTCTTTATTTCCATTTAAATATTAAATAAATGTATTCATATCAGAGTACATTATGTTAAAGTGTGTTGTTCTTTATTTCCATTTAAATATTAAATAAATGTATTCATATCAGAGTACATTATGTTAAAGTGTGTTGTTCTTTATTTTCATTTAAATATTAAATAAATGTATTCATATCAGAGTACATTATGTTAAAGTGTGTTGTTCTTTATTTTCATTTAAATATTAAATAAATGTATTCATATCAGAGTACATTATGTTAAAGTGTGTTGTTCTTTATTTTCATTTAAATATTAAATAAATGTATTCATATAAGAGTACATTATGTTAAAGTGTGTTGTTCTTTATTTTCATTTAAATATTAAATAAATGTATTCATATCAGAGTACATTATGTTAAAGTGTGTTGTTCTTTATTTCCATTTAAATATTAAATAAATGTATTCATATCAGAGTACATTATGTTAAAGTGTGTTGTTATTTATTTTCATTTAAATATTAAATAAATGTATTCATATCAGAGTACATTATGTTAAAGTGTGTTGTTCTTTATTTCCATTTAAATATTAAATAAATGTATTCATATCAGAGTACATTATGTTAAAGTGTGTTGTTATTTATTTTCATTTAAATATTAAATAAATGTATTCATATCAGTACATTATGTTAAAGTGTGTTGTTCTTTATTTTCATTTAAATATTAAATAAATGTATTCATATCAGAGTACATTATGTTAAAGTGTGTTGTTCTTTATTTTCATTTAAATATTAAATAAATGTATTCATATCAGAGTACATTATGTTAAAGTGTTTTGTTCTTTATTTTCATTTAAATATTAAATAAATGTATTCATATCAAATAATAGAAGACATTATGTTAAAGTGTGTTGTTCTTTATTTTCATTTAAATATTAAATAAATGTATTCATATCAGAGTACATTATGTTAAAGTGTGTTGTTCTTTATTTTCATTTAAATATTAAATAAATGTATTCATATCAGAGTACATTATGTTAAAGTGTGTTGTTCTTTATTTTCATTTAAATATTAAATAAATGTATTCATATCAGAGTACATTATGTTAAAGTGTGTTGTTCTTTATTTTCATTTAAATATTAAATAAATGTATTCATATCAGAGTACATTATGTTAAAGTGTGTTGTTCTTTATTTTCATTTAAATATTAAATAAATGTATTCATATCAGAGTACATTATGTTAAAGTGTGTTGTTCTTTATTTTCATTTAAATATTAAATAAATGTATTCATATCAGAGTACATTATGTTAAAGTGTGTTGTTCTTTATTTTCATTTAAATATTAAATAAATGTATTCATATCAGAGTACATTATGTTAAAGTGTGTTGTTCTTTATTTCTATTTAAATATTAAATAAATGTATTCATATCAGAGTACATTATGTTAAAGTGTGTTGTTCTTTATTTTCATTTAAATATTAAATAAATGTATTCATATCAGAGTACATTATGTTAAAGTGTGTTGTTCTTTATTTTCATTTAAATATTAAATAAATGTATTCATATCAGAGTACATTATGTTAAAGTGTGTTGTTCTTTATTTTCATTTAAATATTAAATAAATGTATTCATATCAGAGTACATTATGTTAAAGTGTGTTGTTCTTTATTTTCATTTAAATATTAAATAAATGTATTCATATCAGAGTACATTATATTTTCGTAAAGTGCAAATAAATACAATTAAATGTTATGCATTCTTCCACACGTCAGAATATGATCTTTTTGGATTTAACTTTTCACACCTGTACACATTTGGATTAATTAGTATTGTATATTGTATTGATCTACATTTTCCCACATATTATTTTGACATATTTACTTTAAACAATAAATATTTATCTTTATGCAAATCTTTTTCGTTATATTTACCTGAAATATTTGATTTCTAATGAATACAATGTTTTTTATCAATACATAAAACTAGATGGATTCACTAAACGAAGCACAAATCGTCTATTTTTCTATTAAGATGATTTTCTCAATTATATTAATAAAATGTCTTAACAAAACTATCAGTTCACGAAAATTTCTGAAGTTTAGGTTGACAAAATTTAACGTTATCAAATTAATAAACAATTTCTTGTGGATAATTATCATATCATTACTCGGATTCCGTGTTGTTATACAAATATGGTCACATGGGTTGTCGCATTGATTCATTTTTACATATATAAATGGGTGGGAGATGACGCTAAGAGATTATTAAATGCAGGACGTGAAGACCTACAGGCGTTATCAACCAGAATTTGTTAATATTTATATAAAATCTCTCAATGGTTTGAATTCATTATTTTTCAATGAAAATATTTTAGAATACATTTTCTCTATCCCCGCCCAATGAAGTGGCTTATTATTTAATGTGCACCATTTATTATTAAGTGTGCATCAACTTATTAAGTGTGCACCAACTTATTATTAAGTGTGCACCAACTTATTAACAAGTGCGCACCAACTTATTATTAAGTGTGCACCAACTTATTATTAAGTGTGCATCAACTTATTAAGTGTGTACCAGCTGCATCATTTTTTTCCGACAGAAACACGAGCCTAATAAACACGTGTGTGTTCTATTTTCTCTAGGAATTGGTTGGCCATTTTTACAACAGTATTCCATGTGCTCTGCTCCACTAAAAGATTATTTGAGAAAACATTTGACGAGGCCAATATATTATGCGATGTAGGCATCAGACAGTTTTTATGAATATTTATTTAATTTCAGTGTTTTTCTTGTTTTGTTTAAATTTCATGGAAGAGTTGAAGTTAAATCCATGAGGATTGTTATTTGCTAAACAAAATAAATCTCGTTCAGAACAGTAAATATTCACGTTTCACTGTTTCGGAAATATAACCGGGCATAGTGTAGTATGAAAGCTTGGATGAAAATGGGATAAGTTGCTAGTTTTATCATCAAATATAATAACTTAATATAATTATAATCTCAGATTTCACCAACCATTGCATATTTTTCGCACCTTCTCCTCCTCACTATAACACAATGCAGATGCGCACAACTCACCGAGCAATTGGCAGTTCTTGGAACAGCAGCAAATCACCATTGTAAACAATTAACATTGCTACTAAATCATACAACGAAGTATGTAATCAATTAACATTGCTACTAAATCATACAACGAGGTATGTAATCAATTAACATAGCTACTAAATAATACAACAATGTATGTAATCAATTAGCATTGCTACTAAATCATAAAACGTGGTGTGTAATCAATTAACATTGCTACTAAATCATACAACGAAGTATGTAATCAATTAACATTGCTACTTAATCATACAACGAGGTATGTAATCAATTAACATTGATACTAAATCATACAACGTGGTGTGTAATCAATTAACATTGCTACTAAATCATACAACGATGTATGTAATAAATTAACATTGCTTCTAAATCATACAACGAAGTATGTAATAAATTAACATTGCTACTTAATCATACAACGATGTATGTAATCAATTAACATTGCTACTAAATCATACAACGAAGTATGTAATAAATTAACATTGCTTCTAAATCATACAACGAAGTATGTAATCAATTAACATTGCTACTAAATCATACAACGAGCTATGTAATCAATTAACATTGCTACTAAATCATACAACGAGGTGTGTAATCAATTAACACTGCTCCTAAATCATAAAACGTGGTGTGTAATCAATTAACATTGCTACTAAATCATACAACGATGTATGTAATCAATTAACATTGCTACTAAATCATACAACGAGGTATGTAATCAATTAACATTGCTACTAAATCATACAACGAAGTATGTAATCAATTAACATTGCTACTTAATCATACAACGAGGTATGTAATCAATTAACATTGCTTTTAAATCATACAACGAAGTATGTAATCAATTAACATTGGTACTAAATCATACAACGAGGTATGTAATCAAT
Source organism: Sepiola atlantica (assembly GCA_963556195.1). Lineage (NCBI taxonomy): Eukaryota > Metazoa > Mollusca > Cephalopoda > Sepiida > Sepiolidae > Sepiola > Sepiola atlantica. The sequence goes on along the minus strand of OY744549.1, from coordinate 31,009,737 downwards.
TAACATTGCTACTTAATCATACAACGATGTATGTAATCAATTAACATTGCTACTAACTCATACAACGAAGTATGTAATAAATTAACATTGCTTCTAAATCATACAACGAAGTATGTAATCAATTAACATTGCTACTAAATCATACAACGAGGTATGTAATCAATTAACATTGCTCCTTAATCATACAACGATGTATGTAATCAATTAACATTGCTACTAAATCATACAACGAGGTATGTAATCAATTAACATTGCTCCTTAATCATACAACGATGTATGTAATCAATTAACATTGCTACTAAATCATACAACGAGGTATGTAATCAATTAACATTGCTACTTAATCATACAACGATGTATGTAATCAATTAACATTCTACTAAATAATACAACGAAGTATGCAATAAATTAACATTGCTACTAAATCATACAACGAAGTAGTAATAAATTAACATTGCTACTAAATCATACAACGTGGTGTGTAGTTAATTAACATTGCTACTAAATAATACAACGAGGTATGTAATCAATTAACATTGCTACTTAATCATACAACGGTGTATGTAATCAATTAACATTGCTACTAAATAATACAACGAAGTTTGTAACAAATTAACATTGCTACTAAATCATACAACGAAGTATGTAATCAATTAACATTGCTACTTAATCATACAACGAGGTATGTAATCAATTAACATGACTACTAAATAATACAACGAGGTATGTAATCAATTAACATTGCTACTTAATCATACAACGGTGTATGTAATCAATTAACATTGCTACTAAATAATACAACGAAGTTTGTAACAAATTAACATTGCTACTAAATCATACAACGAAGTATGTAATCAATTAACATTGCTACTTAATCATACAACGAGGTATGTAATCAATTAACATGACTACTAAATAATACAACGATGTATGTAATCAATTAACATTGCTACTAAATCATACAACGGAGTATGTAATAAATTAACATTGCTACTTAATCATACAACGAGGTATGTAATCAATTAACATTGCTACTTAATCATACAACGATGTATGTAATCAATTAACATTGCTACTAAATCATACAACGAAGTATGTAATAAATTAACATTGCTACTAAATCATACAACGGAGTATGTAATCAATTAACATTGCTACTAAATCATACAACGAGGTATATATGGAAAGTAATTATTCCAAACAATAAACAATAATAATTGTATTGTGACACCAGCCTCGTTATAGTCACACCTCGAATGATTTGTGACAATAATCACGTTACACCCACACCTAGTATTATTTTAACACAGGTTTTATTCTGATATAAGTACAGACCCTCCAGCTCTTAAGATAATCTCCTCAATGTCAAGATCTCAAGATTCCAGTTATCGGTAAAATGACACCGGAGAAATTCACTGATAAAAATGGCACAAGTAAGTAAATTTAAAACACAAAGCAAGAACAATTCGGTAAATGAAAACTAAAATCGTTCGGTTTAGGTTGGACTAGGTTCCCTCATTTATAGATATAAATAGGACGCTAAGCCTCCACTAACCCCTGTATATTAAAATCAATATTTGAAATAAATAATTACACTACTGTTTTCCAGCAAATTAAATCGATTTTCGAGATCTTTTAAGGGGCTATGTTCTCTAGTTTTAAATAAGAAACGTAATCGTTTGGACGGCATCTAAATGTGGCACTATCGATTACAGGATAGTGTAACTTAGTGTGCCTAGACTTGAAGATGTCTCTGGATCACTGTTAAGTCTTGGGCACGACTCAATACTATCGATTACAGGATAGTGTAACTTAGTGTGCCTAGACTTGAAGACGTCTCTGGATCACTGTTAAGTCTTGGGCATGACTCAATACTATCGATTACAGGATAGTGTAACTTAGTGTGCCTAGACTTGAAGATGTCTCTGGATCACTGTTAAGTCTTGGGCACGACTCAATACTATCGATTACAGGATAGTGTAACTTAGTGTGCCTAGACTTGAAGACGTCTCTGGATCACTGTTAAGTCTTGGGCACGACTCAATACTATCGATTACAGAATAGTGTAACTTAGTTTGCCTAGACTTGAAGACGTCTCTGGATCACTGTTAAGTCTTGGGCACGACTCAATACTATCGATTACAGAATAGTGTAACTTAGTGTGCCTAGACTTGAAGACGTCTCTGGATCACTGTTAAGTCTTGGGCACGACTCAATACTATCTCTCTGGACTAACCGATCGTTACATCCTCTTTAACATAAGCGGTTCATACCCGGTTAGGGTTAGACTCTATGGCTATTTGCATCAGTGGCTTTATGTGGCGTCATTAATTTTCTCCTGAGAATTACTCATCTGCTGGGACTATCGGCTTCTGGAAGTTAAGGCTTTTTGGTGAGGGAACAATCCATTACTTTATATATATATACATATATATATATATATATATATATATATATATATATATATATATATATATATATATATATATATAATTTATTCATTTCCGAAGAAATATATTTAAAAACAATTGCTTTACGTGCGAAAAACGTCTTGTCGCATGCAGATTCAAAACCCGGACTGCAAAATCTTGCTGTGATAAAACATCGAGACTAACGGAGAGGGGGATAGAGGAAGACAGATATATAGAGAAAGAGAAACACAGAAAATACAGTCGTCGCTGTTTCCAAGTTTGAACTTATCTCGGTAACCATATATCTGATCTCATACCCAATCATACGCATATGTCACTCAATTGATTTGATACCGACCGTCTGTCTGATCTCAGACACCATAACACGCATATGTCACTCAATTGATTTGTTACCGACCATCTGTCTGATCTCAGACGCCATCACACACATATGTCATTCAATTGATTTGATACCGACCGTCTGTCTGATCTCAGACGCCATCACACGCATATGTCACTCAATTGATTTGATACCGACCATCTGTCTGATCTCAGACGCCATCACACGCATATGTCATTCAATTGATTTGATACCGACCATCTGTCTGATCTCATACCCCATCACACGCATATGTCACTCAATTGATTTGTTACCGACCATCTGTCTGATCTCAGACGCCATCACACACATATGTCATTCAATTGATTTGATACCGACCGTCTGTCTGATCTCAGACCCCATCACACGCATATGTCACTCAATTGATTTGTTACCGACCATCTGTCTGATCTCAGACGCCATCACACGCATATGTCACTCAATTGATTTGATACCGACCATCTGTCTGATCACAGACCACATCACACGTATGTGTCACTTATTGATTTGATACCGACCATCAGTTTTCCAAAACATAAGCAAGACTGGCGCGCTGACCCTTCTGAAGTGCAGATTAATTACGATTGTGCTCGGCTCCACTAAAGGGCAGTCCAAGTCAAGAAAAAAGGCCCAAGTGTGGAAAACTGCAGATACCCCAAAAATGGAAGAGACACTATCCTTGCCACAAATAGGGGCTAACCCTATTTGTGGCAAGGATAGTGCCTCACCCACCCCAAAATTTTAAAATAAATATTTTCTTGAATTTTTCTGTTGTATTTAAGTAAATCAAAAATCGATTTTTCTAAGCAGTTATGGGGGCACATGGTTCCGCCTCTATAGTTTTAAACAGGCCTAAGCCCCCACCTCCTATATTAAAAAAAATGAGTATTTATTGACTCACCTGGTAAAGGTACAGTATAGTTAACTGTCTATAAATCGTAAAAATCAAACAAAAAACAACCACACAAAACAGATACCTATACAAAACGTAGTATAATTTGTAATTATCTATCAACCAGTATAATTGTATTTCCTGCAAATCGGTCTTGGTCTTTACAAACACGAGAAAAATCTCTCTGTCGCTTAGATGTTGGTGTGGGGAGGGGGTAATTCCCGAAATGATTTAGAGTTACTTTTGTTGTTGTTGTTGTGTTATTTATTTTAGTTCATTTATTTTAAATAAATCGTTGTATTGTAGCATTTTTCTTTTGCGGCAGGAAAAATGACTAAACGAAAAACAATTATTTTACAATGCAGATTAGTGCATCAGTTTTGCATATACATTTAACGAAGCACGTTGTATGCCCGCCACCGATCGCAATCAAGCATTTGTCTCACGTGATTCAAATTAACCAATCAAAGTTAACTATTTGAAATTTAAGATTTTTTCTTAAATTTCAAAGAGTTAACATTTGCTTTGAATATAATTTAAATGAAAACCGCTGTGTTTTACGTCTGCTCTGAATATTTGCCACTTTTACAATGTTTTTTCTTTTCGGTTTATTTTATTTTATTTTTTTACTTTCCAATAAGAGTTAACGTTAAATTGTAGTATCTGTTCTGATACACAACTTTATCTTTTCTGTTCTCAGTCACTTAAGTAATCTTTCCAAACTGAGTTAATTTTAATTTTTATCCCAATCAAGAGTTTCCCGTTTTGGGGTAGCTGGATTATCCCATGTTAAAACCGACCCTGTGTTTAACTCTTTCCTCAATTTAAATATTTGCAATTTTTACAATATTTTTTCTTTTCGGTTTATTTTCCGATTCGAAATAGAATTTACGGTATATTGTAGTATCTGTTACGATCCTATACTTGATTGCCTCAGTCTACAAGGATTTCTCCATCACTAACCGGGGACAATAAAGATAACGTATAGTATCAGAACAGGTAGTACACTTTAACACAAATAAAAAGTACAACTCCCATAAGTTGCGTTGGTTTGAGCGTCTAAAATTCTCTTCTGAAAGTAAAAATTATCAAGTATTGGTGACTTTCTATACAAAATTCGGTCACTATGGAACAAAATCGATTGAAAAAAAGGTTTTGAAAACCGTTCTTTAGGGAGATATAGTTATAAATAGGGGATCAGCACCCTCAGTATCTCCAATAATATCTAAAAATTAAATAGTTTAAATATTTACTGTTGGTTTAAAGAAAATAAAATCGACTTTTCTAAGTCTAGTGTTCGTTTTAAGAACACTTTTCTTGTATTTGTTTTTCCTATTATTATGTAAAAACGTAGTAGATGAAAATACTATTTCGAGATTAAATCCATCATAATGCATTTCGGTTCCTTCGTAAACAAAATAAAAAGTGATACAACGATTTTTTTAGAAAACCAAGATTTTAAAATGTAGTAAATAGAGTTTTAGTTAAAACTATTTTTTAGGCAACGAGACCACCAGCGATTAAAACACTGAATTAAAGTTACATTTTCAAGACTTTAAAAAGAAAATTGTAAATTTATTTCATGACCAGAAATACAACTTAAGAATTAAAATCAATTTAATCCAAAACTAGCTGTATCCATCCGACGTTGTCAAGAGTCTTTTTAATTTCATTAGTTTTTTTGCTTTGCTTTTTAAAATAATGTTGTTTAGAAAAATACATAAACACTTTAAATAAAGACTTTATTGAGTCTTCCTCGTTGTGAACAAAAGGGGAAAGAGGTTAGTATGTCCATAAATATGGACGAAGACACAACTAAAGGGATTTCCTGTTATTACAATTCCTCAGTGGGAAAAAGGGAATTGTTTATAATATTGAATTTTCGTACCCCGGCTACAGTGTCATGACGCGTCCATGTGTGTATGTAAGTATGTGTGTATGTACATCGGTGTGAAAGTCAGTTAACATATAAGCAGTTATGTGTTTGTGTTTTATATTAAGTTTACGTGTATGCGGCAGTGGCTATTTTAGCTTCTTGTCGAAGTAGAACCCAGGGCCAAATGCCCGGGAGAATATCTGTTGCGTCCCCAGAGAGGCGGACGTGATTTTCGCAATGCCAAAAGAAGGAAAGAGAGAGAAGAGCCTTCATGTGCCGCAGAATAAAAAAGAGAAAGAGCAGATGGCGCTCAAGTGTTTATATATTATGCTAGGCATCCGAGATTCGCCTAAGAAGAGGTCACTGAGTGTTCAAGTAAAAAAGGAAGTGAATTGCTTGAAACAATCAGCTAAGGAGTCATCGATGTAAAAACAATATGGCGGCTGTGTGCCGGCCTGTAGAAAACTGCTACATGTGTATGTTTGAAAATTAATTTAATTATTGCAATGTGGCTTGTTCATAAAATAATTAATTGAACCAAATTATTATAAAACTATAACTTTTCTCTCAAAATAATTGTTGTGGTGGCAACCACTCATTTGCATATACGAATAACGTTACACTATAAATGACAAGCCTAGGTTAGCCTTAGAGTGTGTTATCTAAATGCGTTCGTGATTTTCACTTGTTACTGTCTACATTTACTTTGCGCCGGATTATTGGTTTGTTACGTGTTATTTCTTATTGTTGGACTTCCCGTTATTTTGTTACTTGTTAATATTTGAACTTTCTCGTTATTTTTGAACTTTTTGTTACGTTATTTTTGAACCACGGAGTTTTTTTTTCTCCCTACTTTTTTTTTGTTTTTTTTTTCCACTTTTTTTTCTCTTTTCTAGCCTCTAGTGCTTACAAACTAAGATGGCTACGGAATCGCCGAACTCAGAAAGTTCTGAGTGGTCTAAACCACCGAAAGTCCATATTGATGTACGACAATTCGTGGAGGATGCCAAAAAATGTTCCCATATGGTCACAGAGACTGGATTGCTGGTCGATTTGCCGATACTGGAGGAAATCCAGAAAAGAACGGTGACGCTTTTTGTTATGGATAAAAGAATCAAAAAATCTATAAGAGCCTCTACGGAATTAATACTCAAACTTCTTAACACGGTCGACTTCAAACCTCAACGACTGATTAAATCTAAGGGTTTCAATACTTGGTCGGCCCTTTTCCAGGATGAAGACACCTGCAACAAACTTTCTTTAACCCCAATAATAACACCAGATTATGTACATGGGAAGAAGGCGTTCTTCCGTATCTTTTTTCAATGTGCCCTTCCATGTTAAGGGGGAGCACATAGGCGCTTACTTACTAAAATTTGGCGAAATGACCGACGTAAATCACGAGGAATTCTCGGGAGTATGGAATTTCGAAATCTTTGTAGACAAAAATTCTTATGATGGAATACCCTATTATCTACTAATAGGAGAAGATAAACTACCAATAATACTCACAGGCTGCATACCTATTTGTTGGTTTTGCGAAGAGGTGGGACACTTAACAGTGGATTGTCCCCAAAAAAAGGAAGCGACAATTAAGACGACTTCTGCTTCAAATAAAAAATCGAGAGCAGGAGCTCACATCGATGCACCGCCGGTTATTGGACATCAAATAATCTCCGAAAGCGAAGATTCCGACGAAGAATTCCCGGCACTTCCGACAGCTAAGAAAGGCGAGGATAAAGTAACTGACAAGGAAGGATGGGTCATTGTACCTGGAAAAAACCCCCGGGACGTCTAACCTTGGAGGAGATAAGGGAAAAGGAAATGTTAAAGCATGACCCCGGAAAAGACTCCTACGTAAAAGCGAAAAAATTGCTGAAAAAAGTAAATAATAATCCTAAGCCCACTCCTGACTCTGCCCCCCCAAAAAACCCTAATCTTCAGACCCCCAAATCAATGCCTCCTCCGATAACTGGACCTATAATCGATAAACCGTACAAATTAATCCCTCTGAGCCCCCAAAAAGTCCCCAAAAAATCCCCCAGACCTTCGCCTTTTGTGTCCCCTGCTAATACCCCCAGAAGCTCCCCACCTGCATCCCCCTCAAAGCATCCCTCCCCTGCACCTTCTCCAGCGTCTCCCATAGAGCCTAGCTCCCCCTCTCCTTCCTCCATGGAAGACATGCCCCCTCCTACTCCTAAAAGACATAGAGGTCCTTCCCTAGAGAAAAGGAGATTTAAAAAATCTACTTTTCTCTCGGGAAGAGATATATGTAAAGTTACCCAGGTCCAAATCGACACAGCTAAAAATTTGCGTAGCACCAACCTCATCGGACTATTAAAATTCGATGAGGTTGGTGGCTTATCTATCGAAGAACCCGAAAACTTCCCCAACGCAACAAGAGTGGTTACTGTCATAAGAAAAAGATCTGAAGCAAAGGCTCTATGGGATATGTTGGAGGAGGCGAACTCGGCCTTCAATTTTACCCCCCCCCCCTCTTGCCATTTTCAAATCCAGCGAATTGATGGAGATGAGAAACGATTGTTTTGGAAGGCTACCTATCAAAATTCACCCTTCCCTGTATAGGATAGCTAAACTAACGTATCCTCAGGATATTGGCGGCATCTCCTATGATGGTCTAATTTACGACCAAATGGGTAAACAGTCATTTGGGAGAGCCGTCGGTATCCTGACCTCTTTTATGTTCGTTTCTCAAACTCAACCCTAAGGCATCTTTATGGCTCTCTATCTAGCAAGTCTAAATGTGCGGGGCCTGAGGGCAAATGATCGCAAGTTTCGTGTCGCTACTGACCTTCAGCGCCTCGGAGTGGATGTATGTTGCTTGCAAGAGACCCACCTGATTTCAGGGGACCATTTGGGTGCGATGGCTAAGCGTTTTCACGTTTATTCAGCGTACTTTAATTCTTCCGCAAGGGGGGTTTCTTGGCTGGTAAGCAAGACTTTAGATGCGTCGTGTGACCCTTGCTACATGGATCCGGAAGGGAGACTATGTGTTTTGGATATTACCATAAAGGGGAAAGCATTTCGACTCGTTGGAGTTTATGCTCCCAATAGCCATTCTGAGCTTCGTTCCTTTTTTCGGCGAATCGAGCAGTTCTTGAATACTACTCGGTCGGTCATTTTAGCGGGAGACTGGAACGCGGTCCTGGATCCCGATTTAGATCGTAATCGGCCTAGGGGTACTAATACTGATCGGGATGCTATAATATTTCGGGACTCTCTCGATAAGTTTGATCTTATCGACAAGTTCCGGAATGAAAAGCCCCGTGATAGGGTATGGACTTGGACAGCTAGACGCGGTTCCGATTTGAGACAACTCTCGAGTTATATCGATCGGTTCTTAATTAGGGGAGTCGATGTAGGGGTAGTTGAATGTCCAAGTCTTCATAATATAGTTTACTCGGACCATAGACTCGTTCGGGTCCGTGTGAACTTAGATAGACCTAAGCCTAGATTAGATGGTTACTGGAAACTCAACACTTCGTTGTTCGACGTGAAGGGCTTCCAGGACCAGCTTCTACTAACCTTACAGCGGGAATTGACGGGGGCTGTAATTGGGAATAGGAAGTGGGGCCATTTTAAGAAAGTGATTAGGTCCTTTACTGCCGATTTTAGCAGACGGCTCAACCTATCAACTAAGGCAGTTAAAGTGGCACTAGAGTCTAGATTAGATAGGGCGATTGAGGTGGGGGATAGCTCTAGTGTTACTATAATTAAGGCTAAGCTGAATTCTTTGGCTTTCAAAGAACATCAGGCTTTAGTAATTAGGAATAGGTTAAAAAGAATGTTTGCGGAAGCAACAAACATGGCCGCTGAACTGCGTGCAGAGGAGTTTCGCCATGCAGCTGATCGTCATATCGCTACCGGATGGGCGGCTCGTGACTACAAACGAAGGTATTCTGGAGGCTTTCTGCTCTCATTTTCAGGAGCTTTTTACTCGGGAACCTGGTCTGTCTTTAGCACAATTCGACCCCTATTTGGCTGACTTTTCTCGCCTTGAGGCGACCGAAGCAGCTAGGTGCGAAGGTTGCATAACAGAGGATGAAGTTCAGGAAGCGTTAAAGCGGGTCGGCCTTAACAAGTCTCCTGGGATTGATGGTCTGCCCTATGAAGTGTATTTGAGGATGTCGCCCATTTTTGTTCCCTTGCTGACAGTTTTGTTTAATTCATGGTTTAGGAACGGGAATATTCCTCAGTACTTGACCATGGGTTTAGTGAAGCTGATACGCAAAAGCAAAAATGGTGGGGATGGGTTAGATAACTTTCGGCCCTTAACAATGCTTAATGCGGAGTTAAAGATTTTGGCCAAGATCTTAGCTAATCGTCTGCAACTTGTTTTGCCTGGTCTTACTAGCCCTGAACAGACTTGTGCTGTAAAGGGTCGGACCATTCAGGATAACTTGCATTCGATACGCTTGATCATTGATAAAGTCGACACTGAAGCCGCGCTGATCAATTTAGATCAGTCCAAAGCATTTGATAGGGTGGATCATCGGTATTTGGAGGCTGTTTTGTCGGTGGCCGGCTTTGGTCCTCAGTTCCGCTCTTGAATTCGCCTCTTGTATGCGAACCCCGGTGTTAGGGTAGAAGTGAATGGGGTGAGGTCGGAGGCTTTCAGATTATCCAGATCTCTTCGTCAAGGGTGCCCTCTTTCACCGATGCTTTATGTGCTTGTTTTGGAACCCTTCCTTAACAGGCTAAGGGTGAATCCGGTCCTACGTGGAATTACTTTGCCAGGTGCTTGCACCACGTTGAAGTATTCTGCCTATGCCGACGATGTAACAGTGCTTGTAACGAGCAATGCCGAGATTAGTGTCGTCGGCAGAGAAATCAGAACATATGAAACGGTGACAGGGGCCAAAATCAACTGCGTTAAGTCGGTTGGCTTACGCATCGGTGCCTGGGAGGGTGTTTCCTTGCAGGGACCCTTTGGCTGGACAGATGGACCTTGCAAGCTACTCGGCGTCTGGTTTGGTCCTGATCTTCAGCTGGAGAAAAATTGGTCGGAAGTCCTCAAATCGATAAGGGCTACAGCTGGTCTGTGGACCCGTAGAAATCTTTCATTAAAGGGGAGATCGGACGTATGTGCTTCTCACATTTACCCGATTATCCTATATCGTCTTTCAGTACTTCCACTCCCGTCGGATACTCTGCTTGAGTTGCAGAGGGCTCTTTTCAATTTTTTATGGATTGGAAGGGCCCATATGGTCCGTCGCGAGATTTGTTACCTTCATCCTTCTGAGGGCGGTTTGGGTATGCCGAGCATCGATATTCGATGTCACACACTTCGGCTCTTTTATCTATTCCGAATGAGTACACAATGTGAGGGGAACGGTGTCTTCTGGAAGGAAGACGCTAAGAAAGCCTTCCCGGCTTTGAGAAGTGTGCACTTGGACGAGGGGGAGGCACATAGGTTACCCCGAGGTGAGTGCTCCTTCTATCGCGAATGTAGACGCGCATTGAAATTTCTTTTAAGAGTGACAGATGGCCTCTCTGACACTCTGCTGTTGTCCCGCAAGGCATTATATCGGGTAATGGTGAGGGGGACCGTTCGTGAAGATAGGATTGAGGGGCTCGATTTGACGAAGAGGGAGCGTCGCTCAATCTGGCCTTGGGCGCCTGGGTTAAGGTGTCTTGATAACGACGAGGCATCGCTGACCTGGCTGACGATTCGAAATGCACTCTGGGTCAGTAAGAGGCTTCATTCAGCGCGCTTGAGTAATTCTCCGACTTGTGTTAGATGCGGCGACGAGGACGAGACAGTAAGTCACGCCTTCGTTTATTGTCGCATTGTCGTGCCGCTGATTAGGCTTGTTTCAGGCTTCATGGTTCGTATACTTAATGTGTCGTCTTTTGAACTGGAACCCATTAATGTGTGTAGCAACTGGGCTCCGACAATGGATAGTCAAAAACGTTTAACTTTTTTAATCTTGCTAGCCGTTATGAGAGTTGCGATTTGGAAGACGAGATGCAAGACAGTCTACGGAGCTGAGACCTACACTCCTCTCGACCTTATTGCGATTTTCAAACATTATCTGAAAGCTCGCATTAGGGCCGAGAGGGTGAGACTCTCTCCGGCAGATTTTGGTGAAAGATGGGTGACTGGTGCGCGACTGTGTAGAACGGCTGGGGCTAGATTAGAGTGGTACTTAGACGTGCCTTAGGCAGAATATTGGGTTCGAAAAACGAACGTAAATTTCAATTAAGTTAGGATTAAGCTGTATATTTTATTTATTCATTGTTAGTTTTTTTTGTTGAATTTTAAGTTCAACAACTTAGCTAGGGTGTGATTGTTTTCATTACTCCCCCCCTTTTATTTTGTCCTCTTCCCAACCCCTTTTTATTTTCTACCCCTTATCAAATCCCCCTTCCCTCCCCAATTAGGTGACAGATTGTCGATTTGTCGGGATGCGGGTCACCCTTCGATATTTTCGAAGGAGGTGTGTATAAATAAAGCGTTGGGGCCCGCATCAAATCTTTATTTTTTCGAGTTTTCGATTTCGACCGGCAAACCGGCACCTCTGCCACATAGTGATAGCGGGGGGCTTTTTACTAACAATTTATTCTTTCATGTAAATATTCTCATTTTATTTTTGTATATATATATTTTTAGTCCCTCCCCCGTTGCATATTTTCATATGGGTTTTAAGTAGGTTTTCATAGTATGGACTCTTATGGTGATAGCGATGGATGTATAGCATGAATGTGGTATTTTGGTTAATGATGGTCGCGCGTGAAACTAGCTAAGTTGAGACTGTTTTTAAGTTAGAGTTGACCTATCCGCCCCCTCCCCCTTTTTTATGCCTTGTGCCACATTTTATATATTTTTACGTATGTAATATTTATATAAATAAATATTGTGTTATCTAAATGCCACCGGAATTGACGCCGAAGAGCGTACATGTCCTCCCACCAAGACTCTCTGACTCGATGCCTTCATTTGTACATACTGTAAATATACCTTTTCTTTAATACACTTATTATTGCATTCTCCGTGTTGTTTGCGTCTTCATTGTATTCCTCATTAATTGTGGTTCAACCTTACAACCACAACAGTTGGCGACGAGATATGAAGCGTCAAATATAACAGTTTGACGAAGAACTATAAAAAAAAAAGTACAATGCAAAGTGTTGACGAGCAAACGGAATTTACGCTAAAGAAAAGTTTTCAACTTAAGTGAAAAAAAAAATCGAACGTGGCAAAAGCGACAATTTACGCCGTTTTCTGGGAATCCGACTTACAAACGAATGTAAAAGTGAATTTTTGTTTTGTCGCTAAATGACAAATCTGTTTTGTAATACTAAAGGACCAACTTGCAAACGAAAAGCGGATTTTGTTCTGTTGCAAAACGACAGGTCAGACTCGTATTACGAAAAGCAAGGAAGTAACCTACGAAAAAAAAAGAAGTTCACTGGTGGATTCTAATTACTGCTCCCCGTTAGCAAAACAACAACTAAAGGAATCTTTTAATTAATAATTTGTTTGGCGGCGGTATTAAAAGGAAATACCATAGCTAGAAATTAAAGCTCAAGGAAAGGATTTTTTTTTTAAAGTTGTCACTGGATAACGGATAATACAGTAAAACGTCACGAAAAAAAAAAAAAAAAGAAAAAGTAAAATGGAAGAATTATCAAAAATGTTCATGCAATTTTTACAGGCACAAGCTGACCGCGAGGAAAGACAAAATCAGGCACAAGCTGACCGCGAGGAAAGACAAATTGAACGTTTAGAAAAAAGCGAGGAAAGACAAAATGAACGTTTTGCTAAAACACTGGAACTACTAAAGAGTAATCGAGAAAATGTCGACAGTGTTAATTTCTCCCATACAACTATCTTTAATAGTATGGACACATTTAATTATGTGCCGGAGGAAGGAAATACTTTTGAAGCATACTATACAAGATACGACGATGTTTTTCAACTGGACTGCAAAAATTGGCCAAATAGCCAGAAAGTGAGCCTTTTACTCAGGAAAGTGGGTACATCAGAACACAGCAAATTCATAGATTACATATTACCTAAAAAAACTGCGGAATTAGAGTTCATGGAAGCTGTGAAATTACTAAAAGAATTATTTAATCCAAATGTATCTCTTTTTCATAAAAGATTGCTGTGCATGAATCTAAGAAAGATGGACAACCAAGATTATTTGACATACGCATCAGTTGTCAATAAAAACTGCGATAATTTTAAGCTTGCGGAACTAACGGTAGAAGATTTTAAATGTCTAATCTTCGCACAAGGGTTGGTTTCCACGAAAAATGCAGAAATACGCAGACGAGTGTTGTCTAAGCTGGAATCTGAGCAAGATTTAACCCTCCAGAAATTAGCAGAGGACTGTGAAAGGACCATTGCACTAAAAAAGGATTCAAAAAAATATAGAAGAATCCGGAGTGGCATATGTAAGAAAAGTTAGAAAACCATACACACCAACCAAGAACTTTACAAAGAAAAGCAATCAAAATGGAACGGGATATTACAATCCTAATAACCATAAATATAGGACAGAATATAACAAGCCTCTTCCTAGATATAACTGTAAGAGATGTGCAGAAAAGCATTGGGAATCAGATTGTCCTTATAAGAAGAAAAAATGCTACATTTGTAAGAAGGTGGGACACAAAAGCGATTGCTGCAGATATAAAGATTACACCAGAAAGAGAGTACAGCAAACAAAATCAAATACAAAATTAGACAAAGATCGGCGAAAATACGTAAAAGTGGAAATATTTCAAACACCAATAAAGTTACAACTCGACTCCGGCTCCGATATTTCTATTATAAACCTGAATACATGGAAAAAGTTGGGTAAAAAACCAACCATGATTAAAACGAGTAAATCAGCCCGGACGGTAACTAGTGGGGGTATAAAATTTGAAGGAGAAGTTGTTCTTCCGATAAAATTAAAAGGGATTACGAAGAAATTAAAAATATTCGTACTGAAAAATAGTGAAAATCTTTTTGGAATAGATTTAATTGAGAAATTTGGTCTATGGGATAAGCCAATCAATACATTCTGTAAAAAAATAGAATGTTCTTCTCCAACAACAGTAAATATAAAAGACGATTTAAAAGAATTATTTCCTGAAGCATTCACGACTAACTTAGGTCGCTGTAATAAATTCAAGGCCTCGTTTGAACTTAAAGAAAATGCCAGCCCAATTTTTAGAAAAAAGCGAAACGTTCCGTTCGCTGGGTTGGAAAAATTTAATAAAGAATTAGATAGATTGGAACAGACAGGAATTCTATCAAAAATAGAACACAGCGAGTGGGCAGCTCCCACCGTATACGTAAAGAAAAAGAATGACGAAGTTAGAGTGTGCGCAGATTTTTCGACCGGGGTCAACTCCCTATTAAAAGATCACCATTACCCTCTACCAAGGGAACACCAACAGAAAAAGCTTTGCAACAATTCTTGCAAGTTTATAGGATTACACCACATCCTAGTACACCATCAAACATATCACCAGCTGATCTAATGTTTGCCAGAAAGGTAAAATCAGCGTTTGATAAACTGTTGCCAAGACAGGCAATTATCTGAAACACTACACACACGAGAAGAAAGAAATATAACTCGGGAGATCGAGTATATTTTAAGTGCTACAAGAATAACACATCTTACTGGGAATGTGGAGTAGTGGATAAACGCATTGGTGATTGTACATATATGATTAAAGGTCTACAGAGTATACATAAAAGGCACCTAAATCAGATAAAAAAACGTCATATCCAAGATGATGATTATACGACAACAGTCGAAGAGGAGGAAACCATAGATGTCATATACGAATCCTTTAATTTGGAACCGCCTCAATATACACCTGAACCCCGAAGATCAGGTAGGAAAAGAAAATTTAATTAACCATTGATGGTAAACCCAAAAAGAAAAAGATATTGAAATCTGTGTGACTTCAAATCTTGGGAGGGGGTGTTGTGGTGGCAACCACTCATTTGCATATACGAATAACGTTACACTATAAATGGCAAGCCTAGGTTGGCCTTAGAGTGTGTTATCTAAATGCCACCGGAAGTGACGCCGAAGAGCGTACATGTCCTCCCACCAAGACTCTCTGACACGATACCTTCATTTGTACATACTGTAAATATACCTTTTCTTTAATACACTTATTATTGCATTCTCCGTGTTGTTTGCGTCTTCATTGTATTCCTCACTAATTGTGGTTCAACCTTACAACCACAACAATAATGTTGTTTTAAACTTTATTTATAAAATTATTGGATGCAAATAGCTTCCAGAACATGCACTCTTTTAATACATGAAGATTTGCTAAGAATTTTAAAGCCAGTTTAAATGGCTTTATGCCTGATAGTTTAAATACTTTCACATTCCTTTCAAATTTTGAACAGTAACGAAGTAATTGATTGTTTCAACTATTGACAAAATATCAAAATTGCTGACTTGTTTACGAAGAAACCGAAATGCATCGAATCTAATCTCGTAATAGGATTTTCATTTACTACCTTCTTTTTATTAATATAATGATTTGAAAAGAAAACACAAAAACCGTGTTTTAGAACGAACACTTAGAACAATGAATTTTATTTGCTTTAAAACAACAGTAAATATTTTAAAATATTTATGTTTAGATATTATTTGATGGTGGGGGCTTAATCCATACTTAAAAATATAGGGGATGGAGCCCCCTCCCCCCAGATCCCATTGAAGAACGATCTAAAAATCTATTTTCAATCGATATTTATTCTATAGTTGCCTAATTTACCTACCTTGTTAAACTTGCCTAATTTTATGTTGCCTAATTTTCGTAAATTCATGCAACAATCCCTACTACAAAATGGCGATCACGACAGCTTCATCCTCCCGTGAAACGAATAAAACAGAAATCTAAAAGCGTGAATGATAAGGTACCGCAATGGTAAAGGGGGGGGGGTCATATACAGCATTTAAAGGCATTTATAACGACAGCTAACCGAACAAAAAGGGTTGAAAAAACAAATTGGAAACAAATAATTGGTACCAAAGGCAAAATAAGTTACTCTTTTACCTACCTGGATGAGTTTATTTGTGTTTTAACTTATTTTAAAGCCTTTTTTTTTTTGTTGTGCGGTTTAAAACTAGTGTATCGATGTCACGTGATCAAATATGGCGATTTTATGGCGTCGAGACACTAGTTTGAAATCGAACTAAAAAAGCGCTTTAAAATAAGTTAAAACACAAATAAACTTATCCAGGTAGGTAGAAGAGTATTTTGCCTTTGGTAACTTTTTTTTCTATTTGTTTTTTTAACTGGTTTTCGTTGTTAGCTGTCGTTATAAATGCCCTATTTAAAACATTATACAAATTATAATGGGAATCTTTTACAATAATCAGCATAGTCGCGAACGGGGTCCAAAAAAAGAACAAGAAAGGGTTTAAAAACATAAATTTGCAACAAGTAAAGTTGACCTATGTCTAGAATAGACATTTTTCTACTTACCTATGTTATTTGTTTGTATTTTTACGTAGTATAAATGGGTTTTTATTAGATGTAAAAAAAAATATTCTTGTTTTTTTTTACATCTAATTTGGCAAAAAAGAAAATGGCCGCCCGCCCTCTGTTTCATTAGGTAGGCCCCCCCCTCTTAAATCAGCCATCTTGTTTTGTGCGATGTTCGTGTGCCGAATACTTTAATTTCTAATAAATAGCAATTGAAACGGGTTTAAAATCTTTTTAATAGTTGGAAATGACACAGGTAAGTTTGAAAATAAATTTTATCGCCTACAGTTACTTTTATTTGTTGAATATTTGTTTTTTGAGTGTTTTTACTCTGCTGATTATTGTAAAAGATTCCCATTATATTTTTACATTTTGATCATTTTTGCTATATTTTTTTATTCAAAAAAAGCTTAATACGTTCATTGAAGGAAAAATGATATTTGTGATATTTTGTCCTTATTAAAATATAACGATAATAAAGTAATGATAATTTTACCAAAGATTGGCCTTATCATTTATTTTTATTTTTGCCCCTATTACACTATTAAAATATGGTGATAAAAAAATAATAATTTTACCCGTAATATTCACAAAAGAGATCGGCCTTGTCATCTTTTTTTTCTTCCCCCATTTAACTACTAAAATATGGCGATAAATAAAATCTGTCTTAAAATAATTTTATCCGTAATATTCATTAATGAGATCGACTCTATTTCGCTTTCATTTTTTGCGAACCTGCTTTTCTGTTCGCCAAATTAAATATCGACTTCCGCCCGTTAAAATGTCTCGTTTTTATTAACACATCTTATTGTTTCTTTCTTGAAAGCAATTTGTCAAACCAAATGTAAGTATTACTTGAATTTAATTGCTTTTTTACTACAGGGACGCATACGAATCATTGTGGTTCCCTTTTGTTTTTATATAGAAATAAGTAAACGATCCAAGATTGCATGTAAACAAAGACTGGCAATGTTATAGGATTGTCTCCAATTGGTGTTATTTTTTGTTTGTTCTGTAGTTTTTTTGTGTTGTTTACGAGTGTGCTGATGCACGGCCGACGTAATAACCCAGGCCTGTTAACTGAAAAATGACGTCATGTTGTAAAGTAACAAACGAGATCTGTCGAACAGTCAGACTATGAGCATTTCGACCTCTCGCTTCACTTAAAAATTCATCAATATTCAGGAAATCAACTGTTCAATATTTATTAATTAACGATCAGGGAATATAATTGACATCATTAGTTTATTAGAATTGTCAGTGCAAATCTATTATTTCGTGTAATTTGCGTAGGATGAACTACTAAACATTCAATTTATACTTAAAATAAAATGCTGTTGTCATAAAATTTTGAATTTTTAAAGCATGAAAAGTTTTCTTTGAAAAATAATGTCCGATTTAATATCCATTCTTTAAATGAGTTCATTCTTTCCGGTCTACATCGAATGAAAAGATTAGTATCAGTTGAACTACATGGAACTATCTCTTGCTTTATCAAAACAAGAAGACATATCCCTATTTTTAGACAGTTTTATTTGTTATGTGAACATTTCATTATCATTAGTTTTAGCTGAATTTTGTTTTCTTTTTGAATAATTTGATAAGATTTTCTCTAACGAAAAAAAAATGTTTCTTGATTTTTTTTAACTTAAAAGTAAATAAAACATGAAAAGTAAATAAAACACGAAAAATTACGAATTCAATAAAGTAACACAAAATCAATAATTCAAAATAATTGATTAATAGAACATTTATTAAAATAAATTAAAATGTGTTTTTTGTTTGAGTTGTTTTTGAATAATCAGCTTTCATTTCCAAAAAATAAATCATGCTTCTTGATTTTTTTAACTTAAAGTACATAAAACATGAAATATTACGAATTCAATAAAGTAACACAAAATCAATAATTCAAAATAATTGATTAATAGAACATTTATTAAAATAAATTAAAATGCGTTTTTTGATTGAGTTGTTTTTGAATAATTAGCTCTCATTTCAAAAAAATAAATTATGCTTCTTGATTTTTTTAACTTAAAAGTAAATAAAACATGAAATATTACGAATTCAATAAAGTAACACAAAATCAATAATTCAAAATAATTAATTAATAGAACATTTATTGAAGTAAATTAGAATGTTTTTTTGTTGCAAAACGAACAGTGTTTTTTACTATATAGTAAAAAATTGTAATAAATTAAAACAGGGGAAGATTCTAGATTAAACTTATTAATAAGTCTAAAGTTGTATTTGTTTATGTCTAAATAAAATTCTAATTTATTTATTTAAGACTTGAAATTCGAACAGTTTGGACGTCATGTTGGATTTAAAAAAATATCTTTGATGTTCCATTTATAAAAAAGGAAATACATTAACAAAATGTTTACAATAATTGCCAAGTGAATCAATAATCCTTTGGAGAGTTGCTGTTTTCTTAGAAGGGGAATAAAGTCACAATAGCAGGAACAAGTTAAATATGATTTCCAAGTGAATTAATAATCTTAGGGAGTTGAGTCTGCTTGCTGTTATTTTTTGCTCTGATTACAGATGGGCACATGGGAGTTAAACAATGGGATACTTCCGGTTCTCATTGATAGTGGTTCTTGCTACCACTATCAATGACATCACCAGAAAAACTCTACTTAGATGATTTTTACATTGAAAACTGTTGCAAATACGTAGTTTGGTTATTATGTACCCTATGTTTAACTTTAACGGCCTAAAATACAGAAAGACAACAGTTTTAAGACGTGAGCAATTCAGTTACATCCCCTATTGTGTAACACATCACAAAAAGTAAACATATTATGGAATTTTAAAGAAAATTGTAAGTAGTTATAGCAAAACATTTTTATATAAACATATTATGGAATTTTAAGGAAATTGTAAGTAGTTATAGCAAAACATTTTTATATAAACATATTATGGAATTTTAAGGAAATTGTAAGTAGTTATAGCAAAACATTTTTTTATATAAACATATTATGGAATTTTAAGGAAACTGTAAGTAGTTATAGCAAAACATTTTTTATATAAACATATGGAATTTTAAGGAAATTGTAAGTAGTTATAGCAAAACATTTTTTTTATAAACATATTGTGGAATTTTAAGGAAATTGTAAGTAGTTATAGCAAAACATTTTTTTATATAAACATATTATGGAATTTTAAGGAAATTGTAAGTAGTTATAGCAAAACATTTTTTTATATAAACATATGGAATTTTAAGGAAATTGTTAGTAGTTATAGCAAAACATGTTTTTATATAAACATATTATGGAATTTTAAGGAAATTGTAAGTAGTTATAGCAAAACATTTTTTTTATATAAACATATTATGGAATTTTAAGGAAATTGTAAGTAGTTATAGCAAAACATTTTTTTATATAACATATTATGGAATTTTAAGGAAATTGTAAGTAGTTATAGAAAAACATTTTTTATATAAACATATTATGGAATTTTAAGGAAATTGTAAGTAGTTATAGCAAATTTTTTTTGATATAAACATATTATGGAATTTAAAGGAAATTGTAAGAAGTTATAGCAAAACATTTTTTTATATAAACATATTATGGAATTTTAAGGAAATTGTAAGTAGTTATAGGAAAACATTTGTTTATATAGACATATGGAATTTTAAGGAAATTGTAAGTAGTTATAGCAAAACATTTTTTATATAACATATTATGGAATTTTAAGGAAATTGTAAGTAGTTATAGCAAAACATTTTTTTTATATAACATATTATAAAATTTTAAGGAAATTGTAAGTAGTTATAGCAAAACATTTGTTTTATATAAAGAAAGCGTTTGTAAACCTGGATTTTTTAAAACTTTTATTTTTAATACATTTTTTCTTTGTGCCTGGTAAAAACTACAGACAAATCAGGGTAAAACAGCTTAATATTGATTTATTTTCCTACTCTTTTTAGTCATTTCATTTGGCATTTAAACCTGCCACAAAGTACTTTTTCGGGGAAAATAAATTATTTTAGATTTTTAAAGATTAAGTCAGTTTGATATGAGAGGTTACTCTAAACAGACACCCCATACCTATGTATAAAATAGGGAGAGATAAGCTGAAAAGGGGCAGTAACTCCAATTGCCCTTTTTCATTTCAATTTAATTTTATTTTTCGAAGCATACTTTGCAGCTCGTATGTACAAAGAGAGAATGCAATTTTTAAAAGTTAAACCAAATAAATGTGTCATTAATTGAAGGTGATCTCTAAATTATGAAGTGATGTCGAATAAGGGTCTCGACCCACATTCACGACCAACCCTTTTGCTCTTGATGTTCATTTTAGGCTGAAATGAATGCAGGTTTTGGATTCATAATCATATATTCAATTTTTTCACAAATACTTCATTTTATTCTCCATTTTTAATACAAGACTATCATTCTTTCTTAGTGATGTAATGAAATGAAAGTAGGAAATATTTTCCTGAAAACATAATATTTAACGCAAAACAACCTGTACATCCCCCATTACCAATTGTACATATACCCAAAGTTCATACTCTTTTCATGTTTATGCTCTCCCTCAACTCTTGATTATGGGATGCTGTTTTTATTACATTTTGGTAGCGAATTGAAACCCATTTTAACAATTAAAATCATTTTTGGTTTCTAAAAGATTATTTGTGGTAAGTTTAAAGTCATAATTTCAAGCATTTGGACTAGGGTAAAAGTGTAGTATCTTTTCTGTCCTCAGTCAGAGGAAGAGAAATACTTTTCCACTGAGTTAATTTAAGGTTGGCTGGATATCCTGTACAGTAAAACCAACGTTGTTTCTAGCTTGTCCCTTGTGTGGAGTCAAGTAAATACAAATTATTATATTGTTCATAGTGGTACTATTGTTTCCAGGAAGAAAGTAATTTGACACTTTCTATATTCTATTACTTCATTTTTCCAAAAAGTAACCGTCTAATTAGATAAATGATTTCTGTTTTAAGGCCCTTAAACATTAGCAAACATGCAGAATTGGAAGTGAACATGATTTATGAAGACCCTAAGCATCAGAAAGCAAGTGTTGGCAAACAAATTGGTGACTATTGACAGTTTCGATGCATTTATAGTAAAAATCCATTTTATGTGCTTACAGAAGCTAAGCTATTGTCCCATCAGACCTGTTTTCGCCCAGGAAGATCTGGTTGTGAGCAACTTCAAAATCTAACTCAAAAATGTGGATGAAGAAAAACTGATAACAGGAACAGTGTTTGTTGATCTACCAGCTGCATATGCTATGGTGAACCACAATATACTACTACTGAAGGTAGTCCAAATGACTAAGAACACAGCAGTTGTCAGTATTATTCAATCACTGCTCACTTATTTGGAGTTTTTTCATTGAGATGCATGTAAACTGGAACCTTTTGAGACCTCAGAAAAACAAAAAACAACGACCAACCTGAATTTGAAAATACGCAGATCCGTCTATGCAGATGATCTTTTTCTGGTGATGCAAGCACGGGACTTCGATAATATTTAGCTATGACTTGACAACACTTTTAATACTCTGACACAGTACAACCAAAACAATGCACTCAACCCTTATTTAGGAAACACACAGGTCTGCACATTTCATCTCAATATTTTTTTAGGCAAGCAGGAAGCTTACCATCATTTGCAATGCAATGAACTACAAAATTTAAGTTTTTAATGTCTGTCCGGTTGTCCGACTAGCCAGAACCCGATCATTCAATGAGCATTGCAAGAAAATAAAGGTAAAGGTTTCTACAAGGAACAACTTGCTGATAACATGCAAATAGGAAACTGACCCTAGCACAACAGTATTAGCACTTTAATACTATGCAGCAGTTTGAGTTGGATCGTGCTATACCAAATTAATCGACCCAGTACTAAATAATGCATGCCGGAGAATCCCCGGAAAAAAAATAAAACCAACTCTATTAACAATATTGTAGAGATCGGTTGTCATAGTACCTCTCCATATATCGGAAATGATGTGAGAATCCCATAACAAACAATGAAACCGAAAGAATAACCCCTTTATATGACCAAAACACAGATTGAAATCTAGAGGCAGTTCATGACCACAGTGAGCCTTGAACTTTCACAATTACAGAACTAACGCTGTGACATATGAAATGACTTGAATGAAGCTAACTCAGAGAACATTTTTTACATGGAACAGATCTCCGAAAGAATGACTAGATGACCCTGAACCGAGCAAGGGTGAAAGTGGTTAGAAGAAAAGCCATCAACCTCCACAGATAGAGACCAGCAATAACAAGCAACTGCCTTTATGGAAATCCGAAACAGTCAATGGAACACATCCTCAGCGACAAAAGTAATGGGCCAACGTATACTGACCAACAATTGATGCCTAATGATGAATCCAGTATTCACATGATAAAATACAATGATGATGTGCTCATAGGTATATTTTAAGTGACAACAAATACAATTATATTTGGTTTGAATTGATCTATATTTAACATTTTTGAAACCACATTGAAGAAGTCATAACGGTGGTAACATCAGATAACTTTGGATCTGATGTCTAATGTACAAGTTATCTTTTAAATTAAAAGAATGTCAAATTTTTCCAATTTTCCTTTAAATGTAATCACCTCAGAGTCTTCCTTTCAAACATTACTGAATATAACATTTATGTTCCATTTACACCGATCTGCATATATATAATATTATTGCTCAATTTAAAATTCCCAGACCTAATAATGAGCTGCCACATCAAGAGCACACAAGACACACACACATATATATATATATATATATATATATATATATATATATATATATATATATATATATATTATCAATTACAGCTAAAAACAAATAATGTTTTCTAGTGAATAATGAAAAAAATATCAGTCATTACTCCCCTACAATGATCTACTAAATTTCAAATCCGGAAAAATTAAAAAATGTGAATGCTTTATAATTCATTTTGTTTCTTGCACAAAAGCACAGTAGAGAAAATACAGAGAAACTAATTTTACCAAACAAATCTCACATATATTGAGTTCGAAAATGAACTATAAATCTGATATTACTGAGAAACCATATTCTTGTGAAATATGTGGTTCTTCTTTTACACAGAAAACACATATGTTGCGACATATGCGAACACATACTGGAGATAAACCTCATTCTTGTGAAATATGTGGCTCTTCTTTTATAGAGAAAACCAATCTGTCGCGACATATTCGAACACATACTGGAGAGAAACCATATCCTTGTGAGGTATGTGGTTCTGCTTTTTCAACTAAATACAGTATGATTATTCATAAGCGAACCCATACTGGGGAGAAACCATATACTTGTAATGTATGTGGCTCATCTTTTGCAAACAAACATCATATGTTGGAACATATGCGAGCGCATACTGGAGATAAACCATATTATTGTGAAGTTTGTGGCTCTTCTTTTACCAGGAAATATTCTATGGTGAAACATAAGCGAACACATACTGGAGAGAAACCATTTTCTTGTGAAATATGTGGCTCTTCTTTTACACAGAAACAAACTATGTTGCGACATATGCGAACACATACGGGAGAGAAACCATATTCTTGTGAAATATGTGGTTCTGCTTTTTCAAATAAATACAGTGTGGTTATTCATAAGCGAACACATACTGGGGAGAAACCATATGATTGTAATATATGTGGCTCATCTTTTGCAAACAAACATCATATGTTGGAACATATGCGAGCCCATACTGGAGAGAAACCATATTATTGTGAAATATGTGGCTCTTCTTTTACTAGAAAATATTCTATGCTGAAACATAAGCAAACACATATTGGAGAAACCATTTTCTTGTGAAATATGTGGCTCTTCTATTACACAGACGCAAGATATATTGCAACATATGGGTACACATACTGAAGTGTAGCCATATTCTTGTAATGTATGTGGCTGATATTTTGGAAACAAACATCATATGTTGTGACATATGAGAACGTGTATGCAAGAGAAACCATATTATTGTGAAGTATGTTCTGCTTTTACAAATAAACACAATGTGGTGATTCATATGCAAACACATACAGGTAAGAAACCATATTCTTGGGTAATATGTGTTTTTTTCTTTTTCAGATGAAAAAAACTTGTCTCAGCATATCCGAACACATACTGGAGAGAAACCATATACTTGTGAAGTATTTTTTTCTTTTACTAGGACATATTCTATGCTGCAACATAAGCGAACACACACTGAGGAGAAACAATGGTCTTCTCAAGTATGTAATTTTTACTTTACAAGGAAACAACATATGTTGCAACATATGCGAACGCATACTGGACAGTGACCAAATGCTTGTAACATATGTGGCTCTTCGTTTACAGGTAAACACCATATGTTTCAATATATGGGAACGCAAGTGCAGGTTCTGCCACACTGAAATGGAGAGTGTGAGCCACGTGATATAAAGTTGCAAAATGATGTTGGCAGATTCCTTCTACACAGCACGACATTATGGAGTGTATAGGTACCTCTACTATCTGTAAGAAACTGACTATCAGATGTAGACGCAGACCATGGACACATCTAGCTGAGGGAACTGGGGAATGAGATACACACCATTCATCATGACCATGAAATCACTACAGCTACATATCTTGAAAACGCAGCTGTCAAACCTGATATTGTCATGTGGAACAAGTGAGAGAGTGGCCACTTTGGCTGAGATAAATGTCCCTAATGATAGGGGCCTAAACAAAGCTGAAAGGAAAAAAACAAAATATCAAAGTCTGATGTATGATATGAAAAGAAACTGGAACCTCAAAGAGATCTCCATCATTCCAGTTAAAATAGAAACCACTGGACTCATGAAGAAGAACTTGAAAAACTATTTGCAAATATACTTGGTGAATCGAGTGCAAGAGGAATTAAAACAACTGCACTTAAGGGAACAACCAGCATTTTAAAAAGAGCTCTCGGTTGGAGTTTGTAAATAGCGGGTGATCGTATGTCATTTGGAAGAATGCCCCGTCTTCAGAAAATTAATGTAAATGAAAAGAAAAAAGAGAAACTATATTGTAAAGTAGGTGGTTCTTTTTAAAAGAAACAGTGTGGTTATTCATATTCAAACGCATGCTGGAGAAAAAACATATCATTGTGAAGTATGTTGATCTGTTTTTACAAAAAACTGGTTATTTATATGCAAGAAACCATGTTCTTGTGAAGTATGTTGCTCTTTTTTTACACCGAAACAAGATATGCTGCAACATATGCGAACACATGAGAGAAACTATATTATTACTAATGATGTGTTTCTTATTAAAAGAAATCTAATATGTTACATGTGAACACATGTGCCATCTCTTCATCCCATCTAGTGCGTCCCTTTGATTGCGGATGAGGGTACCCCTCTTTTTTAGGGTAGATTTGAATAACCAATAAAATGCCGTGAACAAAGAGGAAGAAAAGATGAATAAATCAAAACATACAAACTGACAGGCCTGCACCCAGGATAAAAAGGTCCTCTCAGATTGTTTATGTACCAGGCGGGAAGAGGTATGCAATGGTACAAACCTTTTTTTTTCTCCGAAAATGTCACTATGGACATGTCAGAAGCCAGACAGTGACAGCCACCAGGCCTTGATGAAAAAGACCCTGGTACCCAGACTCCACCACAAGCAACGACCAAAACAAGGGATACAAGGGGCCTTAAATCCCAAAAGTGGTCATTTGCACAAAAGAGGATATTACTGCACTGCTACCATTACTCGATGTTGGAGAAATGGAGCAGTAGCTCAAAAGAGATTATAACCAAGAGAATCAGGGTGTCTGACCTCCCTGAAGATAAAAAACACCCCAGTTTCCAATTTGTACTCCTTAGTATCTTAAGTGGGAAAATACTTAACACCTGAGATCTCAAACATCAAAACTGATGCCCTGAAACACGCAGAAAATGACTATTTAACTAGACAAGCAGAGAAATCCCAATGGAGATAGGAAAACAAATTGAACAGAGAAGGAAAGTGGAAACTCATATGGTCCATGGCATATGCAAAAACAAAAAGAAATCACAAAAGCATGGAAAGAAATTTTCTTTCCTTACCACCCAGCAAAACGCAATGGCCCGTCTAAGAAACTGAATATGCAGCGCGACAACAGTCTCAAATGGGACTTCAGTGCAACAGAACTTAACTCCATGGGACTGGATGTAGCAGCACTCATATAAAAAACCATCAGCCTCCTTTATAACCATATAACAGTTCCCACCAGCAACAAAAAAACACAAAACCCAAATATATTTAGGGAAGCAAGATCGGCAAATGGTGACACTCCAAAACTGGCCCCTAGGATAGACCCTCTACATCTGCAAGCTACAGCTGGATTAACAATATCTCCAACAACAGTCCGAACACAAACACACCTCCCAATACCAGCACACCCACATAACTCTTCAAAAACACACCATAAACAAAATACAAAAGCCAAACAAAAGCCTACGGAAACTCTCACACCACAAAACTCTTCACTGGATACTCCACCTCCATTCTCCCCAGCACTCAGCCCACCTCCACCACCATCATCTCCACCCTTTGAGCCAGATGAAGAACAATTGGCAGGTGAGGAGGACCTCAGTAACGTCATTGAGGAGATCAAGTCAATGGAACTAGAGAACCGACTACAACTGTCAAAAATAAACCCTACAGAACCACCAAAGCCCTCAGTCAACACGGCACTGCAGAGACTGGTACCAGATGCAGTGTCGCTCACGGAACTCAAACAGATCACATATGCAGCTAGGATAACATTCCCTAAAAACGTTAAACAGCGATTTAATCCCAGCTATTTATTTAACAAATATTTCCTACTTTGAGTGCGTCATTGTGATTAATAACAATCGGATCAGAAACAGACAAACTATTGATATGTTGTTAGACCATGAATACGTCAAAGTCGATAGCAAGATAGAGGATTTAAAGCTGTCAACTTTTTAAAGTACAGCTGCTTTGATTCGTAAATGGTTTTCCCAATAAATCTCAACCATACAATTACATGGTAGGGCTCTTGAGGCTATTAGTTAGCCAGCGAATCGAGCTCCTTGAACAAATATATGTTAAGGCTCTTGGGGTTAATAATTAAAGAAGCGAATCGAGCTTATCATCTTATGGTGAGGCTCTTGGGGTTATTAGTTCAGCTAGCGAATCGAGCTCATCTTCAACAATTATATGGTAAGGCTCTTGGGGTTATTATTTAAGCTAGCGAATCGAGCTCATCTTGAACAATTATATGGTGATACTCTTGGGGTTATTAGTTCAGCTAGCGAATCGAGCTCATCTTGAAAACTAATATGGTGAGGCTCTTGGGAGTATTTGTTCAGCTACTTAATCGAGCTCATCTTGAACAATTATATGGTGAGGCTCTTGGGGTTATTATTTCAGCTAGCGAATCGAGGATATCTTAGACATGCACACCGCATACACGTGTACCTGTCTTTATAATTGCCTCTTCTGCTTCTTCTTCTTATGATCAAACATTTTTTGCTAAACGTACACCAACCAGTTTTCGATTGGGCTTCTCTAGAGTCACTGCTTATTTTTCCAGGCATTGATTTCAAAATCAATCTGGGGCACAGATCTCTGAAATTCTAGTAGTCCGATTTTCCAGTCCTTTATCAAATTCACACTGCCAACAAGATCACCAGTCAACTCATCGATACTTGAATAATCAAGATGTCCGACTGTTTGTCTTTTCTGAATCCATTCAGAATGCTGAGTTAGAATATTGTCACATTTGCAATAGACCATATCAAGTGCATCAAATATATTGTGTTTATACATAAATTACCAAACAAATCACTTAATTGTAGCTGTTGTACTTAGAACAAGATATATACAAGAATCACGGCACTTTCTTTGACGCCTTGCTATGCAAACCCCAGCACCGATAAATGTCGATAGTATATCATGATATACGTTCAATGGAAGTATATTTGTGTTTGGAAGTTGAGATAGAGATGACGGCGAATGTGCATCTTTTAAAATAATTTAAATTTCTTGGAGAGGGACATATAAATACAAACAACGAAGTTCATCATACACAAGAGCAAGAATGTTTAAGTTTTCTTTGATTTGTAAAAGTTTGTATGAGATGAGATTTATTTTGTTGCAATCACATTCACAAATTTCAAAAAACATGCAGTTGCAGTTGGTACATTTTCGTTGTCCTTTGGATAAATTAAATTTTTTACATCATAAGAATCAATACTTGAAACCTGAAGTACTTCTGTTGCATAGCCGTTCCGGAATGGGCCGTGGCAGTTCTCGCGTTGTATACCCGTCCCGGAATGGGCCGTGGCAGTTCTTACTTAAACAACTGGTCATTTTTAACACCAAAAGGCATATGTTGCATAACTTTTAATTTATTGTACCTTCTCTCTTTTTTCCTCGTCGCGTGGAGGAGTGTCGTCTAGTGGTTGACTTCTTTCTTCTCTTCTCTTCCACTGTGTCTGCAACAAAACCTTCATAACTTCGATTCACAAGACAAACAATCTTTTAAATGTTGATTCTTTTATTAACCTTGACCCTTGATCTAAGGTCTCGTCAACGTGGTGGCCCCGTCAACATCTGTGATCTCCGACTGTGAGAGAATGTTTATTTTGCACTCGACTGTACGGGTCCACCCGCACTATATCGTGCAAGCCAAACCCAACGATCTCCCCACATACGTCAACTTCAAGATGCATCCGGCCCCACAGGGCCATTATCCAACACTTCCATTATATCTGGTTTTAGCAATGTTACCACCTGAATTTTCATTGTAGCTTCAATTATGTCGGTCCAACATGTTTTAACTAAATGTTTAACATCAAAATGTTTTGCTCCAAAAAATGTGTCAGCCATGAAATCTACCAATGGTAACATTCCAATTAGCTCTGCTAAAAATGATTCCAAATTCAATGGAAAAGTGTTTTCTTGTCTCATCATCATCAATGCATAGTTGAGCGGTGGAACTCCACTGTAATCTATCAAACCTTAAGAAGTATCACTATATAATGAAACTCTGCAAAAGAAGTCTTCATTTGAGCATGAGGGCCGGATGAGCATTGCGTTTAAAAATCCGGAAATGTAAGGGATGCAACTCCAGCAACTAGACACTCTTTTGGTACATGGACATCATCTGAAGCCAACGTTTGTTTGATCAAGTCAGCATCCTCAAATATATTAACATTTTTGCCAACCTCATAATATTTGTAAAAACCCAACAGGTACATTTATCCAGGGATCATATCTTATTTTTCAATCAATATATGTTTCATCACATTTAATGGAAATAGAATACTTTTGAAAAAGTCTTTTAAAATTGGTTTTGAAGAATTCGCTTAAAGACATGTACACTGAGCTCTTGATCGGACGGAATCTTGATTTCTTTTGTAAGCAACTGATGTGCTCGGAAAACATTTTGCCCGATATAATATGTCGAGTAACGAAGGTCCACCAAACTTCAATACTAAAAATGCCAGATTTTTATCATTCGGATTATATCTAGCTCTGTATAACCCATTGATGACTTGTGTACGTTTGTCTAAAATGTATCCAACGCCTCTCTTATTCTCGAATGCAAATTTAACTTCTTCTTCTTTCTTGTGCCAGCTCCCTCAAAGCTGCAGCTCGGTCTTGGCAAGCCAGGTTCTCGTCTCGTCATCAAGGTCCGCTATGCCCTGCTCGCCATTGGGTGGTTTGAACAGCGGGCATTCCTCTATGACGTGTGTAACTGTCTGTTCTGGGTGGCCACATTCACAGGCAGCACCCTCTCTCAGACCCCAGTCTCTCATTGTGGCAGATAAACGGCCCACACCAGTTCTCAGGCGGTTCAGATTGGTCCATTGCCTTCGTGGCAGCTCAGCCCCTGGTATGACGTCTGGGTCGGTGATGAACATGTGCAGTCGGTGTTGGTCAGCTTGCTGCCAATCTTCCCTCCAGCGGTTCTTGGTCCACATCTGCTTTGAGGTGGTGTCTGGGACGGTTTCCAGAAGCTGATGCGCGTGCTGGGAGAGTGCGTAGCGTGATTTGAGGCGTACTGGTGGAGGAGGTTTGCTCATGATGTCATGGAGCAGATGTCTCTTGTCGATCTTGGCCTTGCGTGACAGTGCCAGGACAGTCGCTTCTCGTCGGATAGCGGGTGGGGCAATACCGGAGAGTATCGGTAGTTGGTTCGCCGGCGTGGCGCGGAGTGTCCCAGAGACTGCGCATAGCGGTGTTTAGAGCTGCGTCCACTTTCTTGGTGTGGGTACTTCGGCACCAAACCGGGGCGCAGTACTCGGCCGCTGAGAAAACCAGTGCTTGGGTGGATATCCGCAGGGTCTTGGTTGCAGCTCCCCATGTAGTACCGGCCAGACGACGAATCAGTGCAGCACGTGATGTCACCTTTGCTGTCACCTTTTCGATATGTTGACGGTATGTCAGTGAGCGGTGAGTTTACGATGAGAGAGATGGAAGTAGCCACCAAACGCCTGAAGTCGAATAAAGCTCCAGGACTTGATAACATCCACCCGGAGTTTGTCATCCACCAAGGACGGAAAGCAACAGAATGGCTACGCCTACTCTACACCGTGTGCTACAGAACATCGCGGCTGCCAAAGATCTGGCGCCGAGCAAAGATCATCGCTCTGGCCAAGCCAAACAAGCCGCTCGATGACCCCAAAAGCTACCGCCCGATCTCGCTTCTCTGTGTCCCATACAAACTCCTGGAACGGCTACTATATGCGCGCCTCGAACCTGTTGTGGAAACCATACTACCTAAGGAACAAGCCGGCTTCCGTCGTGGCAAGTCAACAACAGACCAAGTCGCCTTGCTAACCCAGGACATCGAGAGCGCCTTCCAGAGAGGAGAAAAAGCCGGCACTGTCCTACTTGACCTCACGGCTGCATACGACACCATCTGGTTACGTGGACTCCATGTTAAGCTGTTGCAAACCATTCCAGATCGACACCTGGTGAGTTTCATCATGGAGATGCTGAGTAATCGTAGCTTCTCCCTCCACACCAGCGACGGCCAACGCAGCAGACTACGGAGACTAAAGAACGGCGTCCCGCAAGGCTCGGTTTTGTCCCCGATGCTCTTCAACATATACATCTACGACATACCGACAACAACAGCCAAAAAATACGGGTACGCCGACGACCTAGCCATCCTACAGACGGGAAAAAAATGGGAGACCATCGAGGCTGGGCTCACTGCGGACATGACGACCTTGTCCAGGTACCTCAAGAACTGGCGGCTGAAACTCAGTGTGGGCAAGACCATGTCCGCGGTATTCCACCTCAACAACCGCGAGGCCAAACGCAAGCTTAAAGTGATGGTCAACAACACCGCCCTCCTGTTCGACGCCAAATTTAACTAATAAATGGAGTCTTGGAATGTAATTATTGCCAATGTTTATGTATAAAACGCTTATGGAAATAGAGGGTTTTTCAAATTTTCAGGATTTTATTTTTATGCAAAAAATAATAAACATTTTTTTTCAACTTTTAAAAGTTTATCAAATATGACCGCTAATTATCCATGCAAGTTTTTTTAGTTTTGGAATTTAATTTTCAAGATTGGTTCCTTATTTTCAAATATGTTTGCCTATTCAAAAAATCCTTCTTTAAAATAAATATTTATTCATAAATATGGGAGGGGCCTTGTAACCCTGGTATTGATATGGTAATGGGGTTTTATCTGGACCCCAATATTTTCAGTTATTTAAAAATACCCCCAATACACCATAAATTGATTTTTAATTGATTACTTTGTAAAAATTACCGAATTTAAATTTTCCTTAATTTCACTATCATACCTTATCTGTAAACATTTAATGAGTCCATCGAATTATTTCAGAATTGAATGAAGACAGATAACCTAGGCCAATCCATTTAACTTTGGCATTCAAATGGATGCAATGAAGTTCAAAATATTAATCAATTGCCAATTAGAATGATTTTTATTATTATACTTATTGTCTAAAAGTAAGAAATATAAGAATTAAATTAAGAAATAGTACCGGGTACTCACTTGGTTACGTCATTTAAGGAATGACACCATTTTCGGAAGTACCAAGTACTTTTAAAATATCACATTTGTTTCCCGTAAGAACATTACGTCTCCGCTTTTTCGGCATATATGTCGTTTAACTGAATGATGACCCCCTTCGGTTGAACCAGGAATGAATCAAACAGTTATGAAATGTACAATCATGAATGTTAGGAACTTCCAAAGCTCACCATAGAATTTACCCCCCCCCTCCACATATATGTAACACGATGTAACTTTAATATAGGTTTATATTATCATCATACCTGTTTTACCATTCAAAAGAATGAAAAATAAAATTAACTGCTGATTTTTAAAAAATGTTGTCAGCGTACAAAAATAATGAAACAAAAAACGTGTGTTCTTTTATTTACGCCTTAAAACAACGTTCCTATGGAGTGACTAATTGTTATGCACTAACACCCATGTGTTTAATAAATCTAGCAAAAATCAAGTAATCGTCAGATTTTCACGAATTTCCCAATACTTATTCATTATTCGACTAATTTATCTATCAAATGTTTTCGTTCGTAAAATATATTAGAGAAACTATTCTTTCTACGTGCCCTCCCCCATTTCAGTTCATGAAATCTGGAAAAAAATATTCTGATCAATCGAAATTTTAATTTTATATGAAGCTAAAGAGTCTTTTAAGCACATCAGATTTAATTTTCTTTTATTGGTAAACACTATCCGTGAATTCATGAATAAAAAGTGGAAATAAATACGATATTATTATGTTTTGATTTTTGTAACTTCATTTTCTCGTTAATATACACTCTGATCTGGTGAATTGCACAGAAAAAAAATGTTCTAAACAATAATTCATTTTTTAGATATTGTAATTCATTAAATTACATCATGTAGACATTTTAAAGTTTAAACATCTATTTTGATAATATGGTTTTCTCAATTTTTCAAAATATTTTCATATAACATAAACTTAACTATTATTAATCGTAAAAGACCGACATCTACTTCGACTGATTAATTTGTGCTTTTTATAGAATGTTTATTTGATCAAGGTAAGCAATAGTTGGTTGAATTCATGATATTGTCAAACTATGGAAGGTCATAATAGACTTTATTACCTTTATAGACTCGTAAGGAGAAAGTTATCGCTTTAGCAAACGCAGATGTGTTAATCTTATTCACTTTACGAGTTTGTTTTTTGTTGTTTCCATTATTTAAGCTTACAAAAACTGTTTTTGCGACAAAGGTAAGTATTACATACTTTTATTATCTTTGTTCGTTTTTCAAATTTAAAGGCTTATCTATTCAAAATGTTCGGTGCTTGTGTATATCAACCCTGACATGTTAGACCGCTCTTACAAATAAAATAGCTAAAGAAATGTATAAACTTTGTTATGTACTTACATGGTAGATGAAAAAAGACTGTACACCAAAAATTATGCAAATTCATCCAGTATTTATTTAATTATAAATAAAAAACGATTTTATCACTCGGTAGATATTTCCACCATTTTCCAGTGGTCAAGGACGATAACTCATATTTTCACAATTTCGGGGTTTGGGGGTCTCCATTGTTTACAAAAATGTCAAAATGTACGTAAACTAATTTTTTTTCTTTTTCTTATAATTTAATAACTACTGAATGAATTTGCGTATTTTTTCTGCACAATCTTATTTTCAGCTAACACGTAAGTACATAATATAGTTTATACATTCTTTAAATATTTCAATGTCAGGGTTGATATGCACAAGCACCAAATTTTCTTTCGAATATTAATTTTATTCGTCGAAAATGTTCCGTGACTTAAACTTATTTTCACTTTGAAATGATCTCATTAATTTTTAATTGACAAATAACATTGCTAAGTCATTAACAAACCACAATACTTTAAAAAAATTTATTTTTAATTTGATTTTTATTATATATAAAATTCAAGCCAAACACAAACAAAAACAAATAATATCAGAAATCGTTACTTCCATTAGTCCTGTTAAACTATTTTTTATATTTATGTTGAAATTCAAACTTTTTTTCGTCAGTTATATTTGTTAGTTATTATAACTGTAGGATTAAATTTAAATCATTTGTTTCCCTTTTGCCTATCAATATATATTTAACATTAGCCTATAGGTACGTGCAAAAATGGCCGTCTTTTGTATGGACTATGCTAATTAAAAAGCGCTTATCATTAATTATTATATTAGTTTCCGTGTAAACTTTGATTGTGTTTGAAAGATAAAAGCCTAAACGTAATCTCTAAACGAAAAAGAACTGCATATTTACGTGTGAAAAATAAATTATAATGAAATATGGCCCCAAAAAACAAAAATTCAGTGATTTTTTAACTTTGAAAAAATGACTTGTAAAAATCCCTTGAAAGATAAATATAAGTTTTTGGGAACTATTTCAAAGATAATTATTAAATTAAAGTCATAAGATACTGAATTAAAAAAGAAATTCCCACACTTTACTAAAAATTAGCAAAATTATCCATCAAAAGTCATAAATGAGTAAAATCCGACGTTACATGATCGGTAAACGACTTTGTTTACCAATTGACTATCGCTATGCAAAATATATGGAAGACAAAAATGTTATAATTTATCATTTTTAACTTTGTATATAAAAAGGTTTTGTAATAGTTTATAGAAGTTGAAAAATTATTATCCATTAATTTCTTTATTCTTTATTAAGGTTATAAACAAATTTAAGTACCCTTATTTTGTTATAATAAAAAAGGAAATGCTTATTTAATTAAAATATTTGTGAGTGGACGCAATTAAGATCTTACTTTATTTTGAACTAAAAATGTTTAAAATGTTTAACTTGGTATTAGTTTTTAATTTAGTAATACTCTGAAATTATTGATGACGTATTTTTACCAATGTTTTTCCTTGGAATTTGAAATAAAAGTTTTTAAAAATGTTAAAAATTATTTTTACGTTACGAACTGCGCCAATTTTATCATTTTTTAGTTACTCGATTTATTCTTAACGTTTCATAACGATAAATGACATTGTGTCTTTTTAAAATAAAGTTTGTTTGTTTTTAATTTCAAGTGTGAAAAGTAAATTAAAGTCAATGACTGACAATTTATTCATTGAAAAAAATAGTTAAAACAGTTAATTGATGAACAGAATTCAATTTTGAAAGAAAATGTCATATTTGAATTCTCTTTATATATTAATAAAAAATTGTTTTTAACTTAAATATTTATTAAGGAAAAAAAGACGAAACAAATACAAATTATTCCAAATAATTGACGATGAATTGGGAATTTAACGAAATTGTTTAATCTCTAAAAATAAAGTTTTGAGGGCGGTGTAAGAGTTGTTGTTGGAAGGCTAATCCCAGCTGGTCATTACAGAACGGGACTACCATATCAATCAAAGTTAATCGTTAGTAGAAATTATCCAATTTTTAAAATTCTTTTTTTCGTTAAGTTCCTAGGTCTCAAAATGTTTGGTTTATTTTCAAGATTATAAAAAAAATGTCTTGCGCTGATGATGCCACGTTCATGTATGAAAGAGAAATATAATTATGTCGCATTTTTGATTTTCCCCAAAACTCTAATCATTAAAATCACATGAAATATTTTTTGCAATTATATTATTTTTTTGGTGAAAATATTGATTAAACAATGCTTTATTCAATAATAATATCACTAATTCAAAAAATTAATTTTTCTTTGAATTATAGTGATTTCGTTAACACGGTATTTAGGGGCCTTTTCGTAACATATAAAACAATATTTTTACCAATTTTTTTTAATTGTGAACATCTACAATGCTTTATTTTCATAAAAAAATAAAAAAATTAATGCTTTTTTTAAGTAATATTTAAATATATAACTTTAGTAAATGTGTATTTTGTTTAAAAAAAATACTACATTTTCACTAAAAGAAAATAAAGCTTTCATTATATTCCGTGGTTGTTGATTAATAAATATTGTAAATTTCATTAAAATTGGTTGATTTCATGATTTTTGTGAATTTTAAGTGAAGGGGGGGGGGGGGTCAAAATGTTTTTACATTTTAGGAATCGGCCATTGATTTTGCACGATGCCATATTTATGGTTCACTTTGAAAGTCCCTTGTGAATGTAATTATAATATACCCCAATGCGGAAGAGTGATCACATTCAGCATTTAAAGCATTTATTAGAATTATATTTATACATTTTAATTTTTTTTTTATTATCATTTTTGTCATTAAATAAAATAACAATTTTACCCG
Source organism: Sepiola atlantica (assembly GCA_963556195.1). Taxonomy (NCBI): domain Eukaryota; kingdom Metazoa; phylum Mollusca; class Cephalopoda; order Sepiida; family Sepiolidae; genus Sepiola; species Sepiola atlantica. The sequence continues at coordinate 30,972,472 of OY744549.1, read as the reverse complement.
TAATATTCACCAAAGAGATTTTTATTTCTGCGAACCTGTTTTTCCGGTTGCCATCTTAAATATTGATTTTCACCCTTCAAACTCGTATCGTTTTAATCACACATTTTATCATCGTTTCTTTCTTGAAAGCGGATTGTCAAACAAAAAGTGAGTATTACTTGAATTGAATTGCTCTTGTGTGTTCTTTTTTTACTACAGGGGCGCATCCGAACCATTATGATTCTCTTTGGTGTTGTTATAGAAATGAGTCAACGTTCCAAGTTTGCATGTAAACGAATAACGGTCATTTTTAAAAATCGCCTCCAATCGTGTGTGTTTCGTTTCTGTAGTACTTTTATAGGTTTTATTGTTGTTTTCAAGGATCCTGATGACGAATTTGACACTGAAGATCGTCGCAAGAACGTAGTTTCGTTATTACGTACCCTAACCTTAACTCTAACAGCTGAAAATATATTTGTTAAAAATTGGTTTGAAGACGGGAGTGATTCGCTTAAAATACATCCCTCTCGCTTCTTAAAACATCTCAAAGATGAACATATTACGGGATTTTAAGGACATTTTCAATATTTATAGAATTAAAAAAGATCTTTATAAAGAATGTATTAGTAAACCTATATATATTTTTTACAATTTAAAGACATTTTCAATATTTATAGAATTAAAAAAGATCTTTATAAAGAATGTATTAGTAAACCTATATATATTTTTAAATTTTAAGGACATTTTCAATATTTATAGAATTAAAAAAGATCTTTATAAAGAATGTATTAGTAAACCTATATATATTTTTTACAATTTAAAGACATTTTCAATATTTATAGAATTAAAAAAGATCTTTATAAAGAATGTATTAGTAAACCTATATATATTTTTAAATTTTAAGGACATTTTCAATATTTATAGAATTAAAAAAGATCTTTATAAAGAATGTATTAGTAAACCTATATATATTTTTTACAATTTAAAGACATTTTCAATATTTATAGAATTAAAAAAGATCTTTATAAAGAATGTATTAGTAAACCTATATATATTTTTAAATTTTAAGGACATTTTCAATATTTATAGAATTAAAAAAGATCTTTATAAAGAATGTATTAGTAAACCTATATATATTTTTTACAATTTAAAGACATTTTCAATATTTATAGAATTAAAAAAGATCTTTATAAAGAATGTATTAGTAAACCTATATATATTTTTTAAAATTTAAGGACATTTTCAATATTTATAGAATTAAAAAATATCTTTATAAAGAATGTATTAGTAAACCTATATATATTTTTTAAAATTTAAGGACATTTTCAATATTTATAGAATTAAAAAATATCTTTATAAAGAATGTATTAGTAAACCTATATATATTTTTTAAAATTTAAGGACATTTTCAATATTTATAGAATTAAAAAAGATCTTTATAAAGAATGTATTAGTAAACCTATATATATTTTTTAAAATTTAAGGACATTTTCAATATTTATAGAATTAAAAAAAGATCTTTATAAAGAATGTATTAGTAAACCTATATATATTTTTTAAAATTTAAGGACATTTTCAATATTTATAGAATTAAAAAAGATCTTTATAAAGAATGTATTAGTAAACCTATATATATTTTTTAAAATTTAAGGACATTTTCAATATTTATAGAATTAAAAAAGATCTTTATAAATAATGTATTAGTAAACCTATATATATTTTTAAAATTTAAGGACATTTTCAATATTTATAGAATTAAAAAAGATCTTTATAAAGAATGTATTAGTAAACCTATATATATTTTTTAAAATTTAAGGACATTTTCAATATTTATAGAATTAAAAAAGATCTTTATAAAGAATGTATTAGTAAACCTATATATATTTTTAAAATTTAAGGACATTTTCAATATTTATAGAATTAAAAAAGATCTTTATAAAGAATGTATTAGTAAACCTATATATATTTTTAAAATTTAAGGACATTTTCAATATTTATAGAATTAAAAAAGATCTTTATAAAGAATGTATTAGTAAACCTATATATATTTTTTACAATTTAATTTACATTTACTTTTGTTTTGTTTAAGGAAAAAAACAGTTAATTATTGATTTTTTTCCTACCTTTTTTAGTTATTTAATTTAGCCGTTAAACCTTGTTAACGAGAAAATAACTTATTTACGTTCTGGAAGATGAATTCGGTTTGATATAAGAAGTTACAGTAAACAAAAATCAGTATTTGTACAGCTTTTGAACAAATTAAAATCGACTTTTTAGTTATTTAATTTGGCCTTCAAACCTTGTTAACGGGGAAATAATTTATTTAAGTTTTTGGAAGATGAATTCGGTTTGATGTTAGAAGTTACCGTAAATAGAAATCGGTACTGGTACATCTTTTGAACCAGACAACATCGACTTTTGCCGGCGCAGAAATATCTAAACAGCCTGAAATAGACGAATAAGAGTGAACTGGCGTCACAATAAAAACGAGGCGACTTTTCTACATGAAAAAATAATAACAGAAAAAACACTTACCGTATATTTATTTTATGACAATTTATTTATTTTTTTGATGAAGAAAATCAATGAAATATTTTTTTTTACGGAAAGGTAAAAGTTTAATTTTTTTGATAAATTATGTTTTGATGAATAAACTAAAAATTGTACAGAACATAATCAACAAATTCTACATATTTTTTTGTTTTCTCTTGGTACTGGTACAGCTTTTGAATCGTGTCACCGATACCTGTTAGGCTCTAGAATTGTAAATTGTATTTTTATTCCACCCTTCCAAAGTGTCATCGCTGCATTAGGGGATTTCCTATCTCCAAACATATTGAGAAAATAAAACAACTTGTTCTTTCTCTGATCAACTTTGTTTTTCTTTGGTATAAAATAAGCTGAAAATCTTCTTAGGAAAAACTAGGGTCTGGTTTCGAAGGAACCATTTTCTGTCCGATAATATTGTAATTTTTGTCATTTACATGTAATTGATACTCTTAAGCACCATCGTCCAGAAACACAGAGTAAAAAATGTATATAATAAAAATGACAGGAAATAAAAAGTTCCTCAATTGATTGCATAGTGTTCTGGTTCCTCAGATTGTGGATATGTATATATGGGTGGATGCATGTGTGCAGTCTTACAATTCTCGTTTTGTCAGAAAATAATAATAAAATTAATGACTGAGCGTGCAATAAAAAGTCTCTTTTCCAGTTCATTATTAAACATCCTTACAGTTTCTCTGTTAATTTCTTCTCTCTGTAATCAACTTTGTATCTTTGTACTGTTCTTGTCTTAAGGATATGTATTGGTGTCTCGCATGTCTCTTTCGCCTTCCTCTCCACAAGTAGGGATTTCCACCTTGATTTCTGCCAAGGGCGGCAATTCATGCACTCGATAACGATTTAGTTAAAGTGCACTTAATGGTATCGCTTCCTCGCTTATGTACTCGGTTGTCAGTGTCCTTAGGTTACCCAACCTTTTCTTACGTCTTTTAAGCACCCTTTTTGCTGCAAATTCCAACCCTATTGTGATTGAAATTGCCAATACTCCCGGCCAAGCTATTTTAGTATCCATATCCACCCTCCAACTTGAATTCTCTTATTCTACTAGGCGAATTGAGATGTCAGTTTCTCAAAACTAATTCTTTTTACCAACTGTAATAATTTAGGCATTTTCTGCAAAGCGACCTTAGGAAATTCTTGTATTATAGATTACCACAACCTCGTCCATCTACTTGCATTAGTTCCTCATGCTGCTTATCTAAGATTATTTTGAAGTGATCCTACCCATATATCTCCCACACGATTTTAGTAGGTTATCTACAAGTAGGACCACATTCATACCAAACAACTTATAATAGGGGGCAATCTTCTAGGTTTCATTTATTGTAAACCTCACATCCACTAATGTTTGGTTCAGATAGAGATCCAAATTTTCTCTATCACTTTCGCTTAACTTAGTCAATACATCGTCCAATTTTTGTGAAATTTCTCCTCCTTGGCATTGGATGATATACTGCAGTAATTCTGTGTTTTATATTAAGACCTGCTAAAGTCTCACCATAGTTTGGTTTAGGTTTTCTCGTCCATTAGCAGTGACCAGTTTCTCACGAGCTCCATATCTTCTTCAAAATCACGTCCGCCACCATTTGTGCCCACTTGTCTGGTATAGCAAAGGCTTCTGGACAATTTACCAATCAGTCTACAAAACTGAGTATGTAGAGATTACCTTGGTTGTTTCTTACTACGGTTTCGAGATATTCATGTTCACCTTTTATGATAGATAATTTGGAACGTCTTTTCCATCAGAAGTCAGCTCCCCCTCTCCTACTCTTCACCTGACATGCCATGAACCTATCAACATGTCTGACCACTTCATTGTACAACTTCAGCCAGTAATATTTCTCCCTATCAGCTCATATATTTTATCAATCCCAATGTGACCAATCTTCTCATGCCACTGATCTAAAATCTCAGCCGTCATTCTTTTGGGCAGAAACCGCCTGGAGCTGACCTGTTCATCCCTCCTAGAGAGATAACACAGCATGCTCTCCTGTATTACAAATTTGGAGGTGCTTCCTGCCTAAACATTGGCTCTAAGAGTAGTTATCTCACTATCTCCCTGGCTCTCTCGTCTATGATCCCTACACAATATGGATCCCTAACGATCTATGGTTCGTTTTCTGCTGCACTTTTCTAAACTGGACGTTGATTTTTACGATGCAAATTTATAACATTAATTTTATATGCCTTGTCGTCTAGCTATGGCTCCAGTCTAAATGATTCGGTCTCTAGCTGCTTGAGAATTCAGGAGAAACGGTCCGTGCAAGTATTAACTTTGTCCACCAGATATTTTTTTCTTGTTTCAAGGCCAACTACTTGGTTAGAGGGTTCCAAACAATATCCATATTGATAGCTAACTCAGCAAACGAAAGTGTCAAAATAAAGAAAAGGGAAGAGCTAGGATATTGATAGCTAACTCATCAAACGAAAGTGTCAAAATAAAGAAAAGGGAAGAGCTAGGATATTGATAGCTAACTCAGCAAACGAAAGTGTCAAAATAAAGAAAAAGGAAGAGCTAGGATATTGATAGCTAACTCAGCAAACGAAAGTGTCAAAATAAAGAAAAGGGAAGAGCTAGGATATTGATAGCTAACTCATCAAACGAAAGTGTCAAAATAAAGAAAAGGGAAGAGCTAGGATATTGATAGCTAACTCAGCAAACGAAAGTGTCAAAATAAAGAAAAGGGAAGAGCTAGGATATTGATAGCTAACTCAGCAAACGAAAGTGTCAAAATAAAGAAAAGGGAAGAGCTAGGATATTGATAGCTAACTCATCAAACGAAAGTGTCAAAATAAAGAAAAGGGAAGAGCTAGGATATTGATAGCTAACTCAGCAAACGAAAGTGTCAAAATAAAGAAAAAGGAAGAGCTAGGATATTGATAGCTAACTCAGCAAACGAAAGTGTCAAAATAAAGAAAAGGGAAGAGCTAGGATATTGATAGCTAACTCATCAAACGAAAGTGTCAAAATAAAGAAAAGGGAAGAGCTAGGATATTGATAGCTAACTCATCAAACGAAAGTGTCAAAATAAAGAAAAGGGAAGATCTAGGATATTGATAGCTAACTCATCAAACGAAAGTGTCAAAATAAAGAAAAGGGAAGAGCTAGGATGTTGATAGCTAACTCATCAAACGAAAGTGTCAAAATAAAGAAAAGGGAAGATCTAGGATATTGATAGCTAACTCATCAAACGAAAGTGTCAAAATAAAGAAAAGGGAAGAGCTAGGATATTGATAGCTAACTCATCAAACGAAAGTGTCAAAATAAAGAAAAGGGAAGAGCTAGGATATTGATAGCTAACTCATCAAACGAAAGTGTCAAAATAAAGAAAAGGGAAGAGCTAGGATATTGATAGCTAACTCATCAAACGAAAGTGTCAAAATAAAGAAAAGGGAAGAGCTAGGATATTGATAGCTAACTCATCAAACGAAAGTGTCAAAATAAAGAAAAGGGAAGAGCTAGGATATTGATAGCTAACTCATCAAACGAAAGTGTCAAAATAAAGAAAAGGGAAGAGCTAGGATATTGATAGCTAACTCATCAAACGAAAGTGTCAAAATAAAGAAAAGGGAAGAGCTAGGATATTGATAGCTAACTCATCAAACGAAAGTGTCAAAATAAAGAAAAGGGAAGAGCTAGGATATTGATAGCTAACTCATCAAACGAAAGTGTCAAAATAAAGAAAAGGGAAGAGCTAGGATATTGATAGGTAACTCATCAAACGAAAGTGTCAAAATAAAGAAAAGGGAAGAGCTAGGATATTGATAGCTAACTCATCAAACGAAAGTGTCAAAATAAAGAAAAGGGAAGAGCTAGGATATTGATAGCTAACTCATCAAACGAAAGTGTCAAAATAAAGAAAAGGGAAGAGCTAGGATATTGATAGCTAACTCATCAAACGAAAGTGTCAAAATAAAGAAAAGGGAAGAGATAGGATATTGATAGCTAACTCATCAAACGAAAGTGTCAAAATAAAGAAAAGGGAAGAGCTAGGATGTTGATAGCTAACTCATCAAACGAAAGTGTCAAAATAAAGAAAAGGGAAGAGCTAGGATGTTGATAGCTAACTCATCAAACGAAAGTGTCAAAATAAAGAAAAGGGTAGAGCTAGGATATTGATAGCGAACTCATCAAACGAAAGTGTCAAAATAAAGAAAAGGGAAGAGCTAGGATGTTGATAGCTAACTCATCAAACGAAAGTGTCAAAATAAAGAAAAGGGTAGAGCTAGGATATTGATAGCGAACTCATCAAACGAAAGTGTCAAAATAAAGAAAAGGGAAGAGCTAGGATATTGATAGCTAACTCATCAAACGAAAGTGTCAAAATAAAGAAAAGGGAAGAGCTAGGATATTGATAGCTAACTCATCAAACGAAAGTGTCAAAATAAAGAAAAGGGAAGATCTAGGATATTGATAGCTAACTCATCAAACGAAAGTGTCAAAATAAAGAAAAGGGAAGAGCTAGGATATTGATAGCTAACTCATCAAACGAAAGTGTCAAAATAAAGAAAAGGGAAGAGCTAGGATATTGATAGCTAACTCATCAAACGAAAGTGTCAAAATAAAGAAAAGGGAAGAGCTAGGATATTGATAGCGAACTCATCAAACGAAAGTGTCAAAATAAAGAAAAGGGAAGAGCTAGGATATTGATAGCTAACTCATCAAACGAAAGTGTCAAAATAAAGAAAAGGGAAGAGCTAGGATATTGATAGCTAACTCATCAAACGAAAGTGTCAAAATAAAGAAAAGGGAAGAGCTAGGATATTGATAGCTAACTCATCAAACGAAAGTGTCAAAATAAAGAAAAGGGAAGAGCTAGGATATTGATAGCTAACTCATCAAACGAAAGTGTCAAAATAAAGAAAAGGGAAGAGCTAGGATGTTGATAGCTAACTCATCAAACGAAAGTGTCAAAATAAAGAAAAGGGAAGAGCTAGGATATTGATAGCTAACTCATCAAACGAAAGTGTCAAAATAAAGAAAAGGGAAGAGCTAGGATATTGATAGCGAACTCATCAAACGAAAGTGTCAAAATAAAGAAAAGGGAAGAGCTAGGATATTGATAGCTAACTCATCAAACGAAAGTGTCAAAATAAAGAAAAGGGAAGAGCTAGGATATTGATAGCTAACTCATCGAACGAAAGTGTCAAAATAAAGAAAAGGGAAGAGCTAGGATATTGATAACTAACTCATCAAACGAAAGTGTCAAAATAATGAAAAGGGAAGAGCTAGGATATTGATAGCTAACTCATCAAACGAAAGTGTCAAAATAAAGAAAAGGGAAGAGCTAGGATATTGATAACTAACTCATCAAACGAAAGTGTCAAAATAAAGAAAAGGGAAGAGCTAGGATATTGATAGCGAACTCATCAAACGAAAGTGTCAAAATAAAGAAAAGGGAAGAGCTAGGATATTGATAGCTAACTCATCAAACGAAAGTGTCAAAATAAAGAAAAGGGAAGAGCTAGGATATTGATAGCGAACTCATCAAACGAAAGTGTCAAAATAAAGAAAAGGGAAGAGCTAGGATATTGATAACTAACTCATCAAACGAAAGTGTCAAAATAAAGAAAAGGGAAGAGCTAGGATATTGATAGCTAACTCATCAAACGAAAGTGTCAAAATAAAGAAAAGGGAAGAGCTAGGATATTGATAGCTAACTCATCGAACGAAAGTGTCAAAATAAAGAAAAGGGAAGAGCTAGGATAGGCTCGACTGATATGACAGGTATAGCAGGTGCGATTACAGAATGTAGTTTAAGAAAAAGGAGATCTCAAGCATGACGAATTACAGAACAAAGATATAAGAGTCTCAGAGAAATATAAAATAGTGAAAAAACATAATAGCAGTGACGGAATGAAACAGTGGAGATGAGGATCAATATGGGTGACCATCCACTGATTAAACTGATGCTTTATAGAACTCAGATACATAAGACACAATTAGAGAAGGAGGTGGTGAGCGATATGATAGGGCAGAAATAATCGAACAGTCTGAGTCCCCCTGGAGTTTCCCGATAGGGATTGTTGAGAAGAAAGATGGAGGACATTGTTTCTCTGTGGATTTCTGACAGTTGAATGCGATTACTAGACCGTTAGCAGGGCCTATATACCTGATTAATGATATTTTGGCTTTGTTTGAGAAGTCCACCTGTTTTTCGACCTTAGATTAAGGGTCAAGATGTTGGCAGGTTACCTGAGAAAAATACCAAGAAAAAATAGCTTTTGCTTGTCATACAGGGCTTTTTAATCTCAGAGTGATGCTTTTTAGGTTTATCAAATGCACCGAGTGTGTTTACCATATAGATGTCCATAGTACTAGATGATTTTGCCATAGCCTTCCTGGACGATATATTCGTATGGTCTAGGAAAGCTGATGGGCATTTCATACCCCTGCAGGTGTTTGGCAGGTTACTAGAGCTTGGGTTGTAACTCATGTTACCCAAGTGTCAGTTCTTAAAAGAAAAGACCAAATATTTGTCAGAGGGTAATACAGGTCTTTTGATTTATAATAGTAATCGTTCTTGCCTTTGGCTGATTAGCAGGGTCCTGATGAAGAACTATGTCAGGTTTAAGTGGTCAGACTGTCAGCAAGCTTTTGCCACTCTTAAAGAACAGATCACAGCGATGCCATTGCTGACTTATTCAGACCTAGGTTATCTGATGGTATTATACACTATGCAAGTGACAAATGCATTGGGGCTGTATTGATGAAAGCCTGTCCAGGCAAAGTTTGACATGTGCCAGGTATACCTGAAGAGATATCAGTATATGTTCTATCACATCGACTATACGAAATTCAAGAAAGATTGTCAGTGATAGAGAAGGAGGCATTCACAATCATGTACACAGTGTACAAGTTGGATTATTACTTGAACAGCCGAGTTATATGATCAAAACTGATCATAAACCCGTCAAGCATATGTTGCAGGATGAATGGAGCAACAAGAAAGTAAGGTGGCCTTCAACAAATGTCATCGCTTCACTTGGGGATTTCCCGTCTCGCAAAATATCTCTTATTAACTTCGTTTTTCTCTGCTGCTTAATAAAATGAAATCCTCCTTAGAAAAACCAGGGTCCGGTTTCAAATCAACCCTTTTATGTTTTATAATATTGTCACAATACATGTATAAACAAATTTCTCAAAACTTTTAGTAAATATCTATTCGATCATCAAATGTCAAAGCATTTATTCACGTAAAATATAATTTTGTTGGAAATCAAGAAACGAAACTCATTAAATTACGGGATATTTGTTGACCTGAAAAAACATTTTAATGAAATAATTGAGTAATTAAATTGTCAAAAATATATATTTCTTATCAAACATAGCGCTGCATAAAAAAATACTTTTTGAAATTTTATTTAAATACTGGTTTTCTTTAGTTTGCAGATGCAGAAACAATGTTTTTATTCCTTGGATATTTTCCATTTTCTTCAGATAATATTTAATTATACTTACATTTTTTAAACCTTCCACTGAATGTGGTTTTCTGAAAAAAGTTATTACTTACATTTTCTGACAATATTTTATTATACTTACATGTTTTAAACCTTCCACTTAATGTTGTTTTGTGAAGAAAGATATGACTTACATCTTCAGACAATATTTAATTATACTTACATGTTTTAAACCTTCCACTGTTGTTTTGTGAAGAAAGTTATGACTTTCATCGTCAGACAATATTTAATTATACTTACATGTTTTAAACCTTCCACTGAATGTTGTTTTGTGAAGAAAGATATGACTTACATCTTCAGACAATATTTAATTATACTTACATGTTGTAAACCTTCCACTGAATGTTGTTTTGTGAAGAAAGATATGACTTACATCTTCAGACAATATTTAATTATACTTACATGTTTTAAACCTTCCACTGAATGTTGTTTTGTGAAGAAAGATATGACTTACATCTTCAGACTGTCAAATTTGGGATGTTTTTATTGTTTCTTTAATTTTCAGTTTATTCTTTTGGGGTTTATTCATATTCAAAGATATATATCTTTTTCAATACAATTAAATGTATAAAACAATGTAATATTTCATGGCATATGTGAAAAAGATGAATGATTTACTTTGGTTATATTTTATGGCATATCAACCATTTATAGGTAATTTTTGATGATTTTAGTATATTCTTCAGTTTTTAGTATCTTGAAATATTTATTGATTATTTTCTTGACACAAAAGCAATAGAAAATAATTGCTGAATTCATGACACGCATAGCAAAACAGTTGTTGAATAATTTTTTCAAACAAAATAGCATTATTATAACTGTTTTTTGAAGAACATCAATAAAGTGCTGGCGCTTCTCAAAAATCATTTGAAAGAATTTCTTTCTTTTGTAAGCTATAAAAAAATTTAAATTATAAAAAATTAAATTATTACATTTCGGATCTCATTAATGAAGGGTTTGTGGAAATTTAATCCAATATTATCTGAAAAAAGGAAATTAATAAATTTTATTAATGGATAAGTATTGCAACAAATATCCTCATATTTTTTATTAAATCAATCATTTGTGAACTTCTTAATAGAATTGTACATAATAACTTTTGCCTTTAAGCTCACAATGCTGAAACCTATGTCTAATCAATCCATGTAAAAATAACCATGTCTACATCTGCTTAACATCTTAAAATAATTTTATTTGCAAAGAACTTGTATAAATTAATATATTTTCTTGAAATTTATCTTTTAATTGTTTTTTTTTATTTTGCAGAATATCCAGTAATGAAAACAAAGAAAAACACATGTAAATTGCTAAGAGTTCAAATCGTGAAACGTGAGAAATAATACACTTGTGAACTGTACAAATATGTTTTCTTTCATCAATCGTGTTTTATGATTATATGTTAGAAAAAAGCATTTTCTTCTCAACTGTATATGGATTTCTTCTCTACTTTGTATTAATTTATTAACACTTGCTGGAATAGATGTCGCAAATGCATATGACTAATTCACTCATCAGTGCACATTACTAGTGCACTATGTGTGCATATGACTAATGAACACATGCACCCTTTAATGGATGTAGAATTTTAGCCATAAAAATACTTGAAACGAAACACATAGTGCTAATGGTGAAAACTGAAATTATGGCAAAATTATGGGTTGCAAAAATATTTCGAAAATTATTTGTCTGAATTGTTCAGATCCTTATACATTGTTATTTACATTGGGTTTAAATATCATTTAGATTAGATCTATAAAAAATCATTGAATATATCCTTTTTGTTCGGTTTTCACTAATCTGTATACATAAAAGATAAGTCCTACTGAATTTCCAATCATTAGACTTAAAAGGGTGCTGGTACACAGAGGGGACACACAATTCTCTTATATATATTATAAATTACAGTTAAACACAAGTAATATTTGCCCTTAAACATGAGAAAAATGTACACATAAAAGACAAGTTCTACTCCATTTCCAATCATTAGACTTAAAAGAGGGCACACAATTCTCTTATTAATATATATAATAAATTACAGTCAAACAAAAGTAATATTTTCCGTGAATTATGAGAAAAATGTCAGTCATGACTCCCATTCAACGATCAACTAAATTTCTAACCTATAAAAAATTGAAAAACAATGTGTGAATATTTCTTAATATATTCCGGTTCTACAACAAAAGCACAACATAGAAAAATACAGAAATCAAATTTTACTAAAAAATCTCGAATATTTCGCCTCCGAATATGAACTAAAATCTGCTAGAGGAGAATAACCATATTCTTGTGAAATATTTGACTCTGTTTTTGCACAGAAACACTCATTGATTAGTCATATGTGGACACATACTGGTGAGAAACAGTATTCTTGTGAAGTATGTAACTCTTCTTTTGAACTGAACACAAATATGTTGCAACATATGTGAACGCATACTGGAGAAAAACAATATTCCTGTATAGTATGTGGCTCCTCTTTTACAACTAAACAAATTATGTTGCGACATATGCGAACACATACTGAAGAGAAACCATATTCTTGTGAAGTATGTGGCTCTTCTTTTACACGGAAATCACATATGTTGCAACATATGCGAACACATACTGGCGAGAAACCATATACTTGTGAAGTATGTGGCTCTTCATTCACACAGAGACACTATATGTCGCTACATATGCGAACACATACTGGAGAGAAACCATATTCTTGTGAAGTATGTGGCTCTTCTTTCACACATAGAAAATATATGTCGCAACATATGCGAACACACACTGGAGAGAAACCATATTCTTGTGAAGTATGTGGCTATTCTTTTACACGGAAATCACATATGTTGCGACATATGCGAACGCATACTGGAGAGAAACCATATTCTTGTGAAGTATGTGGCTCTTCTTTCACACGGAAATCACATATGTTGCAACATATGCGAACGCATACTGGAGAGAAACCATATTCTTGTGAAGTATGTGGATCCTCTTTTACGTCTAAACAAAGTATATTTATACATATGCGAACACATACTGGAGAGAAACCATATTCTTGTGAAGTATGTGGCTATTCTTTTACACGGAAATCACATATGTTGCGACATATGCGAACGCATACTGGAGAGAAACCATATTCTTGTGAAGTATGTGGCTATTCTTTTACACGGAAATCACATATTTTGCAACATATGCGAACGCATACTGGAGAAAAACCATATCCTTGTGAAGTATGTGGCTTTTCTTTCACACGGAAATCACATATGTTGCAACATATGCGAACGCATATAGAAAAACCATATCCTTGTTAAGTATGTGGCTCCTCTTTTACACAGAAATCACATATGTTGCTACATATGCGAACGCATACTGGAGAGAAACCATATTCTTGTGAAGTATGTTGCTCTTCTTTTATAATAAAACGAAGTATGTTGCACCATATGCGAAAGCACAATGTAGAAAAACCATATTCTTTTTAAGTGTGTGGCTCTTATACAAATAAAAACAGTATGGTTATTCATATGTTGTTGTATACTGGAGAGAAACAATATTCTTTTGAAGTATGTGCTTCTTCGAAAAATTCACAAAATATGTTAACATATTCAGACACATACTGGGCAGAAACTATATTCTTGTTTAAAATCTGGTCTAGTTTAACAGAGAAACAACATATGCGAACGCATTGTGGAGAGTAATAACATTTATGTTAAGTATTGTGTTTGATTCTAAAGAAATTCAATATGTTGCATGCGAAAACATTTTATTTTAAACCATATTCTTGTGAAGTATATCGCTCTTCACTTTTACACAGATACACTACGTTTAAGAACACCCAAATACATACTGCATTTCTAGAGTTTGATTATCCTACTGGACACCATTCCTGAGTGTCTTTGGTCTTACTGTACTAGTTTTTTAGGACAAAATGACATTACCCTACAAGTAAACCCTGTCCCAATCTTCAAAGCCCCCATCGACATGGCTATACAGTGGGTTATACAAGGAATGCTTCACATTCTCCAAGTAATGTTATCTCAAGTGAAATCACATAGCTGGAATTTCTACCCGACTAGATGAAATCCGGCCTTGGAATAGGGTAAGACCAAGAGACCAAAAAGAAGATACACAAAAACAGAGGAAATTTGTCAATTGGGAAGCGATAAATTAATAGTTATAATTTCTTTACTACCTCAACGTTTAACAGGTAAAGGAGAACCATAATGGAATATTCGATTTTCTACGTACCCAATATAAATATCAAGTGATAGCCTGAGAAAGGGGCTCCTTGATTTCTGAGAAATTCGACTGAAGTAAAATGAAATAAAAAAGATAACAGAAACTATATCCCTGTAAAGTCTGTGGCTCTTCATTTAAAAACAAATCTAATATTTTGATGTTCAAGAGAAACCATATTCTATTAAAGTATTTTATTCATTTACAATATAACAGATTATGTTGCAACACAGGCGAACACATACATGAGCGAAACTATAATTTTGCAGTGTGTAATTCTTTTACACATGAACTACGTGGGTTTGCATGTGTAAACACATACTAGAGTAAAACGATTAGCAAAACTATTATTTTGCAGTGCGTAATTCTTTTACACATGAACAACATGTGGTGTTACGTAAACACATACGCGATGAAAAGAATCTGAAATATTAGGAAAATCTCTTTCATACTTTCAGTAATTTTAGGAGCAACAGGACTATTGAAAAAAGAATTTCAAAAGCAATCTTGCGAGTATACCTGATGAACCAAGTGCAAGAGAAATACAAACAATTGCGCTTAAAGGGACGGTTAGAATCTTAAAAAAGATCTCTAGGCTAGAGTGTCTGAAATAGTCGGTTAATGTCTGGCATCCGGTAGGATGCCCCATATCCAGCAAAAACAGAAAGATAAGAAAAAAATAAAGAAGGAAAACCATATTCCAGGGAGTTGAAGGGCAAGATATCAGCATTGCAAAGAGAATAAAAAATGAGAAGGGCAAGAAGAACAAGCAGTTGAAACAACCCCCAGGGTGTTCTATATAACTCTCATAAGGGACACCATTACTGTGAAAAAAAACATCTAAAGAACAAGACCTGGAAAATTACTGGCGATCTTTGTTTGAGTGCGAGGGAATATGCAACCAGGAGGTCGAGTGGATTTAGAGCATTCAGAGGTTAAATAAAACCAATCCCACAATGCCAATCCCAGTTATTACAATAGCAGTGACCACAAAAATCTAGCACGGTTTGCTAACCACGAGAAACGTAGCATTGACAACGTCTCTAATTTTTTGCTGAAGCAGTTGACTGCACTCCATGGTCACTACAGTAAATGCTTCAACAGATTGCTGAGGGTAAACAGGCCACACCACCATGGTTTACCAAGAGAGATACACGCCTTATGCACAAAACAAAAGACCCAATTCCCAAATAAATACAGACCAATATGCTGTCTCAGTACCACCTACAAGCTCTTTACTGGCCTGGTAGCCGATAGCATCTACACGTTCTCTCTTTTGGAAACTACCAAGAAATACAACAAGCTGGCTGCAGGAAAAAATGTTTTATTACCAAGGACCAGTTATTAATTAACAAAACAATTTTAGGGGACTGTAGGAAGCTGAACATGGCATGGATTGATTATCATAAGGCCTATGACAGCATACGTCACTCAAGGCTACTGCGGTGTTTCTATGTATTCCAACCCAATAATTAAAAAACAATGTCTGGCTGCTCACATACAGATGTGGCAAACCACCATATCACTAAGCCACAGCCATAGAATGATTACCATTCCTAACATCAATATCAGAAGGGGAATCTTCCAAGGTGACAACCTATCCCTGTTGCTCTTCTGCATGGCAATATACCCATTTAGTAAGCTTCTCAACAACAGGCGAGAAGTTTACAACCTTGGTCAGGGATTCCGGAGAGATCCATCCAAAAGAATCAACCACCTTCTCTTCATGGATGACCTTAAGCTTTATGCAAGATCTGACACTGAACTGCAGTAGTTCTTACAGGTTGTGCCCACCATTCTCCAAAGACATCGGAATGAGATTTGGCTTAGACAAATGTGCCAAGTGCTTTCTCAGGGATGAGAAAAAGATCATTACTGACAAGATACAGCTAAATGAGGAAAATGGCATCAGAGATCTCGAAGAACAAGAAGCATATAAATAGCTTGACATTAAGGAAAATGACACCATCCAATAAAAATGTAGAGAAATGCTTTAGAAAAATAACTTGATTAATGACAAGAAAATGATATAAAATGTAAGTCTGAGCTTTCAGACACACCATCAGAAATCAATTTTAATTTAAAAGTAGAAGAAAATTTAATTTTAAAAGTAGAAGAAAACATGGCTTTCGAAAATCATCTCTAAATTTAACTTTTATTCTTTCCTACAAAATGAAAATAATCTTTCTCAAATTGCATAGAAAAACTGAGGTTTTTCCTTTTGTATTTGTAAATGAATGTGTCTATTTCCTTGCATGTTTTCTAGTGTTATCAAAATGTAATGCGATATTTTTTAGTAACATTTTCAATTTGTGCAATATACTCCGTAAAGTGGATAATTATTTGTAAACCAATATACATACTATTGATATCAAATGGAAAACGAATATTTTTAAATAGTTATTTGATTGTCTTTAATTGATGAAAATGTTATTCTGAGATGAAATCGATGTGAAGAGACTATGTCATGTTACACCCGTTCCTCCTTATACAATTTGGGTATTTAATCTACAGCTGGTCCCTAATTACTTCATGAAATATGAATGTTCTATTGTTTCTCACAAAGTGGCAGGCAAAAACTTTTTTCTATTTTTACAATTTTTAAAATTAACTTTTATTTAAAAACACACAATTTTTAGCTGTGTACGTTTTTCTTATATTAAACCAGTTTTGTTAAATATGGAAAATAAATCTGCATTTTATGGAGTAAAAGATTTGAATTAAAAATAGTTTTGCTTTTTTATAAAAAAAGTCGATTCCATATTTTTGTGAAATATGTCAAACAAGATGAGACTAAAATCGTTTTATGGAAAAAATAATTACACCGAATATCGGATGAGGAAGCAATGAGATCTGAGAATTGGTTAGTTTATTTAAAACATATTCGGAATAGTACAGTTTATGTTTGTCTCTCAAGTTTTTTTCTCTCGCTCAGCTGTCTTCGGTTTACCTAGACTGCGTCGTACTGCTTGCATTTGCCGCTGGACTGAACTGATCTGTTAAATTTGGCGCCATTTCACTTTTCTATTTTGTTAGGTAAATCCATCACAAAGCAATAGTGATATTGTATTTTCATTGGTTTGTAAACACCCGTTGTGTAAAATTGCATGAGTGGATTTCCTGAGTCACCTAATCTGACCCCTATGACTATCTGGGTCGACTTGTTACTCCTAATTTGTGTTGTGTTCGTTAAAATTTAAGGTTTTATTTTTTAATCTGTGAAACGTGCCAACAAATTCTGTCTTCTGGTAAAAATTAATTGTAATAAAGCTTTGTAGACTTATTACAAAGGTGAATGATGCCCTCACAAGGATCATTAATTGTCTAAATCAAAACAAATCATTTTCTGTCTTACAACGATCGTCACGATTAATGCGTTTGAATAAAAACAAATCTTTTTTCTGTCTCACATTGGATCAATTGAGTAAGTTACTCAAAAAATGCAATAATCGATAAAAACTTAACAGGTGCAGAAAAAGTGAAGAATTCAAACTCTATGCCAAATCTTAAAAACAACTTGTATTTCTAATACACAGAAATCTTATCAGAAAATCAAATAACAGCACTCAACCAACTGTGAATACGTGTCGTTTCCTATGAATGTTGCATTATTTACTGGCCACAAAGCAGCATCAATATTCTTAAGACAAAGAATAGGAAAGCTGACTCTACTTAAATCATCTACCGACATCAATGTATGGACAAGTTATACATACCACGAAATGAAGACGGTTTGGGCTTTATTGAAATACCCATGCATAGCGAATATCAATGGTAAGCGTGGGACAATATATCAACAGCTCTTGAGATAAAAAATGAGAATGGTAAATGAACATAACACCAAATACATACCTCAGTTGAATTCAACAAAATTTGCCTAAACTTTCAGTGGAAACACTAGACAGCACTGCTGAAGAATATGACAATCCATCAACCCTGATCGCAAAAAAGATGATAGAGGAGTACCCGGAAAAGGATCTGAAAACAAAGCAAGAAACATGGCGACAAAATAAGATAGCAGGTAAGTTCATGGAACAACTTATCGAAAGTTACATAGATAAATATATTTCACTACAATAGCTTATGAATGTCAAAGTTGTGTTTTATGAAAAACGGATAATTATAGGCGATCTAGTCTAGCGTCTACCCACAAATGAATTCAAGAAAATATCTTGTCTACAAAAAATCGACTAGTGCAGAGCCTGTTATTCAGACGTGGAAAGTCCAAGTCATGTGATATCTTGATTCACGATTATTTTGCTAGATGGGCATGAAACTGTCAGTCATAACAAATAGGTAAGACCTCCACTGGAAGCTCTGCGGAAAGATTCAACTTGACAGATCGCCGAACATGTTGGTACATAAACCTTCACCCATAAAAAAATTATGAAAGTTGATAGTGTTCTATGCCAAAGCAGTTTAGGTTGGTAAATACACCAAAGCAAGGGCATCAAATCAGGTATTGTCATATGGAACAAACTTGAAATGACTGTTCTCATTGATGTAACTCACGAATGAGAATTTACCTCAATAGAGCTGAACGCTTAAAACTAACGAAATATCAGAACGTGAGGAATGATTTTAAAACAACATTCTCATAAAGAAATAAACTTTATACTGGCTGTGGTAGGGGAAACTGGCCGAATAAAAACAAGTTAAAAAAATACTATCTCTGGAAGAGGAAGCTGCAGAGGTGTACAGATAGCAGACCTTCACGGGACAACATCTATCCTTAAAACAGCTCTTGAATATGAATTTTACTCATGGCAGAATCCCCATGAGAGGCCCTTCTTATTTCTTAAAGCAAGTTTAACTAAAATATAAAAATTGTGGAAAACTGAATGCCTACTAGAAACCACCTACAGGAATCTTCGATCTGTATATGCAACGGTTTATTAAATAAACCTGAGATGCGGATATTTCTAATAGGAATTAAATCTTGACCTGAAATACAATGATGTGCTGTCTCATCAAACAATCCAACACGATACATAAGTGACTGACAGGGGTACCCACTATATTAATAGACGGTTGTTTTGAATAACCAATGAGTCGTTGTTAATGAAGAATAATAAAATATGAATAACAAGACTAAATACTGGTAGTTCCGCACCAACGTTAAAAAGGGGACCTAACCCCGTTAACACATTAAGTGGGAAGAGATAATCAATAGTATAAACCTTCCTGCCTCTGAACGGGCACACAAGCCATGAAAGATTCCAACCAGCGGCAGCCATCAGGCCTTGCTATAAAAGATCCTAGCCCCTACCTCTACCATATGAAACAACTAAAACCTAAAAAACGAAAAATAGGAAGCTTAAAAGCCCAGCCATGGTGTGTTGCAAAGAAGAAAGTACTATTATTTTGCTATCACTATTCTAAGTTAGAAAAGTGAAGTAATACATTCAACGAAATTCTGGCAAAGAAGAGCAAAGAATCTGAAGAGAGAACAAAATACACCGGTTGCAAATCTACGATCACCTTTTTTACAAGAAAATGAAAACACTATCATAGAAAATGTCGCCCTAAAATAAGGCAGAATGTGACTACCTTCCAATCCAAGAAGATGGCGACAAGAGTCTTCATGGGAGAGGACAGAAAAGTGAACACTCTTATGGGCCATGGAATATGCTCAAGCCAAACATACCAAGCAGAAACATAACAGTATGAAGGAAGGTGTTCAATAAGGCTGAGCTAGATTATATGAAAATAGAAATAGTAGCCGTTATAGGAACCAAAAGAAATCCAAGAAAATTTCAATCAAAATTTACATCATTAATGAAAACACTGCACTCCAAGTACAGACAGAACTATATCACCAGTAACCCGTTGATCCAGCCAGATAGTCTTGGCCACGTGACTCCCCACTAAAGATCCCCTCATTACCAGGATCCCATAGATCTAGTGGATCCCGAAATGTCTGGCGACACCATCAGCTGTCTATTTACAACCTCCAGATTGTTCTTTCTCACCACAACCACTGACACCACTGGCAATACCTTAACCACCACCATTATCTCTACTAGAGTCAGAGATAACGCCGCGAATGATTAAGCGAAAGTTTGATCAATTCCAGAATCACAAAAAGAACGGCATAGACAATGTTGTTGTTGTTGCTTTTTTACGTTGAATTCACATTAGACATGCGATATTGTCACTGATACGTAAGAGGCTACTGCAGAGTAGCGGCCAGTATTATAGGAAGCATCTTTAGTTAGGAGTTGTTTAGGTTACATTTAAATTTCTGCATGTCGGTACAGCCCGGGAAACAGAGAGCAGGCACGGAGTTCCGATGGTTGGCAGTTTAAGAAAGAAGCAATTAGAGTAGAGAGCTGTCTGGCATCTGGGGACTTTCAGATTGAATGGATAGGATGTAACTGATTGCCTGGTTGATCGGGTGTATTTACGTTGAGGGGAACAAAAGCAAGTTAATCGAAACACACTCCATTGAAATACTTGTAAAAATGCACAGTGATCCAACTTGCAACGATAGGACAGGGGTGGAGTTTGATGGATAGTGAAGGACTTATTAAATTAGAGACTGTTTTATGGGACTAGTGGATAGTTCACCAGCCCAGATGTGACCATTCATGGTTGTATGGTAGAGATATAGGATACTCTCAAGTATGAGAAGTTTTCTCGCACGGTAGAGGAAGCCCACCTTCTTTGCAGCAGCCTTGGTAATGTCTTCTATGTATTTGTCCCGATGCATGTTACATGTGTACCAAGGGGTTTGAACACTGAACTCTCGAGTAGGGTGTTTTTCATCATGGCAATTGGTGGTTGACAAATTAATTGTTTAAGGAGAGAAGCTTTAGCTTCGTACCAGTAAATTTTACCATCCATATATGTACACATTCCACTAAAGACTAGAGGTCATGTTCTAAGCATTCAACCATTGGCTTGGATATGTGCGCCTCCGTTTTTAACATATGTCGAGAGTCGAGCCTGATTTCATCAGAAAATATACCAATCTCAAAGACAATTTTATCAGGAAGCTTACCAAATTTATTGCCCAAGAGACTAACGGTTCTTAATAATTGCAATAGTTTCTGCTTCATTGGAGTGTTTAAAGGTTAAAAGGCATCACAAGCATGGCTAGTGAAATGGGAGAGAACCTTGTTTATTAATTAGATCATTCCTAATGTCTGTAAGAAAAAGCAGAGAAACCGTAGCATAGCTTGGATCGATTACCAAAAAGGCATTATAATGTGCCAAATACGCAGCTACTTTGGTTCCCTGAAGTATATATGATCAAGCCGATAATCAAGTAAATCATGACTATCTATATAAAGATATGTCAAACAAACACGTCATTAAAATAAACCAATAGAACAATAACAACCCTTGAAATCAAAATCTGAAGAGGAATCTTCAACGAAAAGAGCTTATCTCCTTTATTTTCTTGCTTGCAATAGATCCGCTAAGTAAGCTATTAAATAAGTACCTACAACCAGAGCCAGGGTCGCCAACAAGACCAAAACAACTTTTTTTTTAAAATACAGACGTTATGCCTCCTCACTAAGGTTGATTAGGCACACGGTCAGCTTTTAATGTAATGAAAATCAAGCTCCAAAAAAGGATCGAGACGAAAATTAAATTTACTTCAGTCTAGAAAGTTGTAGTTCGTGTGTTTATAATTGTAGCTAAATAAGCTACTAAATAAGACCCGAATACCTACGACCTAAATCAGGGCCGTCAGCAAGACCAAAACAAAAGTGTCAACAACATGCTCTTCATAGATTACCTCAAGCTGTATTCCATTTGAGATGATGAGTAAGTCGACTCTTGCAGGTTGTACATATATTATGCAAATACATTTGATCGAAGTTTAACCTGGACAAATGGGGCACATGATCCCTTAGAGATCGAAACGGAAAACACAGCTTGATGTAGAGGATGACATCAAAGACATAGAAGAGCAGGAACAATAAAAATGTCAGAGAAGAAAACGATTCAATTCAATACACCAAGATGAGAGAAAACATTGGTATAGAATATGTACACCGTGTAAGACAAATAAAAAAAAAGCTTACAATTAAAATAAAGTAAAGGTCATTAAACAATTTGTCATGTCAGTGATAACATACAGCTTTGTCATTATTACATGGCCACCGGAAGACATTAAAAGACAAGACACTTAAACGAGAAAAATGTTGACGCTTAGTAATATACAAAAACACAGTGTCTAGCAGGGCTGCACCTGCCAAGAGAAGCAGTAGCTATAATTCTCCCAGAAGTTGCCTATTAACATTGAGTCACTATTGTGAGCATCGTCCAATATCTGATTAGATTCCAGAACTCATACATTATTAGAGTACATTAACATCATAAACAAAAACCAGTAGAAAAAACCCCATCACAAAACAAGCAAAATATTTCTGACAGTACGGTCTCACAAATGAGACGGAAAACACCGAACACCAAACAAGCCAGCCACAGAAATAGCCCACAAGAACTATGAGAAATACACAAATACTTTCCATTTCAGAATACTCGAAAAATAGGCCAACCAAATATTTTCTGGATGAACCATTTCAGGAATATGACCATGTAGACTGGTTCAGCAGATAGCTCCATTATAATCAGGAGAGAATGATAATGACTGCACAAGATCAATGATTGATGACCAATGCTTTTAAGACTATGAATAGTCTTCGAAACAACGCGCATATTCTGCCACACTAAAGTAGAAAGTTTTAACAACCTGACATCAGGTTGTCATATTCCGCTGGGGACGACTGTTATACAATGCGACACAATAGAGTTTGTAAATATCTGCACTGGATCATCTGTAAGAAAATTAAGTATCCAGTGTATCGGCATGACTTGGGAACATATGCCAGTAATAACTGTTGAAATTAAGTCATACACCACTCACTATGGTTATGCGAGACTTACAGCTACATACATAGAAAACAGAGCTGTTTCACTTGACATAGTTATATGAGACAAGAAGGAGAAAGTAACAAGCCTAGTTTAAGTCAGTCTCCCTAATGATGCTGGCTTAAACAGTGCTTATATGGTAAAGATAAACTTGAATCTTAGAAAGACATCCATCATCCCTCTAATTATAGGAGAAACCGCACTAAAGAAAACAATTTAAAGACTACCTGACAAGTATACCCAGAGAACCAAGTGCAAGAGAAATAGAAACAATTACGCTGAAAATAAACAGTTAGAATCGTAGAATTCTCTCGGTGAGAGTTTCTAAAATAGTGTGTGAATGTCTGGCATCCCAGAAAAAACAAAAAAGATGAGAAAATTGAAAAAGGAAATTGAAAACACTAATTCTTTTGAAGTGTGTATCTCATTATATTCATAAAAATCTATTTTAAAATTCCACAAGCAAAAACACTGGATACATGGTAAGTCAATCTCCCGTGTAATGCAATTAGCAGCTATAAAAGACATCATCAATCTAGAAAAGAACCTCGGATACAAATATAACTTACAAATGAAATCATGTGCTAGCCCAAGATTGGGACACCTTCATATGTAAACATTAAGTAAAATAAAATGAAAAAGAATAAAACTATATTTTGAGGTATGTGGCTTATCGTTTGATCAAGTTATTTTCATATATAATCCCGCGTATTCCCATACTCTACGTAATTAAGGAACATAAATTTTACACTGGGACAACATCTTAATTGCTTACGCCTTACCTGTATAGGAAATATCTATTCTTTTTTCAAATATTTTGTACGTCAAATAATAGACATTAGTATATAATCTATATTTATTTCATAAGCTGTTTATAAAACAAAAGATACGGAAAAAATTTACATAAATAGAACAGTATTAACTAACAAATATAGTTTTTTATTATGAAACTATTTGCAACAAGGAAGAAAATATGTGTTGGTGGAAGTTTTATCCTTGCATATTTAAATACATTTTCTTTGTGTAAAACTACTTGTCTCGATCAATTGTTGCTTGTATGGAGGAGTAATGAATATCAATTTAAAATATATGAAAGCAAAATGCATTCAGGTTAATTTAATTTCGTAATAAAGTAATTGTTTTAAATAGAACTTCTAAAAACACTTTAAAATATATAAAAGCAAAATGCATTCAGGTTAATTTAATTTCGTAATAAAGTAATTGTTTTAAATAGAACTTCTAAAAACAATTTAAAATATATAAAAGCAAAATGCATTCAGGTTAATTTAATTTCGTAATAAAGTAATTGTTTTAAATAGAACTTCTAAAAACAATTTAAAATATATAAAAGCAAAATGCATTCAGGTTTATTTAATTTCGTAATAAAGTAATTGTTTTAAATAGAACTTCTAAAAACAATTTAAAATATATAAAAGCAAAATGCATTCAGGTTAATTTAATTTCGTAATAAAGTAATTGTTTTAAATAGAACTTCTAAAAACTCATTTTACTTCATGCTATTGGATATTTAATTTCAATAATTATTAGATTTAAAAAATAAAATAAATTAAACTGTAACATTATGCTGCCCACCCATGTACGTTGGACTATAACCCCTTTCTTTTATCTGCCTACTCCCGGCATGCATCAGCATCCGTTTCCTGTCTCTCTCGGAATAACGCCTGGCTTAGGCCAGTATGTCTTATCTCACTCTTACACTTGTGTTCTCTTAACTTCTTTAATACATAGTAATGTAACACCCTCTCTTTTATGGATGAGGAGTGTCATGACCTTTGTGTTTAGCCAGAACTGCTATCTGTTTGTGTAGTATTTGACGTATGGTGGACTCGCGGAAATGAAGCGAACGGTCACTGAAGCACCCGTACTCGCTTACTACGATCCGAAAATGGCCTACCCAATACAGAGTGACGCCAGCTCAGAAGGACTTGGCGCAGCATTACTACAACAAGGCAAGTCAGTAGCATAGGCACGCAGGGCGCTGACTGATACCGAGCATAGATACGGAATGTTGGAAATGTTGGCGATTGTGTTCTAGCTGGATAAATTCCACCAATAACCTTATTATATTAAATAACTGAAAGCTATAGTGAAAAGGAAACTTGCAAAAGCTCTAAAACGATTACAAGGAATGTTATTGTCGACTCAGAAATCCGACATCGACGTCGTGTACCTCAAAGGAAAACACATGTGTATCGCTGGCATGTTATCGCGGTCATACATGACAACCGGAAATAACCATCAAGCCGAATTCGAGTATGTACACATGGTTAACTTCCTACCCATCCGGGATTAAAAACTGACTCAGATCCGGGAAGTAACGAATCAAGACGAGGTATGCGATTAACTAAGGAAGACAATACAGGGTGGCCAACTGAGAGAATGGACCTTCACGCTGTGCTGCACCCATATCTTCACACCTGTGATGAGATGTCAGTTTAAGATGGACTTATCTTCAAAGGAGACCGAGTACTCAATCCACTCAGTCTCCAGAGTGGCATGAAGCGCTCAATTCACTCCTCACACATTGGCATAGATGGATGCTTACGCCGCGCTAGAGAATGTGTTTTCTGGTCAGGAGATACGGAAATACATCTCCACTTGCGAAACTTGCTGCAAGTTCGCCACAGAGCAACCGAAAGAAACCTTAATGTCACATAATATACCTGATTAGTCATGGCAGAAAGTTGGCATTGATTTGTTTGAAAGTGAGACAGTGGAGTACCTCATAACTGTCGATTATTTCTCAAACTTCTGGGAGATGAATCGATTAGAAGACACAACAACCTCCACCATCATCAGCAAGTTGTAGGCAAACTTTACGAGATATGGGATCCCCTGCCATTTGATCTCTGACGCTGGAAACCAGTTCAGCTCATCAGCTTTTAAACACTTCTTGGAGACATGGGACTTCGAACATCTCATGACACGCCCCGGAAATCAGCAAGTTAACGGAAAGGCGGAATCCGCTGTTAAAATTGCAAAACGCCTCATGAGGAAGAACAAAGACACTGCACCGACCAGTTCCTGGAACAACTCGACTTCAGGATTACACCTACACAACATATGGGAAGCAACCCCTCTCGATGTCTGCTGAATAGCCGCACACGATCACTTCTGCCCATGAGCAGCAACCAGGGGGATAAGGATAAAATGATCCCAAAACAAGGGGGATAAGGATAGAATGATCCTCGAGCGTAAGCAATGCTTTCAGGCAGAGTACTACAATCGTCGTACACACAACCTAACGGCACTGATCCAAAGCGAGGTCGTCAGGATGCGCCCATACAAGAAAGGCGACAAAGTCTGGGAAAAGGGCGTTGTGAACCAACGCCTAGATGAACGTTCCTACATGGTCGAGACACCCAGCGGAAGCTACTGACGCAACAGGCGTCACCTGCGAAGATTCCCGGAACAACCATTATTTATAGCAGTTTCCTACAAGCCGTCATATTGTTTAAATATCAAGAACTTTTTTATGCCTGCTGATTGGTTCAGGCTAACTTCTTCCTCTTTGGCTTGACCAATCAGTGGCCTTCTTTTAGGCGAATCTCGGATGTCTAGCATAATTATATAAACATTCGACCCCCATCCGCCCGCTCTCTTTTACTTCTGTGGCACGAGATGACACTTCTCTCATTTTCCTTCTTTGGCACTGCAAAACACACGTCCCCCCTCTCTGGGGACGCAACATACATTTTCCTTTGGCTCAGGGTTCGACTTCGACAAAACGCCAAAATGGCTACTGCCTCAACACATGGACTAGGTACACACACACACACACATATATATATACTTGAATACACATATGGACGCGTCCTGTCACCATGGCCGATGTACAAACATTCAATATCATGAACAATTCTTATTTCCCCACTGGGGAATTATAATGACGGTAAATTCCTAACTTTTGCCTTCGTCCATACTTATGGACATGCTAACCTCTTTCCTTTTTGTTCAGGAA
The DNA here is from genome assembly GCA_963556195.1 of Sepiola atlantica. NCBI lineage: Eukaryota > Metazoa > Mollusca > Cephalopoda > Sepiida > Sepiolidae > Sepiola > Sepiola atlantica. The sequence continues at coordinate 30,945,378 of OY744549.1, read as the reverse complement.
CTAACGAGAAAGACTCAATAAAGTTGTTATTAAATGATAGAATGATAGTTTTTCAATTGTGTAGGTAACTGCTACAAAATGAGAGGACGCACGCCCACTTGTCAGCTAGAAGAACCAGAGAAAGCGATAGGGTGCACACCAAATATTCATTCTCACTCTACTCTCACCGACAGGACCCAAGACACTTGCTCATCACACCAAGCAATCGACGCTAAAGAATCTTTTAAAAGGCGACTCCCCTGTCAGGACTCACACACGCACTGGCAGAGGAATACGAAAGCCAGTATACCTCAAAGGCTACACAAACTTACAGCAGTTATGGCTAAATAATGTAACTCCATAGATTAAGGACACTCCTCATCCATAAAAGGGAGGATGTTACATTATGCTCCCCCACCCATGTACGTTGGACTATACCCCCTCTTTTCCCTGACGATTCCCGTGACAGTGTCTTATAATTATATAATTGTAAAGATTGCTTGTCGTTCCGCAAATTACGATTTAATATACATATTCTAGTCGGTCAGTTAGTCGGTCGAATACGCTCTAACAGTCGAACGTAGTAAAAACGAGTGATAACTCTGATTGACTTTTTTAGCCTTTTATTCGGTTTATATAAAACAACATGAACGATGATCACCGTTGTAAAAGTTTTGCGGTGCTTTCTCATACATATATATTGTATTTAATGTATATTGACTCGGTTGATATGAATTCGTTTCGTAAAATTGTGTAGGGTTAATTATTTGCTTGTTAGTGGTCATGTGTTGGCAGATATCGTGTATAAGAACTGTGATGGTATGACCATACTACACTCACCTGGTAGAACTTTCTAAGTAAGAAAGACTAAAGGTGTCCTCCCCTTTTTCTTCAGTCGAATAAGAATATACCAGTACTAAACTCACCTGATAGAACTTGTGGCAGACGCTACAACCGGCCAGGGGATATTTGTTGCGACTCCTTTCTTTCTTTGTTTACTCAGCCCTTTTTCCTCTCTGAGGGGTGATCTCGTGAAAGCACGTTGGCCGAAGATTCCGGACAATCAGGAACCAACATGGCAGCTTGACCACGCGTGATTTGACTCCTTATAAAACAAGTCACGCACCCTCTTTTTACTTTCTTTTTCTTCCGCTTTCTGGCCGAACGCACACAGAGGAGATCTTCGACAACCCCCTTCCCATCGGCTCAACCGAGGAAGTGGGGGAGGCAAAAGTCTAAAAGTAGGTAATCTCTTTTAATTCCTACCACGAATAACGAACTTTTCTCCAAGCACACACACACACATTACAATTGCCACAAAAATCACTTTACATCAAACACGCTCACAAAGAGACATTTGTACAAACATGAACTTACAAATGGAACTTTTTCACTACTTAAAAATATTAACTCTGTAACTGATAGACATTCAAAATATATTAACCAAATAAATTGTTTTGTTTTAATATAAATATTTTATTCTAATTATTGATTTTACAAAATACCATTCTTGTGTATTAGCTTTATTATTCTTTCGTTTACTTTATAATATAATTTCAGATATTATAATAATGTTCTCTTTCCTCCCTTTTTTCGTTTTATTCTGTTAATTATATCCACACGTGTCCGTGGGAATGACAACCTTTGGTCGGGGCACCCCACATGGGTTTAACCCTTTGTCCAAGAACATACCCCCGCCATAGACTATTTAAGTAAGAAGTACTAAAGGTGTCCTCCCCTTTTTCTTCAATCGAATAAAAAATATACCAGTACAGGCACATGGGAATCCTAATGTGTGTGTTCGTTTTATTATTTAAATGTATCGAGATACCATACCATGGTGGCAGCGAATACGCGAATCACAAGACAATTTACAAAAGACGAACCCAGCTAAAAAAAAGATGCTAGAAGCAATAGTCCAAATGAACTCTGAGGATCGGAGGACTTTTATTAAAAGACATACCGTGTTGACATGTAGGACGCCATCTTGAAAAAAAGTAAGACAAAATTGAATACAGTAAACAACTGAAAATGAAAAACGAGAGCTTCCATCTAAGAATTTCCTTTCACAAAAATATATGTACAAGAAGTGCATTGCACTTTTATATAAGGGTTATCCACCCCCTCATAGCCTTTAGTGCCACCTCGTGCCACCATACAAACCAGCTAATCGTATCAGAGATCACTTTTTCCCGCCTACTAATAAGCAGCTTGAATAAAGTCATTGAAGTGTTCACACGTGTCTAAGCTACTTCTAATTGTTAACTTTGTCATCATGTCATTTCACAAAAACAGATGACGGAGACCTGGATATTCTAACAGTTCTCCTTAGCTCAGAGAAAAGTTCCACCTTAGAAAATAACCTGTCAAAAACATAACAGCATGAAGGAAGGTGTTCAATAAGTCTGAGCTAGATTATATGAAAAGAAAATTAGTAGCCGTTATAGAAACCAACCTCGTAATACCATACAAACCAGTTAATAGTAGCAGAGATCACTTTTCATGCCTACAAATAAGAACATTGAATTAATTCATTGAAGTCTTCACACGTGTCTGAGTTAATTCTTATTTTTAACTTTGTAATTGTCTTGGCACATAATATAGAATGATGTCAGAACAGAGTCAAAACCCAAAAACGTTCACATAAGTCATCTAAAAAAGGAAAGAATCATGGAATTTTCACCATATTCAAAGTAATTTTATTTTACGTCTTTCTTGGCTTTTTAGCTGGAATCAAAGTGTAGTATCTGTTCCGATGATACTACACACTATAGACCGGTATTGTCTTGGCCTTCGGGCCTTGATTCCGCCGGTCTGTGGGTTTGTCCTGTGCAGTTCTAGGAGGTCCACCCTCACAGGCTTTGCCTTCTCACCCTTTGAGAAGGGGTTAGTCTATTGCTAATCGCCTAAAGCGCCCCTACCGGGGAATGTCGACGGGGCTGCCCAGGAAATTTTTAAAGGTCATAAGTGCTCTTCCTCTAGGGTGCTGACTTATCAAATCCCACTTTCCGACCTTGTGGGAGTTAAACTTGTGAGAGTTAAACGTTTCTAACGGCAGCACTTTTACCCCCAGCCCAGGCCGCCCAACGCCGCCCAGGCCGTCCACCGCCGCCCAGCCCCCGGCGCCAGCATTTTGGCTCACATGACTATATCGTAGTCACTTATGAACAGAATAGTCTTCCGTATTAACAATTAGCATGTATCCCACTCCCAATACATTTTTTTTTGTTTATTAATTATTTACCTTACGAAATAGAAGATTGATGGATTTTTGCCCACCGCAGCCCAGCCCCCGGCGCCAGCATTTTGGCTCACGTGACTCAATCGTAGTCACTTATAAACAGAATATTCTTCGTTATTAACACTTAGAATATACCCCCCCAATTATTTTTCTTTATTAATTATTTACCTTACGAAATAGAATGAAGATTGATGGATTTTTGCTCACCGCCGCCCACCGCCGCCCATATAATTAATATACAAAAAAATGTATTGGGGGTGGGATACATGCTAACTGTTAATACGGAAGACTATTCTGTTCATAAGTGACTACGATTGAGTCACATGAGCCAAAATGCTGACGCCGGGGGCTGGGCGGCGGTGGGTGTCGGTTGGCAAAAATCCATCAATCTTCATTCTATTTCGTAAGGTAAATAATTAATAAATAAAAAAATGTATGGGGGATATATGCTAAGTGTTAATACGGAAGACTATTTTGTTCATAAGTGACTACGATTGAGTCACGTGAGCCAAAATGCTGGCGCCGGGGGCTGGGCGGCGGTGGGCGGCCTGGGCGGCGTTGGGCGGCTTGGGCTGGGGGTAAAAGTGACACCCCACCCTGTTTCTAACACACTAATTTCTCAGATGCAAACTAAAAGAACACCAAAGATTCGACGGATATCTTACTGAATTGCGTAAAAAAATGTTAGTTCGCGCAACTAAGGCAGGCTGATAAAAGATGTCGTTGTATGCGGCATCAAACACAATATGCTACGTTAATAGATACTACGGGAATACTCCTAAACTAAAAAAAAAACAATCGAAGCAGGCCTCAGTGGCGAAGAAATAAAGAAACATTCAAATATAATGGCTACGTCCGAGACAGAAAATATATCTATGATTTGTGAAAGAAAGAACAAAGGAATGAAACACAAGATGGCGAGACAAGACAAAAATCCCGCTAAAAATCAAAACTGAGTATTGATTTACTCCTCTTTAGGAGTTAGGCACAAGGCCAGTTTTTATCTTACTCCCACAAGTAAGATGTGACCCACTGTCGGGTCGGGAAAGTGGGGTTTAAAAATTACCTGGGCAGCCATGTCGGCATTCCCCGGTGGGGCGCCTCAGGCAGTAAGCAATAAACTTACTCCTCCCAAAGAGGGGAGGCTAAGCCTGGGAGAGTGGACCTCCTAGAACTGTACAGGACAGACCCATAGACCGGCGGAATCAAGGCCCGAAGGCCAAGACAATAGCAGTCTATGCGGTGCGGTATCCATCGGAACAGATACTACACTTTTTATTTACCTCCCCAGGAGGTTAGGCACAAGGCCAGGTTTATCTTACTCCCACAAGGTAAGATGCGACCCAAGCTCGGGTCGGGAAAGTGGGACTTGAAAAGCCAGCGCCCGAGAAGTGAGCACTCTGGCTATTAAAAATTGCCTGGGCAGCCCCGTCGGCAGTCCCCGGTAGGGGCGCCTCAGGCAGTAAGCAATAAACTTACTCCTCCCCAAAGAGGGGAGGCAAAGCCTGGGAGGGTGGACCTCCTAGAACTGCACAGGGCAGTACCTCAGACCGGCGGAATCAAGACAATACCGGTCTACAGAGTGAGCATCCATCGGAACAGATACTACACTTTGATCTTAGCCAAAAGGCCAAGAACAAATACTGATATTTATTTACTCCTCTCCAGGAGTTAGGCACAAGGCCAGTTTTATCTTACTCCCACAAGTAAGATGTGACCCAAGATCGGGTCGAGAAAGTGGGGTTTGAAAAGCCAGCGCTCGAGAGGTGAGCACTCTGGCCATTTACAAATTGCCTGGACAGCCCGGTTGGTATTCCCCGGTAGGGGCGCCTCAGGCAGTAAGCAATACACTTACTCCTCCCCAAAGAGGGGATGCAAAGCCTGGGAGGGTGGACCTCCTAGAACTGCACAGGACTGGCGTGCAGTATCCATCAGAACAGATACTACACTTTGATCTTAGCCAAAAGGCCAAGAACAAATACTGAGTATGCCATTGCACCTCCTACTGAAAGTCAGACAATAGAACCGACTATCCTGCATATTAGAAAAGTTGTAAAAAAAAATTAAAAAATGAGGACATTTCGCGAGGATGTGCAAAACACAAAAAAAATTCTGTGTTATGTTTAGGAGAAAAACTTTTGTAGAAATTTTTATTTTAAGTAATTTATTTTACACAAGTAAGTAATCAAATAGGTAGTTTAATGTGTTGGTACTTCTGCAGTTTACGGACCGTGGTGAAATAATGACTTATTATTTAGAAATACATTATTAACATGGGGAGTGGATTAACTATTCTCTACTTTCACCAAATAATTTAGCAAATAAATTAAATACATTTGTGAAATTGAAACTCTCGCCGGAATTTATATTATGGAAGACAACATCCGAGCCAATACCGTTTGCTGTTAACTTCCTACGTCGATTAATATTCCAGTTTGTCTAATTTTTTATAATTATTAATTGTTTTTGTTATTAAATAAAATGATAATAATTTTACGCGTAATATTCACCAAAGAGATTTAATTTTCTGCGAACCTGCTTTTCAGTTGCCATCTTAAATGTGACCTCCACCCATCATCTCGGCTCGTTTTAATTAACACATTTAATAATCGTTTCTTTCTTGAAAGCAGATTGTAATAATAAAAATGTAAGTATTGCTTGAATTTACTTGTCTTGGGGGGTATATTTTTTTTTACTTCATGGGCGCATCCGAACCGTTTTGAGTCCCTTTGGTTTTGTTATAGAAATGAGTCAACCTTCCAAGTTTGCATGTAAACGAAGAACGGCCATTTTATAGATTCGTCTCCAATCGGCTTTTTCTTGTTGTTTCTTTCTTTAGTATTTTTATATTTTTTTATATACGTAGTTTAGTTATTACTCGGTACGTGCAAAAATCAATGGCCGACTCCCAAAATGTAAAAACATTTTAACCCACACTTAAAAATTCACTCAAATTCAGGAAATCAACCAATTTTAATGAGATTTTCAATATTTATTAATCAACAATCACGGAATATATTGAAACAATTATTTTATTCTTAGTGAAAATGTATTATTTTTAAAAACCAAAATACACCTTTACTAAAATTATATTTTTATATATTAATTTTAAAAAATGCATTATTTTTTTTAATGAAAATAAAGCATTGTAGATGCTAACAATTAAAAATTAAAAAAATATATATTTTGTATATATTACGAAAAAATCCCCTAAATACTTTGTTAACAAAATAACCATAACTCGAAAAAAAATTTTTTTTTTTGAATTAGCGATATTATTATTAAATAAAGAATTGGTTAATTAATATTTTCACCAAAAAATAATATAATTGCAAAAAATATTTCATGTTATTTTAATGATTAGAGTTTCTGGGAAAATAAAAAAAAATGCGACATAATTATATTTCCCTTTCATACATGAACGTGGCATTATCAGCGCAATATTTTTTTTTATAATCTTGAAAATAAACCAAAAATTTACAAATTTGTGAACCAAGAACTTAACGAAAAAAAGAATTTCAAAAATTGGATATTTTTTTTTACTAACGATGAACTTGAATTTGTATGGTAGCCCCGTTCTGTAATAACCATTTTTAAAAAAAAGTTTTATTTCAAATTCTAAGGAAAAACATTGGTAAACAGACGTTATCAATAATTTCAGAGTATTACTAAATTAAAAACTAATACCAAGTTAAATATGAACCTTTTTAGTTAAAAATAAAATAAGATCTTAATTGCGTACACTCATAAATATTCTAATTTAATTAAATAAGCATTTCCTTTTTTATTACAACAAAATAAAGTAAATTAAATTAGTTTATAACCTTAAAATGAATAAAGAAATTAATGAGTAATAATTTTTCAACTTCTATAAAGTATTACAAAACCATTTTTATATATAAAGTTAAAAATGATAAATTATGACAGTTTTGTCTTCCATATATTTTGCATAGCGATAGTCAATTGGTAAACAAAGTCGTTTACCGGTTAAGTTATGCCGGATTTTACTAATTTATGACTTTTGGGGGGATAATTTTGCTAATTTTTAGTAAAACGTGGGAATTTTTAATTTTTAATTCAGTATCTTATGACTTTCATTTAATAATTATCTTGGAAATAGTTCCCAAAAACTTATATTTATCTTTCAGGGGATTTTTAAAAGTAATTTTTCAATGTTCAAAATTCACTGAATATTTGCTTTTTTTAGCCGCCATGATTACATGTTTCATTATAATTTATTTTTCACGCATAATATGCAGTTTTTTCGTTTAGAAATTATGTTTAGGCTTTTATCTTTCAAACACAATTAAAGTTTACACGGAAACTAATTACATAATTAATGATAAGCGCTTTTTAATAAGCATAAAACAGCCTAAAATACATTTAAAAACGGTTAGGAGACGGGAGTGATTCAGTTAAAATACCTATCCCCGCTACATAAAACATCTACAAACTGAACATATTGCATGATTTAAAGGAACATTTTAGTATTTATCAATTTAAAAAATAAAGGATGCATTAGTAAACGTGGATAAAAAATGTTTTAAACTTTAAATTCTACAACACAAATTTCCTTTCTTTGTTATCGTTTAGTAAAAAATATGAATCAGAGAAAAACAGCAAATTATTGAGCGTTCCAGAAGTATGGATCATCATAAATGATAAAAATTAACTTTTTTTATTAGCGGAAAATTTAGAATTGTATTTTTATCATATAAAATAAATTGTTAGCAAAGCAAATTATGAAATATGTTGTTTTTAAATTTTAAGAATGTCAATTTTTTCTGACTTATTCGTATATTTAGATGTAAAGTAAGCATTAAATTTACTAACAGATCTATGCGATTAATAATAATATTAAAATAATTCTACAAAAGTCTGTCTAAGCTCTTGATTAGGAACATTCCATAATATTTTGAAGGATTATGTTCTTTGTCGACTTTTTATTCTAGTTGCAAAACAAAAGAATTTATAAAGCCATGAAAACGTTTTGCTGTAATAAAAAAAAATTAAATATCAACTTCGTTTGCATTTTTCTCAAGAAAATCACAGAATACATAAAAATATAAGTATAATCTCCAACTAATAATTTTAACTTAACCGTTCATTTCTTTGTATTTTGGAAAATCAGTTTTTGTTTTGATGTAATTCAGTTGTTTTTCACTTCTATGTAGAAATATTAAAGTAAACTTTACTCAAATTATTTGATTTTTAATTAGATAATTTTATTTTAAGATTTAAATTTATACTCTAATAACCAGCCGTGAGATTTAATTTTTTAGTATTAAAATATATTTAAGAAATAAAGTTTTATAAATACATTTATAACAATGAGAAAGTAAAAGTCCTGAGTCTTTTTATGATGTAAAACCATAATTGATTTATTATTTTACAGACCTATTACAGAAAATATGAACTGCATATATTTATAGCCCAACACCTATATGGCCTTTTAAAAACAGACAGCTTTAATGTTTAAATACTGTTTGAATAACAGGTAATCATTCAGATTTGTAAAAATATTAAGTCTTCATTATTCTTAAACTGTAACTTGTTGTCAAAGAGCCTTATAATGAATGGATCGGTTCGACTTACACTGTTGACAGTCTCCATTGTACACTGATTTCTCACAGGAAGAAAACCTTTTCTGAAAATAATGTTTGGGACTTCTTCAAGATCGTTTCAAAATAAGAAAACCATCTCATCTTCAGACTCCCAATTTAAGTAGTTCATTTAATGTACAACAAGTGTTCAGAAAAGTAGGTTTCAGATATGGCACATTCCTTTATATTGTAGCTATATACCGAGATTCTGTTTTTGAATGTGTTGTCTTGTTATAAGGCTACTTATATAATAAACCTCATTATTTGCATTATTCGCCTTAGATTCCACTCACTTTTGTTATTTCATGGTTAGATGAACACTGTATAGATATCAGACTCTTAACCAACAAGTGCTCGTACAACCACACATACAAAAACTGGCTCATCAGTAACTTCAAGTCCCCTGACTTAGAGGTTGATATTCGATTTTAAGATTTAGATTTATACTTTAGTAACACGTTGTGAGATTTAATTTTTTTACATATTTGTAAAAATGAAGTTTTATAAAGTTGTGAGATTTTATTTTTATTATTAAAATATATTTTTTAAAATAAAGTTTTATAAATACATTTTTAACAATGAGAAAGTAAAAGTCCTGAGTCTTTTTATTATGCAAAACCACAATTTATTTATTATTTTACAAACTTATTACAGAAAATCTGCACTGCATATATTTAAAACTCAACACCTCAACCGAAGCTTTGTTGCTTTTAAAGAAAAAAGACAGCTGTAATGTTCAAATAAATTTTTAGATAACAGGTAATCATTTAAATTTGTAAAAAAAATGTAAAGTGTTCATTATTCTTTAAATTTAACTTGTTGTCGAAAAGCGTGATATTCATGCAGTGTTTATCTAACAAGGAAATACTGAATTGGAGCGTAATCTATTCTCTTTGGCATAGATGTGCTTGACTTACACTGCTGACGGTCTCCATTAAAATATATTGGTGGGGGATTATCCATCAAGTCATATTATCCTTCTGACTCTGCACGTGCATTTCGCTTAGTATGCTGATGTAAACTCGAAGGGAAAAATTTACACTGATTTCTCACAGGAAGCCAAAACCCTTTCAAGTAATAAGAATGTTTTGGACATCTTCAAGTTTGTTTCAAAGTAGAAACCATCCAATCCTCAGACTTCAATTTTAGTAATTCATTTAAACTACGACAAGTGTTCAGAAATATTGGTTTAAGATGTTACACTTTCATTTATATTGTAGCTATATACCGGGATTGCGTTCTTGAGATTGTTGTCTGACTATAAGGCTATTCCATTATTCGCCTTAGATTTGACTCACTTTAATTATTTCATGGTTAAGTGAACACTGCATGAATATCAGGCTCTTCAGCAACAAGTACTCATACATCTACACACACAGAAACTGGCTCATCAATAACTTGCAAGTCTCTTGATTTAGAGGTAGATATTCTGTCAGCAGCTTCTATTTCCATCAGGAGGTAAAACCCAAACAGGCTTTTACTCATTATCAGGACCTAAATTACAATCACCAATTCACTTACCAATTTATATGTCTGCATTGCATTGCCAAGACTAATAACCTGAACAGTTATTTTTTTTGTTAATCCAGCATATTGTCTTGCTCACTATGGTTCAGAACCACCTTGAATCAACTAGTGCCTTTAATATGGAGATCAGGCAGTCCACTCTTTTCATCATGCACCGCTGACACATGAACTCTGCTTTCTCAATCTATTCAATAATGGATTTGTTTGAGTCCGCACTTCTAATCAATAGTATCAGTTTTTACTCTAATTTGTCTGTCATCATGCGACTGAGATATGTTTTAATATTGGCAAGTACAGCTTTTTCACCTTTGATCGCTTTATGTCTTCCTTCAACCGTAATTGCTGTCAAGTCTTTCTTCAACCAACATTGCTTTCAAGTTTTCTTTCAAACTTCATTAATTCAAATTCTTTCTTTAACCATAATTACATTCAAGTTTTCATTCCCCCGTCAGTGCTCTCAACCCTTCATCCAAACAACAATGTTTTCAAGTCTTCCTTAAACCATAATTGCTTTAAAGTCGTCTTTCAACCGTCATTGCTTTCAGGTTATCCTTGAACCGTAATGGCCTAAAAGTTTTCCTCTAACAGTCATGAATTTAAAACTTTACTTCAATCCTCATTGCGTTCAAGGATGTATTTAATGTGAGCAATGCAAAGAACTACTCGTTTTTATAACTGTTACAATAACCGTTATGCATTGCACAGTCGACCTAATGTTTAAATAAGGGGGAGAGGCTCTGCCAATTACAATTGGCTTCATTGAGGACATTGTATGTCAATTGTAAAACATATGTGTCACGTGTATATTGAAGACCTTGTTTTAATGGCCTTTGACTGGCGATTAAAGAATAAACACTTTCTTCATCAGTTACTAAATAGACTGTTACAACTGTAAAATTTGGGATGACTTTTTTCAACCTAACCATAAACCCTAACCCTAAAAGAAAAAGTAAAAATCGTTTTCCTTATCTTAACTTTAAGCTAACCCTAAACGTACTCTAACCTAACTTTATCATAACACTAAACTAACACCAATCTAAACGATCTGGATCAAAAGCTGAACCATTACAAAAAACAATTCATCAAAAGAAAAAGAAAATAATTAAAAAAAACGTAATTTTCTCGTCAAAAGCAAAATACATTTTCTTCCTCAAATAAATATTTTATCTTCTCTCTTTAAATGGTTTGTGATTATTTCTTGTTTGATAGTGTCAATTCGTTATGATTCGGCATCTTCTGGCTGTTTACATAAATAGCCTGGAGATTAGAATTTAAGTCGGGTTTAGCATGGGTCAGAAAATGTTCCAGTACTATTATCTTTTATGGCATATCCAACCTTTGTGGGTAATTTTGGTGATTTTTAAATATTATTCATTTTTGTAGTATCTTAAAATATTTATAGGTTAAATTGTTTAACGAAGAGCAATGGACAAGAATTGCCGGATTTATTGAGAGTTCTGTTGATATTAAGTACAATATTAAAAAAGAAATTCATTCTTTTTATTAATGGATAAGTATGGCCACAAATATCCTCATTGTATTTTGAATTTAATCAATAATGAATTTTGGGACTAAATAAACTTGTACATAATAAATTCAATTTTGCTTTTAAGTCCACAATGCTTAATACTTTTATTTGTATGAAATGAATATCTTCTTTAAATTTATCTTTTAATTGTTTTTAATTTTGCAGAATATCAAGCATTCATGAGAATAACAAGTGTCATTGGATTTGAATGGATTTACATTCTTTTGCTTACTTGACATGTGGAAATACTTTACTAAAAGATATTTTGAAATTTCAGAATTTCAGACATCAAAAATACTTAAAAAAACGCATACTGCTAATGGTGAAAACTGAAAGTATCGCTTGATTATGGCTGAGAAAATGGTCAGTTTTGTTGAACTATCTAAATATTTAGTAAATTATATTGAACCGAATTCTGAGAATATCTATACATTGTTATTTTCGAACGTTTAAATATCATCTGGATGAGGTGTATAAGAACTCATTGAATATATCATTTATTTTCTGTTTTCACCGATCTGCATAATGTCAAATCCATAGATCTACTAGTGAGCTGACACACAAAGAGAAACATGAATTACAGTTAAACAAGTAATGTTTTCACTGAAACATGAAAAAATATTAGTCATTCTCCCTGAAATTATGTACTAAATTTCTAGATCCATTAAATTTAAAAGATGGGAATATCTTATAACTCAATCCGTGTCTTCAACTTAAGGACAATATAGAACAATACAAAGAAACAAATTTTACTAAAAACTGTCACATATTTCGACTTCTAGAATGAACACCAAATCTGATACTGGAGATGAACTACATTATTGTAAGTTATGTTGTTCTACTTTTACAGATAAACACACTGTAGGTATTCATATGCGATCACATACCAGAGAGAAAAAAACATACTTGTGAAGTCTGTGGCGCTTCTTTTACACAGCAATATAATATGTGGCAACATATGCGAACGCAGACTAGATACATAGATAAAAGATCATCCCTCCCTAATATCAAATCCACAGATCTACTAATGAGCTGCTACACGGAGAAAACATCAATTACAGTAAAAACAAGTAATGTTTTCACTGAAACATGAGAAAAATATTAGTCATTACCCCTTCAATGATCTACAAATTTCTAAATCCATAAAAATGTAAAAGATGGAAATATCTTATAGTTACATCCGTTTCTCAGACTAAAACACAACATAGAACAATAAACGGAAACACATTTTACTAAAAACTATCACATATTTCGACTTTAAAAATGAACCACACATCTGACACTAGAGATCAACTATATTCTTGTAAAGTATGTGGTTCTACTTTTACAAATAAACACTGGTTTTCTAAATGCAATCAGATACCAAAGAGTAAACTAATGTTTGTGAAGTATGTAGCACTTCTTTTACACAAGAAAACAACATATTGTGATACATACGCGAACGCATACTCGAGAGAAACAATATTCTTGTAGATTATGTGGCGCTTTTTTACACATAAACAAAATATGTTGCAGCATATTTCAGCACATACTGTTGAAAAACCATATTCTTGTAGAGTATGTGACTCTTCTTTTAAAGAAAAAGATCATATGTTGCTTCATATGCAAACGCATATTGGAGAAAAACCATATTCCTGTGAAGTGTGTGGCGCTTCTTTTACACGGAAATCTAGTATATTGCGACATATGCGCACACATACTGGAGAGAAACCATATTCTTGTGAAGTATGTGGCTCTTCTTTTGCACAGAAATCAGGTATGTTGCAACATATGCGAACACATACTGGAGACAAACCACATACTTGTGAAGTATGTAGAGCTTCTTTTACACTGAAACAAAATATGTTGCAACATATGCGAACGCATACTGCAAAGAAACCATATTCTTGTGAAGTATGTGTATCTTCTTTTACACATAAAATATGCATGTTGCAACATATGCGCATACATAGTGGAGAGAAACCATATTCTTGTGAAGTATGTGGCGCTTCTTTTACACAGAAATCGCATATGTTGAGACATACACGCACACATACTGGAGATAAGCCATATTCTTGTGAAGTATGTGGTTCTGCTTTTGCACAAAAACATCATATATTGCTACATATGCGAACGCATACTGGAGAAAAACCACATATTTATGTGCAGTCTGTGGCGCTTCTTTTACACAGAAATCCAGTATAGTGGAACATACGCGCACGCATACTGGAGAGAAACCATATTCTTGTGAAGAATGTGGCTCTTCTTTTGCACATAAAGCAACTATGTTGCGACATATGCCAACGCATACTGGAGAAAAACCGCATACTTGTGAAGTTTGTGGATCTTCTTTTGCACGGAAAGGACATATGTTGCAACATATGCGAACACATACTGGAGAGAAACCACATACTTGTGAAGTATGTGGAGCTTCTTTTACACTGAAACAAAATATGTTGCGACATATGCGAACGCATACTGCAGAGAAACCATATTCTTGTGAAGTATGTGAATTATCTTTTACACGTAAAACAAGCATGTTGCAACATATGCGAACGCATACTGGAGAGAAACCACATACTTGTGAAGTATGTGGCGCTTCTTTTACACAGAAACAAAAAATGTTGCAACATATGCGAAAGCATACTGGAGAAAAACCATATTCTTGTGAAGTATGTGGCTCTTCTTTCGCACAAAAACAACATATGTTTATACATATGCGAATGCATACTGGAGAGAAACCATATTCTTGTGACATATGTCGAGCTTCTTTTACACAGAAACAAAATATGTTGCGACATATGCGAACACATACTGGAGAGAAAGCACATACTTGTGAAGTTACTGGCGCTTCTTTTACATAGAAAAAACATATGTTGCAACATATACAAAACATACTTGAGAGACACCATTTTCTTGTTAAGTTTCTGGCTCTTCTATTACACATATGTTTACGCATATGCGAACGCATACTGGAGAAAAAATAGCTTGTGTATGTCTGGCGTCATTTAGGATGCCTTATTGCCAGCAAGAAAGGAGTCCAACCATATTTTTAAAGTATGTGGCTGTTCTTTTCCACAAAACAAGTATGTTTCAACGTATGCGAACACATATATGAGAGAAACCATATTCTTGTGATGTATGTAGCTCTTCTTTAACACAGAAACAACATACGTTGAAACATATGCGAACGCATACTCAAGAGGAACAATTTTCTTGTAAAGTATGCGATTCTTGTGTCACAAAGAAAGAAAGTATGTTGCAACATATACGCACACATACTAGAGAGAAACTATATTCTTGTGAAGTATGTGCCTCTTCCTTTAAAAGAAATTATAGATGTTACGACATATTCGCATGTATACTGGAGAGTAATTATATTCTTATAATCAATATGGCTCTTATTTTACCACAAAATCTTGTATGTTACTAGAGATGCACATGCATACTGGAGAGTAATTCTATTCCTGTGATATATAATGCTCTTCTCTTACAATTAAACAACATATGTTATAACATATTCGAACGCATTCTGGTAAGAAACATTGCTTTTTCTAAGTATTTTTGTGTCTTCTTTTGTTCAGAAATCAACTACGTTGCATGTTAACACATACTTTTAAAGCATATTTTCGAGAAAATTATCTTACCTTTTTCTACAGATACACTATGTTGAAGCACATCCGAACACATACTGCATAGACACTATATTCCTGTGAAATATGTGGATCTTTCATTTTCAAACAAATACAATATTCCGATGCTAAAAATAAACCATATTCTATTAAAGTAATTGGTTTATTTATAATATAACAGCATATGTTGCAACACAGGCGAATACATACACGAGCGAATCTATTATATTTTGCATTGTGAGATTTCATTACACATAAGACACATGCTGTGCTGCATATGCGAACACATACTAGAGGGAAATTATATTACTGGGAAGTGTGACTTATTTTGTACACAGTCAAACACATGTTAGAAACTATATTCTTCTTAAATATGTTGCCTGTCTTTTTCAAAGAAATTGAATACGTGGCAGACTATATTCTAGACAAAAAAATATTGTGACGTATACAGTTATTTATTTGTACAGATATCTAGTATGTTTTAGATCATAGGGAAGCAGACGATAGAAACACAAATGCTGTGAAGTATGTTACTATTTATCAATAAAAACTCATACTGGTGAAACAACATATTTTTGTTAGTTATGTGCCTTTTCTCTAACACAGAAACCAAGTTGATTACAACACATGTGGACGCATACCAGAGATAAATTCCAGTAATCAAATGTGTTACTTGGATCATGGAAAAACTTTTTTTTAAATACCTGGCTAATATAACCGAAAACCAAGTAAAATGAGGTCGAAATTGCACTAATAAGAACGGATTGAATCCTAAAATCATTTCACTAAGAGGATTATTTGGATCTTGTTCACACAAATAAAAACTTTTTGATGCTTACGTTTAAATACATTTAGGAGAAAATAGATCTGATCTGATATACAAGACAATTGTAGTTTGACAATATTGATTTAATGCAAATATGGAAAACAATTTTTAAATTAAATAAAAATGCTGAGATTATTTTTAAATAAATGATTGTTTAATAACAGGTAAATAAAGTAATTTTTAACATCTAATAAAATTTGAGTATGACATTTCAGATATACTATCAGAAATCAATTTCTATTTGATGAGAGTAAAAGAAGACTTTTAATATCACATCTTTGAATACTACTATAATACTTAATAATCAAATAAAATAATCTCATCCCAAAATGCATATGAAAAATCGGGCATTTTTTTCTGTATTCGTAAATTAATATGTTTATTTGTTTCTTTTCAGTCATGCATACTGTGGACAAAATGTAACATTTACTATTTGTACAATATACTTTGAAAAGTGTATGATTATTTGTAAAAAAATGCATATTATTGATATTGGATAGAAAACGAGTATTTTTATTATTTTTTTATGAGACATAAATAGTTGATGAAAATGTTATTCTGTGACGAATCGATTTGAAAAGATGGTAAAGTGAAACCCATTGCTAGTAAAATTGAGATACTGAATCTGTTGCTTGTTCCTAATTGACTTTTCATGAGTTTATATTACATCAGTTATAGTCAAAAACATTTATTTCTATTCTAGCAATTTTTGTGAAATTAACTTTTATTTAAAAAGCACAGCATGTGTAGCGTGTTGAGATTCTTTTTCTATGAGGTCAGTTTTGTAAAATAGCGAAAATAAATCTGTTTTTTAGTTAATGTTGTTTTCAAAATTTATTTGAATAAAAATCTGTATTCATTTTTTTTGCTTTTCCATATAAAAAAGTCGATTCCATATTTTTGCCAAATACTCTCACACAAAATGAAACTAAAATCGTTTTAATGAAAAAGAAATTACCTCAAGCTCATACTGAGATCAAGAAGGTAAAGCGTGGGAGGAGTTTATTTGGTGAAGGGGAAGTTGAATGCGCTGTTATAATTGGTTATTTTTTCTAAAGAATTGCAGTTATAAGGAAGCTTTGAAAGGAACAAGGATGAGTAGAAAACGAAAGAAAAAAGTTATTAAAACCAGGAAAGTGTTTTACATAGCAACGACAAAATTATATTTGCAATATTAACAGATAAGTCGTATTGTAGTGTGAAGGAATGTTTATCGAAACTAAAATTATTTTAAGAAAAATGTAATTACTCTGACCTCATGCTGAAATAGAGAAAATTGTGGATAGAGAAATTTATTGGTTGAAGCGAAAGTTAAAATGCATATTTGGAATTGGTTGGTTTATTTAAAAGATAATTTGCAGATCCTGAATCTGCTGGTTTTTCTCTTAAGTTCCTTTTCTCGCTCGACCGTCTTTTTAATTTAACATTCGGAAAACCTGTGTAAACTCGTCTTCCTTTGCTATTTTTTAGATCATGATACGATTTTTGTTATAACTTTTTCACAAAAAAGAACAGTTTTAAATTAAGAATATGGCTGTTTACTCAATAACTCAAAAAGACCTAATGCGAGGAACTACGCCATGCAGATTTTCATGGATGTCTTTCATGACATAAGAGATGCAAAGGTAATCGCCGATTCAGAACTATAATTGGGACATTGACACGCTGAAGTTAACAAAATATATGGGAACATGACTTCTTTCTGAACATTAAGGACATCGAAAGCAAACCATAGAAGTTGCTTCTTATATTAAACACGATGTAACTTTAATATAGATTTATATTAGTATCGTAAATTTCATACCAGTCAAAATGAGATCCATAAAATAAACTGCTAATTATTTTTCAACATTTTTTCAGCGTACAAAAATAATGAAAATGAGAAACTAAAATTGTTTTGACATTATCGACGCCTTAAAACAATGTTCTTGTGTAGTGGCCATTTTGTACAAGCTAGCACCAATCTGTTTGATAAATCTAGCAAAAATCAACCCTTGGTCAGATTTTAACGAAATTTTCTGATATTTATTTAGATTAATTAATTTTCAAAATGTGGTTTTCGTAAACAATATGATGGATAATATTTTTTGTTAGCTTGCATCATATTTCATTTTATAAAATCTGAACAAAATATATTATAATCTATCGGAATTTTAATAGTATAAGAAGCGAAAAGTCTAAATAAACATATTATATTTACTTTTGTGTTTTGAAACGATAAACGCTGAGAGAGTTGAACCGTAATGAATGTTTTAATAACAAACAATTACACATATTCAATCAAGTTAAAGATGGTGGTATTCCTGATTATTTACCTCTCGAAAAAGGGGAGACAATTTGGTGTCATTAGTTAATCTTATTATAGTACTTAATAGAGTACGACTTGTTTAATTCATTAAATCTTTCCTTCCAAGAAACAATGAGAAAACAGATTGTTTATTTTAAAGTTCTACAAGTGGTACTAAGAAAAAAGGATGGGGTGATCTCCATTAAGTTACAAAGTCTCTGTATTTATCAGGAGCCATCTGCACTCTAGAAAACATCGATACATATTTGGCGGAGGTCTCACTTTATGCAGCAATTTTACTAGGACAGTCAATTCCTTGCTCAGATACCAGGGTCCTCTCACCTTTAACAATAGAGATTTCGTAGTTATATGTGGTCAATTCGGATGTGTTGCCGGGTTTGTAAGGATAATAGAAATGGTATTGTCACTAGTTAATTTGGAGGCTATATCTAGCACATTGACGTTTGTTTCGACGCCACATGGGCAGAATGAGGATTAATGTCTACAAGAGTGCGAGGGTATAGGGGAGACTTCTTACTTGATTTGTGATGATATCTGATGTATACAGGTCCCGGCTAAGCCCAAGATAAAATAAAGGACCCAGAAGTGGATTTCCAGCTTTATTTGAATTTTCTATCATAGGGATAACATTATTTGATGTGCAGAGTAGTGATCGGATCAAGTGGAGTGTATCGGTTTGAACGTTTTCCCAATGGGAGAATAGCATGTTATGAATATAACGTTACATGAAAAGCTTTCCATAGGGTGACATTAAGCTTATCTCCTTAGCTGTCACCTTTCAGGTGGGATTTACTTGTTTTCGATGTTGTAATTATCTTTCATGCAGATTTTTTCTGGTTTCCTCTGCGATGGAAATCGGTAGCCCGATCAGAGTGTTTCAGATCTAACATACCAAAAGTCGGAAATAGTTTATTCAGGAAATGAGTGAAGGTTTTGCTGGTCATATCTTTACAGGTAAAGGCAAATGGGAAAGAGGAGAATTCGTCAATTACTGTAAAAGAACATTTGTAACCACGTATAGATGATGGTACAGCTCGTTAAAATTCGATATTCAGTCATTGGAATAGCAGTATTGCTTTTATGAGTCTTTCTTTACTACTGGTCATGACTTTTTGTTTCAAATACGTGCAAGACGTTTGTAGTGTCTTGCATTTGGAGACAACAACGTGTTTCATAATTACCTCACTTACATTGTATAATTGTCTCCCTTTGTATATTTCTGTTCTGTATATAAACGAAAGCTGACGTGTATCTCCCTCTTTAGAAGAAGGTCTCGGAAGCGTAAACATCAAACCATGTCTCTCTTTCTTATTCATTCTACGTTCTCGCTTCGCATTGTATGTATAAGAATCTATTAGTCGCCAGCCGAATATTAATAGATTCACATAACAATTGACAAGCGAGAACATTATAAATGGCGACGAGAATTTTAAACAACTCACGTTTAAAAAAAAAAAAGAAAAAAAAACACTTCAAATGAAAGTCGTTACAAGGCCACGAGAATTTTAAACAGCTCACGTTTAAAAAAAAAAAAAAAAAGAAAAAAAAAACACTTCGAATGAAAGTCGTTACAAGGCCACAAGAATTTTAAACAACTCACGTTTAAAAAAAAAAAGAGAAAAACACTTCGAATGAAAGTCGTTACAAGGCCACGAGAATTTTAAACAACTCACGTTTAAAAAAAAAAAAAAAGAAAAAAACACTTCGAATGAAAGTCGTTACAAGGCCACGAGAATTTTAAACGACTCACGTTTAAAAAAAAAAAAAAAAAAAGAAACAAAACGAAAACTAAACGATAACACACGGAATGAATAAAGAGACAATTTTGACCAAACTTTGATGTTGCTCCGGAACTTTTCGAAGAGCCCGTGCCAAAACAAAAACGGTGAAGTTTTGCACGGAAACCTTCAGATACTGAAAAGGCAAGAAAGAAACAGGTCCCTGGCCGAAACGAAAGAGGAAAACAGACAAATGCGGCCAAACTCTGATATTGCCCAAAATCATTCAAAGAGTCCGTATCAGAGACAAAGAACAGAAGTTATTCAAGCCCAGACATAATTCTACTACATAAGAAGAGAGCTGGCAAAGTCCCAAAAAGTGCCACGTACCTTGGCAGAAAGGACAGATAGTCTCTATACAGTGCCCACGTGCAAACAACGACTAGTTGATTTAGCAGGGAATGCTATCAACACTTCGAATGAAACAAAATAAACCAAGAACACTGAAGGAAAAAAAAAAACCCAAAAAACAACGTAACTGGGATAAAAACTCCTTAAAGAAAAAAACAACGAATAACGTAAACAACCAGATTTATCGGTGTAGCGCACAGTTAAAAAAAAAAAAAAACCGGAATCTAACACCTTTGATTCCCACGTGGCAGCAATGCACGAAGAAAGGAAGAAAAAAGGAAAAGAAGAGAAGCAGTGACATATGCAGACAGAGAAAGAAGGAGAGAGTTTCGACGTCCAACCCAAGACAACTCTTCACGCGGACAAATTCAGACAGCTCCCCTGAAGAAGAGAGAATAGGAATCAAAAACAGATTGATTCAAAAGAGTCGAAAGTCGATTTCCCTCCCCCCCTCATCCTGCAGACGACGTAAGTTGGTCTTCAATTATGTATCTTGCAAAGAAAAAAGAAAAAGAAAAAACGATTTCCTCCTTGACTGAGACAATTGTATAATCGGTGATCCCCCTTGAAATCAGAGAATCACCATGGACATATTGCATACATAAGTGATGGACAATAATGGACTGTACTCCCCCCACTTATCATACGCACGCACGCGTACACTTAATTAAGGTGGAGAGAGGTGTAGTGTCTTGCATTTGGAGACAACAACGTGTTTCATAATTACCTCACTTACATTGTATAATTGTCTCCCTTTGTATATTTCTGTTCTGTATATAAACGAAAGCTGACGTGTATCTCCCTCTTTAGAAGAAGGTCTCGGAAGCGTAAACATCAAACCATGTCTCTCTTTCTTATTCATTCTACGTTCTCGCTTCGCATTGTATGTATAAGAATCTATTAGTCGCCAGCCGAATATTAATAGATTCACATAACAATTGACAAGCGAGAACATTATAACGTTCACGTATTTGTTACACTGCTGACTTGGTCTACAGAGAATGGAAGGTTTCTTGCTCTAGTAAAATGAATGAGGCGTGTAACTCGAGGGTGACATCATGAAACATGTAAATTATGAAGATCTTGCAACGCATAAGTGAGGGTAGTGATACGCGTGGATAAATCGGCAAAGTATTTCGGTTCCAGAGCGATAAGTAATGCTGAACTTTTATTGGGAGAGTTTGATGCGCAACTGACATATTTTATCGTTTTATATCTTAGATTTGCTAGGGTTGTTCAGTATATAACTGATGTTCTTTTGATCAGTTCTAACCTGAAAGTATCTGCCGAGTATGAAGTGACTCCACTTACGCAGAGATTCAACTATAGCAGCAGCTTCCTTTTCGACAGCATGATGTTTGATTTCGTTAGTGTTTAGAGTACGTGAGAAAAATGCAACGGGTTGACCTTTTTGATTTAAAGTTGCAACGATACATTAATGGCTGACACCAGTTTCATCTTTAATTCTTTATTAGGGTTAACTGTTATTAGTTTAGCATCTTGTAAATTGTTTGAAAGTGATGGTGGAAATTCTTCATTGTGATTCAATGGAAATATTTTGTCAGAAATTTTCAATAAATTTGCTGTAATAGGAAAATATTCCAATTATCCGCCTCCGAGATTTTGAATTAGAGGGTGATGGCATTTAAAGAGATGGTTTGACTTGATTATAGTCGGGCGCTATTTAGTTATTGTTAATATTTATCCAAGTATTGTGATTAATGTAGCTGAAATACATTTTTTTTAATGTGATTCTGTATTTTTTGTTTTCCCACATAAGTTTAATGTGTCAAACATTTTTTCGTTGTCGGTGGTTCTGTCGATACTTCTCTGGAAAACACTTACCCCATTTGTAACGTGAAAAGGGAGACGTGTTAATTTGCACATTTACGATTTACCTTAGAGACAGTGTATTTACGATCTGTTTCGTTAATGAGGATTTGATGATAAGCAGATTGGAGATCAAGTGTAGTGAAGATGTCATACTGTGCTATGTCTTCTGCCATTATAGAAATATCGGGCATAAGGTAAGCATCTAGTTCTGTGAATCTGTTTATGGTGTTACTGTAATCGATTATTAGCATTCTTTTTGTGAGTTACATTTGACCTTACGATTACTTGGCCTCACCACGAGGACACTGGTGCTCTAGAATACCCTATTTCAACAGTCTATCAGATTCTTCGCTTATAAATGTTTTAATCAATAATGGTATGACGACATGACTTAGTTACGATTTGAGGTGTATTAACGGAAAGGTAAATTATCGATTATTAGCATTCTTTTTGTGATTTACATTTGACCTTACGATTACTTGGCCTCACCACGAGGACACTACTTGAATACCCTCTTTCAACAGTCTAAGTTTCTTCGCTTATAAATGTTTTCGTCAATAATGGTATGACGACGTGACTTAGTTACGATTTGTTTTTTCAAGATATTATTCCTATGCTAATATCTATGAATAGGGCTTTTATCACTTTAACTACAATGTCAGAATGTGTCTTATTACCAACAAATAAATCGACTATTGTTTCATCAATCATTTTATCACTTTAACTACAATGTCAGAATGTGTCTTATTACCAACAAATAAATCGACTATTGTTTCACCAATAATTATCGCGTGTTTATTCGGGTCGGCCAGGGCTATTGTTTTTTTTGTTTAAGAATTAAAAATTGGTCAACTATATAACTATATAACAATACTTGTAATGAGTATTTTCGTGATTAGATGGGCAGACTTGGAAATACGATGTTATGTTATTATGACAGAGGAACATTAACTATGCAAAATGTTGGCTATTATGGATATAGACTACAATAAGGACCCCAGATCATTAACACAAGACGCGGGACATGTTTTGGAAGTCACCTATTATGAAATAGTACACAGAAGTGTGTATCGCTTACAGTACCATTTAGCATTATAGGCAGCCCTCGCAAGGTACTCAGCGTCGACATGGGTCCGGAACTTGAGCTTAAAAAAATATTGGGGTGCAGAAAGTGATCACGGTCACATATGGATTTGATGTCGAATGAATCTTTCATTTAAAGGATCATAACGGTGTTAGATATGTACCCACTCAGTCTATACCGACAAACAATACTTTTATTCGTGTTTTCCACTGTAATTTAAGTAATGCGAAGCATATTAAAGTTGTAATGGCTTAAAACTTTAATCGCAAAACTTGACACGTCTACAAAGATAAGTAACATAATATGTTACCTCCATTCCCCTGAAGACAATCTCGGAATGCTAGTCATTTAGATTCATCGATTTAGTATTCATATCTATTAGCTAGTTATTTAGATTCATCAACTTAGTATTCATATCTATTAGCTAGTCATTTAGATTCATCAACTTAGTATTCATATCTATTAGCTAGTCATTTAGATTCATCAACTTAATATTCATATCTATTAGCTAGGTTAAATTTGTAATGGAAATAGTTACTATTGCACTCTTTACAAGAAGTGATCCTCTCCGTTTTTATCATAAATGCACTTGGTGTAATTATATGTACATCTATTCTCCAAAACAAACGCATGTTTTAGTGCAGATGCAGCCAAGATTGCAATTGACATGGCGAGAGAAGGAGAAAAAGAGAGACTTGATAATTACCAATTGTTATTCTCAACTGTTTTTCTATATGAATGTCTTTGAATTTATATGAGATTTGAATTGAGAGAGAGAGAGAGTGGGGGGTAGACTGACTCGATAATAACCAATTGTTTTTCTATATGAATGTCATTTGGAATTATACGATTAACAAGCTATGCGTACTTTTGATTTGAGCGCTCGGCTAAAATGTCTTACTAACAATTAAGGTCACGTACCTGACTAATAATTTAGAATGGCCTCTGTGTCGACAAGAAAATATACTTAATTGAACTGGTAATAATCTGTATATGCATGAACGGCCACTGTGTCAACAAGAAAATATACTTGATTGCACTGGTAATAATCCGTAGTTTAATGAACGGCCACTGTGTCGACAAGAAAATATACTTAATTGCACTGGTAATAATCCGTAGTTGCATGAACGGCCCCTGTGTCGACAAGAAAATATACTTAATTGCACTGGTAATAATCCGTAGTTGCATTGAACGGCCCATGTGTCCACAAGAAAATATACTTTATTGCACTGGTAATAATCCGTAGTTGCATGAACGGCTCCTGTGCCGACAAGAAAATATACTTAATTGCACTGCTAATAATCCGTAGTGGTATGAACGGCCATTGTGTCGACAAAGAAAATATACTTAATTACACTGGTAATAATCTGTAGTGGCATGAACGGCCCCTGTGTCAACAAGAAAATATACTTAATTGAACTGGTAATTATCCGTAGTTGCATGAACGGCCCCTGTGTCAACAAGAAAATATACTTAACGGCAGGTGTAATAATCCGTAGTTGCATGAACGGCCCCTGTGTCGACAAGTAAATATACTTAACTGCACTGGTAATAATCCGTAGTTGCATGACCGGCCCCTGTGTCGACAAGAATATATACTTAACTGCACTGGTAATAATCCGTAGTTGCATGAACGGCCCCTGTGTCAACAAGTAAATATACTTAACTGCACTGGTAATAATCTGTAGTTGCATGAATGGCGTCTGTGTCGACAAGAAAATATACTTAATTGCACTGGAAATAATCCGTAGTGGCATGAACGGCCCCTGTGTGGACGAAAAAATATGCTTAATTGCACTGGTAATAATCCGTAGTTGCATGAACGGCCCCTGTGTCGACAAGTAAATATACTTAATTGCACTGGTTATACTCCGTAGTTGAATGAACGGCCCCTGTGTCGACAAGAAAATATACTTAACTGCACTGGTAATAATCCATAGTTGCAGGAACGGCCCCATCTGTCGACAAGTAAATATACTTAACTGCACTGGTAATAATCTGTAGTTGCATGAACGGCACCTGTGTCGACAGAAAAATATACTTAATTGCACTGGTAATAATCCGTAGTTGCATAAACGGCCCCTGTGCCGACAAGAAAATATGCTTAATTGCACTGGTAATAATCCGTAGTTGCATGTGTTGTGTAAATGTAATAAGTCCATTTATCACAGCTTTTTTTTACTGTGATTTCATTCGTCCGTTGTGGAAGTGCTTTGTGCTTACATAATTCCTGTTATTGAAGGAAAGTTGTTTGTCCTAGAAGCCGTGTGTTTGTGGAAATTAGACTCCTTTGCTACATGTGAAACTAATATACTAGCGCGTTCTAGGCATTATAAGTTGTGATATGAACACGCACCAGAAGGAATCTTAAGATAATATTTATATATCTTAAAATAAGAATCAATTACAGGTGAAACTTTCTTCATTAAAATATAACGAGAAATAGATTTGCGATTGTGTAACATCAACGGTGCAAATTTTCAGTGTTATTTAGTTGTCGACCAAGCAAGAGCATTTAGAGTTTCCAATAGGAACCCGATATCTCATCAGATTTCTTGTAAAATAACTCCTATGAGTCCTTTCAATTTAAAGAGCCTTATTTGTTTGAGACATCATTCACTAAAACAAAAAACACTAAATATTATAAGAATAAAATCATTTATATACTGTTGAGAGTTGGAAAACAATAAAAAATTTTACAAATGACAACTTTATACAAAGGAAAAGAAAGTATCATTAGTATGAAACAGCGATAGTGTAGCAGAGAACAGGGGCGGCAGCCGACTGCTGTGGACCATGACGCTTGTCCACGGCGGTCGAAAGAACTGGATTTTTGTGCAGAATTCAATCACTTACGAAATGAATGGATTGTGTCATAGAAGTGAGCATAAACGAAAACACTCTGCAAGCTATTAAAACGATTCACATTGTATTGATGCCGGTTACAGTTTGAAAAGTCCTTGGGCAAAACGTAAAGAAATTGATCAAGAAACATTGCTTGCTTGCTATAATAAAAAATATTGGATCACCAGAGGTTTGCTTCAATTGACGACCGCCATGCAGCAAAAGAATCAAACACACCATCTGTAATCCGTTAAAAGAATCTCAACTGCCACGTCAATGCTTATATCACAAATGATGATGTGACAAAAAACTATAGAGATGGACACGATGAGGACTAGACGTTGCGAATCGAAGAGTCTTTGATCCCTATCAAAAAATTGTTTTCTTAAGCATAAGAAAATACTTAATCATACTGGGATTTGATCTGAGCGTAGTTATGCACACAATAAGAGAGCAGCCTTCAGTGTAACAGTCAACATACTTTGTCATAAGGATCTAACTTTTTATGAAAAAAGGCCGTGACATTTTCAATTGAGTTCTGTCAGGATTGCATGTACATGGAATGAGCGGTTTAACCGAAAAACTGAGGTTTTCCATTTTCACTTGTTCACCAGAAATATAAACTATTGTTCTATGTCTATTACTCGCTTTTAAAGAAGCCATGATGATACTTTTCGCATGTAAATGTAAATCCAGAAAAGGTTTCTTCGACTTTATGAAAGCAAATGTTTTTTTCTAAAGATATTGACGGAATGATACGACCTATGAACTCTATGTAAATAGACTTAGATGCTATTTTAGCAGTTCATCACCCATGAACACTCGTCATCAAAGCACCAGGTCAACTTTACAAGGACACACGTTAATAAAAGCAAGTCTTTTTTTAAGATATCGACGGGATACTACGACCTATTGGCTCTTAAAGGCCTAGAATGCATGGCTTACCAAACATTTCTTAATGCCATGATCTACGTTGTGCACATGAACTTGGAAAATGGTTAGTCAATATTCTTAATCCCGTACTTACATTTTTCCCCACTGTATCTCTGATTCCATTCAATTCGTGTTTTATGCACACAAATCATCTCTATCAAAGGATACCGAGTTCTTGACATTAATAGTCTGTTTACTAATGTGTCATTGGATGAAAACATTGGTATATGTGCAGATTATCTTTACCGTGGCCTCTTAAAATCTCCACAATTTTCTGATCAAACTTTTGTTGAACTGATTGAGCTTGCTACTCAATATGTTTTCTTTAGCGTAAAAATTTATTGTATTGACAAATGGCATATTCATGTGTAGCCCTCTTTGTCTATCGTTAGTAAACATTCTAGTTGGGTTTTTGAAAAACTAATTATTTTCCCAAATTACCAAACTGAATTTTCTATAGTCGTGGATGCATTCAGTTCAGCTGTTGGCACTGTCTTGCAGCAACAGTACCGACAACAGATTGTCATATTTTTCCTAAAGATTGACTCCTACCGAAAGTCGTTACAATACTTTCGGACGTGAACTCTAGGCGATTTACTTAGCTATTTAACATTTTCGCCACGCGTTTGAAGATTACCAATTTGCCATGTATACTTATCTTCCACTAACGTTCGCGCTCCTTGCTAAGTAGAATAAGGATTCTCCATATAAATCAAAACATTTGGACATTGATTTGGTTTGTCCGTGGCCTGTCATTCATAGCTATTATTACTTACTGGCGTGTTTTGATCGTTTTTCACGATAGCCTGAAGCTATTCCACGAAGCGATATATCTGCTGAAACTGTCGTGCGTTATGGTGTCCCAGCAACAATTACAACTGATAATGGCAGACAGTTTGAATCCTGCCTATTTCAAGAGCGAGCAAAGATACTCGGTGTTAAACTTTCTAGGACAACTAGTTATCACCCAGCTTGTAATGGAATGATTTAGCGCTTTCATCGGATATTAGAAGCCGCATTACGTGCAACGTCTGACACACAGCGTTGGATGGAGTACGTTCCCATCATTCTTCTTGGTTGTCGCTCTGCTATGAAAGAAGACTTGTGATATTCCTCAGCCGAACTGCTTTACGGTACACCATTGGCATTACCTGGTGATATATTCACTGCTGCAGAATAACTGGTAATGGATTTGGAACTCTATGTAAATAGACTTAGATGCTATTTTAGCAGTTTATCACCCATGAACACTCGTCATCAAAGCATCAGGTCAGCTTTACACAAATACATTTTATCATGGACACACGCTTTTGTTCGCAGTCACTCGGTTAAACAACCACTAGCACCGCCTTATTCCGGTCCTTATCGGGTGCTTGATCGCAACAGAATGTATTTTACTCTGGATATTGGAGGAACTAAAGAGACGGTGTCGGTTGACAGACTTAAGCGAGCATATACAGACAACGACACCATGGAACCCCACGGGCCACCCACTATAACATTGCCTGAATTGTCTGATGTAGTATCTTTGAATATTTCGCAGTTATGCCTACCCACTCACATAACCACTACATGTTCAGGGTAGACATTTTCATTGGCGAATAAATCTGTATGTCCTATCAGTTGATGTACCTCCTTTATTGAGTCACCATACAACAGCTAACTAACAATTTGTATTTAGAATGTGCAACTCAATAACTTAACTATTCTGTACTTTCACCAAACAATTTAACAAATAAATTAAATACATTTGTGAAACTGAAACTCTCGCCGGAATTTATATTATGGAAGACAACATCAAAGCCAACACCGTTTGCTGTTAATTTACTTCTAAACTAAGTCGGTTAATATTCCGGTTTGCCTAATTTTTCATAATTATTAATTGTTTTTGTCATTAAATAAAATGATAATAATTTTACGCGTAATATTCACCAGATAGATTTCATTTTCTGCGAACCTGCTTTTCAGTTGCCATCTTAAATTTGACCTCCACTCATCATCTCGGCTCGTTTTAATTAGCACATTTATTAATCATTTCTTTCTTGAAAGCAGATTGTAATAATAAAAATGTAAGTATTGCTTGAATTTACTTGTCTTGGGTGGTATTTTTTTTTACTTCATGGGCGCATCCGAACCGTTTTGAGTCCCTTTGGTTTTGTTATAGAAATGAGTCAACCTTCCAAGTTTACATGTAAACGAAGAACGGCCATTTTATAGATTCGTCTCCAATCGGCTGTTTTTTGTTGTTTCTTTCTTTAGTGTTTTTATATTTTTTTGTTTCTTTAGCGTTTTTATAGTTTTTTTTTTGTTTCTTTAGCGTTTTTATAGTTTCTTTAGCGTTTTTATAGTTTTTTTTGTTTCTTGACGTTACCTGGTCATATATATTTTTATAGTTTTTTTGTTTCTTTAGCGTTTTTATAGTTTTTTGTTTCTTTAGCGTTGTTATAGTTCTACTTTTGCTTCTTTAACGTTTTTATAGTTTTTTGTTTCTTTAGCGTTTTTATAGTTTTTTGTTTCTTTAGCGTTTTTTATAGTTTTTTTGTTTCTTTAGTGTTTTTATAGTTTTTTGTTTCTTTAGCGTTTTTTATAGTTTTTTGCTTCTTTAACGTTTTTATAGTTTTTTTGTTTCTTTAACGTATTTATAGTTTTTTGCTTCTTTAACGTTTTTATAGTTTTTTTGTTTCTTTAACGTTTTTATAGTTTTTTTGTTTCTTTAGTGTTTTTATAGTTTTTTTGTTTCTTTAGTGTTTTTATAGTTTTTTGTTTCTTTAGCGTTTTTTATAGTTTTTTTTTTGTTTCTTTAACGTTTTTATAGTTTTTTGTTTCTGTAGCGTTTTTATATTTTTTTTTGTTTTTTTATTAGCGTTTTTTATAGTTTTTTTTTTGTTTCTTTAGCGTTTTTATAGTTTTTTGTTTCTTTAGCGTTTTTATAGTTTTTTTTGTTTCTTTAGCGTTTTTATAGTTTTTTTTGTTTCTTTAACGTTTTTATAGTTTTTTTGTTTCTTTAGCGTTTTTATAGTTTTTTTTTGTTTCTTTAACGTTTTTATAGTTTTTTGTTTCTTTAGCGTTTTTATAGTTTTTTTTTGTTTCTTTAGCGTTTTTATAGTTTTTTTTGTTTCTTTAACGTTTTTATAGTTGTTTTGTTTCTTTAGCGTTTTTATAGTTTTTTTTTTGTTTCTTTAACGTTTTTATAGTTTTTTGTTTCTTTAGCGTTTTTATATATTTTCTTGTTTCTTTAACGTTTTATAGTTTTTTGTTTCTTTAGCGTTTTTATAGTTTTTTGTTACTGTAGCGTTTTTATAGTTTTTTTTGTTTTTCTTCGAGTGCCGTGAAAATTTTGTTTTTACATAGAAAACTGTTGCAAGTACGTAGTTTAGTTATTATTAGGTACGTGCAAAATCAATGGCCGACTCCCAAAATGTTAAACATTTTGACCCCACTTAAAAATTCACTAAAATTCAGGAAATCAACCAATTTTAATTAGATTTTCAATATTTATTAATCAACAACCAGGGAATATAACGAAACCATTATTTTTTTTTTAAATCGTAATGAAAATGTTTTTTTTTAAACAAAATACACCTTTACTAAAATTATATTTTTATATATGAATAAAAAAATACATTAATTTTTTTTGTTTTTATGAAAATAATTCATTCATTTCCAAAAAAAAATTTTTTTTAATATTTTGTATTTATTACGAAAAAGACCCCTAAATACCGTGTTAACAAAATCACTATAACTCGAAGAAAAATTAATTTTTTGAAATAGCGATATTATTATCGAATAAAGCATTGTTTAATCAATATTTTCACCAAAAAGATAATATAATTGCAAACAATATTTAATGTGATTTTGATGATTAGAGTTTCTGGGAAAATAAAAAAATGCGACGTAATTATATTTCCATTTCATACATGAACGTGGCATTATTAGCACAAGATTTTTTTTCATAATCTTGAAAATAAACCAAAAATTGACAAATTTGAGACCCAGGAACTTAACTAAAAAATAATTTTAAAAATTGGATGATTTCTACGAACGAATGAACTTGGATTAGTATGGTAGCCCCGTTCTGTAATAACCAGGTGGGATTAGCCTTCCAACAACCAATCACTTTTACACCGCCCTGAAAATGTTATTTTTAGAGATTCAACAATTTCGTTAATTTCACAATTAATCGTCAATTATTTCGAAAGATTTGTATTTGTTTTGTCTTTTTTTTCATTAATAAATATTTAAGTTAAAAACAATTATTTATAACTAAATAAAGAGAATTCAAACATGACATTTTCTTTCAAAATTGAATTCTGTTTATCAATAAATAACTGTTTTAACTTTTCTTTTAATTAATAAATTGTCAGTGTAGTCATCGACTTGAAATTACTTTTTTACACTTAAAATAAAAAATGCACTTTATTTGAAAAAGAATCAATGTAATTTATCGTTACGACACGTTAAGAATAAATCGAGTAACTAAAGTTTTAAATCATGTAAAAAAAATTGATAAAATTGACGCAGTTCGTAATGTAAAAATAATTTTTAACATTTAAAAAAAGTTTTATTTCAAATTCTAAGGAAAAACATTGGTAAACAGTCGTCATCAATAATTTCAGAGTATTATGAATCAAAAACTAATACCAAGTTAAATATGAACCTTTTTAGTTTGAAATAAACTAAGATCTTAATTGCGTACACTCACAAATATTTTAATTAAATAAGCATTTCCTTTTTATTACAACAAAATAAGGGTACTTAAATTTGTTTATAACCTTAAAAAGAATAAAGAAATTAATGGATTTTTCAACTTCTATAAACTATTGCAAAACCATTTTTATATATAAAATTAACAATTAAAAATTATGACATTTTTGTCTTCTATATATTTTGCATAGTGATAGTCAAGTGGAAAACAAAGTCGTTTGCCGGTTACTAATTACTAATTTATGACTTTTGGAGGGATAATTTTGCTAATTTTTG
This sequence comes from Sepiola atlantica, assembly GCA_963556195.1. Classification (NCBI taxonomy): domain Eukaryota; kingdom Metazoa; phylum Mollusca; class Cephalopoda; order Sepiida; family Sepiolidae; genus Sepiola; species Sepiola atlantica. The sequence goes on along the minus strand of OY744549.1, from coordinate 30,912,952 downwards.
TAAAACGTGGGAATTTTTTTTAAAATTCAGTATCTTATGACTTTCATTTAATAATTATCTTTGAAATAGTTCCCAAAAACTTATATTTATCTTTCAAGGGATTTTTACAAGTAATTTTTTCAAAGTTCAAAATTCACTGAATTTTTGTTTTTCTTAGCCGTCATGATTACATATTTCATTATAATTTATTTTTCACACGTAAATATGCATTTCTTTCGTTTAGAGATTAAGTTTAGGGTTTTATATTTCAAACACAATCAATGTTTACACAGAAACTAATTAAATAATGAATGATAAGCATAGCCCGTACAAGACACATCCCTTTTTGCACATACCTAGTTATTACGTACCCTAACCTTAAATGTAACGGCCTAAAATATATAAAAAGAAAACGGTTTGGAGATGGGAGTGATTCAGTTAAAATAACCCCCCCACTACAAAACATCTAAAAACTGAACATATTTCATGATTTAAAGGAACATTTCAGTATTTATCAATTTTTTAAAAATAAAGGATGCATTAGGAAACCTGGATAAAAAACTAAAAACTTTAAATTCTACAACACAATTTACCTTTTCTTTTGTTTGCGTTTAGTTAAAAATATGAATCAGAGAAAAACAGCAAATTATTGAGCGTTCCAGAAATACGGATGATCATAAATGATAAAAAATAACTTTTTTTATTAACGGAAAATTTAGAATTGTATTTTTATTATATAAAATAAATTGTTAATAAAAAAAATTATCAGATATATGTTGTTTTAAAATTTTAAGAATGTCAATTTTTTCTAACTTATTCGTATATTTAGATGTAAACTAAGCATTAAATTTACTAACTAATCTATGCGATTAATAATAATATAAAAATAATTCTACAAAAGTCTGTCTAAGCTCTTGATTAGGAACATTCCATAATATTTTGATGGATTATGTTCTTTGTCGACTTTTTTCAACAAAAGAATTTATTAAGCCTTAAAAACGTTTTGCTGTAATTTAAACAAATTAAATATCAACTTGGTTTCCTTTTTTCTCAGATAAATCACAGAATACATAAAAATGTAAGTATAATCTCCAACTAATAATTTTAACTTAACCGTTCATTTCTTTGTATTTTGGAAAATCAGTTTTTATTTTGATGTAATTCAGTAGTTTTTTTACTTCTATGTAGAAATATTAAAGTAAACTTTACTTCAAATTATTTTATATTTAATTAGATTATTTTATTTTAAGATTCAAATTTATACTCTAGTAACCAGCTGTGGTATTTATTTTTTTAGCATTAAAATATATTCAAAAAAATAAAGTTTTATAAATACATATTTAACAATGAGAAAGTTTTTACTTTCCTGAGTCTTTTGATTATGCACAATTATAATTGATTTATTATTTTAAGACTTATTACAGAAAATCTGAACTGCATATATTTAACGCCCAACACCTCAACCGAAGCTTTGTGGCTTTTAAAGAAAAAAGACAGCTGTAATGTTCAAATGATTGTTGAATTACAGATAATCATCCAAATTTGAAAAAAAATGTAAACTGTTCATTATTCTTTAAATTTAACTTGTTGTCGAAAAGCCTGATATTCATGCAGTGTTTATCTAACAAGGAAATACTGAATTTGAGCGTAATCTATTCTCGCATAGATGTGCTCGACTTACACTGCTGACAGTCTCCATTAAAATATATTAGTGGGGGATTATCCATCAAGTCATCTTATCCTTCTGACTCTGCATGTGCATTTCGCTTAGTATGCTGATGTATACTCGAATGGAAGAGTTCTACACTGATTTCTCACAGGGAGACAAACCCTTTCTATCAATAAGAATGTTTGGGACATCTTCAAGCTCGTTTCAAAGTCGGAAACCATCCAATCCTCAGACTTGAATTTAAGTAATTCATTTAAACTACGACAAGTGTTCAGAAATATTGGTTTCAGATGTTACACTTTCATTTATATTGTAGCCATATACCGAGATTGCGTTCTTGAGATTGTTGTCTGGTTATAGGGCTATTGAATTATTCGCCTTAGATTTCACTCACTTTAATTACAATCCCTTACAAGGACCTAAATTACAATCACCAATTCACTTACCAATTTATATGTCTGCATTACATCGCCAAGAGTAATAACCTGAACAGTTATGTTTTTGTTAATCCATCATATTGTCTTGCTCATTATTGTTCAGAACGACCTTGAATCAACTTGTGCTTTTTATATGGAGATCAGACAGTCCACTCTTTTCATCATGAACCGCTGACACATGACCTCTGCTTTCTCAATCTATTCAATAATGGATTTGTTGGAGTCCGCACTTCTAATCAATAGCATCAGTTTTTATTCTAATTTGTCTGTCATCATGCGACTGAGATATGTTTTAATATTTGCAAGTGCAGCTCTTTCACCTTGGTCGCTTTATGTCTTCCTTCAACCGTAATTGCTGTCAAGTCTTTCCTCGGCTGTAATTGCTGTCAAGTCTTTCCTCGGCTGTTATTGCTGTTAAGTCTTTCCTCGGCTGTTATTGCTGTTAAGTCTTTCTTCAACCAACATTGCTTTCAAATTTTCTTTCAAACTTCATTGATTCAAATTCTTTCATTAACCATAATTACATTCAAGTTGTCTTTACCCCGTCGGTGCTTTCAACTCTTCATCCAAATAACAGTGTTTTCAAGTCTTCCTTAAACCATAATTGCTTTAAAGTCGTCTTTAAACCGTCATTGCTTTCAAGTTATCCTTGAACCGTAATTGCCTAAAAGTTTTCCTCTAACAGTCATTACTTTAAAATTTTACTTCAACCCTCATTGTGTTCAAGGATGTATTCAATGTGAGCAATGCAAAGAACTACTCGTTTTTATAACTGTTACAATAGCCGTTATGCATTGCACAGTCGACCTAATGTCGTTTAAATCAGGGAGATAGGCTCTGCCAATTACAATTGAATTTATTGGGGACTTTGTATGTCAATTGTAAAACATATGTGTCACATGTATATTGAATACCTTGTTTTAATGGTCCGTGACTGACGTTTAAAGAATAAACACTTTCTTCATCAGTTACTAAATAGACTGTTACAACTGTAAAATTTGGGATGATTTTTTTCAACCTTACCATAAACCCTAATCCTAAAAGAAAAAGTAAAAATGTTTTTCTTACATTAACATTAAGCTAACCCTAAACGTACTCTAACCTAACTTTATACTAACACTAAACTAACACCAATCTAAACGATCTGGATCAAAAGCTGAACCATTACAAAAAATTTGATCAAAAGAAAAAAAAATAATAATAAAAAAAATTAATTTTCTCGTAAAAAACAAAATACATTTTCTTTCTCAAATAAATATTTATCTTCTTTCTTTAAGTGGTTTATTATTCTTGTTTGATAGTGTCAATTCGTTATGATTCGGCATCTTCTGGCTGTTTACATTAATAGCCTGGAGATTAGAACTAAAGTCGGGTTTTGCATGGGTCAGAAAATGTACCAGTACTGTTATCTTTTATGGCATATCAACCCTTTGTGAGTTATTTTGGTGATTTTTAAATATTCTTCATTTTTTTAGTATCTTCAAATATTTATAGGTTAAATTATTTAACGAAGAGCAATGAACAAGAATTACCAGATTTATTGCAAGTTCTGTTGATATTAAGTACAATATTAAAAAAGAAATTCATTTTTTTATTAATAGATTAGTATTGCCACAAATATCCTCATGGTATTTTGAATTTAATCAATGATGAATTTTGAGACTTAATAAACTTGTACAGAATAAATTCAATTTTGCTTTTAAGTAAACAATGCTTAATACTTTTATTTGTATAAAATAATTATCTTCTTTAAATTTATCTTTTAATTGTTTTTAATTTTGCAGAATATCAAGCATTCATGAGAATAACAAGTGTCATTGGATTTGAATGGATTTACATTCTTTTGCTTACTTGACATGTGAAAATATCTTACGAAAAGATATTTTAAAATTTCAGAATTTCAGACAATAAAATACTTAAAAAACGCATGCTGCTAATGGTCGCTTGATTATGGCTGAGAAAATGGTCACTTTTATAGAACTATCTAATTATTTAGTAAATTATATTGAACCGAATTCTGAGAATATCTATATATTGTTATTTGCGAAAGTTTAAATATCATCTCGATGTGGTGTATAAGAACTCACTGACTATATCATTTATTTTCTGTTTTCAGCAATCTGCATAGATAAAAGATCATTCCTCCCTAATGTCAAATCCACAGATCTACTAGTGAGCTGCTACACGGCTGGAAACATCAATTACAGTAAAAACAAGTAATGTTTTCACTGAAACATGAGAAAAATATTAGTCATTACCCCTTCAATGATCTACAAATTTCTAAATCCATAAAAATTGAAAAGATGGAAATATCTTATAATTCAATCTCAATACAGAGAAACAAATTTTACTAAAAACTGTCACATATTTCGACTTTAAAAATAAACAACAAATCTGATACTGGTGATAAACTATATTCTTGTAAAGTATGTTGTTCTACTTTTTCAAATAAACACTGTGGGTATTCAAATGCAATCACATACCCAAGAGAAAACAAATGCTTGTGAAGTATGTAGCACGTCTTTTACACAAGAAAACAACATATGTTAATACATATGCGAACGATTACTATAAAACAACATATGTTGATACATACGTGAATGCATACTCGAGAGAAACAATATTTTTGTAGATTATGTGGCGCTTTATTTACACAAAAACAAAATATCTGACAGTATAGTTCAGCACACACTTCAGAAAAAAACATATTCTTTTAGAGTATGTGACTTTTACACAAACAAGTACATTGCAACATATGCGAACACATACTGGAAAGAAACTATATTCTTGTGAAGTATGTGGCTCTTCTTTTATATGGACCCCACATATGTTGTAACACAGATGAATGCATACTAAGGAGAAACTTAATTCTTGTGTAGCTTATTTTACACAGAAACAAAATATGTTGCTACATATGTGAACGCATAGTGGAGAAAAACCATATCCTTGTGCAGTATGTGGCTCCTCTTTTTACATAGAAATCTAGTATATTTCAATATACATACACACATACTTGAGAGAAACCATATTCTTATGAAGTATGTGGCTCTTTTTTTGCACTTAAAACAGGTCATTAACGACATATGCGAACGCATCTGGAAGAGAAACCACATACTTGTAGAGTTTGTTGTTCTTTTTTTACACTAAAATGGCATATGTTGCAACATATGTGAACGAATACTGGAGTGAAACCAAATACTTGTGAAGTATGTGCAGCTTCTTTTACACAGAAACAAAATATGTTGCAACGTATGCGAACGCATACTGCAGAGAAACTATATTATTGTAAAGTATGTGGATCTTCTTTTATACATAAAACAAACATGTTGAAACATATGTTGACGCATACTGGAGAGAAACCACATACTTGTGAAGTATGTGGAGTTTCTTTTACACTGAAATCAAATATGGTTAAACATATGCGCACACATACTGGAGAGAAACCATATTCTTGTGCAGTATGTGGCTCTGCTTTTACACATAACACAAGTATGTTGCGACATATGCGAACGCATACTGGAGAGAAGCCATATTCTTGTGAAGTATGTGGCTCTTCTTTTACACAAAAACATCATATGTTGCTACATATGCGAACGCATACTGGAGAGAAACCATATTCTTGTGAAGTATGCGGCTCTTCTTTTCCACATAAAACCAGTATGTTCAGACATATGCGAACACATTCTGGAGAGAAACCACATAGTTGTGAAGTGTGTGGCTTTTCTTTTTCAGTGAAAGAAAGTATGTTGCGACATATGCGAACGCATACTGGAGAGAAACCATATTCTTGTGAAGTATGTGGATCTTCTTTTACACATAAAAAAAGCATGTTGCAACATATGTTGACGCATACTGGAGAAAAACCACATACTTGTGAAGTATGTGGAGTTTCTTTTACACAGAAATCTAATATGTTGCAACATATGCGCACACATACTGGAGAGAAACCATATTCTTGTGAAGTATGTGGCTCTGCTTTTACACATAAAACAAGTATGTTGCTACATATGCGAACGCATACTGGAGAAAAACCATATTCTTGTGAAGTATGTGGTTCTTCTTTTAAATATAGAACAAGTATGTTGCGACATACGCGCAAGCATACTGGACAGAAACCATATTCTTTTAAAGTATGTGTCTCTTCTTTTTCACAAAAAAACAGATGTTGATACATATGCGAATCCATACTGGAGAGAAACCATATTCTTGTGACATATATCGAGCTTCTTTTACACAAAAACAAAATATGTTGCAACATAAGCGAACTCATACTGGAGAGAAACCACATACTTGTCAAGTTAGTGACGCTTCTTTTACAAAGAAACAACATGTGTGTCCACATATGCAAAAACATACTGGAGAGAAACCATTTTCTTGTGAATTTTGTGGCTCTTCTATTACACATAAAACAAGTATGTTTACGCACATTCGAACGCATACTGGAAGGAAATAGGTGAATATCTGGCATCCGTTAGGCTACCCCATTCCTAGCAAAAAGGAGAGAAACGATTTCTTTATAATTATGTGGCGGTTCTTTGCCACAAAACATGTATGTTGCAACATAGTCTAACACATACTGGAGAGAAACCATATTCTTGTAACGTATGTTGCTCTTCTTTTGCACAGAAAAAAACATACGTTTCAACATATGCAAACACATACTCGAGAGGAACAATTTTCGAGTGAAGTATGCGGTTCTTGTGTCACAATGAAAGAAAGTATGTTGCGACATCTGCGCACACATACTGGAGAGAAACTATATTCTTATGAAGTATGTACCTCTTCCTTTACAAATAAATTAGATATGTTACGACATATGCACATGCATACTGGGGATTAACTATATTCTTATAATCTATGTGGCTTTATTTTACTACGAAATCATATGTTATTAGAGATGCACATGATTACTGAAGATTAACCATATTCTTATAATCTATGTGGCTTTATTTTACTAGGAAATCATATGTTATTAGAGATACACATGATTACTGGAGATTAACTATATTCTTATAATCTATGTGGCTTTATTTTACTACGAAATCATATGTTATTAGAGATGCACATGCATACTGGAGAGTAATTATATTCCTGTGATATATAATGCTCTTCACTTAAATTAAATCACATATGCTATAACATATGCGAACGCATTCTGGAGAAAATCATTATTTTTTCTAAGTATTTGTGTCTTCTTTTGTTAAGAAATCAACTACGTTGCATGTTAACACATACTTTTAAATCATATTTTCGACAAAAAAGTATCTTACCTTGAAGCATATCCGAACACATACTGCATAGACACTATATTCCTGTGAAATATGTGGATCTTCCTTTTCAAACAAATCCAATATTCCGATGCTAAAAATAAACCATATTCTATTAAAGTAGTTGGTTAATTTATAATATAACAACATATGTTGCAACACAGGCGAATACATACACGAGCGGATCTATTATATTTGACATTGTGAGATTTAATTACACATGAGAAGTGTGGCTTATTTTTACACAGGCAAACAAATGTTAGAAACTATATTCTTTTGAAATATGCTGCCTGTCTTTGTCACAGAAATTCAATACGTCGCAGACTATATTCTAGACGAGAAAAAAAATTATTGTGACGTATATAGCTATTCATTTGCACAGAGATCTGGTATGTTTTAGCTCATAGGGAAGCAGACGATAGAAACACAAATGCTGTGAAGTATGTTACTATTTATCAATAAAAAAACTCATACTGGAGAAACAACATATTTTTGTTAGTTATGTGCCTTTTCTCTAACACAGAAATCAAGTTGGTTACAACACATGTGGACACATACCAGAGATGAATTCCAGTAATCAAAGGCATCACTTGGATCATGGAAATTTTTTTTTAAATACCTGGCTAATATAATTGGAAAACTAAGTAAAAGAAAGGTCCAAATTGCACTAATAAGAACAGATTGAATCCTTAAATCATTTCACTAAGAGGAATATTTGGATTTTGTTCACACAAATAAAAACTTTTTGATGCTTACGTTTAAATACATTAAGGAGAAAATAGATCTGATCTGATATACAAGACTATTGTAGTTTGACAATATTGATTTAATGAAAATATGGAACATGATTTTTAAAATAAGGAAAAATGTTGAGAATATTTTTAAATAAATGATTGTTTAATAACAGGAAAATAAAGTAATCTTTAACATCTCATAAAATGTGAGTATGACATTTCGAATATACTGTCAGAAATCAATTTCTATTTGATGAGAGTAAAAGAAGACTTCTTATATCACATCTTTGAATACTACTATAATACTTTCTCATCAAATAAAATAATCTAATTCCAAAATGCATATGAAAAATCGTGCATTTTTTCCGTATTCGTAAATTAATGTCTATTTCTTTCCTTTCATTCATGTATATTGTCGACAAAATGTAACATTTACTATTTGTACAATATACTTTGAAAAGTTGATGATTATTTGTAAAATAAATTGCATATTATTGATATTGGATACAAACGAGTATTTTTATTTTTTTTATGAGAACTAAATAGTTGATGAAAATGTTATTCTGTGACGAATCGATTTGAATATATGGTAAAGTTAAACCCATTGCTAGTAACATTGAGATACTGAATCTTTTTCTGGTTCCTAATTGGTTTATGAACTATGACTTTTCATTAGTTTATATTACATCAGTTATAGTCAGTAACATTTATATCTATTCTAACAATTTTTTTGTGAAATTAATTTTTATTTAAAAAGCACAGCATTTGTAGCGTGTTCAGATTCTTTTTCTATGAGTTCAGTTTTGTAAAATATCGAAAATAAATCTGTTTTTTAGTTAATGTTATGTTCAAAATTTATTTGAATAAAAATCTGTATTCATATTTTTTTGCTTTTCTATATAAAAAAGTCGATTCAATATTTTTGCCAAATACTCTCACACCAAATGAAACTAAAATCGTTTTAATGAAAAAGTAATTACCTCAAACTCATACTGAGATGTAGAAGGTAAAGCGTGGGAGAAGTTAGGGGTTTATTTGGTGAAGGGGAAGTTTTATGCGTTGTTAGAATTCGTTATTTTTTACTAAAGAATTGCTGTTATGAGGAAACTTTGAAAGAAAAAATGATTGAAAGGAACAAGTGGGCAATAAGGAGAAAATTGTCTACAAATGAAATTGAAAACAAAAAAATGTTTAGCCAATGGAATTGAAAACAAGAAATTGTCTAACCAATCAAATTGAAAACAAAAAAATTGTTTAGCCAATGAAATTGAAAACAAAAAATTGTTTAGCCAATGAAATTGAAAACAAGAAATTGTCTAGCCAATTAAATTGAAAACAAGAAATTGTTTAGCCAATGAAATTGAGAACAAGAAATTGTTTAGCCAATGAAATTGAAAACAAGAAATTGTTTAGCCAATGAAATTGAAAACAAGAAATTGTTTAGCCAATGAAATTGAAAACAAGAAATTGTTTAGCCAATGAAATTGAAAACAAGAAATTGTTTAGCCAATGAAATTGAAAACAAGAAATTGTTTAGCCAATGAAATTGAAAACAAGAAATTGTTTAGCCAATGAAATTGAAAACAAGAAATTGTTTAGCCAATGAAATTGAAAACAAGAAATTGGTTAGCCAATGAAATTGAAAACAAGAAATTGTTTAGCCAATGAAATTGAAAACAAAAAATTGTCTACCAATGAAATTGAAAACAAAAAATTGTCTAGCCAATGAAATCGAAAACAAAATTATCTAGCCAATGAAATTGAAAACAAGAAAATTGTTTTGCCAATGAAATTGAAAACAAAAAATTTTCTAGCCAATGAAATTGAAAACAAAAAAATGTCTACCAATCAAATTGAAACACAAATTTGTTTAGCCAATGAAATTGAAAACAAGAAAGTGTCTAGCCAATGAAATTGAAAAGAAATACGTGTTGCTATTTCAGGAAAAAGGCCCATAAGATGTAAAAACAACGCGGGAAGAAACCTACATTAGAATCCACTGAGGCATGATCGTTATGCGAGGAGAAACGTGATAATAAAATTTATATCGATAGATAGACAAAGTAAAAAACTTATCCACTTTCACAAAAGTCAGATACATTTTCAACAGTCTAAAATTCATAAACGGATTTCATCCATGTAAAATCTTGTGACGAATAAGAAATTAACAATAAAAGTTCTGTCAATGAAATTGAAAAACAAAATTATCTAGCCAATGAAATTGAAAACAAGAAATCTTTTAGCCAATGAAATCGAAAACAAGAAATTGTCTAGCCAATGAAATTGAAAACAAGAAATTATCAAACCAATGAAATTAAAAACAAGAAATTGTCTAGCCAATGAAATTGAAAACAAGAAATTGTCTAGCCAATGAAATTGAAAACAAGAAATTGTTTAGCCAATGAAATTGAAAACAAAAAAATTGTTTAGCCAATGAAATTGAAAACAAGAAATTGTTTAGCCAATGAAATTGAAAACAAGAAATTGGTTAGCCAATGAAATTGAAAACAAGAAATTGGTTAGCCAATGAAATTGAAAACAAGAAATTGTCTAGCCAATGAAATTGAAAACAAAAAATTGTCTAGCCAATGAAATTGAAAAAAACGTGTTGCTATTTCAGGAAAAAGATCACTGAGATATAAAAACAACGCGGGAAGAAACCTACAGTAAAATCCACTGAGGCAAGATCGTTATGCGAGGACAGACGTGATAATAAAATTTATGTCGATAGGCAGACAAAGTAAAAAAAAACTTATCCACTTTCACAAAATTCAGATACATTTTCAACAGTCTAAAATTCATAAACGGATTTCATCCATGTCAAATCTTGTGACGAATAAGAAATTTACAATAAAAGTTCTGTCAACTGAAAATAATTTCCACAGATTATTTATCATACAATGATGAAGTTTCTATTTTATTTGTAAAATTCAAATTTACATATCTCAACAGAATTCCTCAAATCCAACGAGTCAGACTCCATAATCTGAGCATCCCAAAAAGACTTTCATCCTCGGAATTGAAATAGACCAAAATTATGTGGTTCTATATCAAAAAAGAATTTTTTACTTGTGAGTCTTGTTCTGTTAACTCAAAAAGGACGAGCGAAATTGTCTTTTGATATAAATCTACATTCATTTGTTATAAGAGATTTTTAAAACTACATGTCAATTTCATATTTTGTTATTGTAACAAACACAACACACTGACACCGACCTAATTTATGGGTTTTGTTTTTTGGGAGTTGGGAGAAGACATATCGTGAACTGTATTTGAAAAAAACATCAAAGTAAGTTATATCTCTTATTCATTAATTTTATACAATACTTTTTTGTGTTCAATGGTGTCAGTGTAAAAGAATGATTCACGCGTTTTGTGATTTGCGCAATGGACTTTACGAAACGACAGGTTGAGACAAAGGTTAAAGTCATGGCCCACCAATAATGAACAAAAACTAGGTTAGAGGAACTACCAAACGAAACACAAGGACAATTTTTCAATAGGAATTATTTGAATGAATGCAAGAAAATTTAAATAAACGCCGGTTGATGAGTTGGTCAGAATTCATCGGACGACTAAACCTTCACGAAACAAAACTGGAAAAGGTCAGACAAGTCATTGCAATGAGTGCACTGATAGTCAAAGGTAAGCAAGACATTGCAATGTGTGCACTGATAGACAAAGGTAAGCAAGACATTGCAATGTGTGCACTGATAGACAAAGGTAAGCAAGACATTGCAATGAGTGCACTGATAGACAAAGGTCAGCAAGACTTTGCAATGAGTGCACTGATAGTCAAATGTCAGCAAGGCATTGCAATGAGTGCACTGATAATCAAAGGTCAACAAGTCATTGCAATGAGTGCACTGATAATCAAAGGTCAGACAAGACATTGCAATGAGTGCACTGATAGTCAAAGGTCAGCAAGGCATTGCAATGAGTGCACTGATAGTCAAAGGTCAGCAAGTCATTGCAATGAGTGCACTGATAGTCAAAGGGCAGCAAGGCATTGCAATGAGTGCACTGATAATCAAAAGTCAGACAAGAAATTACAATGAGTGCACTGATAGTCAAAGGTCAGCAAGGCATTGCAATGAGTGCACTGATAATCAAAGGTCAGACAAGACATTACAATGAGTGCACTGATAGTCAAAGGTCAGCAACGCATTGCAATGAGTGCACTGATAATCAAAGAGCAGCAAGGCATTGCAGTGAGTGCACTGATAATCAAAGGTCAACACGTCATTGCAATAAGTGCACTGATAGTCAAAGATCAGCAAGATATTGCAATGAGTGCACTGATAATCAAAGGTCAACAAGTCATTGCAATGAGTGCACTGATAATCAAAGGTCAGCAAGGCATTCCAATGAGTGCACTGATAATCAAAGGTCAGCAAGACATTGCAATGAGTGCACTGATAGTCAAAAGTCAGCAAGACATTGTAATGAGTGCACTGATAGTCAAAGGTAAGCAAGACATTGCAATGAGTGCACTGATAGTCAAAGGTAAGCAATGCATTGCAATGAGTGCACTGATAGTCAAAGGTCAGCAAGGCATTGCAATGAGTGCACTGATAGTCAAAGGTCAGCTACGCATTGCAATGAGTGCACTGATAATCAAAGGTCAGCAAGACATTGCAATAAGTGCACTGATAGTCAAAGGTCAGCAAGACATTGTAATGAGTGCACTGATAGTCAAAGGTAAGGAAGACATTGCAATGAGTTCACTGATAGTCAAAGGTAAGCAATGCATTGCAATGAGTGCACTGATAGTCAAATGTCAGCAAGGCATTGCAATGAGTGCACTGATAGTCAAATGTCAGCAAGTCATTGCAATGAGTGCACTGATAATCAAAGGTCAGCAAGGCATTCCAATGAGTGCACTGATAATCAAAGGTCAGCAAGACATTGCAATGAGTGCACTGATAGTCAAAGGTCAGCAAGACATTGTAATGAGTGCACTGATAGTCAAAGGTAAGCAAGACATTGCAATGAGTGCACTGATAGTCAAAGGTAAGCAATGCATTGCAATGAGTGCACTGATAGTCAAAGGTCAGCAAGGCATTGCAATGAGTGCACTGATAGTCAAAGGTCAGCAAGGCACTGCAATGAGTGCACTGATAGTCAAAGGTAAGCAAGACATTGCAATGAGTGCACTGATAGTCAAAGGTAAGCAAGGCATGGCAATGAGTGCACTGATAGTCAAAGGTAAGCAAGTCATTGCAATGAGTGCACTGATAGTCAAAGGTCAGCTAGTCATTGCAATGAGTGCACTGATAGTCAAAGGTCAGCAAGTCATTGCAATGAGTGCACTGATAATCAAAGATTAGACAAGACATTACAATGAGTGCACTGATAGTCAAAGGTAAGCAAGGCATGGCAATGAGTGCACTGATAGTCAAAGGTAAGAAAGGCATGGCAATGAGTGCACTGATAGTCAAAGGTAAGCAAGTCATTGTAATGAGTGCACTGATAGTCAAAGGTCAGCAAGACATTGCAATGAGTGCACTGATAGTCAAAAGTCAGCTAGTCATTGCAATGAGTGCACTGATAGTCAAAGGTCAGCAAGTTATTGCAATGAGTGCACTGATAATCAAAGATCAGACAAGGCATTGCAATGAGTGCACTGATAGTCAAAGATCAGCAAGACATTGCAATGAGTGCACTGATAGTCAAAGGTCAGCAAGACATTGCAATGAGTGCACTGATAGTCAAAGGTAAGCAAGACATTGCAATGAGTGCACTGATAGTCAAAGGTAAGCAAGGCATGGCAATGAGTGCACTGATAGTCAAAGGTAAGCAAGTCATTGCAATGAGTGCACTGATAGTCAAAGGTCAGCAAGACATTGCAATGAGTGCACTGATAGTCAAAGGTCAGCTAGTCATTGCAATGAGTGCACTGATAGTCAAAGGTCAGCAAGTCATTGCAATGAGTGCACTGATAATCAAAGATCAGACAAGACATTACAATGAGTGCACTGATAGTCAAAGGTCAGCAAGACATTGCAATGAGTGCACTGAAAGACAAAGGTAAGCAAGACATTGCAATGTGTGCACTGATAGTCAAAGGTCAGCAAGTCATTGCAATGAGTGCACTGATAGTCAAAGGTCAGCAAGACATTGCAATGAGTGCACTGATAGACAAAGGTAAGCAAGACATTGCCATGAGTGCACTGATAGTCAAAGGTCAGCAAGTCATAGCAATGAGTGCACTGATAGTCAAAGGTCAGCAAGTCATTGCAATGAGTGCACTGATAGTCAAAGGTCAGCAAGACATTGCAATGAGTGCACTGATAGTCAAATGTCAGCAAGACATTGCAATGAGTGCACTGATAGTCAAAGGTCAGCAAGACATTGCAATGAGTGCACTGATAGTCAAAGGTCAGCAAGTCATTGCAATGAGTGCACTGATAATCAAAGGTCAGACAAGACATTGCAATGAGTGCACTGATAGTCAAAGGTCAGCAAAACATTGCAATGAGTGTACTGATAGTCAAAGGTCAGCAAGTCATTGCAATGAGTGCACTGATAATCAAAGGTCAGACAAGACATTACAATGAGTGCACTGATAGTCAAAGGTCAGCAAGACATTGCAATGAGTGCACTGATAGACAAAGGTAAGCAAGACATTGCAATGAGTGCACTGATAGACAAAGGTAAGCAAGACATTGCAATGAGTGCACTGATAATCAAAGGTCAGCAAGACATTGCAATGAGTGCACTGATAATCAAAGGTCAACACGTCATTGCAATGAGTGCACTGATAGTCAAAGGTCAGCAAGACATTGCAATGAGTGCACTGATAGTCAAAGGTCAGCAAGTCATTGCAATGAGTGCACTGATAGTCAAAGGTCAGCAAGACATTGCAATGAGTGCACTGATAGTCAAAGGTCAGCAAGACATTGCAATGAGTGCACTGATAGCCAAAGGTCAGCAAGACATTGCAATGAGGGCACTGATAGTCAAAGGTCAGCAAGACATTGCAATGAGTGCACTGATAGTCAAAGGTCAGCAAGACATTGCAATGAGTGCACTGATAGACAAAGGTAAGCAAGACATTGCAATGAGTGCACTGATAGTCAAAGGTCAGCGAGTCATTTCAATGAGTGCACTGATAGTCAAAGGTCAGCAAGTCATTGCAATGAGTGCACTGATAGTCAAAGGTCAGCAAGGCACTGCAATGAGTGCACTGATAGTCAAAGGTAAGCAAGACATTGCAATGAGTGCACTGATAGTCAAAGGTAAGCAAGGCATGGCAATGAGTGCACTGATAGTCAAAGGTAAGCAAGTCATTGCAATGAGTGCACTGATAGTCAAAGGTCAGCTAGTCATTGCAATGAGTGCACTGATAGTCAAAGGTCAGCAAGTCATTGCAATGAGTGCACTGATAATCAAAGATTAGACAAGACATTACAATGAGTGCACTGATAGTCAAAGGTAAGCAAGGCATGGCAATGAGTGCACTGATAGTCAAAGGTAAGAAAGGCATGGCAATGAGTGCACTGATAGTCAAAGGTAAGCAAGTCATTGTAATGAGTGCACTGATAGTCAAAGGTCAGCAAGACATTGCAATGAGTGCACTGATAGTCAAAAGTCAGCTAGTCATTGCAATGAGTGCACTGATAGTCAAAGGTCAGCAAGTTATTGCAATGAGTGCACTGATAATCAAAGATCAGACAAGGCATTGCAATGAGTGCACTGATAGTCAAAGATCAGCAAGACATTGCAATGAGTGCACTGATAGTCAAAGGTCAGCAAGACATTGCAATGAGTGCACTGATAGTCAAAGGTAAGCAAGACATTGCAATGAGTGCACTGATAGTCAAAGGTAAGCAAGGCATGGCAATGAGTGCACTGATAGTCAAAGGTAAGCAAGTCATTGCAATGAGTGCACTGATAGTCAAAGGTCAGCAAGACATTGCAATGAGTGCACTGATAGTCAAAGGTCAGCTAGTCATTGCAATGAGTGCACTGATAGTCAAAGGTCAGCAAGTCATTGCAATGAGTGCACTGATAATCAAAGATCAGACAAGACATTACAATGAGTGCACTGATAGTCAAAGGTCAGCAAGACATTGCAATGAGTGCACTGAAAGACAAAGGTAAGCAAGACATTGCAATGTGTGCACTGATAGTCAAAGGTCAGCAAGTCATTGCAATGAGTGCACTGATAGTCAAAGGTCAGCAAGACATTGCAATGAGTGCACTGATAGACAAAGGTAAGCAAGACATTGCCATGAGTGCACTGATAGTCAAAGGTCAGCAAGTCATAGCAATGAGTGCACTGATAGTCAAAGGTCAGCAAGTCATTGCAATGAGTGCACTGATAGTCAAAGGTCAGCAAGACATTGCAATGAGTGCACTGATAGTCAAATGTCAGCAAGACATTGCAATGAGTGCACTGATAGTCAAAGGTCAGCAAGACATTGCAATGAGTGCACTGATAGTCAAAGGTCAGCAAGTCATTGCAATGAGTGCACTGATAATCAAAGGTCAGACAAGACATTGCAATGAGTGCACTGATAGTCAAAGGTCAGCAAAACATTGCAATGAGTGTACTGATAGTCAAAGGTCAGCAAGTCATTGCAATGAGTGCACTGATAATCAAAGGTCAGACAAGACATTACAATGAGTGCACTGATAGTCAAAGGTCAGCAAGACATTGCAATGAGTGCACTGATAGACAAAGGTAAGCAAGACATTGCAATGAGTGCACTGATAGACAAAGGTAAGCAAGACATTGCAATGAGTGCACTGATAATCAAAGGTCAGCAAGACATTGCAATGAGTGCACTGATAATCAAAGGTCAACACGTCATTGCAATGAGTGCACTGATAGTCAAAGGTCAGCAAGACATTGCAATGAGTGCACTGATAGTCAAAGGTCAGCAAGACATTGCAATGAGTGCACTGATAATCAAAGGTCAGCAAGACATTGCAATGAGTGCACTGATAATCAAAGGTCAACACGTCATTGCAATGAGTGCACTGATAGTCAAAGGTCAGCAAGACATTGCAATGAGTGCACTGATAGTCAAAGGTCAGCAAGACATTGCAATGAGTGCACTGATAGTCAAAGGTCAGCAAGACATTGCAATGAGTGCACTGATAGACAAAGGTAAGCAAGACATTGCAATGAGTGCACTGATAGACAAAGGTAAGCAAGACATTGCAATGAGTGCACTGATAATCAAAGGTCAGCAAGACATTGCAATGAGTGCACTGATAATCAAAGGTCAACACGTCATTGCAATGAGTGCACTGATAGTCAAAGGTCAGCAAGACATTGCAATGAGTGCACTGATAGTCAAAGGTCAGCAAGACATTGCAATGAGTGCACTGATAATCAAAGGTCAGCAAGACATTGCAATGAGTGCACTGATAATCAAAGGTCAACACGTCATTGCAATGAGTGCACTGATAGTCAAAGGTCAGCAAGACATTGCAATGAGTGCACTGATAGTCAAAGGTCAGCAAGACATTGCAATGAGTGCACTGATAGTCAAAGGTCAGCAAGACATTGCAATGAGTGCACTGATAGTCAAAGGTCAGCAAGTCATTGCAATGAGTGCACTGATAGTCAAAGGTCAGCAAGACATTGCAATGAGTGCACTGATAGTCAAAGGTCAGCAAGACATTGCAATGAGTGCACTGATAGCCAAAGGTCAGCAAGACATTGCAATGAGGGCACTGATAGTCAAAGGTCAGCAAGACATTGCAATGAGTGCACTGATAGTCAAAGGTCAGCAAGACATTGCAATGAGTGCACTGATAGACAAAGGTAAGCAAGACATTGCAATGAGTGCACTGATAGTCAAAGGTCAGCGAGTCATTTCAATGAGTGCACTGATAGTCAAAGGTCAGCAAGTCATTGCAATGAGTGCACTGATAGTCAAAGGTCAGCAAGACATTGCAATGAGTGCACTGATAGTCAAAGGTCAGCAAGTCATTGCAATGAGTGCACGTATAGTCCAAGGTCAGCGAGTCATTGCAATGAGTGCACTGATAGTCAAAGGTCAGATAAGTCATTGCAATGAGTGCACTGATAGTTAAAGGTCAGCAATTCATTGCAATGAGTGCACTGATAGTCAAAGGTCAGCAAGTCATTGCAATGAGTGCACTGATAGTCAAAGGTCAGCAAGACATTGCAATGAGTGCACTGATAGTCAAAGGTCAGCAAGTCATTGCAATGAGTGCACTGATAGTCAAAGGTCAGCAAGTCATTGCAATGAGTGCACTGATAGTCAAAGGTCAGCAAGACATTGCATTGAGTGCACTGATAGTCAAAGGTCAGCAAGTAATTGCAATGAGTGCACTGATAGTCAAAGGTAAGCAAGTCATTGCAATGAGTGCACTGATAGTCAAAGGTCAACAAGACATTGCAATGAGTGCACTGATAGTCAAAGGTCAGCAAGTAATTGCAATGAGTGCACTGATAGTCAAAGGTCAGCAAGACATTGCAATGAGTGCACTGATAGTCAAAGGTCAACAAGACATTGCAATGAGTGCACTGATAGTCAAAGGGAATAAACTGAGTTCAAAAGCGAATATTAAAAACTGCGCAGTAAAACAAATGTATCAAAAAGAAATGAAATTGCGCACTGAAAATTAGATTCAAATCGAAAGAAGGAAAAAAAAGGAATCCAAAGAGGGAAGTTACAATTAGTCACAAGTAAAGAGAGGGAGAAAGAGGCTGGCCGATCCGAAAAAGAATAGGAGGAGATAAATGAGTTAGCGATTCATATATAAGGCATGTGTCGAGCGGTTTAGAGAGTTTGACTTGGAAACGGAGCAAGCTAGTTATCCCGTTGAGAATAACCCCCTAACGAACTCTAAAATCTTTGTTGTAAACTCTGAAATTAGTTCCCCAAGAAAGGTACAGTTTTGTCGACAAGAGTTAATCGTCGCGCGTTTTTCTCCTGTTCCATATTTGAATAATGTTTTTCAAATATCAGTTATATTTCATAATGTGATTAATGTAAATGATTGTCTATATAAAAACTTTAGAATGTATTTTCCGTCATGTATCTAAAGAAACTCTTGTGTGTACATAGCTTTTCATATTTCTTTTTGGGGAGGGGGATTTAAAAATTTTAAAAAATACTCATATTTTGGATTCAGTAAAATATCAAGAAATTATTCAATTTAATAAGATTTTCAGATTCCTTGTAATTTTCGTCCTGATTGATTTAGTTTTGTTCGATTACATCCAACTATTTTCGGTTGATTTACTTTCGTAAAGATCGAACACTTACAATATTTTTTATTGATTAGAATTAAAAGATTCATCTGCACGTTGTTGAAGTATCACCAATTAATTAGTGTCACTTTAGTCTGCTGATCAGGTACGGTTGATTCTTTTTATCATTTTTACTAGAA
Source organism: Sepiola atlantica (assembly GCA_963556195.1). Lineage (NCBI taxonomy): Eukaryota > Metazoa > Mollusca > Cephalopoda > Sepiida > Sepiolidae > Sepiola > Sepiola atlantica. The sequence goes on along the minus strand of OY744549.1, from coordinate 30,893,487 downwards.
TACAGCTGATTTATGTTCTGCAAATAATTAATAACAATAAAAAATAATAAAAGTTAAAACATCAATTGTAAAAAAAGGACCAGAAACATTTAATTGCATGAAAAAAAAACTTAATGTTTGAATATGACATTTTCAATAAAACTATTATTTACAGTTCATTCAGATGTACTAGTTATTTTTCTGCCACCAAATGTTGGCTGGATTGTACTCTTAAGAAAAGTGTATGTAATGTAACGGATTATGACGATTAATTACAAAAAGAACTCCCGTCATTCCCAAGTATTAACAATGGCAAAGTAATAAAAAAAAATAGTTCTTATCAATTATCAATGAAAATGAGGGAACAAACAAATATTAAAATTCAAAGATATTTTACGAGAAGATATAAAAATAATTTACGTTTTGATATTAAAAATAATATCGGCGCTTCTGCTGTTTCACAGTAAAATGCTAAAAAAATAGCTAAACAAATGTATAAACTTTGTTCTGTACTTTCATGGTAGCTTAATAGACCAAAAATTACGCAAATCAATCCAGTATTTATTAATTTGAAAATAAAAAAAATATGTTTGTCGGTAATCGTCATCTTGTATCTTTCAATCTAAAAAAACGAGTTATCTCCCTTCCCTAAACTGGTTACAAAATGTCTAACGATATGTAAAATCGTTTTTTTCTTTTTTTTCTTATAATTTCATAAATACTGGATGAATTTGCATAATTTTTCGGTAAAACTGCATAACACTGACCCCCTGACTGTGCGCATGCGCCAAAAAAATAAACGGAAGCGTTAATAGAATTCCTAATCAATGGGAGTATATCTGTGAATATTTGCTTAGAAAAGAACACAAATATATATTTTACTGCATTAGTGAATAAAATCCACAATTTGTATCCAGTTTAAATTTAGGTGTTTTTTTGTTTTTTTTATTGATAGACTTTTAATTTTTGCGCTTCCGTTTGTTGGCGCATGCGCACAGCCAGGGGGCAGTGTTATGTAGTTTTACCGATTGTTATGTACAATCTTATTTTCAGCTAACATGTAAGTACATAACAAAGTTTATACATTTCTTTAAGTATTTTAATGTCACTGTGAAACAGCAGATGCACCATAATATCTTCTTTTTCTTTCCAATGATATATGCGTTTTAAAGAAAGAAATTATTTTTCGATTTGTAAATTAAAAAAATAATTTTATGCTTAATCAGTTTCTTACAAACAAACCATGAAATGATTAAATTCTAAATAGCCACTCTGAAATAAAAACAAAGGATTTTGAGGACGAAATTACCTCCCTTGATTGCGCACTTTTGGAAACCATCAGTGAAGGCGATTCATCCGGAAGTCAAGACATTTCTATAAGGTAATTATTGCATGAAAAATACGTATCAATTGTTGTTGTATTGTTTTACATGTTTTAAACAGTCTATAAATGATGATTTTATTTTAATAAAATCTGTTGTGTTTGACGGACAGACGTCAATAAGACGTGAACAGGAATTAAAAGGTTTAAACAAAGAAATGACCCCCTCCTTCTCCCCCGTTTGTTTTTTTTTTATATCCAGGCCATACCGACCATAGAGTTAAACATTACAAACTAACCTTTTAAAAATTAGTATTTCACATGGAAATTTCCAAGGAATGGATTTACTTAGGTTAATTTATCCAGTGTTGGGGTTAATAAATGGCATGCTTTCATCCTGATCGCCACTCAGGACTTAACTTGAGTCACTACTATCCGAGACTTTGGGTTAGTTTTGGAGTTCCTGTTTACTTGTCTCTCAGCGAACGAAAAAGGGGGGAAGGTTAGACCAAAGTTGTTGTTTTTGTTTATGTGGAAGATATCTAATCCCCCAAAATAGGACAAATATATAAATTGGCCAGTCAAGTAGGATTTCCTCTCTTCTGACTGAAGACAAACAGATACAACACTTTGATCGCATCAAGAAGGCACATAACGAAAGTCTGTTTGGTGGTAATGGGCGTCATGTAGTTAGTTATTTATTTATTTATTATTATTATTATTATTATTATTATTATTATTATTATTATTATTATTATTATTATTATTATTATTATGTGGTTTTATTGTTATTATTATTATTATTACTTTTTTACTCTTGTATTTGATGCTTGCGTTAATCAGTTTTATTATTATTATGTAGTTTGATTATTATTATGATGATGATGTATGTGGTTTTATTATTTTAACTTTTTTACTCTCGTATTTGATGCTTGCGTTAATCAGTTTTATTATTAATATGATGATGATGATGTATGTAGTTTTATTGTTATTATTATTATCATTAGTATGTAGTTTTATTATTATTATTATTATTATTATTATTATTATCATTAGTATGTAGTTTTATTGTTATTATTATTATCATTAGTATGTAGTTTTATTATTATTATTATCATTAGTATGTAGTTTTATTATTATTATTATGCTGTATGTAGTTTTATTGTTATTATTATTATTCTTATTATCATTACTTTTTTACTCTCGTATTTGATGCGTTAATCAGTATTTATTATTATAATGTTTAAGAATGCAGGCGGAAGCGAAAAACTACTAATAAATACTGGTTGCTATTGAATTACTAGATTTATCACGGTGCGATTTCACTTGGATACCATGAAGTTAAATCTTAGCCTTTTCATGCTCAGAGAATCCTCCTCCTCATAATTAGAAGACAAATTTATTAAATAAATTTATTTTTGTAATCGATTAAATTTTGTTCAATCGCATCCAAGTTTTTGTTTTATAAGAAGCAATCAAGTTGTAATATGCGTGTTGCTAAAAAAAGTCTTACGGTGAAGTTTGAGTGAGAAGTTGGTTTATCCAGCAGTCAAGTTGAACAAGAAGACGGTCATTACAATAAGGTAAATATTGTATGAAAAATACGTCTCCGTTAATGTTAAGTATTGTTTTTAATGTAAAAGAAAAGTCGGTAAATAATGATTTTATTTTAAAAAGAAATATTTAATAAGATTTGAATCGGAATAAAAGGGTTGATCTAAAATAACCTTTGTTTGTTTTTACCTATTCATGTCACTCGCGTTTGAAGCCAATGTGAATAACCTTTTGCAATGAAAATAAATTTTAAAATTCATTTCAAGAATCACAAGTCGCAAGATTAATTGTTTTTATTTATCTTTTCTGTAAATCGTGACAAAAACAGAAATTGATTCATGAGCATGTACTTGTACTCTTCCATAAAGAAAAAAGTAAATGAAAATTGTTTTCATTCAAGTAAAAAAAAATAATTAAGGTTTATCGACCGTTGCGTCCCTTCAAAAATCGCCATTTTATTTTAAAATGTTCTTTTCATTAATAACTGATTTACTATCAAAGAAAATTTGGTGTTTTTTCACACCAATCGTAGTTTAACCCCCCCCCCCTCTTCAAAATCAGATTACACTTTTTTTGTGATTACATGTAAGATAGGAATGATTTTTTGTAATATCTTAGAGTGAGGAATCACTTTCCTATATACATTTTATAAAAAATGAGCCCCCTTCCGGGCCATTTAACAGTAAATAGAGATGTGTAACAAAATGTTTTTTAATGTTTTGGAGAGAAATCCGAATTTGTGCGAAATGGAAGTGTGAGTTTACTAAGGTGTATTTTTTGGACGGGGGGGGGGGGGGGCTGCATACCTCTTCCCCCACCCCACTTTCGAGCACCGCCTAAAAGATACCCAAATGAACCCAGATCACACTCGTTTGCCCATGAAACAGACACTGGTGTATGTCCCAACCTTAATTGTATAGCCTCTACGGATCTGCTTAAAAAAATGTTTCGTTAATCTTAAGGGGGGAAAAAAACACTGAAAACATTTTCACACAGAAAACTCAAAACTTCTTTTTGTTAACCTAAAAAAACAACATTTCTCTCTCTTATGTGGAAAGAAAAAAATACTTTGCGTTAAATAAATTGAAAAAAAAAACAACTTTACTTTTTATATCTAAATAATCATAAACCAACCGAAAAAGAAACAACATTAAACAAGAACTAAGCATCACTTTTTTGCGTTAAATAATTTCTCATTAAAAAGCCCCCTCCCCCTTTTTTTTGGAACTAACGATCCCATCAAAAAACTTACTTGACCAACATTTTCCGATCCTGCACAGGTCTCCACCCCTAATATTTTCTACACTATTTTTTATTTTACATTAAAACATTGAATATTATTTTAACACATTATTTTATTGTACCCCCCTCCAAATATTAGCTTAGTTAACCCACACTCGCTTCCATCTACCACAAATATTTATTTCCCTCTAAAATATTGAAAACAAAAGTAGGTTACATGCCTCATATTGACCAAAAATTGGCTCAGAAGTGGGTGCTCATTTTTCATTGTGGTCATGCCTTTGCTCCTCATCCTCTGGAAATGCCTCCACAAGAAAAAAAACCCAAATAAACCCAGATCGCACTCGTTTGACTATGAAACAGAAACTTACCCCCACCACCACACACACCTTAATTATATAAAAAAATGTGGGCCAAGCATCCCCTACCTAAAAATTCATTCATTAAACTAAAAGAAAAAAAAACACTGAAAACATTTTCACGAAAAAAACTCAAAGCTTCTTTTTGTTAAGCTAAAAGAAAAAAAACATTTTCATTTTCTGTCTAAAAAAAACCCTTCTTTGCGTTTAATATATTGGGAAATAACCTTCTATTTTATATCCAAATAACAAAACAAAAACTTCTTTGCGTTTAATACATTGGAAAATAACCTTCTATTTTATATCCAAATAACAAAAAAAAACCTTCTTTGGGTTTAATACATTGGAAAATAACCTTTTATTTTATATCCAAATAACAAAAAACCTTTTTTGCATTTACTACATTGGAAAATAAATATTTAATATAATCAGATCATTCGAAGACAAAGAAAGATGCAGGTTGTCTTCAATGGTCGTACATCTAAACAACATGACATTAAATTAGGTTAGTCTCAGGGGTCGATCATATGACCTTTATTATTCCTGCTTATCATTAACGAACACCCTGATTGTGTTTGAGATGGGTATATTGGCTGATTATACCATGCTCTATTCTCGACATGTGATCAAAACGAATGTTGACAAATACAAAATAATGGCTGAATATTTAGAAAATTTCCTCCGTTCTATCGGTAAATGTAATTACAAATTGATTGTAATACTGGTTGCTACTAAGACAACGCTCTTTTCCTTTAACAGTTATGAGAAACCTTTTTAACCACAGATTGTCATAGCTAAGAGCACCCTACATGAGAGTTCATCATTTAATCTTCTCGGCTTAACAGGTAACATGAATTTGAACGAATAGAAAATATTACAAAGGCTTTTACGAGAAACGTGGGCTCCTTCTAGCATGCTAGTAAATTTTGCACACCTGCCAGTATCCTATATCTACAAAGCCACCATTCACCATGCAGAAAGTATAGTTGTCACATTTGGGCTTTTTATTTTATATCCAAATAACAAAAAAAAACCTTCTTTGCGTTTAATACATTGGAAAATAACCTTCTATTTTATATCCAAATAACAAAAAAACAACCAAAAAAGAAACATTAAACAATACAACACAAGAAAACAAACAACACAAGAAAAATCAACAAATTGTTCTTTAAATAAATTCTTGCTTACCCTTTTAAAATAGTTTGTATTGAAAACATTTTTAAATAATTTATTTTTAAAATAGTCTAATACTTATTTTATAAATAAAAATGTGACAAAATTTAAATATATTAAACATCAAAGTAATAACGTTTGTAATACACAATATTCCCAAGGAATTGTTTTTTATTCGACTGGATGACTGATTTCCACATATTCAAATAGTGAAATTAAAAATCCTCCCCCTTAAATCCGACTAAAAATGACGTGGGACTGTTTTCTGATAAACACAACTTGTCGGTTTCTGATTTCAAGGCCGGAAGCTGTTATAAAGTCGACTGTTTCTTACGGATAGATTAAGCTGATTTTTCTTTTTATCTGACAAACTTTTCTTGTATTTCCTTTATGTATTATAGCCAAGATTTTAATAAACTCATTGTGAGATATTCATTTATGTTTTTTTCCTTGTGCCATTTTAACCTACTTCTTTACTTTTGCCATTTTACTGGTGCTGCTTCTGCCTAAATTACGTGGAATTACTGCCTGCTATTTAAAACATAATGAAAAATAAACGTATTACGAGATTTCAAGGAAATTTCACTATTTATCAAAGAATATTATATATATATATATATATATATATATATATATATATATATATATCTTGGATTTAGTTAGTTTGTCTGGGAATTTAAACTGCATTTTACTTTTTTTTTTTCTTCTTTTTTTTTAATGACTCAAAGCTTCTTTAGACTATATATTGGGTATTTAGATCTGTATGGCTAGGTTTCCCTCCTCTTATCTAATTACTTTTCTGGTACCAAAGGCACTTAAGCTTTTTTTTTTTTTTTAATGCAACTTTGATTCCTATATAATTTTATTGCTAGCTATCATATTGCAGAATGGTTCTTGGATATAGTGTTTAGATAGTATTAGTATTATTTTTATATTTTTATTATTGTTATAATTAATGTTATTTGATATGCAAATTACTATATCATACGGTAGTCTTAAGGGTAATATATTATTATTATAATTTTATCATTATTATTATTTTTTATGTATATATTAGTGATATTTTGAGCCGAATTATTTCGACACTTGATTATTGGGGAAATGGTCGTATAGTCAGTACCATTGGAGAGCCATGAATATTATAACTGTCCTGTTTTTAAATCTCCGAAACAGTTACATGGTAAACAGCTGATGATTCCCGTGTTAATATTAGACGCTTAAGGTCTCCTGTTTTTGTTTCACTCTTAGATAATTAACTCCCCTTTTTTATTTTTATTTTATTTATTTATTTTTTTTTTTTATTTTACTTATATTTTTTTCATTTATTAATTTTTCAAACGAATGTTAAGTCTGCAATATCTTGGATTTAGTTAGTTTGTCTGGGAATTTAAACTGCATTTTACTTTTCTTTTTTTCTTTTTTTTAATGACTCAAAGCTTCTTTAGACTATATATTGGGTATTTAGATCTGTATGGCTAGGTTTCCTTCCTCTTATCTAATTACTTTTCTGGTACCAAAGGCACTTAAGCTTTATTTTTTATTTATTTTTTAATGCAACTTTGATTCCTATATAATTTTATTGCTAGCTACCATATTGCAGAATGGTTCTTGGATATAGTGTTTAGATAGTATTATTATTATTTTTATATTTTTATTATTGTAACAATTAATGTTATTTGATATGCAAATTACTATATCATACGGTAGTCTTAAGGGTAATATATTATTATTTTATCATTATTATTATTTTTTATGTATAGATTAGTGATATTTTGAGCTGAATTATTTCGACACTTGATTATTGGGGAAATGGTCATTTTACTTTTCTTTTTTTTTTTTAAATTTTGTTTTTAATGACTCAAAGCTTCTTTAGACTATATATATATATATATATATATATATATATATATATATATATATATATAAGCTACTATTAATCTGCACCACTGAAGTATCTTTTCATGACTTCAAGGGAGACATTAACACTCAAATTGATGGAGTTTCAATGGGTTATGTTCTCGGTCCGATTCTTAGGGAATTCTATATGTAAAACCTAGAAAACAATATATTACATTATATATTTAGAAAGGATGCATTAGTAAACATGGATTTTTTATTACTTCTAATTCGACAACACAATTTTTTTTTCTTTGCATTTTGTAAAAAAGCAAAAAAACAGTTATTTATTTAAAAAAAACTTATTATAGTCATTTAATTTGGCCTTCAAACCTGTTGCAAATTACTTGTTCGGAAAATAACTTTTGAACAAGATGAAACCGACTTTTACCGACGCATAAAATATGTAAATCGACTAAAAGAAGCCGAATGAAAGCGAATCAGCATTAAAATAAAAACGGGGCGGTTTTTAATATGAATAATAGTTAAAGAAAAACACTCAATTTATATCGTTTTTGATGGGGAAAATAAATGAAATATTTTTCTTTTAAAAAAAACTTTAAAAGACATTGTTTTTCACTGAATTATCTTTTTAATGAATAAACCAAAGATTGTACAGAAAATGATAAAGGAAAACGCTTTTTACATATATTTAATTTTTTGGGGTACTGGTACAGCTTTAGGATCTGAAAAAATGTAGGGTTAAAAAGTAAACAGAATGGTTAAAAGCTGTACCAGTTTAATAATGTTTCTTTTAATTATCGTCAGCCTGCAAGTTTTTAAGAATGCTTATAAAACAAGCAAAGGGGTGCATCCTTGCGTTGATGAAACATGAGTTTGAGCTTTGTTGAAAGATTAGAGGGAGAAAGTAGTTGTTGACGCACAAGCCCAAATGTGACAACTATACTTTCTGCATTGCGAATGGTGGCTTTGTAGATATAGGATACTGGCAGGTATGCACAATTTACTAGCATGCTAGAAGGAGCCCACGTTTCTCGTAAAAGCCTTTGTAATATTTTCTATTTGTTCAAATTCATGTTCACTGTTAGGCCGAGGAGATTAAAAGATAAAGTCTCGTGTAGGGTGCTCTAAGCTATGACAATCTGTGGTTAAAAAGGTTTCTCATAACTGTTAAAAGAGAATAGCGTTGTCTTAGTAGTAACCAGTATTACAATCAATTTGTAATTACATTTACCGACAGAGCGGAGGAAATTTTCTAAATATTCAGCCATTATTTTGTATATGTCAACATTCGTTTTGATCACATGTCGAGAATAGAGCATGGTATAATCAGCCAATATACCCATCTCAAACACAATCAGGGTGTTCGTTAATGATAAGCAGGAATAATAAAGGTCATATGATCGACTCCTGGGGCTAACCTAATTTAATGTCATGTTGTTTAGATGTACGGCCATTGAAGACAACCTGAATCTTTCTTTGTCTTCGAATTATCTGATTATATTAAATATTTGTTTACTAATACTGTACGGATAACTTTCATAAGAAGACCAGCATTCCAAGCATTGTCAACCGTTTTAGATATATCAAGCGCTACTGCCCTAGATTCATCTGCCTTGTCAACTGAATCGTCTATGTATTTAGAGATGACCATTAGGATGTCTGCAGTAGAACGGGATTACCTCAATCCATCCTGTTGATCAAAATAAAGTTTAGCATTAACAAGATGGTAAATTATCACTAGATTGATTGAAGATTCAAATCAATTAGCAAATAGTGAGTTATATGGCTATAATTATGCCTGCCAATTCTTTCCCAGGAATCTTTAAACATTAGTAACACAGAGGCAATAATTCGAATATCAGGTAAGCCAGATTCATCAAAGCATTTTTTGGAGAGGACATGGTCCAGCTACTGATGAGAAACTAAATTTGAACTGAAACATGACATTATATAACCAGTTTTTGACCTTTTCAGGGATATACTAACTAAACATGTTCTGTTATTTTTTCACCCAACTTCGACATTTTAAAATATTTATTACAGTTCGTATCACTGTTATGCATGGCACAGTCGATCCTATGTCGTTTATATCATGAGAGATGGGCTTTGCCTATTACAATTGGCTGTAGCAGGGACTTTGTATGTGCGTCATCAAACATCTGAATCATTCGTAATGGTAATAACTTGTTTTCAATGACACCTGACTGACTTTTAAAGCATAGTTACTTTCTTTGTCATTTACTAAATGATGAGAAACCAGTGAAATAAATCACACTAACCATTTTGTACACGTGTGTGTATAACCGAAGTTCTTAAGCTTTACTTAAAAATTCAGTTAATTTCAAAATTCTACACCAGTTATACATATGAAATATAATTTTATCAGACTCGAAATCCAAAAGCCAGTCTTATTAAATTTTTCGTCTTGCAAAACACATTTTCATAAAAAAATTGAATCATTTTTTTTCAAATTAAATTTTAAAATTTTTTATCAAAAATCACTGTGCAAAAGATTTATTTATTACTGTTATTTTAAAACTATATTTTTTCAAATTTAATTTTAATGTGTTTCACAACGATTGAGGTATTTTCACGGTTAAATTATATTTATTCAAAGACATTAATCATATTTCGAATATATGGTTGTATTTACTTGTTTAACTTGCAGACGTGAAAGCAATGTTTAACCACTTGGATGTTTCCATTTTCGTCTGACAATATTTGATCTAAAAGTTTTAAATATTCCACTAAATGTTGTTGATTGAAGAACGATATGACTGATACATCTTCTGCTTGTAATATTTAGAATGTCTTTATTGCTTCTTCAAATAACGTTTCATTCTATTTAAGTTTATTCTAAATCATATTCAAATATATAATCTTGTCTGGTACAATTAAATATATAACATAATGAAATATCTTATGACAGGCGAAACCGATTAATGGTTTTCTTTTGGTAATGTTTTATGGCATATCAACTCTTCGTTCGTGGGTAATTTTGGTATTATTATATATTCTCCAATTTCTTAGTAATTTCAAATATATATATAGAATAATTTGCTGAACTAATTCTCGCATAGCAGATATGTTTGTAAATCTCCTGGCCTTATCAGGCGAGTAAGATACTGGTGCTCAGCCACATTTTCATATTCATATATTTTTGATTATTTAAAATCATAAAAGAGCAATGGCAAATAACTGCTGGATTTATTACCTGTTTTTAGAAACATAAGTCGAACACTTTCTCAAACAATAAACAATTGATGTTTCTTAAATGTTATTCAAAATAACTTATTTCTTTTTAAACCATAAAAATTGTGAAAATTATAAAAACAAAAGATTTACGTTTTGGATCACATTAATAAAGGTTTTTTGGATGTTTAGTGCCATATTATGTAAAAAGGAAACTTATTTATGTTATTAATTGATAAGTATTGAAACAAATACCCGAATTATCTTTTAAACTTAATGAATAATAAATGTGGCAACTTCTTAATAAATTGGGACATAACTTCAATGTTGAATTTTTACCCACATATTACTAATTTGGTAATTTAATAATAACCGTTTCTTCATCTGCTCAACATCTTAAATTCATTTTTTTTATAAAAATTATTATTTTTCTTGAAATGTGTACTTTAAATGTTCATATTCGTAGAAACTCCAACAACCACATAAAATAATGTATCATGAGATTTGAATGGATTTACGTTCCTTTATCTTTTAAAAAAAATTATAATTTAATTTTATTTTCATATTTGCAGAATATCCAGCATTCATAAGAATACAAGTTCGTTACTAATGCACTCATGTTTCCATTAGAAAAAGCAATATTTCAGGTAATTAAAATACTTAAAGAGAAACACATACTGCTAACGTCGAAAACAATTATTATAGCTTCATTAAAAGTTGCAGAATTGGGCAGTTTTATAGAAAAACCTATTAAAATATTTAGAAAATGATCCATATTGACTGAATTCTGAAAATCTCTATACCATATGTTATTTGTTAATTTTTAAAAGCATTTTAACAATATGGTCATTTCATAAATAACATTGTATAAAATTTGGCATTTCATAAGTTACATTGCATATAATTTGGCATTTCATAAATAACATGGTATATAATTTGGCATTTCATAAATAACATGGTATATAATTTGGCATTTCATAAGTCACATTGTATATAATTTGGCATTTCATAAGTTACATTGTATATAATTTGCCATTTCATAAATAACATGGTATATAATTTGGCCATTTCATAAATAACATGGTTATATACTTTGGTCATTTCATAAATAACATTGTATATAATTTGGCATTTCATAAGTTACATTGTATATAATTTCGCCATTTCATAAATAACATGGTATATAATTTGGCCATTTCATAAATAACATGGTATATAATTTGGCATTTCATAAGTCACATTGTATATAATTTGGCATTTCATAAGTTACATTGTATATAATTTGCCATTTCATAAATAACATGGTATATAATTTGGCCATTTCATAAATAACATGGTTATATACTTTGGTCATTTCATAAATAACATTGTATATAATTTGGCATTTCATAAGTTACATTGTATATAATTTCGCCATTTCATAAATAACATGGTATATAATTTGGCCATTTCATAAATAACATGGTATATAATTTGGCATTTCATAAGTCACATTGTATATAATTTGGCATTTCATAAGTTACATTGCATATAATTTGCCATTTCATAAATAACATGGTATATAATTTGGCATTTCATAAATAACATGGTATATAATTTGGCATTTCATAAGTCACATTGTATATAATTTGGCATTTCATAAGTTACATTGTATATAATTTGCCATTTCATAAATAACATGGTATATACTTTGGCCATTTCATAAATAACATGGTATATAATTTGGACATTTCATTAAAAAAATTGTATATACTTTGGCTATTTCATAAATATATATACAATGTTAGTATATAATTTGCCATTTAATAAAATAACATGTCTATTTCATAACATTTTACATAATTTACCTATTTCCTTAATCACAGTACATAATTTGCAACACATGTCCTCATTATATTATAAATTTAATCAATAATGAATTTAGTGACGTCTTCATAAAATTTTACATATTTTCGCCATTTCGTAAATAACATTGTACACAATCTGGACATTTCATAAGTAATATTTTATATAATTTCGCAATTTCATGAATAATATTTCATATAATTTAGACATTTTATAAATCAGAGTGTACATGATTTGGCCATTTCATGAATAATATTTCATATAATTTAGACATTTTATAAATCAGAGTGTAAATGATTTGGCCATTTCATAAACAACCGTGTGTACATCTTAAAAATAAATTTGTTTGCAGAAATATTGTAAAAAATCAACATTTCTTTTAAGTGTCTTAAGTTTTTTATATTTGCAGAAACTCAACTATCTAAATAAAAAAACAATGCATTATTAGATTTTTATTGATATACATTCCTTGATCTTTTTTTTTTATATTTCTTTTAATTTCTTTTCATATTTTCAGAATATCCATCATTTGAATTGATCTTCATGGAAAAACAAATTTGGATTTGAATTGATCTTCATTGCGTTGGTCACTTCAAATATTGAAATGTCTTAGAAAAATATATTTTAAATTCTTGATGCTATTGGCCAGACCTAAAAGCATAAAACCAGATAAATCATACCCTTGCATTATTTTTTCTTTCATCAAATAAGACTTTGTTATAATATATTGGAGAGCCATTTTCTTGTATATTGTATATGTATTTCTTCTTTTCTTTCTTATTAAATAGAGTCGTAGCATGAATACTTACCGCAAATCTGATGTACAATCCAAATGCAATCATGGGCCCTAAGATTTCAGGTATCGAACATACTTAAAAAGAAACACATACTACTAATGTCGGGAAGGTAAATTATTGCTTGTTTATGAGCTGCGAAATTGATCAGTTTTTTAGAATAACTTATTAAAATATTCACAAAATTATCCAAATAGGACTGAATTCTGAGAATCTCTATACCCTATGTTATTTATGTGACATTTAAAAAGCATTTGGATAAGATGTATAAAAATTCACTGAATATATGTTAAAATAATACCTATCTTTATAGATACAAGATCATTACTGCTCAAGTTCAAATTCATAGATCAAATAGCTGTCACACAGCGGAGTACACAATATAGATCGTATTATCAATAACAGTAAAAACTAAGTTCAGATTTTGCTGAAACTTTAGAGAAATATAACTCACAACACCCTTTCAGATCTACTAAATTTCAAATCCATCACAAAATTAAAAAATATTTAAATGTTTCATAATTTATTCAGTTTCTTGCACAAACTTGAAAATACAAATAAAAAAATTAGATTATAAAATCTCACATATTTCGACTTGAAAAATGAATTCTGAATCTGATACTAGAGTTCAACAATATTATTGTGAAATATGTGGCTTCTTTTTTAGATAAACAAGATATGTTGCGACATATGTGAATTAGAGCAAACAAAATTCTTGTTACATATGGATCTTTTAGAATGAAACAACATAGGTTCATAAATGTTGCAAAATATGAAAACGCATACAGGAGAAAAACTATATTCTTGTGAAGTATGCGGGTCTTTTACAACTAAACAAAGTATGTTGCAACATAGGCGAACCCATACTGGAGAAAAACCATTTTCTTGTGAATTATGTGGTTCTTGTTTTTCACAGAAACATCATATGTTGAACCATATGCGAACACATACTGGAGAGAAACCATATTCTTGTGAAGTTTGTTGCTCTTCTTTTACAACTAAACAAAGTATGTTGATACATATGCGAACCCATACTGGAGAAAAACCATATTCTTGTGAAGTATGTGGTTCTTGTTTTTCACAGAAACATCATATGTTGAACCATATGCGAACACATACTGGAGAGAAACCATATTCTTGTGAAGTATGTGTTTCTTCTTTTACAACTAAACAAAGTATGGTGCAACATATGAGAACCCATACTGGAGAGAAACCATATTCTTGTGAAGTCTGTGGCTCTTCTTTCACAAGTAAACAAAGTATGTTGCAACATATGCGAACGCATACTGGAGAAAAACCATATTCTTGTGAAGTATGTGGCTCTTCGTTCACAACCAAACTTCTTATGCTGCAGCATATGCGAACGCATACTGGAGAGAAACCATATTCCTGTGAAGTATGTGGTCATTCTTCTACATTGAAACATCATATGTTACAACATATGCGAACCCATACTGGAGAAAAACCATATTCTTGTGAAGTATGTGGTTCTTGTTTTTCACAGAAAAAAACTATGTTGAACCATATGCGAACACATACTGGAGAGAAACCATATTCTTGTGAAGTTTGTGGCTCTTCTTTTACAACTAAACAAAGTATGTTGATACATATACAAAGGCATACTGGAGAGAAACCATATTCTTGTGAAGTATGTGGCTCTTCTTTTATAAGTAAACAAAGTATGTTGCGACATATGCGAACGCATACTGGAGAAAAACCATATTCTTGTGAAGTATGTAGGTCTTCGTTCACAACTAAACTTCTTATGCTGCAACATATGCGAAAACATACTAGATAGAAACCATATTCCTGTGAAGAATGTTATTCTTTTACATTGAAACATCATATGTTGCAACATAGGCGAACCCATACAAAAAAAACATATTCTTGTAAAGTGTGTGGCCTTTCATATACAACTGAAGCATCATATGTTGCAACATATGCAAACGCATACGTGAGACAAACTATATTCTTGTGAAGTGTGTGACTCTTCTGTTACAAGGAAATAACGTATGTTGCAACATATGCAGACGTATACTTGAGAGAAACAATATTCTTGTTGATATTGTGTCTCTTGTTTTAATTAAATCTAATATGTTGCAGGCAAACATACTGTGATCCAAACTATTATTGTGAAGTTTTTCGCTCTAACTTTTTACACAGATGCACTATGTTTAAACACATCTAAACACACACTACATAGAAAGAATATTCCGGTGTAGTATAGGAAGCTTTTTCTTTTTAGACAAATTTAATATGATTATGCTAAAGAGAAACAAGATTCTCATGAATATTTGTTTCATTTACAATGTAACCGCATATGTTGCAACACAATACATTACAATTTTCTTCCCTACAAAATAATTCAATTTCGAGAACTTTCTTATTTTATATCGATTTTTCGGCCGTTCAAAACAAAATCTAGTTTTGTGAATTTTTTTCCCTACTATTGTTTAAAAATAATTTTTTGTAAAACTGACAACGCAAATTCTGCCTAAAAAATAAACTTGTGAACTTTCTCAGCTCATGGCATTTATTGTCTTAGAAAGAAAAAATTACAACCTTCCTGCTGTATAGCAATTTTTTACTATGGAAAATTTATGAATTTTCTAACTTCCTGGCCATTTTCTAGTTTGGGAATTTCTCTGATTATGCCAATTTTTCTTCCTGTGCATAGAAAAAAATCGTTTTGTGACCTTAAACTTTAGGCCATTTCCACCTTGGAAGACTACTTCCAGATCCCTTGGGATTTCAGCAGTCGCCCAAGACAGATTCCCGATACTTACAAAGAAAGACGTCCTCTCTCATGTCACCTTCACTGACGCCGATCAAACCTATCTACACTTAACAATATAATGCCTAGAGAAGGTTTTCGCCAGCCAACAAACTTTTTCAGTTCTTTATTACTTCCTTCACCAAGAAACTGGTTCAACTGTCGGCTACAGTACACTACACAGTCAATATATATATATATATATATATATATATATATATATATATATATATATATATATATATATATATATATCGTTGTTGTTGGTATGAACTTTGACGACCGTTTTATTACATGAAACATTATAGTAGTTTGTCTAACAGTTCATGCTGAGATGATCTATAAAATCGATTCTCAATATAAAATGCTGATAATCATGTGGAAAAGAACATTTAATTTATTTTTAACGCATTAAAAATTGAACTTTTATGCCAATATTTACCATCGTGAGCATCTTTATTAAATAATTTATTCTAAATTTTGCATAAAGAACATAAAAATGTTTTTGAAGATTCGAGGAAATCTATTCCACAAATATATGGTTGATTTTTTTAACAAAGTGTTGTAATATAGTTTTAATTATGATTGGAAACTATCTTTGTCAATGTATAAATGAAGGACACTTGTATACAGGAAATAAAAATGTTCTTAGAATTGCAAAGAAATCATTTCATATATATTATTGACTTCTTAGCACCGTTACAATGAAGTGTATAGTGAGAGTCGTTATTGGAAAAAACATTTCTAAAGTTATACATGAAAGACACTTCTATAACAGTTATAAATAAAAAAGGTGTCGCATTTCAAAGAATTTTGAGAGAAGTTAGTACAAAACATTTTCTTTCAAACTATAAATGATAAATAAGAAATTGATCTCCTAAAAACGAAATGCGATTTTTATATTGTGACAACATAAAATTTCATTATCTACCGTAAAATTATTATTAACCCTAAAAGAAACAGTACCTAACTCTAATTTTATCCTAAACGAAGCAATATCTAACATTAAAAGAAACAGTACCTAACTCTAATTTCATCTTAAAATAAACAGTACCTAACACTAACCTTCTCTTATTTTAGTCGGTAGTAAAAAGAATTGGCAGGATTTTTTTAAGTGTTTGATATCAGTCAATCCAAACCTAACCCATAACTTACTCGGTAGGTTTTAAAAATAATTGACAAGAAAAAATATTTGATAAAGAAGAAAACATTTAATTAAAAAACTGTTTCTTCATCAAGCACAAATAAATATTTATGCATGAAACTTACCACATCCGATGAGTGTTTTGTTCTTCGATTTGAATTATTTCTTACATTTTAAAAGTTTCTTACAAATTTACATTTTCCCCATTTTTCATTGAATCTTCACGTTGAAATTAACATACGATTCCTAGTTCTAGCATTTCACATTCGCCAGTGTTTTCGACACAAAAAATACGAAGTTTTTGTTCGGCACCTTCCGTAACGTGCAGGAATGTGCTGATGAAAAAATCGTAAACTGCATCAGTACAATTTTTTATTAGATCTCTCTTAAATGTTGAGCCACACACTTAACAAAAAAGGTTTTTCTATATGTAAGTTTAATTTGATTGTTTTGCAAATTGTAAACCACACACACACACCACAAGAATAACCTGTAAATATGGTGTATGTTTTCATTATTATTTGTAAAATAAATGTTTGAATTTTTCTTTGTATCCGTTTCTACGTCATATATTTTCATTAAATACTTTGCTTTTTCTTGTCTGTGAATGAATAAAACAGTTAAGTTTATAAAACATAATACTAAAATGATTAAGATGTGCACAAAATTATTACAATTTTTAAATAAATATTTTAACATTAAGTAATTGAAATATTTACCAATGTTACCATTCAGTTCATGTAGGTTATTTATAAGAAGTATAAATCTGTAGAAATGCTTACAATGTTCGTAATTCAGAGTTTTAAGACCGAAGATGAAGATTTACCCACAATATATTCAGCCCATATTTGATGGTGAAGAAGTTTAAGGAGACATTGTTAGAGGGAAATGAAGACGCTGTGGAACTTGGTAGCTCCATTTATTTTGTTGATCTGATATTCTAGAAGATTAAAATGGTCTACCATAGATAGAATGTCTGCTTATTTGCAGGTAAAGAAACTATACAAGTTCGTAAACTATAATGGAATCAAATATTGAGGTTGTTTAACTATTTATAGTTAAAATACTTCTATTGAAAAATTGATCACGCTCTAACATTGACTATCGATTTTCATGACTTACGTTTGACAAAAATTAATGTGCGCACAACAGAATATTAAGGAAAAGTTGCAAAAAGCAGATAAAGATTCAGGCAAAGAGAATGGTTGTTACATCAAATATTATTTTATACTGGTCACTTATTGCTGCTTATTGTTGTATAATTGTAGTTGGTGAATGGGAGCTTGATAAATATAGCTGCTGATATTCTTCAGATAAATATTTCTTTTCCACTCTGAGAGGTACTGGATGTTTTCTGTTGCAGTTAGAATATGTAGGTGTCAGCATTATACTTAATCACAATGATTGGGTTCAAAGGTATTTATCCTACAATCATGTCTTTAAAATACTCCAGTTATAAACTCTATTACGTAAGTATTATTAAGTAACACGTAATTAAGGAGTATAATTTACCTTCCATGATGCGATACTTCTGAGGTATAATCCTAAGTTTGTGTTAACATGATTGTTATATTAATTTTAAGCGGATTTCGCTGTAATATTGATCATATTAAACAAAAGTGAGTTTTCTTTCTCTACGTGTGTTTTATATTAGAATAACTTGAATATTTTGATGCAAATGTATAGTTTAAAGTTGGGACTTCTGGTAAATGTTCAGTCGAATATTCACATATCTTAAATAGGTTTTCTTATTAACTGTTCATTTAAATGATTTACGAAGGAAAATGAAAAATATTCCATTAAAATTGACTCATTCTTATTTGTCACGTATTATCTATACATTCACGATAACAAAAATTGTTAAGAATTATTATCGATATAAAGCTAAGTTCACACGAATGTGAGACAAACCTTTTGATTTCAGCAAAATTCAGACTTTAGTCATGGCAGGACAATTCAGTTAACAAGACAAACACATTTTGTAGGTTTCTACGACAGAACAATAGCAACAAGAAAAAAAGAGAAAGAAGGGCAGATAACCCCAATTCTTACAAAGGTTAATCTCGTCCCCCTATAATAATGGAACAAGGGATATAACCCTTTAAATACATTTTGGTGATTATGCTGATTAGCGGCTATATAAAAAAATATTTTTATATAAAAACAATAATATATACTTATTGAGCATTATATTCTTACTCACTGTACGAAAAAGTAGAAAACAATATCCACTAGAACTTTAATTAAAAGTATTTTTCCATTCTGCGTATCATAACAGCGACTCGTTCAGTAAGCCTCCATCTTGTGTTTTAAGAAGATTTCAGTTATCTGCGCTTTTTCGTACAGTGAGTAAGAATATAATGCTTAATAAGTATATATTATTGTTTTTATATAAAAATATTTTTATATGGCCGCTAATCAGCATAAGCACCTAGATTTTAAGTCTGACAAAATTGATAATTCAACAAAAAAGGTATTGATTTATACGATTGCACTTTTTCTTTCAATAAACAATCGATTTATAGTACATAAATAATTCTATGAATAATTATCGGTTACATGGACACGAGAATAACACACACACACAGACAAGCGAAACATGGCCACACAATTTAAAATCAATTTATTGTTTACAATAAATTAAATGCAAGTTTCATTTTTTGTACTTTTAATAGATGGGAAATGGCTAGGGTTAATACATTCCTAAATGGCATTAGTGCGTAAATGGCCACAAGAATTTGCTTTGGATGAGAACTTGGAATTGCCGATTCTATCATCAACAAGTTTATTCTTTAGGCCAATATCGCAAACAGAAACATGTAAATAATAATAGCATATCTCAGAAATATCACAAAAAGTTGTTTAGATTGTAAACCGCCATCTTGTTTCTGATATTCAAACAAAATTACATTTTCTTTACAAAATAAAAAATGACAATCATAAGTTATATTTTTACATTTATTTTCTTTTTAAAAATATATAATTACATTTTCTTTACAAAATAAAAAAATGACAATCATAAGTTCTATTTTTTGCATTTATTTTGTTTGGTATTATTCAAAGGGGGATAACCGTAAATGAATTACGCCTATTCCCCTTTGAATAAACCAAAATGGCTTTCATATTTGCTTTTCCTCTTCGTACATCGCCAAAATATAATTTTCTTTTATAAAACAAAACTACTAGATTTATTTACGTGATTTTTGGTACAGGATATATATATATTCTTATATTGTGGGCGACTCGGAGGGAAGACATTCAGTTTGTATTCAACTTCGGACGAAAGGAGATCGGGCAGAGCCGAAGCGGATGAAGAGATTAGCTGACCACTTGAGTAACGGCAATGTGGGTCTCGACAGTTCGCGACGGTGTGACACACATACATAATTATAACTGACTTATACACAATGTATATGAGTTTGTGTTTTTACGTATGCGTTTCTTGTTTCTCTAAACTTGTAAATCAGTGATGTGCCATAGACAATTCGTCAGTGAATAGACTACATAGTCAGAACGAAAGATGAATAAAAACGAAGGATGAAGACGACGAGAAGAAAACACAACGTTGGAGTTGACGATTATCGAAAAGAACAGCATTGTTCTACAGCATAAAAAATACACTTAAAGTTTTAAAATGACATTTTCAATCAAATTATTATTTACAGTTTATTCAAATGTAGTAGTTATTTTTCCCACCAAAAGTTGGATTTTACTAAAGGTCATGCGTAAATTGACAGCACGATTAAATTGACGATACGTGGATGTAATGTCGCAAGTACGGACGGTTGTTCTGTACAGAACGGGCGACGTTGTCCCTATCTTATGTTTAACACACGAAATGAAATAACAAAACCTATTTATATCAACAACAAAAATAGATTATTCAAAAAGCTGATTTATACCGTATGGTATAGGTGGAAAGAGAGTTAGACATTGTCTGAGAGAGAAAGAGCAAAGTAGGAAGTTCTTAGAGCTGCCGGAGGTCTGTCACAAATATATTCTCAGGCGAATATAGTAGTTGCTGGCACGTCCATATAGCAGAGCCAGAAGAGAGAGAGAGAGAGAGAGAGAGAGAGAGAGAGAGAGAGAATGTTTATTCGTTGCTTGCCGGGGTGTCTCTGCTGACCCCTCGTGATTCCCAAAGGGTCTGAAGTAGTTCTTCAGCCGAGAGAGGGAATCCATGCGCCATGCAGGCTGATTGATCAGTGTGTGATCAGCTCACTCAATGGGGACATTTTTTAGGAGAAAGAAAATAGGTCTATGTTTATGAACTCTACATCACCCTCCTGCTTAGGCAGAAAGCCGATAGAGGAAAATGTTTTCATTTGCTAAAAGTAGCAGTTATAAAGGAAAACAAATACAAAATATTTCAATTATGTGTATAGAGTTGTATCTGTCTGTTATATCTATCGGGGTCAACATCTGACCCGGCAATGATAGAGGTACTCCAGAAATAAGTTCGGCTGGCGAGTATCCGATATCCTCTTTGATTGCAGCGCAACAGCCAACAAGGACAATAGGTACATACTCGCTCCATCGTTGTTGGATAATCACACAACGCAGCTTTCATTTGACGATGGAAGTGTTCTATCATCCCGTTAGAAGCTGGAGATAGCTAGTCGTACGGGTACGCTTAATCCCTAAACTCCTGAAAAGTTCCTGAAGTAGATGGCGTTCAAACTCTCCACCACGGTCAATTAATAGTTGTAATTATCTCGTAGAAAAAACCCATATTTGGCGCCTTATTTACATGTTACGTGATAATTCTGTGGCACAGTAATTATCTCGTCGTGCGGTGATCAGGTCAATGGCCTTATCGCCACTTGGCTGAGTGGAACTACATTCAGTTGATAATTCAACAAAGACACTAAATAAAATAACAAAACATCTTTATAACAACAACGAAAAGGGTTTATTCAAAAAGGTTACCTATACCGTTTGGTATAGGTGGAAAGAGAGTTGGACAGTGTCCGAGAGAGGAAGAGGAAAGTAGGAAGTTCTTAGAGCTGCCGGGGATCTGTCAGCAATTATCTTTGGGCGAAGATAGTTGTTACATTATGCTTCCCACCCATGTACGTTGGACTATGACCCCCCCCCCCGTTTCTCTGTTACTCTCGGCATGCACCTACATCCGTTTCCGGCCCCTATCAGAATAAAGCCTGGCTTCGGCCAGTGTGTCTTATCTCTCTCCTACACTTGTATTCACTTTACTTATCGTAATGTAACATGGTGGCAGCGGTGTAAAACACGTCTCAAAACCCGAAACACAAATTCATTGGCAGAACGAGCAACCGGTAAAGCTTTATCTCCTTCCCAAGCGATGGACAGTGCTACAACTACTACTACAAACTATCAACAACGTCCCTCGTGCGAAAAAGATGGCGGAGTAGTTTCTGGCACGTCCATATGACAGGGACAGGAGAGAGAGAGAGAGGGGGGGGGGCTGAAGTATTTTTTCAGTCGACAGAAGGAATCCATACGCCCTGCAGGCTGATTGGTCAGTGTGTGACCAGCTCACTAAATGACGACATTTTTCGGAGTGAGAAAATAGTTCTATGTTTATGACCGCTACAAATCTTCCAAATTACCGAAACAAATAGCAAAAACTATCAAACAAAACTCTCATCATTCATAATAAATAAACAATGGCAAAGTAATAAAAATACATCGTTCTTATCAAGTCATCAATTAAAAGGAGAGAACAAATAAATATTAAAATTCAAAGATTTTTTTAGAAGACATAAAAATAATCTACTTTTTTACATTACAAATAATATCGTAAAAGATGTTTTGTTAATATCCTGTCGTATTCTTCTTCTTCTTTTCTTCTTCTTCTTCTTCTTCTTCTTCTTCTTTCCAATGATGTATCTGCTTCAAAAAAAGAAATTACTTTTAAATTTAAAAATGTGAAAATTAAATTTCTGCTTTATCCGTTTTTTTTTTACAAACAAACAATGAAACTATTAAATTGCAAATAGCTTCTCCGAAATTCTAAATAGTCACTCTGAAAAAAAACCCCAAAGGATTTTGAGGACAAAATGACCTCCCTTGATTATCGCTCTTTTGGAAACCATAAGCGAAAAGGTGATTTATCCGGAAGTCAAGCATTTCTATAAGGTAATTATTGCATGAAAAATACGTATCAATTATATTGTTGTATTGTTTTAAATGTTTTAAAAAATCGATAAATGATGATTTTATTTGAATAAAATCTCTTGTGTTTGACGGACAGACGTGAATAAGATGTTAATAGGAATTAAAAGGTTTAAACAAATTAAATGACCCCCAACCCTCGTTTGTTTTTATCTACGTCAAGACTGACCATACAGTTAAACATTAGAAACTAACCTTTTAAAAATTAGTATTTCACATGGAAATTTCCAAGGAATGGATTTACTCATGTTAATTTATCCAATGTTGGGGTTAATAAATGGCATGCTTTCATCCTGATCGCCACTCAGGACTTAACTTGAGTCACTACTACCCGAGACTTTGGGTTAGTTTTGGAGTTCCTGTTTACTTGTCACTCCATGGGGGAAAGGTTAGACCAAAGTTGTTGTTTTTTTATGAGGAGGATATCTAAATCCCAAAAAAGGGGTCACTATGAATGGGACAAATATATAAATTGCCCAGTCCAGAAGGATTTCTCCTTATCTGATTGAGGACAAACAGATACAACACGTTGATCGCAGCAAGAAGGCAAAGAATAAAAAGTATGTCTGGTGTTAATAGACGTCATATAGTTTTTTTTTTTTAAGTTTTTTAATTTATTTTTTATTACTATTAGTAGTAGTATTGCTGTTGTTGTTGTAATACTACTACTACTAATAATAGTAGTAGTAGTAATAGTAATAATAATAATATTTTATGCCTGCGTTAACCATTTTCCCCTATTATAATAACGCTTAAGAACGCGAGGTAAGCGAAACGTTACTGGGTGCTATTGAATAACTAGATTTATCACGGTGCGATTTCACTTAGTTATCATGGAGTTAAATCTTAGCCTTTTCATGCCGAGAGAATCCTCCTCCTCGTAATTAGAAGACAAATTGATTTAATCAATTTATTTTTGTAATCTTGTCGTTTTTAGCAAAAAATTATAAAGTACCAAAATAATTAAAGATGTCGATTTTCAAGATAATCGATGCAACTGTCAACGTTGGCGGAAAACCCGATCTTTTTTTTATTTTGGTGTTATCTTGTTTTTATCATCGTGACAAATAAAAGGGCACATGTTCGTCTTTAACCACTGTCCGTTTTTCACAACTTTTTACTGGCCATTTTTCTTTTCTTTTTTCGGTGTACACTTATCTATCAGGCTGCTAGAGAATTCCGGCGTTTTTGGAATTTTTTTTTAAATATTTTACATTTTAGGAGGGGGGATCACTTTCCAATGTTAATTCAACGTAGACTGAGCCCCCTCTTTTTGACCATCTCAATTTTTAAAAAAATCTTTTTCGGTGTACGATTACCTATCATGTCAATAGAGAATTCCGGGGGTTTTGGAAATATTTTTTTTTAAATTGTGATTTGAAGACGGGGATCAGTTTTCAATGTAAATTCAACGTGGACTGATCCCCCTCTTTTTAACCATCTCAAATTTTAAAAAAATATTCTTCTGCTTACAATTACCTATCATGTCGCGAGAGAATTCCGGGGTTTTTGGAAAGAAATTTTTAAAAAATGAGATTTTAAGACGTAAAAAGTTGTGAAAAACTAACTATGGTAAAAGACAGAACAAGACTTATCTCCAGTCTTAAAATCTCAATTTTTAAAAATTTCTTTCCAAAAACGCCGGAATTCTCTCGTGACATGATAGGTAATTGTAAGCAGAAGAATAATTTTTAAAATTTGAGATGGTTAAAAAGAGGGGGATCAGTCCATGTTGAATTTACATTGAAAACTGATCCCCCGTCTTAAAATCACAATTTAAAAAAATTTATTTCCAAAACCCTCGGAATTCTCTATTGACATGATAGGTAATCGTACACCGAAAAAGATTTTTTTTTTTAATTGAGATGGTCAAAAAGAGGGGTTCAGTCTACGTTGAATTAACATTGGAAAGTGATCCCCCTCCTAAAATGTAAAATATTTGAAAAAAAAATCCAAAAACGCCGGAATTCTCTAGCAGCCTGATAGATAAGTGTACACCTAAAAAAGAAAAGAAAAATGGTCAGTAAAAAGTTGTGAAAAACGGACAGTGGTTAAAGACGAACATGTGCCAATAAAAGAAATTAAATCAATGCAAATGTCTAATATGTTTGTCTACATGGATACGATATTGACGGGCATATTCCTTCTTTCTAGTTTATATTTTGAAGAAGAAAAAAATCCTTAATTATATTTTTCATTTAGTTAAATTTAGTCGATTATTAAACTTCCTAATATTTTTCCATTTCCAGTTTATTCGAAAATTCGCGCTTTTATTTTCGACGCGTCCAAGTATTTGTTTTATAAGAAACAATCACTTTTTAATATGAGTGTGGCTAATAAAGTCTTGCGATGAAGTTTGAGTGAGAAATTGATTTATCCGGAAGTCAAGTTGAACAAGAAGACGGTCATTACAATAAGGTAAATATTGCATGAAAAATACGTCACCGTTAATGTTAAGTATTGTTTTTTTAATGTAAAAGAAAAGTCGTTAAATGATGATTTTATTTTCAAAAAAAAGTTTTAATAAGATTTGAATCGGAATAAAAGGGCTAAACTAAAATAACCTTTGTTTGTTTTTATCTATCCACGCCATTTGTGTTTGAAGTACAAACGTAAATCACCTTTTGCAATGCAAATAAATTTTTAAATAAATTTAAAGATTCTCAATAGTCACAAGATTAATTGTTTTTAGTTATCTGTTCTTTAGATCGCGACAAAAATAGAAATCGATTAATGAACATGTTCTTGTACTCTTCCATACAGAAAAAGTCAGTGAAAATAGTTTTTATTCAAGTAAGCAAAAATAAATTTTAAAGCGTTGTGTCAAATATCACCATTTTATTTTAAAATTGTAGTTTCATTACTAAAGAAATACTGATTGACAAGATTATCAAAGGAAATTTGGTGTTTTTCTCACACCCATCCTAGTTTATCCCTCCAAATTAGTTTCAATTTTTTTGGTGATCACATGTAAGCAGCCTGAAAATATGATCCGCAAGATAATTTTTTTTTTTTTAATATCTAAAAGTGGTGACTCACTTTCCTCTATTAAGTTTACGAAAAATGATTGAACAGTAAATGGAGATGTGTAACATGATGGGTTTTTTTTTCAATATTTTTGAGAGACATCCGTACTGGAGGGAAGCGTGGGTTAACTAAGTGTTTTTATGGTGTGGGGGGATGACCAACAAAATGAAGGGCAAGCTTTTTCTACAGTAAAATATAGTGGGGAAAACTAGTTAATGTTTTAGCATACATTTTGGGGGGCCAAATACAATGTGTGTGTTGGGGACCGAATTGTTATTCCCACAAGAAAATAACATGTGGAAACAATATTTACTGTTGGTGTCAATTCTGAATATGCATCCATTAATTGGCAGTCGTGACGTAAACCAAAAAAACAATGTGTGTGTGTGTGTGTGTCAAAAGTCAAAGCAATTCCAACGTTTCCTGAGTCTGAAGAAAACTTATAAAATATATTTCATTACTATTTAAAGATAAACGTTCGGTTTTACATGTAATTATTTTACCTTTCTTTGAAGGTTGCATAATGATAAACGCCTTCTACGGACGGATCTCAAACCCCAACAAAATAATAAATAAATTGGAAACTCCCCCCGCCTAAATATCCTTACATTAAACTAAACGACAAAAAAACCCTCAACACTTTTTTTTCTTAAGCTAAAAAAAAAAACATTTTCCTCTTCCATGCAATGAAAAAATACTTTGCGTAAAATATATTGGGAAATAAACCTCCATTTTTATATCAAATAACAAAAAACCAACATTTTCCTCTTCCGTGCAATGAAAAAAATACTTTGCGTAAAATATATTGGGAAATAAACCTCCATTTTTATATCAAATAACAAGAAAACAACATTTTCCTCTTCTGTGCAATGAAAAAAATACTTTGCGTAAAATATATTGGGAAATAAACCTCCATTTTTATATCAAATAAAAAAAAAAACATTTTCCTCTTCCGTGCAATGAAAAAAATACTTTGCGTAAAATATATTGGGAAATAAACCTCTATTTTTATATCAAATAACAAAAAAAAAAACATTTTCCTCTTCCGTGCAATGAAAAAAATACTTTGCGTAAAATATATTGGAAAATAAACCTCCATTTTTATATGAAATAACAAAAAAAACAACCAAACAAACAACAACAATAAACAATGCACTTAAACACAAAAAAACTAAACAATTTTTTCTTTAAATAAATTCTTGCTTACCCTTTTTAAATAGGTTATATTGAAAATGTTTTTAAATACTTTAATTTAGTTTAAAAATTGTTTAATAGTTTTTTGATGTATCCAATACAGAATATTCCCGCAAAATTGTTTTTTTATTCGACTGAATGATTCTCACGTGTTCAAACTAGTGAAATAAAAAATCTTCCCACTTAAAACTGACGAAAATGATGGGGCACTGTTTTCTCATGAACACCACTTGTTGGTTTCCGATTTTAAGGCAGAAAGCCATCAACAAGTAGAGTGTTTCTCTTTTACTTATAATTGTTTTTCAGTGTGTTCAGACGTAATCTCTTAAAAAGTAAAATTGCATTGGGAGGAGTGGGGAAATTAGCTAAATTTATTTTTAATCTGACAAACTTTTCAAATATTCTCTTAATTTGTTTTACGGTGCTTACACATCTCTTTATGTATTAGAGCCAAGATATTAATTTGTTTTAGGGTGATTACACATTTCTTTATGTATTAGAGCCAAGATATTAATTTGTTTTACGGTGCTTACACATCTCTTTATGTATTAGAGCCAATATATTAATTTGTTTTAGGGTGCTTACACATCTCTTCGTGTATTAGAGCCAAGATATTAATTTGTTTTACGGTGCTTACACATCTCTTCATGTATTAGAGCCAAGATATTAATTTGTTTTACGGTGCTTACACATCTCTTTATGTATTAGAGCCAAGATATTAATTTGTTTTAGGGTGATTACACATCTCTTTATGTATTAGAGCCAAGATATTAATTTGTTTTAGGGTGCTTACACATCTCTTTATGTATTAGAGCCAAGATATTAATTTGTTTTACGGTGCTTACACATCTCGTTATGTATTAGAGCCAAGATATTAATTTGTTTTACGGTGCTTACACATCTCGTTATGTGTTAGAGCCAAGATATTAATTTGTTTTACGGTGCTTACACATCTCTTCATGTATTAGAGCCAAGATATTAATTTGTTTTACGGTGCTTACACATCTCTTTATGTATTAGAGCCAAGATATTAATTTGTTTTAGGGTGATTACACATCTCTTTATGTATTAGAGCCAAGATATTAATTTGTTTTAGGGTGCTTACACATCTCGTTATGTATTAGAGCCAAGATATTAATTTGTTTTACGGTGCTTACACATCTCTTTATGTATTAGAGCCAATATATTAATTTGTTTTACGGTGATTACACATCTCTTTATGTATTAGAGTCAGGATATTAATTTGTTTTATTGTGCTTACACATCTCTTTATGTATTAGAGCCATAATATTAATTTGTTTTACGGTGCTTACACATCTCTTTATGTATTAGAGCCAAGATATTAATTTGTTTTAGGGTGCTTACACATCTCTTTATGTATTAGAGCCAAGATATTAATTTGTTTTACGGTGCTTACACATCTCTTCATGTATTAGAGCCAAGATATTAATTTGTTTTACGGTGCTTACACATCTCTTTATGTATTAGAGCCAAGATATTAATTTGTTTTATTGTGCTTACACATCTCTTCATGTATTAGAGCCAAGATATTAATTTGTTTTAGGGTGATTACACATCTCTTTATGTATTAGAGCCAAGATATTAATTTGTTTTATTGTGCTTACACATCTCTTTATGTATTAGAGCCAAGATATTAATTTGTTTTACGGTGCTTACACATCTCTTTATGTATTAGAGCCAAGATATTAATTTGTTTTAGGGTGATTACACATTTCTTTATGTATTAGAGCCAAGATATTAATTTGTTTTACGGTGCTTACACATCTCTTTATGTATTAGAGCCAAGATATTAATTTGTTTTATTGTGCTTACACATCTCTTTATGTATTAGAGCCAATATATTAATTTGTTTTAGGGTGCTTACACATCTCTTTATGTATTAGAGCCAAGATATTAATTTGTTTTACGGTGCTTACACATCTCTTTATGTATTAGAGCCAAGATATTAATTTGTTTTATTGTGCTTACACATCTCTTTATGTATTAGAGCCAATATATTAATTTGTTTTAGGGTGCTTACACATCTCTTTATGTATTAGAGCCAAGATATTAATTTGTTTTATTGTGCTTACACATCTCTTTATGTATTAGAGCCAAGATATTAATTTGTTTTACGGTGATTGCACATCTCTTTATGTATTAGAGCCAAGATATTAATTTGTTTTACGGTGCTTACACATTTCTTTATGTATTAGAGCCAAGATATTAATTTGTTTTAGGGTGCTTACACATCTCTTTATGTATTAGAGCCAAGATAATAATTTGTTTTACGGTGCTTACACATCTCTTTATGTATTAGAGCCAAGATATTAATTTGTTTTACGGTGCTTACACATCTCTTTATGTATTAGAGCCAAGATATTAATTTGTTTTACGGTGCTTACACATCTCTTTATGTATTAGAGCCAATATATTAATTTGTTTTACGGTGCTTACACATCTCTTTATGTATTAGAGCCAAGATATTAATTTGTTTTACGGTGCTTACACATCTCTTTATGTATTAGAGCCAAGATATTAATTTGTTTTACGGTGCTTACACATCTCTTTATGTATTAGAGCCAAGATATTAATTTGTTTTACGGTGCTTACACATCTCTTTATGTATTAGAGCCAATATATTAATTTGTTTTACGGTGCTTACACATCTCTTTATGTATTAGAGCCAAGATATTAATTTGTTTTACGGTGCTTACACATCTCTTTATGTATTAGAGCCAAGATATTAATTTGTTTTACGGTGCTTACACATCATGGAATGTGCAGAATTGAAAGTGAACCTGATTTAAAGAAACCATCAGCATCAGAAAGCAAAAGTTGCATGAGGAATGGGTTACTGTTGAATGTTTCGATGAATTGATAGTAGTGGGCATTATGTATGCACCTGTAACAAAGCTATTTGATGTGCTTACAGAAGATCGACTAATAGAATAGCCTGTAGAGACCTCAGAAAATGGATTCAATGAAAGCTCAGAACTTGTGCTTCCCCTTCTCAACATATATACCAATGACCGACCTGAATTATATTAAATCCGCTGATTGATCTATGAAGATCATCTTTGTCTGGCGATACAAGCAGAGGATTTCATAAATATTTAGAAACGACTCTGATATGCTTTTAATACTCTGACAGAGTACTACACAAACAGTGCAACGATGGATCTAGTTGAGTGACATGAAATAAAATTCTACTATTTGTTCTGCATTTAATTACATTTCAAATTATTGAAACTAATTGAAGAAGTCATAGCTGTGGAAACATCGGATAACTTTGAATCTGATGACAACTGTCAAAATTTATTTATGAAACCGTAACAATATATTTCTGTTAAATCTGTTTGTATTAAATATGAATTTGGTTTCTATTTTTCTCAGATAAATCACAAGAATACATGAAAATGGAAGTATCATCTCTAACTATTACTTTTCATTACCTGTTTTTTTGTATTTTCGAAAACAGTTTTTTTTTATGTAATTAAGTAGTTTTATTCTTTTGTATTTTGAAAAACACAACAGTTTTTTATGTAATTTATAAGTTTTCACTTTTTGTAGAATAATTAATTTAATATTGACTCCAAATTATTTGATTTTAATTAGATTTTTTAGCTTAAGATGTATATTATGTTCAAATAAAAGATGTAATATCTAAATTTTTAGTGTGAAAAATATATTAAATAATAAGACTTTTATAAATACATTTTTAACAATGAAAAATAAAGACTTCTCACTTTTTTCATTATCTAAAACAAAAATTAATTAATTTATCATTTTTACAGACTTATTTCCGAAAATTTGAACTGCAACCATAACTTCGTGACCTTTACAGAAAACAGACAGCTTTAATGTTTAAATCTTTTTTGAATAACAGGTAATTATCCGAATTTGTAAAAATGTTTAGTGTTTATTATTTTTTTTAATTGTTTATTGTAATTGCATGAGTTTATTTCATTTTTGCAAATTACAGGTTTTTCTAAGGTCAATTGATTCGACCAGTGCAACCATTATGAACATTCTACTCTGAAATGAATACAGTTTATTGGTGTTTTTTTATAAAAATCTGAACCTCTGAAGGTTTAAATGAGATAGAATGAAAAATTAGTTTAAAAGACTTAAGTATTTACAAAAATATGAACATTAACAGTAGGCTAGAAAATTTAGTTTTAATTATAAGAAAATTATGATAAAGTATATTTCTACTTAAAAAAATCAAGCATTTATCCTGATGGTTTATTTCGGGAATTAAACACAAACATATGCTTCTAAAATATATCTTAGATCTGGTGTTTGAATTATATTTATGCTTTTAATTATATCTTTCTATTTAGGAAGGTATGCATCCAGATATCTTTTGTCTAGCTATGGATTAAATAATAAGATAGACTAGTCCGTTAAACATTGACTGTGCAACTAGCTTAGGAGAAGGAAACCTCCAAAATAACAGCTTTTCTCTGCTTATATCGGATTTTTTTCCAGTCGTCTTGTACTACTCTTCCCCATTAGACTGAAACAATTCATATGTGTGTAGGAACACAGATTTTTATGGATGGATTTTTATTTAAAACAAAATTTTATTTTAAATCATATAAAAAATATGATCGAATATATCTCTACTTCAAATAGCATGTCTTTAATTTTTGAAACAATTCATGATAGGTATGTAGGAACATTAACAGTCGTCTTGTACTACTCTTCCCCATTAGACTGAAACAATTCAGATGTGTGTAGGAACACAGATTTTTATGGATGGATTTTTATTTAAAACAAAATTTTATTTTTAATCATATAAAAAATATGATCAAATATATCTCTATTTCAAATAGCATGTCTTTAATTTTTGAAATGAGATAATAAATAACAAAAAAATAAATAAGATAAATATTTTTCGTAGATGATTTCTACATCAAAATATAGAATTATATAGATAAAGAATAGTTTACTAACCAAACGTATAAGATTTAATTAAATATATTCTACAATATTTATTTTTATTCGTATATGGGTTTAGATAAAAATACACAAAATATGCATGGGGTTCGAGAATTTCAATTGAAATTATGAAAAGGTGTAATTAAATTAGAATAGAAACATTAAATCACGAAAAAGGAAATGATGAAAATGCAATTTAACAAAAAAAAGATAAAAGCTATAAAAATGAGAGAAAATTAAATTTTTAAATGAAAATACCTAATGTAAGTTGTAAAAAGAGAAAGAGTTATAAAATAAAACTAAAATTAAATTTGACGAAAAATATAATTATTAGTATTGAAGAAACTAAACTAAAATGACTAAAAATCAATTATTGGAAGGTAAAATAAACACGGGTGTGAATTTAGGAAGTAACAAAATAGAAATTTCTATGAAACGAATTAAAAGAGGAATTTCAGAAAAAAGATCATTTATGTAAACATATGAGAAAAATTCTTTTTTTTAAATAGAAAATATTTTAAAGCATTTTGAGCTTTAGAAAAGAAATATCAAAGATAAAACTCAAAAGATAAGCAGAGAATTAAAAAGAGGAATATTTGACAATTTTTTTGTTTAGAAACAATCATTGCAAAATACTACAACATAATATCTTAATCGTATATTCAAAAACTAGAAAGCATTCTTACTTTCCTCTTGAAAGTAAAATAAAAAAAAACTAAACTACTATAGATACAACTATGTGCATTGGTAAAAAATGACCACATATTTAAATTGTAAGTGACATGTTCAGGTAATACAGAAGAGTATCGGATTCAAGAATATATTCGACATTTGGTGAGTAAAATTTTACTCAGTAAATGTATTTTTTATACAAATTTAATATTTTTAAAAGGTAAAAAAATGTTCAAATTTTATTATTTAGCTAGTACGAGGTTGCAAGATTACTAATGAAATTAATTATTTTAAATGTATTAAAAATTTATTAAACTTTTCATACGTTTTACTGATATTATTTTTACTTTAATTCATCCCAAAGAAAGCAGAATGCCACTGAGAAGTAGAAGTCGACTGTGAATTTGGGGCCATATTTATAGTAGCATTTTAAGTGGGGAGTTGTGCAGTGAGATGTTTTTTTCACATTACATTTGAATTTCTGTATGTTAGTATAGTTAGAAAACCCCGAGAATGGAGGTAATTCCAAAGGTTAGAAGTTCGAGGAAAGACACTATTAAAGTAGAAATTAAATAATAAAAAATCCGATAATTTAAGTAAACATATAAGAAAATGACAATTTGTGATAAAAATAGAAAATATTTTAAAACGTTTACGGGTTTTAGAAAAAGAAATATCAAAGATAAAACTTAAAAGAAAATCATAGAAAAAGGGGAATATTTTAGAATTAACTAGTTTAGAAACAAAAATAGCAAATTATTACAAAATAATATTCTACTTGTACATTTAAAAATCATATTAGTTTACTTTCCTCTTGAAAGTATTAGACAAATCTAAACCACTATAGATACAATGGTTTTGTGAGTTTGTAAGAAAATGACCCCTATATTTACATTGAAAGTGACATGTTGAGTTAATTCAGAAGAGTTTTTTTATTCATGAATATATTCGACATTTGGTGCATAAAAATTTACTTAGTTAATGTATTTTTAATGCAAAATTTAATTTTTTACAAACAGCAAGATGTTTTTTCAGATTACATTTAAATTTCTCTATATTGGTATGATCAAAAAATCAGGGAGCAAGGAGGGGATAACTAGTTGTTAAGCCACCAGCCCGTATGTAGCAACAATACTTTCTGCATGGGTGAGTAGTGGATCTGTTGATATTGGACACTAGCAGGTGTGAGAAGTTTTCCATCATGCTAGAGGGAGCCCACTTTTCTTGCAGAAGCTTTGGCAATATTTTTTATTTGTTCAAATCCATGTTACCTGTAATAGTCTCTTAGGTAGGGTTCTCTTCATCATGACAATCTTTGGTTGAAAAGGTTTTATATAACTTTTAATCAAAATAACTTTGTCTTAGTAGCAATAAATCTGACCATCCATTTATGGTCATATTCTACTACACAGCGTAGGTCATTTTCTAGGGATTCAGACATTGTCTTGTATATGTCTGCATTCGTTTTGACCACATGCCGAGAATAGAGCATGCTGTAATCAGTAAATCTATTCATCTCAGACAGAATTGCATGAGAGGGTTCGTTAATGAAAATCAGGAATAATAAAGGTCATGATCGACTTTCTAAATCTAATTTAATGTCATTGTTTAGATGTACGGCCAGCAAAGACAACCTGGATCTTTTCTTTACCAAAAATGATCTGATATGTAATATTTGTTTACTAATAATGTACGAATAACTTTTCTGAGAAGACCCTCATGCCAAACATTGTCAAACACTTTAAATATATAAATTGCTGCCGCTCTAGCTTCATCTGCTTTGTCAACTGCATTGGCTATGTATTAAGAGATGACAATTGAGATTAGTGGAACAGACTTGCTTAAATCATAATTAAGTTTGCTATTAACGAGGTGGTAAACGAACACTAGATTGATTGAAGATTCAAATATTTTAGCAAGGAGTGGGACGAGTCTTATGGAGCTATAATTATGCCGGTCAGATCTTTCCCTAGAGTTCGTAAACACTAGTACACATATGCTATTATTCAAATATATTAGAAGCAAGATTCAGCAAGCCATTTATTGTAGAGTTTGGAGAGCACAGCTATTGATGATAATTACGTCAGTATTCTTACTTAAAACGTAACATTATATAACCAGTTTTTGAATTTTGCAGGAAGAAACGAACTAAATTTTTCTGTCATTTAAAAAAATGGAATCTTGTATTCTTTTGAAAATGCTGAAAGATAATTCCATAGAAAATGTTTACTTTTGTCCCTGAGATATAAAACCATTATATCTCCACGGTTATGAGATAAAATCATTAAATGTTCAGCGTTTCTTACATGCCATAAAATCATTAAATGCCCAGCGTTTATTCCATGACATGAAATCATGAAATGTCAATTGTTTATTCAATGATATCAGATAAGTAAATCTATATTTAGTTTATTTAATGAAATAAAATTTATCTCCATTGTTTATTTCTTTTGTATAAAATCGGTAAATCTGCAGTTTATTCCATTATAAACAATTATTAAATCTTGTGTATTTATTCCACTATTTTTATGTGTGACCATGTGCCAATAAACAACCTCTCTTACAGTGCATCACTTCTTTGCAACAATTAGCTATTGATTGATCTGTGGATCGCGTAACAATGCCTTTAACGACAGTTTGTATTCAAACCGGAAATACAGTCAAGCACCTCAGTAAAGATTCTGAAGCTCTTGCTGTTACATGCTTGTGACACTTTACTAAGGCAGCCGAATTATCTCGCTATAAGAGTCACCATACTTTAAACCTTGTGAGCCCACAGTTGATGAAGGTGAGGTAGTGAGCACTCCGATAGGAGGTAACACATATACCAACATTTGCCATGAATTTGAGTATTCTAGTTTTCTCTCTTCGGATAAAGGGACATACACGATCAACAAAATGCAATTGCATATTCAAAGGCCATTTTTTCCGGTAGTAGTGGCAATCCACTTGAAGTTCCTTGTCTATTTCATTTCAGTGTGGCAGCTGTTCGAATTGATTCATTATATTTGTCGTAGCTCGTGGTGTCACTGACAGCGACATTTTCTGTAACACAGGCTCTGCCCCCTTCTAATTGCCACCCACAACATTTGCATAGATCGGCTTCTTTTATTATACTGATTGTCTTCATTAGCATATATCAGTGACGGATTATCCATTCAGTTATCCTATCCTTTTGACAAAGCAAATGCCTTTCACTTAATATGCCGACAGATACTCGAAGGTGGCAAGATGTACACTAAGTTCTCACAGATAGAAAAAAACCTTCCTTCTAGTAATAATGTTTGGGACATCTGGAAGCTCGTTTCCAAAATAGAAAACCATCCAATCCGAGCAACTAATCAAAAGTACAAGAAGTGTTCAGAAATGCAAGTTTTAGATGCAACACTTTCATATATGTTGTCGACATATGCCGAAATTGCCATTCGTGATTTGGTTGTCCGGTGATAATGCTACGTGGAGAATGTTGTAAATTAAGACTCTTTTATAAAAGCAAATTCTCCCTTTTCCTTACTTAACTGCTGACAGACCCTTAGCACAGAACCTGTTATATGCATCGATATCAAAAACTACACTCTATTCATCAACAATGCTAGACACTCGAGCTCAACTTTCTCAATCTATTAAATGATGGATTGGCTGAGGTTCGAAATACGAGTCAGTGGTATCAGCTTTTAGTCAAATATCTGAATCACTTATGTTGGAAATTACTTGTTTTATTAAAAAGAATGTTATTCCCAACATGAGTGAGTGACACTTGACGGACATGTAAAGCATGACTACTTTATTCATCAGTTACTAAATTATATGAAACTAGTTAAATAAATGACAATCAACATTTTGTATACGTGTATAACCAAAGTGCTTAAGCTTTCCTTAACGATTCAGTTAATCACAAAATGTCAAACCATTCAAACATATGAAATACAATTTTATCAAACTGGAAATCAAAAAAACGAGTCTTATTAAATTATTGAATATTTCGTTACTCAAAACCCATTTTCTAAATAAATTAAATATTTTTTTTAAATAAATAAAAAATATGGCTTATGTTTTTAAAAACCTTTTATCAAAACCACTGTACAAAAATATTTATTGCTTATCTAAAATGACAGTGCATTTGAAAATATATTTGTTCAAATTTTATATAAATGTTGTTTCATAAGAATTGATGTACTTTGTACGGTTTAATTTAATTCATTCCAAAACATTAATCATATTTCTGTCTGTAAGATTTGGGATGTATTTATTGTTATTACTGTTAGATCTTATGTCTTTAAAATTGTCATGTCTTTAATGTTTCTTGAAATAACGTTTTATTCTATTTTGGTTTATTCAACATAATATTCAAACATATAACCTTATTCGGTATGATCAATATAATGAAATATTTCATGACATATGTGAAAAAATGAATGGTTCCTTTGGTTATGTTTTATGGCATATCAAGACTTTGTGGGTAATTTTGGTGATTTTAATATATTCTCCAATTTCTTAGTATTTTCAAATAGTTATACAATAATTTGTTGAACAGATTCTTGCACGTCCAATATGTTTGTCAATCCCATGGCTTAACCTGGTCAGTCAAATGTTTTGTGCATTTTTAGTGCAATATTTTGTAAAAAGGAAAGTTATTCATATTATTTATACATAAGCATTGCAACAAATGTTAAATTTAATTAATAATTAATTTTCTCCATAAAATTGTACATTACTTCAATTTTGTCATTTAATAATAACTGTTACATCATCTTGTCAACATTTAAATATAATTTTGTTTGCACAGAACATGTATGAAGATTCAAATGTTTTCTTGAAATGTGTCTTTTAACTTTTTATATTGCAGAAATTCCAACAATCAAATAAAAGCAAAATGTCTTATTAGATTTCCCTGTATTTACGTTCCTTTATTTTTTCATTAAAATAATCTTTTATTTTTTTTACATATTTGCAGAATATCCAGCATTCATTAGACGAAAACGTATTATAAAGTTTGAATTAATCTTCAGTGGCTTGGTGACTTGAAATATGGAAATGTCTTACCGAAATGTATTTTTGGATTTCCCGATGTAAATCAAACTAGAGTTAAAAGCATAAAACGACTGAAATCATACCCTTATGAACTATGCGATTCCTTTCTTTCATCAAATCGAACTTTGTGATAACATATGGAAAAAACTTTCTTGTGAAGTGTATATGTAGTTCTGCTCTTCCTAGTCTTATGAAATAATTGAATACTTGTCGCAACTCAAATTTCAGGTAGCAAAAATACTGAAAAAGAAACAGATACTGCTAATGGTAAAAAAAACTTAATTATAGTTAATCTAACAGCAAATTGGTCAGTTTTGTTGAATTATCTATTAAAAGTGTTATAGAATTATTTATGTTGCACCAAATTCTTGAGAATAACCATACATTGTTATTTATCTAAGTCAACGTTTGACAGGTAAAGGAGAACATTAATGGAATATATGAATATCAATGTATCATAGAAATCAGGTGTTTGTCCCAGAGGGCGCTTCATTTCTGAAAACTTCGACTGAACCGAAAAATGAGAGAAACCATATTCTTGTGAAGTATGTGGCTTTTTTATTACAACAAAACAACATATGTTGCAACTTATGCGAATACATACTGGAGAGAAACCATATATTTGTGAAGTATGTAGCTATTTTTTTCAACTAAAGAAAATATGTTGCAACATATGCGAACGCATACTGGAGAGAAACCATATTCTTGTGACGTATGTTGCTCTTCTTTTTCCGAGAAACAAAATATGTTGAAATATATGCGAACGCACACTGGAGAGAAACCATATTCTTGTGAAGTATGTGGATCTTCTTTTACAACTAAACAAAGTATGCTGCAACATATGCGAACGCATACTGGAGAGAAACCATATTCTTGTGAAGTATGTGGATCTTCTTTTACAACTAAACAAAGTGTGTTGCAACATATGCGAACGCATACTGGTGAGAAACCATATTCTTGTGAAGTATGTGGATCTTCTTTTACAACTAAACAAAGTATGTTGGAACATATGCGAACGCATACTGGAGAGAAACCATATTCTTGTGAAGTATGTGGATCTTCTTTGACAACTAAAAAAAGTATGTTGCAACATATGCGAACGCATACTGGTGAGAAACCATATTCGTGTGATGTATGTGGCTCTTCTTTTACACAAAAACAACATATGTTGAAACATATGCGAACGCATACTGGAGAGAAACCATATTCTTGTGAAGTATGTGGATCTTCTTTTACAACTAAACAAAGTGTGTTGCAACATATGCGAACGCATACTGGTGAGAAACCATATTCTTGTGAAATATGTGGATCTTCCTTTACAACTAAACAACATATGTTAACACATATGCGAACGCATACTGGAGAGAAACCATATTCTTGTGAAGTATGTGGCTCTTCCTTTACAACTAAACAAAATATGTTGCAACATATGCGAACGCATACTGGAGAGAAACCATATTCTTGTGACGTATGTGACTCTGTTTTTAGATTTAAACAAAATATGTTGAAACATATGCGAACACATACTGGAGAGAAACCATATTCTTGTGACGTATGTTGCTCTTCTTTTACCGAGAAACAAAATATATTGAAACATATGCGAACGCATACTGGAGATATACTATATTCTGGTGAAGTATGTGGATCTTCTTTTTCAACTAAACAAAGTATGTTGCAACATTTGCGAATGCATACTGGAGAGAAACCATATTTTTTGTGAAGTATGTAGATCCTCTTTTACAACTAAACAAAGTATGTTGCAACATATGCGGATGCATACTGGAGAGAAACCATATTCTTGTGAAGTATGTGGATCTTCTTTTACAATAAAACAAAGTATGTTACGACATATGCGAATGCATGCTGGAGAGAAACCATATTCTTGTGACGGATGTGGCTCTTCTTTTACACAAAAACAACATATGTTGAAACACATGCGAATGCATACCGGAGAGAAACCATATTCTTGTTAAGTATGTGGCTTTTCTTTTACAACTAAACAAATTATGTTGCGAAATATGCGTGTGCATACTGGAGAGAACTTTGGTTGAGGTAAGTGTTCCTAATAATTGGATCCAGAACAGAGCTGAAAGGTAGAAAATAACAAAATATCATGGTCTAATGTATGATATGAAAAGAAACACGAATCTCAAAGAGATTTCTATCATTCCCTCATCAGGACTTATGCAGAAGAACTTGATAAAATATTTGGCAAGTATAATTGGTGAACCATGTGCAAGAGGAATCCAAACAACTGAACCGTAGAGAACAGCCAGAATCGTGAAAAGAGCTCTCGGTTAGAGTCTGTAAATAGTGGGTGATCGTATGAAATTTGGAAGAATGCCGCGTCCCCAACAAATGAAAAGATTTTTTTAAAGTTATAAAATATATTGTTTGTAATATTTGTGCACTCGTTTTAAAATAAATTGTAATATGTTGCATGTGAACAGTTGTCGTAAAGAAACAGTATTCTTGTTAATATATCGCACATACTTTTTAAACAGATATACTATGTATAAGCACAGCTGAACACATACTAAATGAAAACCAAATTACTGTGCCGTATATTGCTCTTTTTTTAGACAAATCCAATATGTTGATGCTTAAGAGAAACAATATTCTCAAAGTATTTAGTTCATTTAGAATGAAGCAGGATATGTTACGACACAGGCGAAAACATACATGAGTGAAACAATATTTATTTCACCGTGTATGTTTTTTACAAGACACCCACATGTGATGCATCATATGTGAACACATAGTGAAAGGAAATTATATTCTTGTAGACTCTTGCTCTTTTACACAGAAATAGAATATGTTACGTCACATGAAAATAAATGATAGAAACCACATTCTTGTGAAATATGTGACTCGTCTTTTTCAAAAGAATCCATTAAGTCGCAGCATATAATAACACCGAAGAATATATTCCACTGAAGTTTATGGCTATTCATTTATACAAAGGGCTAATATGTTTTAGCTCATACGAAAGCATATTTCATAGAAACCAAAATGGGAAGTATGTTGCTCTTTTTTAGTAAAACGTTATATTGAAAAAACCACTTCATTGTGAAGTGTGTGCTTTATCTCTTCCACAGAAACCAAGTTTGTTGCAACACATACGTACACATACTATTGCTAAATTTCAGTAATCATCCGAACCATTTATGATCTTGTACTTACCCGACAATTTACCTGGTGCACCAATTACAAAAAAATGTCAAAAGCATTGCACTAAAACAGTTTGAATCGTAAAATGATCTCTCAGAATCTCTAGAATAGCAGATGAATGTCTGGCATCTGGTAGGATGCACCATCCCCAGAAAAAGACAGAGTAGATACATTTAAAAAAAGAAATATGTTTGTGAAGTATGGTGCTCTACTTTTCCACTAAAATACGCTCTGTTAACACGTGTAAATACGTACAGGATAAAAACTATATTCTTTTGAAATATTTTTTTTTTCAGAAAAATAAAACTTTGTTTATGAAATAAGAGGTAAGGCACTACTCAGAAATTAAATGACATTTTTTCTTTGACTAACATTAGAATCTCTGAAAATTCTGAGCCAAACACTTGATGAACTTTTTTTCTCGGGGGTTTGGCTTACTTGTTTTTTTTTAAATTTCATGAGCTAGGCACCTTCCAAGATGTTTTGTTAATAAATAATAAAATATATATGTGTGTGTAAAATGAAACAATATTTTACATAAAGTAGATTACACATTCATTATTATTGGGGCTATTCATTTATGAGCAACTGGTTATTCCAAAATAAAAAAAGTATTATTTTAAAACTATTTTCCGTCCATCGTAGATTTTAATTAACATGTATTTTTGACAGATGACACAAAAGGAAATTCTGATAATTAGTTATTTTCCCTATGAACAAAAAACAAATTTGAAATTAATTGTTTCCCTATTATGACACTATCATGGCCAAGCGACAGCCCATTGTGACAAGATTCTGGCACATGTGTCTTGCTGTAGCCATATGTTTCATCTACAGCGATACGAGGGTTTCATTCGATCTGACCAGTCTCTTGTCGAAAGCTTTGTAGGGAACATGAAGGGGGCTTACCTGCGAAACGTCCTCGTGTTTGTCTGTCCTGTGCGCTGCGGATTAAAGAAAGGAATTCAACATGGCGTCCATGAACCTTTATTACGTACGGTTCATGCAGAGTCTCGCGAAGTCACGTTGCACGCATGCAAATTAGGTGTGCCTCAGTATAATAAAAGCGGGTCTCTTACCGTCTGAATCGACTCAGTGCGAAGTACGTGCACGTGTGAAGAACGGTGAGATCTCCTTTGGAAGTTGACAGAGTGATTTGCGACCTTCGTTATTACTACAGGTGATACTGACCTCACTAGTACAGAGGAAGGGTAATTCTTTGTTAGCATTTCTCTTCTGCAGCTTTGAGGAAAATGTTGTTTTTAAATGTTGGAGTGCATTCGAATTTGTATTCTAACAAAAATAAGACTTTCACCCTGAAGACAGAATTATTGGCTCTGAGAAATACAATAGTATCTCTAGTAGTTTGAATATCTTACAATTGGTGTCTGCTGCTTGGTTTCGGGAAGCTTGGCGGAAGTTTATTCACACTGTAAAATATTGCTTGTACAAGACGGTGGGTTGCTCTGAGATGAATTATTTCAAACTTCAACACATGTCTCAGATCTTTAAAAAATGATTAACAATTGCCCGTTGACATATAACAGTTGAACAAAGGGATGAAGTAAACATTTCTTGACTTGTTAGAATGCGTGCACATACATCCTTTTATTAGAATTGCTTAGACATTTTTTAGGGTTATCTGTCGATTGCCTTAAAATGTCATCAGAAAACACCAATAACTACTCAAAAAAGTTAACTCAGATCAAAAGTTAACTTGATAAAAGCGAATTACAGTCGCTGCTGTTTATGTTAGGGTGCCTAAAATTATCCTTTTATCTCCCACTAAGCAGGTGAAAGGTAATTCTATTTGTGTCTGGGTCAGCAATATTGGGCCATGTATACACTGATAAAATATCATTCAAAGGTGTTCAATCTCCTCTGCTTGAAGATCTACTATGTTCTGCGCTGATATTAAATGTATGTGACTACCTAAGGACGGAAAACATGGAATGACGAAGGACCCCGGTGACAGTGGATTTGAGATCCCAATTCACGTGCTGAATATGGATATGTT
Organism: Sepiola atlantica; assembly: GCA_963556195.1. Lineage (NCBI taxonomy): Eukaryota > Metazoa > Mollusca > Cephalopoda > Sepiida > Sepiolidae > Sepiola > Sepiola atlantica. The sequence continues at coordinate 30,850,039 of OY744549.1, read as the reverse complement.
TTATCCTTAAATACGGTGAAATCTCGACTGTTTCCTCCGACAATCTACTGGGACAATGGAGTTTATAGATCCTAGAATTCCTACTTCATAAGAAAGTATTTAGCGTACTTCTTCTTATCTAAAGATGGTGATATACTCCTTGTAACGGAGGAAGGAGACCTTTATAAAAGGTTCAATCTCTCGCATTCAACTGACCCCCCCCCCAAATTAATTGGAGACAACTTTGATTAATCCCACTAAGTGAATTTACAACGAATAACTTTAACCAAACGAAATTAACTCAATTTTGAGTACAACAAATATGAAAATGTCGGTCTCTACATAAGAGACACTTCTATTAAAATCATTACCGTTTCAAGCAAGGTTTTAACAAACAGTTATTCCAGTAAATATTATCTCCATTATCGACAACAACAAATTGAGAGAAAAAAACGGGAACTAGTTTCGCTTTCCTACTCAAAACCAACCATGAATAAATAAAAACAAGTGTTACTTGAAGAGACGACTGACACACAAAGTAGATATACAATAAAATTCAGTAAAACATTTAGATTTAGTTTTCGTCCAATATATTTTACTTTCGACAGAACGTTTCGAATTCTCAATCTACAGTAAAACGCGTTACCAGGGAAAACGCAAACATTCATAATAACGCAGTGTGCGTCGACAAATAAGGAAAAGAGTTAAACTAATGTGCGTTTATTTAACGTTTGTTTTGACAAACATTGGCACGATCAAGAATGAAGAAATAAACATTTACTACAAGTCCTAAAACAATTGAATGCACATATAGTCTAGTCGAAATGTGGCTGACGCTCAAACAAATTGCGAACAAAAGTGTTTAACTTTGATATTCGGCATGAATAACCTCTTTCAGATAAAAGAAAAGTTTACCAAAATTAGCCTTGCGGAAAAAGTCAACGGGCGCCATTTTAAAAATCCAACTTAACAATATTAAAATTTCGAGACATAAAATCTCTGACAAGTATGTTCATTATTCCTGACAATTACTGACAAAAAATAAACGTTTTTCCTGACAATAAACTTTATTAAATTAGAAATTTAAAAAAAATTATAATGAAAACCTACACAGAGCCAACTCTAAGCCAGTTTGACATTTTATAGGTGTTTTAAATTGTAATTATAAGTATCTATACGCTTAATAATAAACTAACAGCAGAAAATGACTAGCTCTTTTCATTTGTTTTCAGGTTTTTTATTAATTTCTTATACAAATATGAATATAAAAAATACAAAAACAGAATAAGTAGCTTTTTTCAAGGCAACAATTGTCACATTAATTCCTGACATTTAAACGTAAAAAATATGTACAAAATCAGTACAATTTACAATAAAGGAAATCATCAGTTGGTCAAAATGCTGAGGCAAAGGACTTGCATAACCACTACAGAACAAGGGACTTGCATAACCACTACAGAACAAGGGACTTGCATAACCACTACAGAACAAGGGAGTTGCATAACCACTACAGAACAAGGGAGTTGCATAACCACTACAGAACAATGGACTTGCATAACCACTACAGAACAAGGGACTTGCATAACCACTACAGAACAAGGGAGTTGCATAACCACTACAGAACAAGGGACTTGCATAACCACTACAGAACAAGGGAGTTGCATAACCACTACAGAACAAGGGACTTGCATAACCACTACAGAACAAGGGAGTTGCATAACCACTACAGAACAAGGGACTTGCATAACCACTACAGAACAAGGGAGTTGCATAACCACTACAGAACAAGGGAGTTGCATAACCACTACAGAACAAGGGAGTTGCATAACCACTACAGAACAAGGGACTTGCATAACCACTACAGAACAAGGGAGTTGCATAACCAATACAGAACAAGGGACTTGCATAACCACTACAGAACAAGGGAGTTGCATAACCAATACAGAACAAGGGACTTGCATAACCACTACAGAACAAGGGACTTGCATAACCACTACAGAACAAGGGACTTACATAACCACTACAGAACAAGGGCCTTGCATAACCACTACAGAACAAGGGAGTTGCATAACCAATACAGAACAAGGGACTTGCATAACCACTACAGAACAAGGGACTTGCATAACCACTACAGAACAAGGGACTTGCATAACCACTACAGAACAAGGGACTTACATAACCACTACAGAACAAGGGACTTGCATAACCACTACAGAACAAGGGACTTGCATAACCAATACAGAACAAGGGACTTGCATAACCACTACAGAACAAGGGACTTGCATAACCACTACAGAACAAGGGAGTTGCATAACCACTACAGAACAAGGGACTTGCATAACCACTACAGAACAAGGGACTTGCATAACCACTACAGAACAAGGGACTTGCATAACCACTACAGAACAAGTTCATGAACGGACCAAAGAACATTTCTTGTCAAGAGCGAGTCAAAGGGAACGTCGACATCATCAAGTTCTGGCTGTGCTAAGTTGCTGCAGTGGAGGCCTTTGCAATTACTACACAAGTTTGAACAGTCAATGCCATGTTTCTTACAGCTGCATCTTGCTGCAGTACACCCTCATGTACAGTTACATCTAATTATAGCGAAGAATGTACAGGATCAGCTGGAAAGTCAGTCTTGATTGGTTGTAATTTACCATCTAAAAGTTTCCTTCCACACTTGTCAGGTTTTAGCTGGTTTCTACATTTCAACCATTGTGCATGTACACTAAAGTCTTCTCGCCAGCTTCTATAACCTCTTCTGCACTGCTATCATTGTCAAACACTTCTGCCAGTTTGAGGAAGTTTCTATTTTTTATCACCTTTCGAGGGATTCTGCTTTCCTAATTTCATAAACACTGGATGTAGAATCACAACCCAAAAGTGCATAGATGAAAAGAATGTTAGAACAGATCACAAATCTCAAAGATTTCCTCATCTCTTTGATGTTGCAGACCTTCACACTTTTTGCACTATCATTTGGTTGTGGCGTGAACAAGATGTTGTAACCATCATCTCTATTAGCATGATAACATAGAAGGACCAATAGGCATCTGCTATCAAAATGGTTTATCCCGTATGTGTCAGTTCTAGAGCAGTCTTCACAATCAATACGTCAGCGTCTCCAGATGCATGGACTACTTTACAACCTGCTTCCGTCAAGCTCTTTCCCAGCAAGTTGATGAACAATTGTTTGTTTTTTTTGATTAGCTAGGAAAACATCCTTTTTTAATTTAAAAATCATTAAAGGGTCAGTGAGACATTAACACCAACAGAGCCCCCTGCTCGTCATCGGTGAGTCGCGTCTTTAATGGATGGACCACTTTCATACCCATCAAAGACAATGCATGCTTTTCCATATCTAGTTCTGACATATTTGCTGTATTTGGCACAGATTTTATCAAAAGTAGGACTTTTTTGCAATGGAAGGTGTTGAAATAGAGATCCACCATCGATAGCCTTTTACATGGCTGTATAAGCCAGGTCAGGTGCGGCTTTTGTAGAAACTACCCAGATGTCTGCCCCCGAGCTGGTATTCCACACATATAGAGTCCTACATGTATAACCTATATGAAACAATGACTTGTGTTCATTTTTCTTCCGGGCAACACGTTTTTCCTTCTTTTAACCGTATTATCCAAACGCATGCGTACTTCGAGACGTTCTCTCCACAACTGCCATCAACCCAAAAGACACCACCTTTTATTTAGCGTTCTTTTCCGCACCTGATTTTCATAATGCAACCCAAATAAACACCTGCCTTTTATTTAGCGTTCTTTTCCGCACCTGATTTGCATAATGCAACCCAAATAAACACCGCCTTTCATTTAGCGTTCTTTTCCGCACCTGATTTGCATAATGCAACCCAAATAAACACCACTTTTCATTTAGCGTTCTTTTCCGCACCTGATTTGCATAATGCAACCCAAATAAACACCGCCTTTCATTTAGCGTTCTTTTCCGGACCTGATTTGCATAATGCAACACCAAAAAACACCTGCCTTTTATTTAGCCTTTTTTGCCGCACCTGATTTGCATAATGCACCCAAATAAACACCTGCCTTTTATTTAGCGTTCTTTTACCGCACCTGATTTGCATAATGCAACCCTCACTTTTTTCCCCTCCGGACCCGCGTGCTGGCTGCTACACTCCCCATGATCTCTTAATCACACATGATGCAGGGTGGTGGTGGCCTTTTGATTCGTGAGCTTCTCCGAAGTGGGACATGTATCTTAGTTTCTGCTTCTGAATCGTCCGATAAAGTTTCCGCTACTAAATCTACTGACAAAGTTTCTACTTCTGAACTTGGGACTGATTTTTTATTAGCTTCGTCAAACGAAGGCAAGATAGAGAGAGAAAACAAGGAAAAGTTCTTTCAACTAAGGGCCGATCGACACCGAACGAATAAAACAGAAAATATAAGGGAAGATAACTCTAGTCTATTAATTACGATGTATGACGAGAGTGAAATAATCAACAGCTTTTATTATTCTTTTTAAATGCTTTAGATAACGTTGGCGTTTCACTTTTATTGTTACTAAATTGTTATAAAATATTTGCTTTAAAAATTACTATTAAAATACTAAGCTATTTTATTATATTTTCATAAAAAATCAAAACACATATATTATGTTGGTGTTTCACAAAATAAAAGACAGTCCAAAACTTTTGTTATATCAATAACAAGACATTTTGTTATTAAATATTTGTATGATATTTTCATTAAAAATCAGAAGACATATATTATGTTGCTGTTTCACAAAATAAAAGACATTTCAAAACTATGTTTATATCAATAAAAAGAAGACATTTTGTTATTAAAGATTTATATTATATTTTCATTAAAAAAATCAAAACACATTTTATAATTTGTTTTGCTAACAACTTATTTTATTATAATAAAAATACAATTCTAAATCTTCCGTTCTTATTTTTGAACAGGTGACAAAATCATATTTTTGTATTTATTTCCAACACTAACATAATTAATATAATGTATTTGTCAAGTCTCAAATAAATATAAATTGTTTTTATCATTTCTGATCATCCGTACTTTAAATTAATGAAAATATAATAAAAAATATTTAAAATTATTTTTGCTTTGTGTTGTTTTTCTATTTATTAATTTCGGCCATTTTTACCGTACCATTTCTTTTTGGTTCTATTTTTACTGAGTACCCCAGAACATACCGACAAATGTAAAGCTAGCCAACTTATGGACAGGGGTTGCAGATTTAGTGTTCGTTGCATGTATTTCCGTCCGAGTTGGATCTAGTGTTCTTTGGTTAAATGAGGGACATAATCTTGTATTATTAATGAATTTTATTAACGTGATATAAATATTTTCCAATAGTAAAACATTTTCAACAGCAAGTGTAACAGCACAGGTAAAGTTGCCTGCTATATTTCACAGTAAAAAGACGAGGGAAAAATGACACCGGTAAAATGGCACAGGTAAAAATGGCACAAGTAAAAATCGCATAAGTGAGTTAATAGAAAAATGACACAAAGCAAAAACAATTCAGTAACAGAAAGTTAGGATCGTTCAGGAGAAGCTGGACTTCGCCTCAAGTTTTAAATACGAGCTCAGCACCCATTTTTTTTAATCAGTATTTTAAAACAAGTTTTTACTTTGTTGTTTTCAAGCAAATAAAAGCGACTTTTCTAAGTGTTTTAGTAGTGGGCTGGGTTCTTTAACCTTTACTTTTAAATAGGACCTAAGTCACCCTCATATTTTAAAATAAGTATGGACTCATTTGGTAAAAGTAGAGCAAGCAGCCGAAAAATATAAAAAATAAAAACGAGAAATTACTTATTCCAAACGCAGTTGAATACAATTATCTACCGACCTGTATACTTTTAATGCGCTGAAACTTTGTTTAAGATATTTATTTCAAAATTTGATTTCGTTCAAAGCAATCTTTATACGCAGGAGAAAACACACATGGGTGATTGTCGCTTAACTGTTGGCAAAGGCTAAATTCCTGAAAAGTTTACTTATTCTACCACTAACCCTTAGCCTGAGTTTCAAACCCCCTGCGTACTTACGGTTAGTGGTAGGGTAAGCGATCTTTTTGATACATTTTGAAGAATAAAGCTCACCAACATTAAAGGGCAAGTGAATATTTTTTTCCCGTGTATCGTAAAGACAGCTTAAGAATATTGAAATAAAACACTTTAAAGCAGTTTCAGCATGTTAAAAGTATGCATGGCCGGTAGATAATTAAATTTTAATGCGTTTAGTATGAGGTTTTCGTAGTTGTTATTTTTTTACGACTTCTCAACTGTTAACTATTCCGCACTCTTACCATTTACTCTATTGTTTTCAAGAAATAAATTTGAGTTGTTACATTAAAAAAAAGAATATAAGAGAGGTTTAGGTAAATCGAAGAAATCAACAAAACAATATCTCGTGTGTATGTCTAGCATTTATTTGGAAACTATACAAAAAAGCTGATTTATTCATTTTCAGAATTTTCTCAAAGGGAATATAGTCACATTTTTTGTAATATTGATTTTGTTGGAGAAACACAAAAGAATAATAAGTGGCGACATGTAGAGCGATTTTAAATGTTATTATGTAGTATTTCATTACTTTACGGCGCCTTGAGAAATGTTAATCGTCCATCAACTTCAGGGATTATATATCGTTCCTATAGCTTCTGCAACTATTTTCTATAAAATGACTAATTATTACATAATACCATCAACAGTCCTCTCCAGGCTACAGTGGACGTCTGCATTCATTCCGGACGTCAATAGAATTCTAATAAGTCACAAACTGCTACAAGGATGTGTAGAAAGACCCTCATAACAAGATATATTCTGAAACTACATTAACCAGATTACTTAGATAAGTATGTTTTAATGTAAGCAAACGTATGTTAGACAATTGAATCGGCCTCGCACTGGACCAATATTTTTAAAACTGAAAGGTCAAGTACATTTCTCACACTTTTATTATAAATTTCAATTAATCAAAACAATGAATTTTATTTTTCAAAAAGGCACATATGTCGTGTAGTATGAATTATTTTTATAGATCTATTTATAAGAAAATCTAAATCACTCAGTTCGTAGAACATCAGACTGAAGATCTCGAGGTTTCGGTTTCGATTTCTAGTCATAGTATTAACTTTATTTGTTGGAAATTTATTATTTAGTATGAATCCATTATTTTCCATTTCTAAAAGAAGTTTCGATATTTCATCAAAAATTGTGACTAGCCGACAAACAGACACACACAGAGAAAATGTCCATAATAATGAATGGATATGTTTTTATTACGAATTTAAATATTTAAATAAATACATTTCCCCTATTTTTATATTAACGTACGTGTACATTAAAAACATTTAAGGTCAGCTAATTTCTACCACATAGCAAATTGGATATTCTTGTACAAGAAATCTATTAATAGATATTTTACTGGATCAATAATCCTCTGTGCTTTTTACTGATGAGCTAATAATTTCATTTCGGAAAAACACATTGATCTCTCCCTCTTGTCTCACATAACTATGTCAGGTTTACCAGCTGCATTTTCAAAGTATGTAGCTGTAATGATTGTATAGTCATATTAGGTGATATATGACTTGTTTGCCACAATTATTTCTGACATAATATCCAAGGACTTGATCCTACATAGGAGGCACACTTTTGATGGATGGTCAAAAAAAAAACTATAACTTATAACATTACATTTCCTTATTCTAACCGACCAGTTAACTAAGTTATAATATATATTTTGTGTGGTATCTTGGTCTTACCGGATTCCAGGACAAGAATTCATCTAGTTAACTTAGCAAGATAGGGGTTTCTCACTTCTTTTATCATTTTAATTTTGTCTATCTAAAGAGATCAAGGGGTCCCCTCTTGAAGCTAGCACTTTATTTCTTTATGAGTAAAATTGATATCCGAGTGCTGTCTTTATGATAGATGTTGTTCCCTGTGTGTATTCGCATGTGAATTTTTAGAGTCGCACACTGGAGAAATGAAATTGCACAACATTGGCAAGAATATGGTTTCTCACCTGTGTGTAATTTTACGTGATTTTTAAGACTTGCACTCTGTGAAAATGCAGTACCACAAACTTTACAAGAATAGGGGTTCTCACCTGTGTATTCGCATGTGCTGTTTCTAACTTGTATTGTGTGAAAATGCAATAGCACTAACTTTACAAGAAGATTGTTATTCACTTAATATTTAATTTTACTTCAGTCGAAGTTCTCAGAAATCAAGGGGCCCCTTCCTGTGGCTAACACTTGATCTCTATATGAGATACATAGATACCCGAATATTCTAGTGCAATTCTCCTTTACTTCTCAAACATTGAGTAAGTAAAAAAGCTAAGAATAATAAATGTATTCTCTCCCCAACTGATCAAGTATATCATAGTATATCTTTATTGTGGTCTGTTGGTCTCACCGGATTCCAGGACAAGAATTCATCTAGTTAGGTGGAGTATCCAGCTACGTGGTGTTACTTGAGGTAGCATCACTCAGAGAAGATGCACTATTCCTCGTATGAGCAAGTGTATAGACATTCTAAGGGGATCTTATTTGTGCTGTTGATACTATGTAATTTTTTTAATATTTGGTCAGGGTTTACTTGTAGGGGTAAGTATCCTCATGTCAGGTTGTCCTAACAAACCCTTGTAAAGAGGCCGAAGACACTCGAGAATAGTGTCAAGTAGGTAATTCAAACTCCTCAGTATGTAATTCAAACTTAACTTAATGTTTAATTTTACTTCAGTCGAAGATCTCAGAAATCAAGTGGCCCCTTCCTGGGGCTAACACTTGATCTCTATATGAGATACATAGATACCCGAGTATTCTATTAAAATTCTCCTTTCAAATTGGAACTGACTGAAAATTTTATTCTACAAACTTCATAAGAATAAGGTTTCTCACCTGTGTGTATTCGCATGTATTTAGATGACAATGCTGTGAAAATGCAGTTCCACAAATTTAGAAAGCATAGGGTTTTTAACATGTGTGCATTCGCATATGCTTTTCCAAACTGGAATGCTGTAAAAATGTAGTTCCACAAACTTTACAAGAATAGGGTTTCTCACCTGTGTGTATTTGCATGTGCTGTTTCAAACCGGTATTGTGTGAAAATGCAGTGCAACAAACTTTCAGGAATAGAGGTTTTAACCTGTGTGTATTTGCATGTGCTTTTTCAAATTAGAACTGTCTGAAAATGAAGTTCTACAAACTTCACAAGAATAAGGTTTCTCACCTGTGTGTATTCGCATGTGCCGTTTCAGATTGGGATGCTGTGTAAATGCAGTACTACAAAATTTGCAAGAATAGGGTTTTTCACCTGTGTGTATTCGCATGTGCTGTTTCAAACTTGTATAGTGTGAAAATGCAGTACCACAAACCTTACAAGAATAGGGTTTCTCACCTGTATGTATTCGCATGTGTTGTTTCAAACTAGTATCACATGAAAATGCAGTACAACAAACTTTACAAGAATATGGTTTCTCACCTGTGTGTATTCGCATGTGCTGTTTCAAATTCGTATTGAATGAAAATGCAGTAACACAGACTTTACAAGAAAAGGGTTTTTCACCTGTGTGTATTCGCATGTGATTTTTCAAATAAGAACTGACTGAGTTTTCAGAGTGACATGCTGTGAAAATGCAGTACCACAAACTTTGCAAGAATAGGGTTTCTCACCTGTGTGTATTCGCATGTGCTGTTTCAAACTTGTATCGTGAGAAAATGCAGTTCCACAAACTTTGCAAGCATAGGGTTTTTCACCTGTGTGCATTCGCATGTGCTGTTTCAAATTGGCATGCTGTGAAAATGTAGTTCCACAAACTATACAAGAATAGGGTTTCTCACCTGTGTGTATTCGCATGTGAGTTTTCAGACCTGCACTCTGTGAAAATGCAGTACCACAAACTTTGCAAGAATGGGGTTTCTCACCTGTGTGTATTCGCATGTGCTTTTTCAAATTAGATCTGAGTGAAAATTTAGTTCTACAAACTTCACAAAAATAAGGTTTCTCACCTGTGTGTATTTGCATGTGCCGTTTTAGATTGAAATGCTGTGAAAATGCAGTACCACAAACTTTGCAAGAATAGGGTTTTTCACCTGTGTGTATTCGCATGTGCTGTTTATAACTTGTATCGTGTGAAAATGCAGTTTCACAAACTTTACAAGAATATGGTTTCTCACTTTTTTTTTTTTTCATTTTAATTTAGTTTATCTAAAGAGATCAAGGGGCCTACTCTTGAGGCTAACACTTGATTTCCCTATGAGTAAAATTTATATCCGAGGGCTCTCTTAAGGATAGATGTGGTTCCTTTTAGGGCTGCTATCTGTACTTCCCTACAATTTGGTTTTCCGGGGATTGTTTCTAAGTATTTACTTAGATTTTTTTTCACCAGACCAGTTGCCCCCACTACAACCGGTATGATGTTTATTTCATCGAGGGACCATGTTATTTTTAGATCATTTTTGAGATCTTGGTATTTTGTTATTTTTTCCCGTTCGGCTCTATTGAGACCGTAGTCATTTGGGACGGTTACATCAATGATGAGAGCAGTTTTATCTGGTTTGTTCCAGATGACAATGTCTGGTTTGATGGCCTTGTCTTTTATGTATCTGCCCGCCTGTATGTCTTTATCATAGAACACTGTCACTTTTCCATTCGATGTTATGGGTGGGGGTTCATGTTCCCAGATGTTCAGTGATCTTTCTAGCTGCATCTCTCCGCAGATCTTCCAATGAAGGTATTTACATACTTTGTTGTGGCGGGCAGTGTAATGGCCATCAGCCAAAAGGATCTTGCATCCAGACATTAGGTGGCTTGGACTTTCGGTGGCAGAGTGGCAGAACCTGCACTGGTCAGTTTTTTGTAGACCCGCCATTTTCTTAAATCCATTAGTAAGTAGGCCTTGGTCTTGTGCCACTATTAATATCCGTTCCTCATCGAACGGGAAGTTGCCACTCTTGAGCCATTGTAGTGAAGCCTCCTTGTCAATATAGCTCTGGTTGAGTTCTTCAATGAACTTTCCTGCTCTTTTATTATTTCGCCATCCTTCTAGTCTGGTCTTCAGCTCCTTTTTCGTGTACTCCTCCCTCTTCTTGCGCGCGATCAGGGTTGCTGGGTTGTTATCATCTTCACTAGTGTTCTCCAGTGTGTTACCACTGAAATTATCGGCTAGTTTTGTTGTTGAGGTCTGCTGAGGAAGGTATTTGGTGTGATGTTCATTCACCATTCTCATTTTTTGATCACAGGAGCTCTTTATATATTGTCCCACACTGACCATTGAGGCTCGGTAGGCATGATTGATCTCAATGAGGCCCAGACCACCTTCTCTTCGCGGTAAGTAAAGTCTGTCCATACACTGATGTCGGTAAATGACTTTATTTAAGGCAAGCATTTTCCGAGTTTTTGTGTCTAGTTTGTTGATGTAGCCTTGTGGCCAATCGATAATGCCGAACCCGTAGGAGACGACAGGTATTGCCAGTTGGTTTATGGCAGTTATTTTATTTTTTGATGAGAGTTCATATGTGAGGATTTTTTTCAGGCGCTTAGTATATTCTCTCTGTACCTTCTCTCTCATCTTTCCGTGCTCTAGCGTCTCATTCTCTTCTACTCCAAGGTATTTATAGACAGCATCTTCTCCTAGGTCTTCAATAGAGCCAGTATTAATATTAAGATGTTCTGATGCTGTCTTTTTCCCTTTCTTTGTTGTGCATTTAGCGCATTTTTCGAATCCAAACTCCATGCAGATGGCTTCTGTGTATTTTTTTACAATTTCTATCAGAGAGACTAGTTGTTTCTCAGATTCTGCATAGAGTTTGAGATCGTCCATAAAGAGGAGATGATTTATTTTTTATTTTCATCCTTCTTTCTGCCTCGGCTAAGGTTGTATCCAGCATTGGATCGTTTAAGCAGCTTACTCAGTGGATCCATTGTGAGGCAAAAAAGAAGCGGTGAGAGGCTGTCTCCTTGGAATATTCCTCTCTGAATCTTAACGTTTGGAGTCTGAATTTTTCCTTCCATATGGTGAAGCGTGATTGATGTACGCCACCTGGTCATTTGCATTTGGAGGAATGACCTAATATCTTCATGGACATTGTACAAGTCCAAACAGCGGAGTATCCAGGAGTGAGGTATACTATCAAAGGCCTTTTTGTAATCAATCCAGGCCATTGAGAGGTTTCTCTGCCTCTTTTTACAGTCCTCCAGGATTGTTCTGTTTACAAGGAGTTGGTCTTTTGTGCCAAGTCTTTTCCTGGTACATCCCTTCTGTGTGTATTCGCATGTGTCGTTTCAAACTTCTATCACATGAAAATGCAGTTCCACAAACCTTACAAGAATATGGTTTCTCACCTGTGTGTATTCGCATGTGAGTTTTCAGATTGGGATGCTGTGAAAATGCAGTACCACAAACTTTGCAAGAATAGGGTTTCTCACCTGTGTGTATTCGCATGTGAGTTTTCAGAGTGCTAGGCTGTGAAAATGCAGTACCACAAACCTTACAAGAATAGGGTTTCTCACCTGTGTGTATTTGCATGTGTGCTGTCAGATTGGCACGCTGAGAAAATGTAGTTCCACAAACTTTGCAAGAGTAACTATTCTAATTTTTGTTCATTTTACTTTAGTGTAAAGTCTCAGAAAACAAGTGGCCTCTCCTGAGACTAACACTAGATCTCTATATAAGATACAGGGATATCTGACTGTTCAATTAAAGCTTCCTTTAACCTCTTAAATGTTTAATTTGCATAGAAGTAAAGTACATCAATTTTCCTCTCTCTAATTGATCAGTTTATTATGTTACAGTATATTTTTCTTTTGGTCTCTTTGTCTTATGGGATTCCCGGACAAGAACTCATGTTGTTGTGTTAGAGTATCCAGCTTAGTGTTGGTACTTGAGACAACATCTCACCAGTGTGTATTCACATGTGAATTTTTAGATTGAAACTATGTGAACATTCAAATTCCGAAACGTTAAAATGGTAGGGTTTTTCATCTTTTTAGATTTACATGTGATTTTTCACGCAAGGACTCTGAACATACAAATCAACAAAATATTCAATAATATTATTTGACACATGCAAAGCTTTGTTACGTCTTTTGAAAATAGACCTCAATGAAAATTCAGATTTATGTAGTTGACCAGTATATGCATTCACCATTCCTTTGTATTTTTCCTGTCAGAGATCAACATTGATGAGTCTAATATGCATTCAATGAGTAAGTATCGATATTTTCTACAAGATTTTGCTGGAGATTGAGCATCCTATAAGATACAAGATATTCACCCAAACTGTGTTACGGAAAAATATTGATTTGCACATTTTACAGGATAAAAGATTTTTTTCCAAACTGCATGTACAGGTTTCTTAAACAGAGATTTTTTCAAAATAATGATAAACGTACATACAGAAAAATAGGATGGTAGTGCGTTATTGATGCAGACTTAATTCTTGTGGAACTGAAAACAACCATCTTTTTCTGTAATAGTTTCAATCTGTAAATAAAGAAAATATGTTATCAAAACATTTTAACATATTTTATATTTCCATGCAATCAATTTCAGCAAACAAAATATTTTGTCGTTCAGTTTCGATAATAAATAATTAATATTACACAATTTTTATTTGAAAAGAAAACTTTTTTATCACAGATATGGAAAATTCTAAACCAACATCTGTTAAAATATCTGGAATAATCAATCAAAAATGTTTCTTAACACCTTGGTGAAAAAACTATATATTTCATACTAAAATACCTTTTAAAATAGCAAGTTGGGACATAAAAGAAAGGTTGTTACTAAAACGATATCCTCATATCAACAAAGAAGAGAAGACGAAATGAGTAATGTGAAATGTTATGTTACCTGGTGCTCTAAGCTCATAAGAAAAGCCGTCCGCTTTTCTCTTATATACATTCTCAGCTAAAATAAATTTGGGTTTTGATTTTGCCACTAGAAAGGGTAAAGTTTTTTAGAGTCAACTTCTAATCTATTCTCAAAGTAATCAGATTCGCTCAGCATCGTCTAAACCCAGAATCGAAATCAACTTATGAAAAAGATGTTTTCAAACACTGTATTTAAACTCTATCAGAAACCTGCATTTTAATCTAGTAGAGATTTCTGTCCTCTCGAATTTGCAAACCGTTGCCTTAACTGATTGTAGAAATATAAATTTCTCAGTGACATGCGCCCATATCTTCCAAAAAATAAGTACATTTTAAATAGTTCTTCATTCACAGAGATTGTGTTCATTCCAAGTCATGCATTCTTCGTTTCCATGCCAACAACTTAAGATATTTGAATTAATTTCATTCACAAAACTTTATCCATTCAAAACAATAACATATTATTGTTGGTATTACAGGGTGTTTTGGTCATTAATATTTTATCTGACACTGTAGATAGTATTCAGAAACGGATAACAACTTTTAAAACTATTTTATCATTTCAATTAACATAAAAATCTGACCACTGTAAGTTTGCACTCATAAATAGGGCTTAATATACTTCCTGCCCACAAATTGCAAAGATTAAGATGGTTATGGCCAATTTGTTCAAATGATGCATGTTGCCCACTCTAATATTGGCAGAGTCCACAACTCTCACAGATCTATATATGTTCCAGTCAAGAAATGCCAAATAATACAACACTTAATATCTACAATGCAATGTGCTCTGTCACATTATCTAATGTGCAGGGGGCCGACTATTGATGATGGTTCCAGAAAGCCAAGACCTGCACGATTGCACAATAGTAACCACTGTAGAAGATATGAAAAATTCACTCATGTCATAAAAGCTGCTCGCTATCTATAGTGGTCTCTTTTTATTGTGGGATGATCAGAAATGTGAAGAACGTGTACAAAAACTAGATATGTTATCCAAAAGAGGAAAATAATCATAGTGAAAGAGAAATCTCACATTTTAACTGCTAAATGTTACAATGAGAGTACCAGAAAGATGGCTTAGCCATTTGGACAGACGTAATTGAAGTGTAAATATAATAATCCAGCATAACTAATATTCATGACTCAATGGTGGAAAAGCCCTATGCATGACATTGACCGGAATGTGACACATATCACTATTTAGCCAGTGCCAATAAACATTATATACAGCATTCCTATCAGTTGTCAAGGCCGAATATAGAACTGCAGAAGCTCTATTCACGCATGATATCATCTTTTCTAAAAATTAGATCATTGGTGTGTTTCTCTAAGCATGGATCTTTATCTGTTACTTTCTCTCTCTTTCTTTTTCTCTTTCTTTCTATAGGTTTAATTACTACTTTGTGTCATTAAGACTTTACAAAATAGGGGCACCAATACACTCTTTTCTCTATCAGCCACCATTATTTCAAGCACTCATTAGAAACACCATATGTAAGCATTTAATAGCTACCAAGACCTTCCCCAGTCCCCAGATACATAAGATACAACAACTTCAATCACCGAATAAGGAATAAATCGGTATCTTTGAACCAAACAAGGATTCAATGTGTTGGTATAAGCATACACATTTATGCAGTGAGACCAATTTACAGTGAGAACGACGATGAACTCATTCTAGTGAGCTTAACCAGTGATACACTTATGTTATATATCAGTAGAGGGGATGAATTTGCACTACTATAGAGGTTAAAATCATGTTAAATGTTTGTATTGAGATGTTCACAACTGTTGGTAATGATCTCACAATGTTAAGCCTGAATGAATCGTCCTTGAAAACACCTTGTTGTGACATTCAATACTTGCACAAGATTGTCCATAAAGGCCTTATTCAGTTTCACATACCAGCAATACCTTAAATTACTAGAGGACTATGAAAAGAAGTACTCGAGTCATTCCTCGTTAATGACATGCTGGCAAATGACAGTCAATTTCTGTTTGTGCCAGGCTATATACAAGTAGTAACCAGACAGAAGCACAATGCAAAACTTGTAACATAACAGAACCTTAGGGAACTTTTGATGACACTGTCGATCATTAAATTCCTATTCCAAAAACTTTGGAGCATATTCGAAAAACTGTGACGAATTTCTTCAAGCTTCAAGGAAAAAACTTATATAATATATTCATATAGATATACAGAATAAGCAAATATTTTATAACAATTTAGTAACAAAAAAAACATAAGTGAACATTGTTTTAAACAAAGATTCAAAACGTCTTTTTTGTATTAAACGGCAACAAAGATTTTATTATATTGTCATATATGAAAAAAAAGTGTTTTCATCATTTTTGATCATCCGTACTTGATAAGAAAGCTACATTTACTGCAGGGTAAACCGGTAGTCAGTGCAGCAGTCTTATCTTCTGGAGTGCCCATTAAATTTAAAAGAAAACAATTTGTGAAAACATACCACCTCAACAAAAAATAATTAATAAAATGTATTATTATGAGCGCATATTTTTTTAATTCCAGACATTTACATTATTAATAAAATGTATTATCATAGCATATATATATATATAGATATATAGATATATATATATATATATATATGTATATATATATATATATATATATATATATATATATATATATATATATATATATAATGGAGAGTATGTATCTGTCTGTCTGTCTGAAGCCAAAACTATACTATTTAAGACTATTGGCCTTATCATGAAATAGTATAGTATATACTATTTCAGACTAATATACTATCTTTAAATGCTAAATTAAGAGGAATAGTGTAGTATCTGTTCTGTTGTCATGATACCATCCTCCCAGGCATTACCTCCTCCTTTTTTAGAGGTGTGGATGTTGTATAGTATCTGTTATGTTGTCATGATACCATCCGCCCAGGCATTACCTCCTCATTTTTGGAGAGGTGTGGAGGTAGTGTAGTATCTGTTCTTTTGTAATGATACCGTCTTCCCAGGCATTACCTCTTCCTTTTTTAAGAGGTGTAGAGGCACTGCAGTATCTTGTTTGTTGTCATACCATCCTCCCAGGCATTATCTCCTCTTTTTTTGAGAGGTGATGAGGTAGTGTAGTATCTGGTCTGTTTTGATGATACCATCTTACCAGGCATTACCTCCTCCTTTTTTAAAGGTGTGAATGTAGTGAGTATCTGTTCTGTTTTCATAATACTATCCTCCCAGGCATTACCTACTCCTTTTGTTGGGAGAAGATGTAGTACTTGTTCTGTGGTCATCATAAAACCTTTCCAGTGATTACCTTCCCCTTTACTTTTTTGAGACGGGAGTTAGTGTAGTATCTGTTCTGTTGTCATTATACCATCCTCCCAGGCGATACATCCTCCTTTTTTTAAGGGAGGGGTAATTTACATGCCCTCTGATTATTAAGCATAATGTTCTATTTCGAACGCACAAAAAGTTCTATTTCGAGAGAGGGAGGGCGGTGGCGCGTTATTTGATTAATAACATGTAAACAACAGATTCTCTTAAATTTATCGTGCGAGTCGCTCAAAAATGATATATTTCATTTGATTTTTTTCATTCAAACGTTGTTTTTTTGTTTGTTTTAATATTATTAGAAATTATGTTTTAAAGCACACGTTTATAAAATGAAATTATTTGATTTAAAAAATAATTGATTATAAATCACAATTTTTTGTAAGAAAAACCAAACACATTTTACTGAGTAATTAAATATCTGTATTTTATTTTAATTGTTGATTTTATAAGATGGGGTGATTTTCTTTCTTAAAAAAACAAAAAACACAAATTTACTGAGCAATAAAATAAAACAACTGGCCAAAAAATGCGATCGGCGGGAGCATATATTTGCTAGTTTACTTCAAAATAAAAACTCTGCATAATTGCTAAATGTATAAAGCGAAGGAACACTTTCCATTTAGTAGAGTCTCTTCCTTTCACTTCAAACAGATAATTTTATCTGAATATTTACTTCAACTATAACCTCAGTTTTACATGCTTTACTATAAATAACTTTATTATCGGCATCGTTTTTTTTCTTGTTTATGTTAAACCCAAGATGATAATAGAAAAATGTCAAATAAATATGAATTGAAAAATACCTTTTATAAAACCGTAAAACAAAGAAATTTAAGTAATACTTACTTTTTCATAAGCTGTTTAAAGAAACGACGACAATATTTCGAAAATAAAATATTCTGTTAATGTTCGTGTTAAAACGGGTGTAAGTGAACATTTAAAATGGCGACCGGAAATGCAGGTTCGTAGAAAATTAAAATAGACATAAAACAAGAGATTTTGCAATTGTACCGATCTCTTTAATTTCAGGTGGAAATATTATTCAGATTTCTTTTTAAAATAAAATTATCATTTACCGACTTTTCTTTTACATAAAAAAACAATACTTAACATTAACGGAGACGTATTTTTTATGCAATATTTACCTTATTGTAAGTAGTGTTTTGTTCAACTTGACTTCCGGATAAATCAATTTCTCACTCAAACTTCATCGCAAGACTTTTTTTTAGCCGCGCTCATATTAAACATTGATTGTTTTATAACATAAAAACTTGGATGCGCCCAACAAAATTTAATCGATCATTTTGGAATAAACTGGAAATCGAAAAATAGTATAAATCGACTAAATTTTACTAAATGAAAAATATAACTAATGATGTTTTTTTTGTTTTTTTAATATAAACTAGAAAGAAGGAATATGCCCGTCAATATTGTATCCATGTAGACACACATATTAGATATTTGCAACGTTGACAGTTGCATCCACTATCTTCAAAATCGACATCTTTAACTATTTTGGTACTTTATAATTTCCTTTGTTTGCTAAAAATTACAAGATTACAAAAAAATAATAAATTAAATAGATTTGTCTTCTAATTATGATGAGGAGGATTATCTCGGCATGAAAAGGCTAAGATTTAACTTCATGGTACCCTAGTGAAATAGCACGGTGACAAGTCTAGTTATTCGATAGTACCCAATAGTGTTTCGCTTACCCCGTGTTATTATTATTATTATTATTATTATTATTATTATTATTATTATTATTATAACAGCAACAATAACAAACAAACATTACGTTCATTAACACTAAAATACTTTCATTTTTTGCCTTCTTGCTGGGAACAAAGTGTTGTATCTGTTTTATCTTTAGTCAGAAGAAAAGAAATTCTTCTTGACTAACCAATTTATATATTTGTCCCATTCAAAGTGTCCACTTTTTGGGTAATTTAGATATCCTCCTCATAAAAAACAACAACGTTGATCTAACCTTCCCCCATGGAGAGACAATTAAATAGGAACTCCAAAACTAATCCAAAGTCTAGGGTATTAGTGAGTCATGTTAAGTCCTGAGTTGCGATCAGGATGAAAGCATGCAATTTATTAACCCCAACACTGGATAAATTAACCTAAGTAAATCCATTCCTTGGAAATTTCCATGAGAAATATTAATTTTTAAAAGAATAGTGCATAATGTTTAACTCTAAGGTCAGTCTTGGCGTAGATAAAAACAAACGGGGAAGGGGGGTCATTTCTATGGGTGCTTATACAGTTTAGCGGGTACTTAAAAAAAAAAAACACACACAAACTGAGGAATATCTGTTTGATGTACGTACCTGTCATGGGCTGAATATATCCTACACCAAAAAGCACGTAAATTAATCAAGTAGTTTATTTTTATAAAAGAAAATTAAATTCTTGTCCGCTGGGTATGCTTTTGATTAGTGGTTTGGCATGACTAAATCCCTAAAACGAGATGGGGTCTGTCCCCCGGTAGATCGATTTGGCAATGTCTTTGCCTGCTAGTAGCCTAACTTGATGGATGAATGTATCCTTCTGGTTGACTCTGCGTGCTTCTGGTGATTGACTCCTGCTAACGGCCTGCTTATCTGTCATGGGTGGTGGAATTCAAATTCAAATGGTCGAGTTTCGGAACTATGCGCGGTACATGGGCTCAGTGAACCCATTCTCGATCTCGCTTGTCATCCTGTACAAGTAAAACGGAATCGTTTGATTTCACCACGCCAATCGTCACAATCCACGGTGAATAACAATTGTGTACTACTGCAGATTTTGGTCGATGTAGCAAGACTTCATCGCTGGACTGTATGGGGTCTTTAAATCGCAAGTGACCAAGTTGACCGTCGAATCTGTGGTCAGCCTCATTGCTTCCGAGTGCTCCCCTGTTGTGCACCTGCCTCAATAATTTATTTATTTGCATTCCATAGGCCGTGAGGATGTCTCCACTAGTTCCTCTGTCGTTGATCCATAGTAGTCCTATATTCGGGTGTCTGCATGTGATAACATTATGTGGGATAACCTCGTTGTGCTGCTGATGGTTGCATTCATTGAGGATATGTCGGCCCACTCGCATCTCCGGTCTTCACATAACATGAATATTACGTTCTTCAGGGTCCGGTGCTGCTTCTCAATGTGTCCCCCAAATTCGGGGCCGCCATGGATAGCTCAGGATCTGCTTGATTGAGTTAAACTCACAGAACAATCTGTACACCTTGGCCTATGAAATGTGTGCCTCGGCCGGATGGTATTATACTTGAATTTCCATTGCTTGTATTTGTGCCAGTTCACACGGTTAAGATTCGAATAAAAATTGTTGTTTGGAATAAATACAATTTAGGCGCGCAGAGTGAAAATTGTTGTATTGGCGCGTGACAAATATAAAATAACGCCCACGCAAATTCCGATGTGGCTTTTTATATTAAATCAACACAAAACGAGCGGACGTAATTGCAAGAACACCACGTGATATTTTCTGTCCAATGGGATTTCTCCAAAGACATATTTTTCTAAACTTTTCTCCTTAAGCTCGCTGGAGCCGATCCAAATAGTATTTAAGCACACACAAACATCAAACTTTCTATTTTTCAACTGACTTTCATCCGGAGGTTACACGCATCTTACAATCACTCTACAATTTCACCCTTTCGCGCGCTTCATACAATTTCACAGGCGAACATTCACTATTGCCTCTTTTAATATTTTATAACACATGAACACTTCAACAAAAGAAAAGACATTCTTCTTTTTACTTAACACGAAACTAAAGGAAGGACTCATGAACTCATTACAACAAGTAATATATTCTATTTGTTAATATGTTTATTTCAGTAAATAAACTTCCGTTAATTGTGCATGTAAATATTCTTATTATTATTTTTATTTGTGGAGGAAGTTGGTAACCCCGACCAAAAGGGTATGACGACCCCCACATATTTGAAGTGTCGAGTCATAAGCAGAGTCGGCATGACCAGGGCGAAGATGTTCAATGATTAAACATCCGGTTTTATTAGGGGTGCTCAGTCATAAAACGGGTGTCGACACGATAATATTTTTAACGCTTGTCAGAAATTTATTTTCTTCTTCTTCTTCTTCTTCTTCTTTTCTTTTCTTCTTCTTCTAAAACCCCCTTTTATAAGAACTTGTAATGAATGACTGCTGCTGATGGCACGCGTCGGGTGTCTGAAGCGTGGGCGTTTGACGCCGGAAGCTGTTGAAATAACCGCGAAATTCAATCAGTTGCTGAAACAATCTCGAGGTGAAGAGGTCGGTCGACACAACTCGGACATGAGAAAGTCCTAAAAACAAGAATGTTAAAACAGGAACATGTAGAGAGCATGCCTGTAAAAATCTTCAAAGAAGTTGGAGTTTCAACTAGTGTTCAAGGTTGAATATTTACGTTGGACGGAGAAGTCCACTGAATTCTAAAAACAGAAACAAGGAAGATATTAATTTGAAAGGCAAATGTGCCTTTAGAAAAGACAAAACGAAGTGTGTTTCGAAAGATGTCTCCAAATGAAGAGTTGACGTGAAAGAGTGCCACTATTCTCAAAAGGAGTCGATCGAAGAAACGATGCGATGTTAATGAAAAAAATGAACAATCAAAGGGAAACAAATCAGCGCGAACTAAAAGGACTTTTCTATATTCTTCTGGTATTTTTTTATTTTACTAACAAAATTCTTACAAGTAAGTCTTTCTCTTTTTCTGACATGTCTTTCCTAGCAAAGTTAATAAGCCTTCGGGCAGCATAATTAGGACTTTATTTATGCAGCCTTTCCGTGTGTCCATCGGAACTTAAATTCAGTCTATGAAGTGAACTTTGAGCCATGAACTTTCTGCCGAACTCATTTTGCCTTTTTTTTCTTTCTTCAATAAATTATTTGTTGTTTAAAATAGCTTGTTCTTTTCTCTTACTGTTTGCTTTATTGTCTAGTTATTGACCGAGGTCTTTTACGTGTATCGGTTTTGGCCTGTACGTGGTTAAAATTGCGATATTCTGCATAAATAAAACTCTAGGTCTCTGTGTTCTATTCTGTATCTATGTTTAAACACAGAGGTGTTCGGCCTAATGGTTCTCTACGCTCTGTCTTACTAAGAATAGTGAGCGAGACCATTTCTTTCTGTCTATCGTTTGGGAGTGGTTCTATAAACGCTATTTTATTGTACTGTAAAGGTAGTCGTTTGTGCCCAAACTGTATATAGACTTATCAAGGTTCACTGGACTGAAGAAGCTGCTTTTATAGTCAATTAATGATTTTCTGTTTTATCTTCGTCGCTGCTTTGAGTTCATTGTGTAATTTATCTTGCGCGCGTGTGTGTCGCCATTTTATTGTCTCCACGTGGTGAGTCAGCCATCTTGTCTTGTTCAGTTTAAGTTGGCGGGAAAATTTGGCGCCAAGTGTAGGTGTCACTGTCTGTAGTAACCCCCCCTCTCTTAGTACATGTAGAAAGGAGTCGGTGGGGAGGGATTTGAAAAATGGCGAGTTTAACAGCAGATGTCTTGTTGAAAAAAATAAAATACGCTAAAGATAAAATATTAGTCGTATTTGAAGTGTTAAAATCTTCTAGTAGGATAGAAGAATCTAAATATATTTTGTGTAAAGAACAGATTGATGAATATCTGAAAGACGTAGTTCGGTTGGAGGAACAAGTTATGGATGCTTATCTCTCTGATGGTGCAGACGATGAGTTAGTGGAAAGTTTTAATAAGGGAGCTGCCTTATTTAAAATACAAGTGATAGAAAAATTAACTACGTTTAAGCCTTGTAAAAAAGACGCTGACGAGAATTCCAGAATTAGTAAGGGGATAAAAGGCATCGATTTAACCCCTAAAATAGTTTGTCCCAAGTTTAGCGATAGGGATCTGGAAACGGATAAGTTAGCTTATCTAAACTTCCATAGAGAATTTTTGAATTGTGTAGCTAATCTTGATAGTGACGCATTAAGATTAGTGATATTGAAAAACCATCTTTCTGGTTATGCCTTTCATGTGATAAAACATCTGTCTGTATCAGATGAAAATTATCGAGTAGCTTTGGACTTGCTATCGAAAGAGTTCTTAGACGAAAAGTGTATCGTCGACTCTATATTTTCGTCCATGTTGAATGAAAATCGCATGTATAATAATAATGTCGTAAAGAAATTCCTGACTAAGATGAAAACCCAATTGTACGAGTTAAAGAACTCGTTCGGTTTGGATTTCTTTGAGGGTAATTCTCCGGGAAATCGTTTGTTAAGTCACATTGTATTCAATAAACTGACAACTTCCTTTAAGTCAGAATTAATACATAAGGTGAACGGAAATTATCCTTCTTTGAACCAAATTCTGGAGAATAGTGTTGAGATATTTAAAACACTGGAATTTTGTGAACACGATTCGAGATATCGTAAAGTTGATTCCTTTAAGGAAAAGAGTAAATTCAGGCCTTTCGAACCTGAAAAGAAACCTTCTACGTTGAAAAATTTTCATGTTAAAACATATAAGGTTAAGTTTAAGTGTTGTTTTTGTAGAAACGATTATCATCTGTCTCGTGACTGTAATAAGTTTCCCTCTTACGAAGAAAGACTTAAAAGATGTAGCGAATTAAAGTTATGTGCTAGGTGTACTAGCTCTTATCATCTGAAGAATTTGTGTCCTTATGAAAAAAAACGATAAGATTACGTGTTGGTCGTGCGATCAGACGGGACACTTGTCCGCCTTGTGTCCGAGTTTTCTCAAACCTGTGGTGAAGTCAAATATTTGCAGGTTGAAGAGTAGTTCTTCATTGTTGCCTGTGATAGGTATCACAGTTGAAGTAGGTGGCGAATTTCACACCGTAAATCGTCTGCTAGACACTGGTAGTGAACGGTCTTATATGGGTAAAAGATTTTCTAATAGATTTATGAAAGAAGAGTTGTCTCCCTTGCATCGTCGAAAATACGTAATAAAGACCTTTATTGGTAGCCAAGAGAAAGACTTGAATGAAGTAACATTGAAGGTGTCCTTTCCCGATGTTGCGAGAAGTATCAATTTTCTGATGGATGAACAGTTGGATTTGTCCTTCAAAACGAAAGGGTTGGAGGAGGTGATCAGTAATTTGAAGAAAAGCGACGTTAAACTTGCTGCTGATTTCTCCGAATTGAGAAGTGATGTTCTTGAAATATACGGTCTGATAGGGATTGATGTGATTAGATTTCTGGGACCCTTAAGATTAACAAAGATTAAAAATGGTTCTGCTTTTGAGTCCTCGCTAGGTATGATATTATTTGGCGACCCCTCTGATTTTGAACCACATATGGAGATTGGTTTAAATTATAATCAAGTCATCGGTGAACATGCTTCTTGTGATGTGACCCATGTTTACTTTGCTCTAGAACCTAAGTCCAACCATCTGGATCCTTGAAATAGTCTTGATGGAGCTTCCGTGGACAGAGGTATTGAGCAAATGTTCAAATTGGAATCATTAGGGATAGTTGATGAAGTTAGTAGTGATTACGACAGAAAGAAAATAGAAGAATTCAGCTCCTCTATTGAATACAGAGATAATAATTACTACATAGGTTTGTCGTGGGACTTAGATAAATTAAAGAAAGTACCCTCTAACCATAGAGTATCGTTAGCTGTCCTAGATAAAGTAGTGGACAGATTATCCTCTCAGAACTTATATTCTGAGTATTGCAAAGTCTTCCTAGACCAGGAATGTGAGGGTGTGATTGAAAGAATCCATCCGACTCCTTCGGAGTTCTACAAGTATACGTGGATACCGCACCGGCCAGTCTTTAAAAATGATGTGCAGTGCACGACTAAGATTAGGCCTGTTTTCAATTGCTCGTTGAGGGTAAATAATAAACCTTCTCTCAACGATTGTGCTTATAGTGGCATAAATCTGTATACTGACATGTTAGAACTTCTGTTCAAGTTTAGAACAGATAATTATGTATTATTGGCTGACATCAGAAAGGCATTTCTGATGATTAGACTAAAGAATAACTTTGACAAAAATAGATTCTGTTTCTTTTTAAAAATAAAAGATGAATTAGTGTGTTTTCGATACAAAACTCTGATATTCGGGTTTGTGTCTAGTCCCTTCATCTTAAGTTACGTAGTGAAGCACCACGTTGAGAAGCACTCATCGGGACCTTGTAGAGACATGTTGTTAAAAAACGTTTACGTAGATAATCTAGTGAAAACACATGGGTCTCCTGATGAATTGTTGAAACTCTATACCGAGGCTGTGAATGTCATGGAAAAGGGAAGCTTCTTATTGAAAACGTGCTGTAGTAACAGTAAATTGGTGTCTGCTCGCATTCGAGCAGATAACAATTACTCTTCTCATGGAGTGCCCTGTGAGAAAGTACTGGGGTATTGGTATGACCCTGAGTCAGACGAAATTGGTATCTCCAAAGGTGAAGTTAAAAAGTCAGTCTCCACAAAAAGAGATATGCTATCCATTAGTTCGTCTGTATTCGATCCGTTAGGTTTAGTATTGCCTATAACTATAAAAGGAAAAATTATATTAAGTCAAGTTTGGAAATCAGGAGTGGCATGGGATCAGGTAGTTCCTGATAGCTTGTTGTCTGTTTGGAATAGTTTTCAGGCAAATATCCGAGATGTTCAAAAAATTGGTTTTGAAAGATGTTCAGTACAAACCAATTCGCCTGTTACCTTGATCGTGTTTTGTGATGCTTCGAATCTTGCTTATGGCATAGTCGAATATATATATCAGGGAGGAGAGGCCAGGCTATTTTATGCGAAAGCCAAAGTTGCTCCTTCTGTTAAAAGAACTCTTCCTACGTTGGAATTACTAGCTGTATATCTGGGAATTAAGCATCTCCTTATTTTGATTGAAATGTTTCCCAAGCTGTTTGAGGAAATTATCATTGCTGTAGATGCACAGGTAGTGCTATCTTTGTTGTTGTCTGAATCTGTACACACTAAGTGCCAGTTCACTAAAAATCGTTTGAAGGATATAAAATTCATTATGAATGAGATAAGTTGTAAGGGTTATACCTTAAAGTTCAAGTATGTAAGTACTAGCGAAAACCCTGCAGATTTGTTAACTAGAGGCGTTTCCTTTAGTAAGTTTAAAAAGGATAAAAACTTTTGGATTAGAGGTCCAGTATGGTTACAGACAGAAAAGTTGAAGTGGCCTGACTATAAGTTGGATTGCATTAGTGACAAATGCAAGACCTTGGTAACTGCTTATACTGGCTTGAATGGGGATTCTAACTCATGTGTGGTTGAGTTAGAAAAATTCTCTTCTCTCAAAAGGTTGATAAGTACCTTAGAGATTGTGTTTAAATTTATTGCCAAGTTAAAGGGCGATAAGCGTGATGTCAATTTTACATCTGAGGCAAAGTCCTATTTGATTAAGGTTACTCAGAGTGAGTTTTTCGCTGAAGAAATACGTTTTCTGAAAAGTAAAGTTGAAAGTAATATTCCTTTGTTGGTGAATAAGTTGAACCTAATTTTGGATGACAACAATTTGTTACGTTGTCGGGGACGTATAGAAAACTCTGAATATTTTTCCGAAGAAGTGAAAAGTCCTGTTCTGCTGCCTAAAATGTGTCATCTAACCAGTTTGTTGGTGATGGAGTGTCACATAAAATGCAAGCATTTGGGGATTGCTGCTACGCTTGATAAGGTGCGCAATTCTGGGTTTTGGTTACCCAAGGCCAGGCAGGCCGTCAAAATTGTTCTTGCTAGTTGTATGATATGCAAGAAGTTTAATTCCTTGTCTTTTCGTTATCCTAAGATGACAAACCTACCCAAGCATCGAGTTAATCTTATCAGACCTTTCTACCATACGGGGATAGACTTCACGGGTCACCTGTGGGTAGAGGACGGTAGTAAAGTAAAAAACATGTACATATTGCTATTCACTTGTCTTAGTGTGCGTTCTATACATATGGAGTTGGTTGAAGAAATGAGTACTCAATCGGTAGTGTTAGCATTTTTGAGGTTCTTCAATGTATATGGTGTGCCATCACACATATACTCAGACAATGCTTTATCCTTTGTTGCTGGGTGCGACTTAGTAAAAGAAGTTCTTCTCTCTGATGGATTCAGAGGAGATTTGGAAATGTGTAATATAAAACACTGCAGGATTCCTTCGTATTCTGCTTGGTTTGGAGCAATATGGGAAAGGTTGATAAAAACTGTCAAGTGTTGTCTATTCAAAACAATTGGTCGCAAGAGGTTGGATTACTTTCAACTGCTAACCATTTTGTCTGACATACAAAGAGCGGTAAATGATAGGCCTTTGACTTATCGTTGTAGCGATGATGCTTCCCTGGAAGTCATCTCTCCTAGTGCCTTTATGCGTTTTTCTCCTGGGAAAACCGTGTTCTTGAACCTTGAAAACGATTCTTGTTTAGAAGTGCCCCCGAATCGAGTGGATTTGATCGAGAGTTTGAAAAGTAGAGAATGCCTTTTAATCAGATTCAAGTCATTGTGGTATGAGCAATATTTACTGAGTCTGAGGGAATTTTCTAGGGATTTGCATCAAGCGGAATTTGGTAACAAAATTAAGGTAGATGATATAGTCCTAGTTAGGAATCTCGTTAAACCTAGGCCCTATTGGAAGCTAGGTAGAGTTGTTAAACTCACTCGGGGGTCTGACGGAATTGTTCGCTCTGCCTTGATAAAGAAGGGAGAGACATGTAGTGAGCATTCTATTAAGCATTTGTATCCTATGGAGCTATCTATATCTCATTCGTACCAAGTGAGACCTGGGAAAAATAAGGATTCGTGCAGTGATGATGATGGAGCTGAGAATTCTAAACCTAAGAGAGGTAGAAAATGTGTTAAGGATAAGAATAAATGTTTACTATTAGACTGTAAGTGAGCGATCTTTTTCTTTTTCTTTTCTTTTTTGTTCGGGAGAGTGTCAGAAATTTATTTTCTTCTTCTTCTTCTTCTTTTCTTTTCTTCTTCTTCTAAAACCCCCTTTTATAAGAACTTGTAATGAATGACTGCTGCTGATGGCACGCGTCGGGTGTCTGAAGCGTGGGCGTTTGACGCCGGAAGCTGTTGAAATAACCGCGAAATTCAATCAGTTGCTGAAACAATCTCGAGGTGAAGAGGTCGGTCGACACAACTCGGACATGAGAAAGTCCTAAAAACAAGAATGTTAAAACAGGAACATGTAGAGAGCATGCCTGTAAAAATCTTCAAAGAAGTTGGAGTTTCAACTAGTGTTCGAGGTTGAATATTTACGTTGGACGGAGAAGTCCACTAAATTCTAAAAACAGAAACAAGGAAGATATTAATTTGAAAGGCAAATGTGCCTTTAGAAAAGACAAAACGAAGTGTGTTTCGAAAGATGTCTCCAAATGAAGAGTTGACGTGAAAGAGTGCCACTATTCTCAAAAGGAGTCGATCGAAGAAACGATGCGATGTTAATGAAAAAAATGAACAATCAAAGGGAAACAAATCAGCGCGAACTAAAAGGACTTTTCTATATTCTTCTGGTATTTTTTTATTTTACTAACAAAATTCTTACAAGTAAGTCTTTCTCTTTTTCTGACATGTCTTTCCTAGCAAAGTTAATAAGCCTTCGGGCAGCATAATTAGGACTTTATTTATGCAGCCTTTCCGTGTGTCCATCGGAACTTAAATTCAGTCTATAAAGTGAACTTTGAGCCATGAACTTTTTGCCGAACTCATTTTGCCTTTTTTTCTTTCTTCAATAAATTATTTGTTGTTTAAAATAGCTTGTTCTTTTCTCTTACTGTTTGCTTTATTGTCTAGTTATTGACCGAGGTCTTTTACGTGTATCGGTTTTGGCCTGTACGTGGTTAAAATTGCGATACGCTTGCATTTTTTACCAGATATTTTAAAGTCTTTTCATAGCCGATATTATTTTTTGGTCAATTTTCTTTATTTTAATGATGTGACCATTGAATGCTCGTGTGAGTAACAAGGCAGGAGCTATTAAATCTCTGAAAAAAATGTATTTTTTTTAATATACAGTCCTCTGATCTAATCCTCGCTGTAACTGACAGCCACTCGGATTTAGTGCTAGTGGTAACAAAAATAGATATCTGCACTAAAAAAAACTACAATGACTCGGAAATAGGGGGATCAATTTTCGTTATTTTTATATATGAAACTAATACACGCTAAATAATTAATTTATAATAAAATTAAAATAATAATCACCTAAAAATGATTATCTCATTTTTTTGTGTGTGATTAAGCGGCAAAAAAACAAACACTATTGTATCAGTATGTCATAGCTTATTTGTTTACCTTTTAAACTTCCGGTAATTATCTGCCCTTAGCCTCCCCCTACTTCCTGTCCCCACTTGTAATGACGTCCTATGTAAATAAAGTTCGTGTTCATTGACTCTCCGTCTTTGTTCTAAATCCAAGCCATCGTCGACCGGCGACAAGACAGCGTGGTGTCAGAAGTAGGATCCAAGTACACAAGAATGTTTCTCAGTGAAAATCACACTTTATAGTGATATTTGTCAGGTTTAGGTGACATTACACTCGTCCCCGGAAAATACGCACGTGCGCCCAGCTATACGTCGAGGTAAGAGGTATTTTGACTACTGTTATGTTAATTTCTCATCATGGAAACTCCCATACATTAGCACCAAGTCCAGTCCCAACTTGGGAAAAGAAATGGACATTTTTTTAACGTCAGGCCACATTATATTTTGGTGGACCACTTCGTGACGTGGACGACGACGTGAAAGTAAATTACCTCCTTTTGTAAACTGGTGCCGAAGGGCAGGAGATTAGCGACCACTTCGTTTTTCAAACGGATGAAAGTAAGAATGTGGACAACTACATGAGACATTTCAAGATTTATGTCAGTCATCAGTCAAATTTCCGATTCTGCTTGGACTACAAACCTCCAGAGAGTTGGGCCTGGTGACTTTCAATTTGGCAATTAACACGGACGATTAACACGGACGATCCACTTAAGAACCAAAAGGAATGCCAGTCTGAAATGTGCACGAAAGGAAATCCTATTAACACGGACGATCCACTTAAGAACCAAAAGAAATGCCAGTCTGAAATGGGCACGAAAGGAAATCCTATCTAAAAAGGGACCCCAAAGTACGGGAACAGATTCTCCATAAATTTGTCGATGTATTTGACAGCATTGGATGCCTGCCAACAGAAATGCGATAAATGTAGACCCAGCAATAGCCCCAGTTGTACACCCACCCCGGCGAGTCCCTGTGGCCTTAAGGGACACATTTAAAATTGAGCTTGATTCACTGGCAAATCAGGGTATCATTACTCCAGTGACCAAACCAACCTCATAGGTCAACTCATCTGTCTGTGTCACAAAGGCCAATGGATCATTCAGGCTATGTCTAAACCACAAAGACCGGAAAAAGGCCATACAGCGACTACATTTTGTGACCTCCACATTCGAAGACGTGGTCTCAAGGCTACACGGTGCAAAATGGTTCAACACGATAGATCTCAAATCTGGTTACTGGTAAATGAAACTGAATGAGAAATCAAAGGAATTGACAAAATTTATCACCTCATATTGCAGATACATGTTGAATAGATTTCCAATGGGAGTGAAGAGCGCCCAGGATGAATTCCAGCGAGCCATGTTTGAGCACTTTGGAGACATTAAGAATGTTCTCTCTATCTCCGATGACACAATCGTGTACAGCTTTGAAGAAGATGGTAGCGACCATCACCTAGCATTCAATCAGCTCCTTCAAAGTGAAAAGGAAAGGAACTTCAACTTCAACCAAGACACGTTGGTGGTACTCACATCAGAAATACCATTCTTTGGCCACATCATATCCAGCGATTGTATAAAACCAGACCCCAAAATGTTGGAGGCAATTGCCTAGATGCAACCCCCCAAGGATGAGAAACAGCTATCTAGCTTCCTTGGACTAGTGAATTACCTCAACAAGTTCTCGCCCCATCTCTCAATACTGACAAATGATTTTGTCTGGTCATCTCAGCAACAAGCAACTTTGACAGCGTCAAAGAAAAAATCCAAAGATCTACCGTACTGTGGTATTTTGACCCAAAGACACCAATCATGATACAAGTTGATGCTTATGCTGCTGGACTCGATGCAGCCCTCTTTCAGAATGACATGCCAGTTGCTTTTGCAAGCAAACCCCTATCTGCACTGGAGACACGATATTCAAATAATGAAAAGGAGATGCTTGCTGTCGTTTCTCGTATAGAAAGGTTCCATCATTATGTATGGGATAAAAGGGTAACGATTCAGAATGACCACAAGCCATTAGAATCGATCGCACTCAACAAGCTGGCACAAGCACCTTCAAGACTGGCAAGGATGCTGCTAAACTTGTTCCTGACACTCATCGAAGGACTGTTTTCTCATCTTTACACGTATTGACCCATAATGGTGTCTCTGCCTCGGTGAAACTAATTTCGGCCCTGTTCTTATGGATTGACATGAGACTGCTTGGACCCGTTCCTGCCTACCCTGTCAGAAATCAAAGGTACAAAAAGATGTACGAGCAGGGCACGTTCAGCACTAACTCTAAGCCTAAGCCTAAGCCTAACCCTAACCCTAACTCTAACCCTGACCTCTGATGCTAGATTTAAACACATACAAATTGATTTGGTTGGACCATGACCTATCGGCCAGGACCATTATTACTTGCTGATGTCTATTGATAGTTTTTCATGATGGGTCGGAGCTATCTAACTAAGCGATATATCTGCTGAAACTGTAGCCATGTGGTAGACCTGGATTTCGCGTTATTGTGTCCCAGCAACAATTACCATTGATAGTGGCAGACACTTTGATTCCTACCGAGTTAAAAACAGAGCAAATATACTCGCTGTTAAACGTACCAGGAGAACTAGTTATCACCCAGCTTGCAACGGAATGATTTAGCGCTTTCATCGGCAGTTAAAAGTCTCATCGCGTGCAGCCCCTTACAAACAACGTTGGATGGAGTATGTTCCTATCGTTCTCCTTGGTTGTCGCTCTGCTATGAAAGACGACTTGGGATATTACTAAGTTGAACTGCTTCATGGTACACAATGTGAATAAACTGGTCATATACGCACTCTTCCAGAATCACCGGTAATTGATTCGGAATTCTATGTAAATAGACTTAGATGCTATTTTAGCAGTTTATCACCCATAAACACTCGTCATCAAAGCATCAGGTCAGCTTTACACAAAGACATTTTTTTTATTATGGACACACGTTTTTGTTCGTAGTGACTCGGTTTAGCAACCACTCGCACCACCTTATTCCGGTCGTTATCGGCTGCTCGATCACAACAGAAAGTATTTTAATCTGGATATTGGAAAGAGTAAAGAGATAGTGTCGGTTGACAGACTTAAGCGAACATATACAAACAACGACACCCTGGACACCCACGTTCCACTCACAATAACAGTGGCTGAATTTTCTGTTGTAGTATATTCGGATACATCACAGTCATGCCTACCCACTCACGTAACCACTATACGTTCTGGTAGACATTTTCATTGGCCTAAAAGGCTTTGTAAGACTTTGTATATATGAACATTTATTTTTCCTGAAATAATTAACAACCAATTGTACAATGTTGCATGTTTAAAAAAAAATGTTTGAATGAAATCTGCCGCATTTAAAAAAAAACATTTATAATACTTTGCTTTTTCAGCAAATAAAAGTTTGCATTTTTATGCAACAGCAGAACATTTTTACCTTTCAGCAAATGAACATTTTTCACCTTTCAGCAAATGAACATTATTCACCTTTCAACAAATGAACATTATTCACCTTTCAGCAAATGAACATTTTTCACCTTTCAGCAAATGAACATTTTTCTCTTTTCACTTCAGATTATTACATGTTTGCTTGTTTTTCAGCAAAAGAGCCATTTTGACATTGGCAGCATTACAAAGACAATCTTTGTTCAAGTTTATCAATCATATAATCTTATTTTTCTAGTTTCATGTTCTTTCGATTGTATTCTTATGTGCTGGTACTATAAATAAAGTGTCTCTGTTTCATCGGCTAAAAGCCTAAGCAGGGGGTATTGTAGCAGTCACATAATTGATCGTAAGTACGCTCTTCACTAAACGAGATTCACCAGACAAATCGTAATTCGGCGAATAACCCAAGTCACATGATTAGCGTGATTGACCACTTCGAGACAAGATTCGCAAGAGACAAGATGTGCGTGCCTGCACTTTCTATCAGGTCCACTGTAGAGTTGTTTACAAACTCCAGGAATATGTCTACTACATCTTGTCTACCATATTCAACACCATGTATAAAGAATTGGCTATTACTTTGTTCCGGCGAATAAATCTATATATCCCTTTAGTTGGTATTTAATCAGTAACCATACAACAGCTAAATATATCCCTTCAGTTGATGTATCACCTTTATTCGGTGATCATACAACAGCTTACTAACAATTTGATGTAAAATGTTCAACTCAATAAAAATTTATAGAAAATAAAAACATATTTTTTAAAAAACGTTGATTTTGTTTACGACAACATAATATAAGTAATTTGTTTCCTTTTTGCTCATCCATACATATTTAACATTTCACATAACATTTCACATAACAATCTCATTTTTCGTGTAACAATAGATTGTCGTAGAAAAAGAAGCGGATTCCGTACTTAAATCTCAAGTTAAAAAGGTGTTTATTTCCTCAGTTCGATAAAGTAATCTTTAAATAAGTATTTTACTTTAAAACAACTTCCCATAAGTATAACTTTATTTTAGGGAGATTTAAAAACACAATAAAAGTTACGCCGATGATTGGATCTCTTAAAGAACGCAAAACTGGTGACGTCAGCGATTCTGTGTTATGTTTTGGGGGAAAAATGTTGTATACATTTTTATTTTAAATAATTTATTTTACAAAATTAAGTAATCAAATAAGTGGTTTAATGTTTTGGTACTTCTGCAGTTTACGGACCGTGCTAAAATAACGTATTATTTAGAAGCACATTCTTAACATGGGGAGAGGATTTGTGAACTATTCTGTACTTTCACTAAACAATTTAACAAATAAATTAAATACATTTGTGAAACTGAAACTCTCGCCGGAATTTATATTATGGAAGACAACATTCGAGCCAACACGGTTTGTTGTAAACTTACTTCTAAACTGAGTCGTTTAATATTCCGGTTTGGCATCGTTGAAGAACAAGCGACTTTCTAAAACCGGAAACGGTGTCCACTCAAAATTATTTCCGATATTAAAAACTTCGTTTGCTAATCAAATGGCACATGTTCGTCTTTTCCCACAGTCCCTTTTTACACAACTTTTTACTGACCAGTTTTTTTTTCTTTTTTCGGTGTACACTTACCTATCAGGCTGCTAGAGATTTCCGGGGTCTTGGGAAATTTTATTCAAATATTTTACATTTTAGGAGGTGGGATCAGTTTCCAATATCAATTCAACGTAGACTGATCCCCCTCTTTTTGAGCATGTCAATTTAAAAAAATCTTTTTTGGTGTACAATTACTTATCATGTCGCGAGAGAATTCCGGGTTTTTTTGAAAGAAATTAAAAAAAATTGAGATTTTAAGACGTAAAAAGTTGTGAAAAACGGACTATGGTAACGGCAGCACTTTTATCCCCCGCCCAGGCCGCCCAACGCCGCCTACCGCCGTAACTACCGCGGACACTACCAACAGTAACTGTCCTTGCATGACTGAACATCTCTGTATTGTACCCTCATTCTACTAGTCGGCCCCTTCGAACACATTCGACTATTGGCAATTAGGCCCTGCCGGGCCAACCATTTCTAAGGTTTTCTTTTTTCCGTTCGTGTCCTTTAATAACACCTTGAAGGAGTTGGTGCACAAACGACATTCAGTTGCGGTTGGTACGTCTTGTACGATACGATTCATTATTATATAGAGAAAATCAAACTACAGAATACCAGAAGTTGTGATCTACAAAGTTTAATATCGGGTACGGATCGTGGCCTGACACCGTAGCAGCGCAGCAGAAACTGCGTTTAGAGTCGCTCGATCTTCAACATTGCGTCCGGTTTGTCTAATTATTTCATAATTATTAATTGTTTTTGTCATTAAATAAAATGATAATAATTTTATCCGTAATATTCACCGGAGAGATTTAATTTTCTGCGAACTTACTTTTCAGTTGCCATCTTAAATGTGACCTCCACCCATCATATCGGCTCGTTTTAATTAACACATTTAATAATCGTTTCTTTCTTGAAAGCAGATTGTAATAAAAAAAAGTAAGTATTACTTGAATTTACTTGCTCTTGGGGGGGCATTTTTTACTTCATGGGCGCATCCGAACAGTTTTGAGTCCCTTTGGTTTTGTTATAGAAATGAGTCAACCTTCCAAGTGTGCATGTAAACGAAGAACGGCCATTTTATAGATTCGCCTCCAATCGGCTGTGTTTTTGTTTGTTTCCTTTTTTAATGTTTTTATATTTGTTTGTTGTTTTTTCGAGTGCCCTGAGGATTTTTTTTACATTGAAATACGTCGCAAATACGTAGTTTAGTTATTACTTACCCTATCCTTAACTCTAACGGCCTAAAATACATTAAAAAAAAACGTTTGGAGACGGAAGTGATTCAGTTATAATACATAAAAGATCTAAAAATGAACATATTACGGGATTTAAAGGAAAAGTTTAGTATTTATCGATTTTATTTTATAAAGGATGCATTAGGAAACCTGAATGAAAGATTTTTTTTTAATTCTACAACACAATTTACATTTTCTTTTGTTTTCGTTTTATAAAAAATATGAATCAGAGAAAAACAGCAAATTATTGAGCGTTCCAGAAGGGTTCACGACCGCACTGACTTCCGATTTATCCTGCAGTAAATTTCAAGTACGGATGATCATAAATGATAAAAAAACAAACACTTTTTTAACGGAAAATTTAGAATTTTATTTTTATTATAATTATAATAAAATAAGTTTTTTTGTTGTTGAAATGTCTTCTGTTTGTCTTTTTTTAATGAAAATATAACACATATTTAATAAAATAAATCTATTTTATGAATCAAATATGTTGAAATGTCTTCTTTTTATTGATATAAATACAGTTTTAAAATGTGTATTTTCTGAAACAGCAATATAATATGTGTTTTGATTTTTTATGAAAATATAATAAAATAGCTTAGTATTTTAATAGTAATTTTTGAAACAATTATTTCATAACAATTTAGTAACAAAATAAATATTGTTTTTAACACAGTTTTAAATGTCTTTTTTATTTTGTGAAACAGAAACATAATTTAAAGTATGTAAAAAGAATTATAAAATTGTATACAATAAAGAATCCCGAAATCATTTTTTGTATTAATTTCAAACACTTACATTTTTAATAAAATATATTTGTGAAGTCTCAACTTAATATGAATTTTATCATTTTTTATCTTTATCGTTTTTTATCATTATCAAAATACAAGACATTTCAAAACTGTATATCAATAAAGATATTTCAACATATTTGATTTTAAAATATGCTTTATTAAAGATTTGGGCACTTCTGTAGTATATATGAAGCAGCAGATTTTCTGTCCTTCTACTGAAAATGAAGGGAGGTAATTCAACCGGAAGTGATTTTTTTACAACATAAAAACAAATGCAAGACTGGTTTGTTTTGGGGTAACAATTAACAATTTCTTTTTTTTTATTATATGAAGTAAAAAAAAATTAAATTAAAAACCCTAAACCTTAACCCTAAACCCTAATCCTAAACCCTAACCCTAACCCTAATCCTAAACCCTAAGCCTAAACCCTAACCCTAACATTAAGAAATCAGGCGGTGTGCCTGTAAAAAATCTATTGTTTTTGCGGCTGGTTCATTAAATTACCAATGTCTCGAAGATTAATGTCATTTAACTCCATTTTCTAAATACTAAATTCAACTTCCGGTGAATTCTGAATGAATGGTACTTTGAGAAAAAAAACCTGAACTCTTCAATTTCGATTTCTTAATCGGCAGCTGCTTCATATATACTACAGAAGTGCCAAGATTTGTTATATTTTCATTAAAAAACAACATAAATTTGATAATTTGTTTTGCTAACAATTTATAAAAGTTTTTAAAAAGTTATTTTTAATCATTTATGATCATCCGTACTTGAAATTTACCGGGAGTCAGCGCGGTCGTGAACCCTTCTGGAACGCCAATTACTATTTTTTTTCTATTTATTTATAGTTATTTAATTTGTCCTTATAACTAAATGTGTTAAAATGAATCTTGGCGCTTTTTTGTAACTTCCGTTAAGTGCGTAATGGTTCGATTGGCGGTGAATGCCCCTTCTGATTATACAGGGTGTTTCAAAAGTCTTGGAAACATAACGATTTTTAATAACTCAAAAACTATTAGGAGTTGAAAAATGAAATTGGTACCGTTGGAAAGGTTAAAGTTTCAAATTTTGTGGGGAATCTTCAAAGTTGCTCAATATGAGCACCATTCGTCACACGGCAGACAGCTAATCGATAGCCCATTTCCTGCCAAACGCATTCCAGCATCTTGACGTCAATTGTTCCCACAACTGCCGTTACTCG
Organism: Sepiola atlantica; assembly: GCA_963556195.1. Classification (NCBI taxonomy): domain Eukaryota; kingdom Metazoa; phylum Mollusca; class Cephalopoda; order Sepiida; family Sepiolidae; genus Sepiola; species Sepiola atlantica. Next base: position 30,812,344 of record OY744549.1, on the reverse strand, counting down.
AGCCTTTAGTTCGTCAATATCTCTTGGAAGTGGCAGCACATAGACTTGTTGCTTGACGAAGCCCCAAGGGAAAAAGTCACACGGGGTAAGATCTGGAGACCTAGGAGGCCAGGGCATGAGAACGTCATCACCTCGCCCAGATCTCCCAATCCATCTACCAGGCAGCCTTGTGTTAAGAAACTGCCTTACTCTAAGACTCCAGTGTGGCGGTACACCATCTTGTTGAAAAATGAAGTCATCAGATTCTGCTTGTTCCAACTGAGCCATTAACCAGTCTTCCAGCATGTTGAGATAGGATTCACCAGTGATAGTTGCCTCTTCAAAGAAGAACGGTCCATAGACACCTTTCTTGGAAATTGCACAAAACACGTTCACTTTTTGTGAATCTCGCTCGTGCTCAAGAAGTTCATGAGGATTCTCAGTACCCTATATGCGAGTGTTATGCTTGTTAACTTTGCCATTCAGATGGAAGGTCGCCTCATCGCTAAAAACAAGCCGGTCATCAAAGCCGTTATCTTCCAACTTCTCTTGCATTGCAATGCAAAAGTCACGGCGAAGTGGCTTATCAGTGTCCTTCAACTTTTGGACCAACTTGAGCTTGTAAGGTACCATTTGCACTCGTTTCCTTAAGACACGCCAGACAGTTGCTGGAGAAAGCTGAAGTTACCTGCTGGCTCTTCTCACTGATTTACGGGGGCTCCGCTGAAAGGCTGTCCGAACTTGCTCAACTGCATCTTCTGAAGTTGAAGGGCGACCTGTTCGCTTACTTGGGCACAAACACCCATCTTTCACAAATTTAGCATGCCATCTGACAATGGATTTCCTTTCAGGGGCTTCTTTTTTAAATTTCCTGCGAAATGCACGCTGAACACATGTCCACGATTCAGTCTTTGCAAATTGGAGGACGCAAAATGCCTTGTCTTGTTTAGAGAACGCCATTACTGCACCTGGAAAGATAACACGAAAATCATTAGTATGACCAAAAACTTGATTAAGCAAGCTTTAAAATGGCACCAGTTTCATTTTTCTACCTGGAATAGTTCATGAGATATACGCATTTGTAATGTTCCCAAGACTTTTGAAACACCCTGTAGTTTAAATATGACGATTGGTTTTATAGATTTTTCTTTATTTTTCGAAATAATACAAATAAAACAAAGATAATACATATAATAAAACGAAGTTTTTTTTATCTTTCATAATTTATAAATATTTCATTAATGATTTTTTAAACAAATAATCAACTTTTAAATTTCTTAAAACACTCTATAATTAGTAGTGAACCGGAATCTGTGATAAAAAAACGGAACTCGAATTTAAATTTAAAAAATGATATATTATGATAATATTATTTATTAAAAATAACTATTTTCTGACATTAAAAATACACAATTTCTGATAAATATACGACTTCGTTTAAGTATTTGAAAAATAAGAAAACCTCATTACGCACTTAATGGAAGTTACAAAAAATTACCGAGATTAATTTTAACCACAAACTTATTTAAATTTTCGGAAGATAAATTCGGTTTGATATTAGAAGTTACCGTAAACAGAAATCGGTACTTGTGCAGCTTTTGAACAAGACAAACCCGACTTTTGCAGACGCAGAAATATGTAAACAAACTGGAAAAGCTGAATGACAGTGAACTGGCGTCACAATCAACACTAGGTGGCTTTTAAACATGCAAAAATGATGAAAGAAAAACACTCACCATATGTTTATTTTTATGACAATTTATTTATTTATTGGACAAAGAAATTCAATGAAATAATTTATTTCACGGGAACGTTAAAAGTTAATTAATTTTTTTTGATTAATTATTTTTTATGAATAAACTAAAGATTGTACAGAACACAATTAAGTAAACAAGGATTTCTACAGATTTGTTTATATTTTGGTACTGGTACAGCTTTTGAATAGGACAACAACCAACTAAGTTTGGATTAGAGTTAAGTTTACAAAAAAAAAACAGATTTGTTTATATTTTGGTACTGGTACAGCTTTCGAATAGGACAACAACCAACTAAGTTTGGATTAGAGTTAAGTTTGCAAAAAAAAACAGATTTGTTTATATTTTGGTACTGGTACAGATTTTGAATAGGACAACAACCAACTAAGTTTGGATTAGAGTTAAGTTTGCAAAAAAAGACAGTCCAGTTTAGTTTTATCACGTTTCTTCAATTATCGCATGCCAAGCCAAGAATTTAAAGATTGATTATATTTACAGGTAAAGTGTTCGTTTTCTACTAGAGCCTTCTGATGTGCTATGTGCTTTGACATCTTCCGACTATTTACATAAACGACCAGAAGATGCCAAACAAAAAGTCGGTTTGCCTCGTTCAAAAGCTGTACCAGTACCCAAAAACCTCATAATGATGCATAGACAGGAAAACTTAAAAGGGACAGTAACTCAAAGTATCCTTTTTCAGTTAAATTTAATATTCTTTTTCCTTTTGTTATGGAGTCCTGTTTTCTGTTAGATTTTCATTGCAAATTGAAAGCTTTTCTAAAAATTAAAATGATGTTTGTTTGTTTTTTCAAAATATTATTTATGGTTAGTTTAAAGTCATAATTCAAGGCATTCAGATAAGGATAAACGTGTAGCATATGTTCTGTCCTCAGTCAGAAGACGAGAAGCACTTTTGGACATCGTGGATTTTGGTTAATCTGGATATCCATCACATTAAAAACTGATCTTGTATGTTACTTGTCCGTTGTATGAAGGCAAGTAAATACAAATGAGTATATTGTTCGGAGTGCTGCTATTGTTTCCATGAAGAAAGCACCCTGACACTTTCTCTGTGCTTTCTTTTATGTTTTAAAAATAGTAAATTGTCTAATTAGATACATCATTTAATTTTAAAGACCATACATATCAACAAATATGCATAATTAAAAGTAAACCTGATTTATAGAGACCTTCAGCATCATAAAGAACGAATTGCATGACAAATGAGTGGCAGTTAAGTGTTTCAATTATCTTTGCCTTGTAATGCAATAAAGGGACTTAAAAATATTTTGCAACGAATTTCAGATGCTCTTAATACCCTGACAGAGTACTACAAAAATGATCTGTCGTTGTGCCTACCCTTTTCAACATATATCAGCCAATGACCAACCTGAATTTGGTGAAATCTGCAGATTCATTGATGCAGATGCTTTTTGTATGGTGATGCAAACATGGGACCTCAAAAATATTCACTGATGTCTTTTAGATGTTCGCAATACTCTGACAGAGTACTATGAAAACAGTGCACTCAACACGGATTCAGGAAAAACACAGGTCTGAATATTTCATCTTATCAAGTCGAGGGCAACCAGTAAGCTCACCATAGCTGGAATCGCAGTGAAATACAAAATGTCAGTTTTCTTGTCTACCTGTGTGTTACACTAGACAGAATCCTATCCTTCACTGAGCATTGCAAGAAAATAATGGTAAAGGTTGCTACAAGATACAACAAGCTGATAAAACGCAAATGGGAAGCTGACCTTAAAACCTTGTGCACAACAGTATTAGAACTTTAATACTCTGCTACTAAATCCTCTGATGCAATTTGAGCTTGATCGTGCCATGCAAAATGAATCGACCCAATACTACATAATGCAAAATGAATCGACCCAATATTACATAATGCAAAATGAATCTACCCAAATACTACAGAATAACTGGGACACTAAGATCAGCCATAAGAGCAGCGAAGTACAGATTGGTTAGCATTGTATCTCTGCCATATACTAAATGGATGGCAATGTTATACTCCCAACAAAAACAGGAAACCGACAGAAGACACACCATTATAATGCAACAAGGCAGATTAAAATGAAGACGTCCATTACAACTGGTCACAGAACTACCGCTGTGAAAGATGAAATGACTGGAAAGACTACTTGAACAAAGTTAATAAAGAACCCAGATAACATGTTCCACTTAGAACAGGTTTCCAAGGAATGATTCGGTTACCCTGAATCAAGCAACAGCAAAGATTGGAAGGACAGTCATCAACCTCTACAAGTGGAGACCAGCAAAAACAATAATCTGCACTTGTAGTAATCCCAGACGGACAATGGAACACATATTCAGTGACCGCAATGATTGATCAACTTGTACTGACCAAGAGTTGATACCCAACGATGAACGCAGTATTGGCATGATAAGATATGATGATGATGTACTTACAGTTATTTTAAGTGACATGGAATAAAATTATATTTGTTCTGAATTGATCAACATTTTAAATTATTGAAACAACATAGAAGAAGTCATCGCAGTAGAAACATCAGATAAGTTTGAATCTGATATCTACTGTACAATTTATCCTTTAAATTTTAAGAATCTCAATTTTTCCTAACTTATTCGTATATTTAGATGTAAACAAAGCATTAAATTTACTAACAGATCTATGCGATTAATAATAATATAAAAATAATTCTACAAAAGTCTGTCTAAGCTCTTGATTAGGAACATTCCATAATACAGGGTGGGCCAAAATAAGGGTCCTATCTTTAAATTTGAATAACTTCCACAAAATAAAAGTTAAACTCACCAAACTTTATGTGTGTGTAGACTGACCCTTCCGAGATTTTTTGAAATAAACAAAACAAATTTTAGCCGAAAAACACTTCTTAAAACTTACAAAAACTAAAGTATTGTTTTTTACACTGTTTTAAGTTTTTTTAGCAAAAATAATGTTTTCTAAATGGGCGCCGTTGGCGGCTTCACACTCTTCGGCTCTTTTTAAAACATTTTCCATAACAGTTTGCAACATCTGAGGACTTATGGCTCTTATTTCTGCTTCAATATTTGCTTTCAATTCCTCAATATTGTTTGGCTTATTGGCATAAACCTTTTCTTTGAGGTAACCCCATAAGAAGAAGTCAGGAGCTGTAAGGTCGGGTGATCGTGGAGGCCATTGAATTTCGCAACTGCGAGAGATAATCTGATTTCCAAATATACCCTGTAAAAGTGTAAGGGTATCTCTCGCAGTGTGTGCTGTGGCTCCATCCTGTTGGCACCACATCATGTCAGGTTTGGCGGCAACCCACGGTTGCAAGAAATTTTGCAGCATTTCTCGGTAGCGGTCACCCGTTACTGTTACCTGATTTCCGGCATCGTCTTCAAAGAAATAGGAGCCAATTATCTCTTCAGCAGTAACGCCACACCACACCGTGCACTTGAGTGGATGTAATGTGTGCTGCTGAATTATCCTTGGGTTCTCCGTACCCCATATTCGGCAATTTTGTTTATTGATGAACCCATCAAGATGAAAATGGGCTTCATCCGACATTATTAGTTTTTTGAGAAAATCGGGATCATCATTGGCCAAATCCTGGAGTCGCATAGCGTACTCACGTCTTTTTTCATTATCTCGAGGTTGAAGTTCTTGAACTAGCTGCACTTTATATGGAAAATATCTTCTTTCTCTTAGCATTCTCCGAAGTGAGCTTCGAGAAATGCCAAGTTCTTTTGATCTCCTCCTTGTGGATGTGGATGCATCCTCCTCCAAACTTCTCTCCAATTCCTCGAAATTTTGAGCTGTTCGTACAGTACGAGGCCTACCACTTCTCGCCATGTCGGATATTCCTTGTTGGTCCCTAAAACGAGCAATAATTCCTCGGATTGCTTTTGCCGAAGGAGAGTTTCTGGTGTTGTAATGACGCCGATAGATGAGTTGAGTCTCCGAAATCGACTCATTGGATTTAAAGTACCACTCTATTATGAGGGTACGTTCCTTAGGGCTAATACGGCCCATGCTTGCTTCGGAAGGGGTCCTTTACTTATTCTAAAAAAAAAATCAATAAATAAAAAAGTTATGAATTTTTAAAAATAGGACCCTTATTTTGGCCCACCCTGTATTTTGATGGATTATGTTCTTTGTCGACTTTTTTTCTGATTGCAAAACAAAATAATTTATGAAGCCTTAAAAACGCTTTGCTGTAATTTAAAAAAAATAAATATCAACTTGGTTTCTTTTTCCTCAGATAAATCACAAGAATACATATAAATGTAAGTATAATCTCCAACTCATCATTTTAACTTTACTGTTAATTTCTTTGTATTTTTGAAAACCAGTATTTGCTTTGAAATAATTCAGTAGTTTTTTCATTTCAATGTAGAAATATTAAAGTAATCTTTACTTCAAATTATTTGATTTTTAATTACATTATGTAATCTTCAGATTTATATTTATATTCTAGTAACCAACCGAGAGATTTTATTTGTTTAGTATTAAAATATATTTTTTTAAATAAAGTCTTATAAGTACATTTTTTAACATGAGAAATCAAAAGTCATGAGTCTTTTTATTATGCAAAACCATAATTAATTGATTTTTAAAAATAAGAAATCAAAACTCAACTTTTTATCATGCAATACTATAATTGATTTATTATTTTACCGACTTATTCCAGAAAATCTGAACTGCATATATTTATAGCTCAACACCTCAACCGTAGCTTTGTGTCCTTTAAAGGAAACAGACAGCTTTAATGTTCAAATAATTTTCGAATAACAGGTAATCATCCAAATTCGTATAAATATTAAGTGTTCATTATTCTTTAACTTGTTGTTGAAGAGCCGGATATACATGTGGTGTTTATCTAACAAGGAAATAATGAAAGTGAGCGTAATCTATTCTTTTTCGGGCATAGAGCGGCTCGACTTACACTGTTGTCGGGCTCCATTAAAATATATTTGTGGGGGATTATTCATCAAGTCACCCTATCCTTCTGACTGTGCGCATGCCTTTTGCTTAGTATGCTGATGGCTATTCAGAGGGAAGAGATGTACACTGACTTTTCACAGGGACCAAAAAACCTTTCTCGGGTTTGGGATATATTATGCTCGTTTCAAAATAGGAAACCATCCGATCCTCTTCATCATGCACTGCTGATACATGAACTCTGCTTTCTCAATCTATTCAATAATGCATTTGCTGGAGTCCGCACTTCTAATCAATAGTATCAGTTTTACTCTAATTTGTCTGTCATCATGCAACTGGGATAAGTTTTAATATTGGCAAGTACAACTCTTTCAACGTTGGTTGCTTTATTTATTCCTTCAACCATAATTGTTGTCAAGTATTCATTCGGCTGTCATTGCTGTTAAGTCTTTCTTCGACCACGATTGCTTTCAAGTTTTCTTTAAAACTTCATTGATTTTAAGTCTTTCTTTAACCATAATTACATTCAAGTTTTCCTTCTCCCATCAGTGCTTTCAACTCTTCAGCCCAACAACAGTGTTTCAAGTCTTCCTTGAACCATAATTGCTTTAAAGTTTTCCTCTAACAGTCATTAATTTTGCTTTGATCCTCATTGCGTTCAAGGATGTATTCAATGTGAGCAATGCAAAGAACTACTCGTTTTTATAACTGTTACAATAGCCGTTATGCACTGCACAGTCGACCTTATGTCGTTTACGTTAGGGGGATAGGCTCTGCAATGACAATTGGCTTTATTGGGGACATTGTTTGTCAATCGTAAAACATATGTGTCACGTGTATATTGAATACCTTGTTTAATGGCCCGTGACTGACGTTTAAAGAATAAACACTGTCTTCATCACTTACTTACTGTAAAATTTGGGATTACTTTTTTCACCCTAACCATAGACCATAACCCTAAAAGAAAAGGTAAAAAATGTTTTTCTTACCTTAACCTTAAGCTAACCCTAAATGTACTCTAACCTAACTTTTTCGTAACACTAAACTAACACCAATCTAAACGATCTGGATCGAAAGCTGAACCATTACAAGAAACAATTCATCAAAAGAAAAAGCAAATAATCAAAAAGCTTAATTTTTTCGTAAAAAACAAAATACATTTTCTTCCTCAAATAATATTTTATCTTTTCTCTTTAAATGGTTTATTATTTCTTGTTTGATAGTGTCAATTCGTTATGATTCGGCATCTTCTGACTGTTTACATAAATAGCCTGGAGATTAGAATGAAAGTCGGGTTTAGCATGGGTCAGAAAATTTACCAGTACTGTTATCTTTTATGGCATATCCACCCTTTGTGGGTAATTTTGGTGATTTTTAAATATTCTTCATTTTTTTTAGTATCTTCAAATATTTATAGGTTAAATTGTTTAACGAAGAGCAATGGAAAAGAATTTTCGGATTTATTGCAAGTTCTGTTGATATTAAGTACAATATTAACAAAATAAATTAATTCCTTTTATTAATGAATAAGTATTGCCACAAATGTCCTCATTGTATTTTGAATTTAATCAATAATGAATTCTGGGACTAAATAAACTTGTACATAATAAATTCAATTTTGCTTTTAAGTCCACAATTCTTAATACTTTTATTTGTATGAAATGAATATCTTCTTTAAATTTATCTTTTAATTGTTTTTAATTTTGCAGAATATCAAGCATTCATGAGAATAACAAGTGTCATTGGATTTGAATGGATTTACATTCTTTTGTTTACTTGACATGTGGAAATATCTTACGAAAAGATATTTTGAAATTTCAGAATTTCAGACATGAAAAATACTTTAAAAAAACGCATACTACTAATGGTAAAAACTGAAAGTATCGCTTGATTATGGCTGAGAAAATGGTCAGTTTTGTAGAACTATCTAAATATTTAGTAAATTATATTGAACCGAATTCTGAGAATATCTATACATTGTTATTTTCGAACGTTTAAATATCATCTGGATAAGGTGTATAAGAACTCACTGAATATATCATTTATTTTCTGTTTTCACCGATCTGCATAATGTCAAATCCACAGATCTACTAATGAGCTGACACACAAAGAGAAACATGAATTACAGTTAAACAAGTAATGTTTTCACTGAAACATGAAAAAATATTAGTCATTCTCCCTGAAATTATGTACTAAATTTCTAGATCTATTAAATTTAAAAGATGGAAATATCTTATAACTCAATCCGTGTCTTCAACTTAAGGACAATATAGAACAATACAAAGAAACAAATTTTACTAAAAACTGTCACATATTTCGACTTCTAGAATGAACACCAAATCTGATACTGGAGATGAACTACATTATTGTAAGTTATGTGGTTCTACTTTTACAGATAAACACACTGTAGGTATTCATATTCGATCACATACCGGAGAGAAAAAACATACTTGTGAAGTCTGTGGCGCTTCTTTTACACAGCAATATAATATGTGGCAACATATGCGAACACAGACTAGATACATAGATAAAAGATCATCCCTCCCTAATATCAAATCCACAGATCTACTAATGAGCTGCTACACGGAGGAAACATCAATTACAGTAAAAACAAGTAATGTTTTCACTGAAACATGATAAAAATATTAGTCATTACCCCTTCAATGATCTACAAATTTCTAAATCCATAAAAATGTAAAAGATAGAAATATCTTATAGTTACATCCGTTTCTCAGACTAAAACACAACATAGAACAATAAAGAGAAACACATTTTACTAAAAACTATCACATATTTCGACTTTAAAAATGAACCACAAATCTGACACTAGAGATCAACTATATTCTTGTAAAGTATGTGGTTCTACTTTTACAAATAAACACTGGTTTTCTAAATGCAATCACATACCAAAGAGAAAACTAATGTTTGTGAAGTATGTAGCACTTCTTTTACACAAGAAAACAACATATTGTGATACATACGCGAACGCATACTCGAGAGAAACAATATTATTGTAGATTATGTGGCGCTTTTTTACACATAAACAAAATATGTTGCAGCATATTTCAGCACATACTGTAGAAAAACCATATTCTTGTAGAGTATGTGACTCTTTTTTTACAGAAAAAGATCATATGTTGCTTCATATGCAAACGCATATTGGAGAAAAACCATATTCTTGTGAAGTGTGTGGCGCTTCTTTTACACGGAAATCTAGTATATTGCAACATATGCCGACGCATACTGGAGAGAAACCATATTCTTGTGAAGTATGTGGCGCTACTTTTACACGGAAATCTAGTATATTGCGACATATGCGCACACATACTGGAGAGAAACCATATTCTTGTGAAGTATGTGGCTCTTCTTTTGCACAGAAATCAGGTATGTTGCAACATATGCGAACGCATACTGGAGACAAACCACATACTTGTGAAGTATGTGGAGCTTCTTTTACACTGAAACAAAATATGTTGCAACATATGCGAACGCATACTGCAAAGAAACCATATTCTTGTGAAGTATGTGTATCTTCTTTTACACATAAAATACGCATGTTGCAACATATGCGCATGCATACTGGAGAGAAACCATATTCTTGTGAAGTATGTGGCGCTTCTTTTACACAGAAATCGCATATGTTGAGACATACACGCACACATACTGGAGATAAGCCATATTCTTGTGAAGTATGTGGTTCTGCTTTTTCACAAAAACATCATATGTTGCTACATATGCGAACGCATACTGGAGAAAAACCATATTCTTGTGCTGTCTGTGGCACTTCTTTTACACAGAAATCCAGTATATTGGAACATACGCGCACGCATACTGGAGAGAAACCATATTCTTGTGAAGAATGTGGCTCTTCTTTTGCACATAAAGCAACTATGTTACGACATATACCAACGCATACTGGAGAGAAACCGCATACTTGTGAAGTTTGTGGATCTTCTTTTGCACAGAAAGGACATATGTTGCAACATATGCAAACACATACGGGAGAGAAACCACATACTTGTGAAGTATGTGGAGCTTCTTTTACACTGAAGCAAAATATGTTGCGACATATGCGAACGCATACTGCAGAGAAACCATATTTTTGTGAAGTATGTGAATTATCTTTTACATGTAAAACAAGCATGTCGCAACATATGCGAACGCATACTGGAGAGAAACCACATACTTGTGAAGTATGTTGCGCTTCTTTTACACAGAAACAAAAAATGTTGCAACATATGCGAAAGCATACTGGAGAAAAACCATATTCTTGTGAAGTATGTGGCTCTTCTTTTGCACAAAAACAACATATGTTGATACATATGCGAATGCATACTGGAGAGAAACCATATTCTTGTGACATATGTCGAGCTTCTTTTACACAGAAACAAAATATGTTGCGACATATGCGAACACATACTGGAGAGAAAGCACATACTTGTGAAGTTACTGGCGCTTCTTTTACATAGAAAAACATATGTTGCAACATATACAAAACATACTTGAGAGACACCATTTTCTTGTTAAGTTTGTGGCTCTTCTATTACACATATGTTTACGTATATGCGAACGCATACTGGAGAAAAATAGCTGGTGTATGTCTGGCGTCATTTAGGATGCTTTATTGCCAGCAAGAAAGGAGTCAAACCATATTATTAAAGTATGTGGCTGTTCTTTTCCACAAAACAAGTATGTTTCAACGTATGCGAACACATATATGAGAGAAACCATATTCTTGTGATGTATGTAGCTCTTCTTTAACACAGAAACAACATATGTTGAAACATATGCGAACGCATACTCAAGAGGAACAATTTTCTTGTAAAGTATGCGGTTCTTGTGTCACAAAGAAAGAAAGTATGTTGCAACATATACGCACACATACTAGAGAGAAACTATATTCTTGTGAAGTATGTGCCTCTTCCTTTAAAAGAAATTATATATGTTACGACATATGCGCATGTATACTGGATAGTAACTATATTCTTATAATCAATATGGCTCTTATTTTACCACAAAATCTTATATGTTACTAGAGATGCACATGCATACTGGAGAGTAATTCTATTCCTGTGATATATAATGCTCTTCTCTTACAATTAAACAACATATGTTATAACATATTCGAACGCATTCTGGTAAGAAACATTGCTTTTTCTAAGTATTTTTGTGTCTTCTTTTGTTCAGAAATCAACTACGTTGCATGTTAACACATACTTTTAAAGCATATTTTCGAGAAAAATTATCTTACCTTTTTCTACAGATACACTATGTTGAAGCACATCCGAACACATACTGCATAGACACTATATTCCTGTGAAATATGTGGATCTTTCATTTTCAAACAAACATAATATTCCGATGCTAAAAATAAACCATATTCTATTAAAGTAATTGGTTTATTTATAATATAACAGCATATGTTGCAACACAGGCGAATACATACACGAGCGGATCTATGATATTTGGCATTGTGAGATTTCATTACACATAAGACACATGCTGTGCTGCATATCCGAACACATACTAGAGGGAAATTATATTACTGGGAAGTGTGGCTTATTTTTTTTACAGGAAAACAACTGATAGAAACAATATTCTTTTGAAATATGTTGTTTGGCTTTTTCAAAGAATTCAATAGGTCGCAGACTATATTCTAGACAATAAAAATATTGTGACGTATACAGCTATTCATTTGCACAGAGATCTAGTATGTTTTAGCTCATAGGGAAGCAGACGATAGAAACACAAATGCTGTGAAGTATCTTACTATTTTTCAATAAAAACTCATACTGGAGAAACAACATATTTTTGTTAGTTATGTGCCTTTTCTCTAACACAAAAACCAAGTTGATTACAACACATGTGGACGCATACCATAGATAAATTCCAGTAATCAAAGGTGTCACTTGGATCATGGAAAAACTTTTTTAAATACCTGGCTAATATAACCGAAAACCAAGTAAAATGAGGTCGAAATTGCACTAATAAGAACGGATTGAATCCTTGAATCATTTCACTAAGAGGATTATTTGGATCTTGTTCACACAAATCTAAACTTTTTGATGCTTACGTTTAAATACATTTAGGAGAAAATAGATCTGATCTGATATACAAGACAATTGTAGTTTGACAATATTGATTTAATGCAAATATGGAAAACAATTTTTAAATTAAATAAAAATGCTGAGATTAGTTTTAAATAAATGATTGTTTAATAACAGGAAAATAAAGTAATTTTTAACATCTAATAAAATTTGAGTATGACATTTCGGATATACTATCAGAAATCAATTTCTATTTGATGAGAGTAAATGAAAACTTCTAATATCACATCTTTGAATACTACTATAATACTTTATCATGAAATAAAATAATCTCATCCAAGAATGCATATGAAAAATCGTGCATTTTTTTCTGTATTCGTAAATTAATGTCTATTTCTTTCTTTTCATTCATGTATACTGTCGACAACATTTACTATTTGTATAACATACTTAAAAAAGTTTATGATTATTTGTAAAAAAAATTGCATATTATTGATATTGGATAGAAAATGAGTTTTTATTACTTTTTTATGAGACATAAATAGTTGATGAAAATGTTATTCTGTGACGAATCGATTTGAAAAGATTGTAAAGTTAAACCCATTGCTTGTGAAATTGAGATAATGAATCTGTTGCTGGTTCATAATTGATTTATGAACTATGACTTTTCATCCGTTTATATTACATCAGTTATAGTCAAAAACATTTATTTCTATTCTAGCAATTTTTGTGAAATTAAGTTTTAGTTAAAAAGCACAGCATTTGTAGCGTGTTGAGATTCTTTTTCTATGAGGTCAGTTTTGTAAAATATCGAAAATAAATGTTTTTCAGTTAATGTTGTTTTCAAAATTTATTTGAATAAAAATCTGTATTCATTTTTATGCTTTTCCATATAAAAAAGTCGATTCCATTTTTTTGCCAAATACTCTCACACAAAATGACACTAAAAGAGTTTGTTAATTTCATAGCCGTTTTTCTTCAAGTCGTACTAAGAAAGAAGGAAGGGTGATCTCCATTAAGTTACAAAGTCTTATCAGGAGCCATCTGCACTCTAGAAGACATCGATACAGATTTGGCGGAGGTCTCACTTTATGCATCAATTTTACTAGGACAGTCAGTTCCTTGCTCAGATACCAGGGTCCTCTCACCTTTGACGATAGAGATTTTGTAGTTATATGTGGTCAATTCGGATGTGTTGCCGGGTTTCTAAGGATAATACAAATGGTATTTTCACTAGTTAATTTGGAGGCTATATCTTACACATTGACGTTTGTTTCGACGCCACATGGGCAGAGTGAGGATTTATGTCTACAAGAGTGTGAGGGTATAGGGGAGTCGTTCTTACTTTATTTGTGATGATATGGGATGTATACAGATCCCGGCTTAGCTCAACATAGAATAAAGGACTCAGAAGTGGATTTCCAGCTTTATTTGAATTTCTTATCATAGGGATAATATTATTTGATGTGCAGAGTAATTGATCGCATCAAGTGGAGTGTATCGGTTAGAACGTTTTCCCAATGGGAGAATATCATGTTATGAGAATATAACGTTACATGAACAGCTTTCCATAGGGTGACATTAAACTTATCTCCTTGGCTGTCACCTTTCAGGTGGATTTACTTGTTTTCCATGTTGCAATTATCTTTCCTACATATTGTTTCTGGTTTTCTTCTGCGTTGGAAATCGGTAGCCCGATCAGAGTGTTTAAGATCTAACATACCAAAAGTCGAAAATAGTTGATTCAGGAAATGAGTGAAGGTTTTGCTGGTCATATCTTTACAGGGAAAGGCAAATGGTAAAGTGGACAATTCGTCAATTACTGTAAAAGAACATTTGTAACCACGTATAGATGATGGTACAGCTCGTTAAAATTCGATATTCAGTCATTGGAATGGCAGTATTGCTTTTATGAGTCTTTCTTTACTACCGGTCATGAATTTTTGTTTCAAGTACGGACAAGACGTACAGGAATTTGTTACACTGCTGACTTGGTCTAAAGAGAATGTGAGGTTTCTTGCTGTAGTAAAATAAAAGAGGCGTGTAACTCCAGGGTGACATCATAAAAGATGTAAAGTATGAAGATCTTGCAACGCATAAGCGAGGGTAGTGATACGTGTGAATAAATCGGCGAAAGTATTTCGGTTCCAGAGCGATAAATAATGCTGGACATTAATTAAGAGAGTTTGATGCGTTACTGACATATTTTATCGTTTTCTATATTAGATTTGCTAAGGTTGTCCAGTATTAAACTAATGCTCTTTTGATCAGTTCTAACCTGAGAGTATCTGCCGAGTATGAAGTGACTCCACTTACGCAGAGATTCAACTATAGTAGCAGCTTCCTTTCCGACAGCATGATGTTTGATTTCGTTAGTGTTTAGAGTACGTAAGAAAAATGCAACGGGTTGACCTTTTTGATTTAAAATTGCTATGATACAGTAATGGTTGACACCAGTTTAATCTTTAATTCTTTATTAAAGTCAACGGTTATTAGTTCAGCATCTTGTAAATTGTTTTAAATTAATAGTAGAAATTCTTCATTGTGATTCAATGGACATATTTTGTGAGAAGTTTTCAATAAATTTGCTATAATCGGAAAACATTCCAATTCTGAGATTTCGAATTAAAGGGTGATGGCATTTCAAGAAGTGGTTTGAGTTGATTATAGTCGGGCGCTTTTTAGTTATTGTTAATATTTAGTTATTGTTAATATTTAGTTATTGTTAATAGTTAGTTATTGTTAATATTTAGTTATTGTTAATATTTAGTTATTGTTAATATTTAGTTATAGTTAATATTTAGTTATTGTTAATATTTAGTTATTGTTAATATTTAGTTATTGTTAATATTTAGTTATTGTTAATATTTTGTTATTGTTAATATTTATCACAGTATTGTGATTGATGTAGCTGAAATAATGTTTTGAATGTGATTTTGTATTGATAGCTGCATCATAAAATTTTCGGATGCTGTAGTCGTTTTCTTTTTTAGTTGTCCCACATATGGTGACATTATCCACTAAGATGAGTGTGTCCAACAATTTTTCCTTATCGGTGATGCTATCGATACTTCTCTGGAAAACACTTACCCTATTTGTAATGTCAAAAGGGAGATTGGTAAATTGGCACAGTTTACGATTTACCTCAAAGACAGTGTATTTGCGATCTGTTTCGCCAATGAGAATTTGATGATACACAGATTGGAGATCAAGTGTAGTGAAGATGTCATACTGTGCTATGTCTTCTGCCATTATACAAATATCGGGCATAGGGTAAGCATCTAGTTCTGTGAATCTGTTTATGGTGTTACTGTAATCGATTTTTAGCATTCTTTCTGTGAGATATAGTTAACCTTACGATTACTTTGCCTCACCACGAGGACACTGGAGGGGGGGGGGCTGTAGAATACCCTTTGTCAACAGTCTATCCGTTTCTTCGCTTATAAATCTTTTTGTCAATAATGGTATGACGACGTGACTTAGTTACGATTGGAGGTGTATTAACGGAAAGGTAAATGAAGAGTAGAGGAAGTGGAACATTTATTGATGGGAAGTTATTTGCAACAACTCCAATAACAAGTTCATCCCTGGTTCATTAAAATGTAACTTTGTTTTGTTTATTTTAAAGATATTTTCCCTATGATAATATCGATAAATAGAGCTTTCATCACTTTAACTATGATGTCAGAATGTATCTTATTACCAACATGAATATCGACTATTGTTTCACCAATAATTTTCGCGTGTTTTGGGGGGTCGACCAGGGCTATTGATTTTTTTTGTTAAAGAATTGAAAATTGGTTTAATTGGGTTATTTTTTATTTATAAATGTTCCAACACTGCAAGAGTATAGCCAGGGCTTTACGCGCTCCACTATTTTTTAAGCTACTCCCGCTCGTGCTCCAACGCCCAAAATTGGAGCTGGCTCCTCTCACGCCCCCTTTTTCAAAAAGGAGCCGCTCCTGTTCCAACTCCTATAAAAAAAGAGCGGCTCTTTTCAGCGCTCCATAATGAAAATGTACTTTCTTTCATAAACGTTCTATTCTGCCAATGAGTGGTCGAATGATAGGGGTGGGCGTCAAAGGATATCGTCAATATGTGTTCGGATGGCACTTTAAGTGCAAGATCGTAAAATAATATTTGACAAAATCTCGCTAATATTTGGAGAGTTATATGAGAACATGTCCGACAAAGCATACGATTATACGTACATTTTCGCTTCCTGAGGTATAAAAAAGAAATAGAAAAATCTCTGAAGTATTTTTAAAAAATTTTAATTTTCATTGCATTAACAACCTATTTTTTCAGGGAAGGAAAATTTGACCAGATATTTTTTCTATTTATTTTGGAAGGGAATTCAGATCTGTTTTAAGTAAATAAAAATACGAAATTCTCAAGCAACATGATATGTAATTGTACACATTAAAAAAATAATTAAACATTTCTGATGATCAAAAAGTAGGGGATCAGTTTAAGTTCAATTTATATAGAAATTCTCCTCATAAAATCTAAAATTTTAAACAATTTTTAGAAAAACAGGGAATTCTCAAGCGACATGATATGTAATTGTACACAGAAAAAAGAAATTAACAAAATGTGTGATGGTCAAAAAGTGCAGGATAAGTTTATGTTCAATTTATGTAGAAATTCCCCTCATAAAATCTCAAATTTGAAACAAATTTCAAATAACACAAAATTCTAAAGCGATATAACAGATAATTGTACACAGAAAAAAGGGATTTCAAAAATGTGTAATGGTAAAAACGTGGGAGATCAGTTTATGTTCAATTTATATAGAAATTCCCTTAATAAAATCTACAATTTGAAACAACTTTTCTAAAAATACGATATTCTCATGCGACATGATACATAATTGTACACAGAAACAAGGAATTTAAACAATTTGGGAAGGACAAAAAGTGGGGGATCAGTTTATGTTCAATTTATATAGAAATTCCCCTCATAAAATCTAAAATTTTAAATTTTTTTTAGAAAAACAGGGAATTCTCAAACGACATGATATGTACACAGACACAAGGAACTTTAAAAATTTGTGATGATCAAAAAGTGGGGTATCTGTTTATGTTCAATTTATATAGAAATTCCTGTCATAAAATATCAAATTTGAAACAAATTTTCTAAAAATACGAAATTATCAAGCGACATGATATGTAATTGTACACAGAAACAAGGGATTTAAATAATTTGTGATGGTCAAAAAGTGGGGTATCTGTTTATGTTGAATTTATATAGAAATTCCTGTCATAAAATATCAAATTTGAAACAAACTTTCTAAAAATACGAAATTCTCAAGAGACATGATATGAAATTGTACACAGAAAAAAGGGATTTAAAAAATTTGTGATAGTCCCAATGTGCGGGGTCGGTTTATGTTCAATTTATATTAAAATTCCCCTCATAAAATCTAAAATTTTAAACAATTTTTAGAAAAACAGGAAATTCTCAAGCGACATGATATGTAATTGTACACAGAAGAACAGGATTTCGAAAATTTGTGATGGTCAAAACGTGGAAGATCAGTTTATGTTCAATTTATATAGAAATTCCTTTGCTAAAATCTACAAATTGAAACAGCTTTTCTAAAAATACGAAATTCTCAAGCGCATGATATTTAATTGTACACAGAAAAAAGGAATTTAAAAAATTTGTGATGGTCAAACAGATGGGGATCGGTTTATGTTCAATTTATATAGAAATTCCCCACATAAAATAAAAATTTAAAACATTTTTTAGAAAAACAGGGAATTCTCAAGCGACATGATATGTAATTGTACACAGAAAATAGGAATTTAAAAAATTTGTGATGGTCAAAAAGTGGGGTATCTGTTTATGTTCAATTTATATAGAAATCCTCCTCATAAAATCTAAAATTTTAAACATTTTTTAGAAAAACAGGGAATTCTCAAGCGACATGATATGTAATTGTACACAGAAAATAGGAATTTAAAAAATTTGTGATAGTCAAAATGTGCGGGATTAGTTTATGTTGAATTTATATAGAAATTCCTGTCATAAAATATAAAATTTGAAACAAATTTTCTAAAAATACGAAATTCTTAATCGACATGATATGAAATTGTACACAGAAAAAAGGGATTTTAAACATTTGTGATGGTCAAAATGTGCGGGATCGGTTTATGTTCAATTTATATAGAAATTCCCCTCATAAAATCTAAAATTTTAAACAATTTTTAGAAAAACAGGGAATTTATATAGAAATTCTCTTGCTAAAATCTACAATTTGAAACAACTTTTCTAAAAATACGCAATTCTCATGCTACATGATGGTACACAGAAAAAAAGAATTTTAAAAATTGTGATGGTCAAAGAGTGGGGTATCTGTTTATGTTCAATTAATATAGAAATTCCTGTCATTAAAATATCAAATTTGTAAATTAATTTTCTAAAAATACGGAATTTTCAAGCTGAATAATAGGTAATTGTACACAGAAAAAAGGAGTTTAAAAAATTTGTGACTGTCAAAAAGTGGGGGATCAGTTTATGTTCAATTTATATAGAAATTCCTTCATAAAATCTCGAATTGGAAATAAATTTCAGCAATACACCGAATTCTCAAGCTGCATATTAGGTAATTGTACACAGAAAATAACTATTTACAAAATTTGTGATGGTCAAAAAGTGAGGGGATCAGTTTATGTGCAATTTATATAGAAATTCCCTTCATAAACTCTCAAATTTGAAACAAATTTCAGAAAAACACGGAATTCTCAAGCTGTATAATGGGTAATTGTACACAGAAATAAGGAATTTAAAAAATTCGTGATGACTAAAAAGTGGTGGATCAGTTTATGTTTAATTTATATAGAGATTTCCGTCATAAAATCTCAAATTTAAAACAAATTTACGAAAAACACGGAATTCTCATGCGACATGATACGTAATTGTACATAGAAAAAAGGAATTTAAAAAATTTGTGATGGTCAAAAAGTGGTCGATCAGTTGAGGTTCAAATTATATAGAAATTCCCTTCATAAAATCTTAAATTTGAAACAAATTTCAGAAAAACAGGGAATTCACAAACTGCATAAAATATAATTGTACACAGAAAAAAGGTATGTAAAACATTTGTGATGGTCAAAAAGTGGGGGATCAGTTTATGTTCAATTTATATAGAGATTTCCTTAATAAAATCTCAAATTTAAAACAAATTAATGAAAAACACGGAATTCTCATGCAACATGATACGTAATTGTACATAGAAAAAGGAATTTAACAAATTTGTGATGGTCAAAAAGTGGTCGATCAGTTGAGGTTCAATTTATATAGAAATTCTCTTCATTAAATCTCAAATTTGAAACAAATTTCAGAAAAACACGGAATTCTCAAGCTGCATAATAGGTAATTGTACACAGAAAAAAGGTATTTAAAAAATTTGTGATGGTCAAAATGTGGGGGTCAGTTTATGTTCAATTTATATAGAAATTCTGTTCATAAACTCTCTAAATTGAAACAAATTTCAGAAAAACAGGGAATTCACAAGCTGCATAATAGGTAATTGTACACAGAAAATAACTATTTACAAAATTTGTGATGGTCAAAAAGTGGTGGATCAGTTATGTTCAATTTATATAGAAATTCCCTTCATAAAATCTCAAATTTGAAACAAATTTCAGAAAAACAGGGAATTCTCAAACTGCATAATAGGTAATTGTACACAGAAAAAGGTATTTAAAAGATTTGTGATGGTCAAAAAGTGGGGGATAAGTTCATGTTCAATTTATATAGAAATTCCCTTCATAATATCTCAAATTTGAAAATAATTTCAGCAATACACCGAATTCTCAAGCTGCATATTATGTAATTGTACACAGAAAAAAGTAATTTAAAAAATTTGTGATGGTCAAAAAGTTGGGGATCAGTTTATGTTCAATTTATATAGAAATTCTTTTAATAAAATCTCAAATATGAAACAAATTTTAGAAAAACACGGAATTCTCAAGCTGCATATTAGGTAATTGTACACAGAAAAAAAGGAATTTAAAACATTTGTGATGGTCAAAAAGTGGGGGATCAGTTTATGTTCAATTTATATAGAGATTTCCTTAATAAAATCTCAAATTTAAAACAAATTAATGAAAAACACGGAATTCTCATGCAACATGATACGTAATTGTACATAGAAAAAGGAATTTAACAAATTTGTGATGGTCAAAAAGTGGTCGATCAGTTGAGGTTCAAATTATATAGAAATTCCCTTCATAAAATCTTAAATTTGAAACAAATTTCAGAAAAACAGGGAATTCACAAACTGCATAAAATATAATTGTACACAGAAAAAAGGTATGTAAAACATTTGTGATGGTCAAAAAGTGGGGGATCAGTTTATGTTCAATTTATATAGAGATTTCCTTAATAAAATCTCAAATTTAAAACAAATTAATGAAAAACACGGAATTCTCATGCAACATGATACGTAATTGTACATAGAAAAAGGAATTTAACAAATTTGTGATGGTCAAAAAGTGGTCGATCAGTTGAGGTTCAATTTATATAGAAATTCTCTTCATTAAATCTCAAATTTGAAACAAATTTCAGAAAAACACGGAATTCTCAAGCTGCATAATAGGTAATTGTACACAGAAAAAAGGTATTTAAAAAATTTGTGATGGTCAAAATGTGGGGGTCAGTTTATGTTCAATTTATATAGAAATTCTGTTCATAAACTCTCTAAATTGAAACAAATTTCAGAAAAACAGGGAATTCACAAGCTGCATAATAGGTAATTGTACACATAAAAAAGGAATTCAAAAAAATTGTGATGGTCAAAAAGTGGTGGATCAGTTATGTTCAATTTATATAAGTATTCCCTTCATGAAATCTCAAATTTGAAACAAATTTCAGAAAAACCGGGATTTCACAAGCTGCAAATTAGGTAATTGTACACAGAAAAAATGAATTAAAAAAATTTGTATGGCCAAAAAGTGGGGGATCAGTTTATGTCTAATTTATATAGAAATTCTCTTCATAAAATCTTAAATTTAATACAAATTTCAGAAAAACAGGGAATTCTCAAGCTGCATAATAGGTAATTGTACACAGAAAAAAGAATTTTAAAAATGTCTTATGGTCAGAGATGGGGGATCAGTTTATGTTCAATTTATATAGAAATTCCCTTAATAAAATCTCAAATTTAAAAACATTTTCAGCAATACACGGAATTCTCAAGCTGCATAATAGGTAATTGTACACAGAAAAAAGGAATTTAAAACATTTGTGATCGTCAAAAAGTGGGGAATCAGTTTATGTTCAATTTATATAGAAATTCTCTTCATAAAATATCAAATTTGAAACAAATTTCAGCAATACACGGAATTCTCAAGCTGCATAATAGGTAATTGTACACAGAAAAAAGGTATGTAAAAGATTTGTGATGGTCAAAAAGTGATGGATCAGTTTATGTTCAATTTATATAGAAATTCCCTTCATAAAATCTCAATTTTAAAATAAATTTCAGAAAAACAGGGAATTCTCAAGCTGCATAATAGGTAATTGTACACAGAAAGAAGGTATTTAAAAAATGTGTGATGGTCAAAAAGTGGGGGATCAGTTTATGTTCAATTTATATAGAAATTCCATTCTATAAAATCTCAAATTTGAAACAAATTTCAGAAATACACCGAATTCTCAAGCTGCATAATAGGTAATTGTACACAGAAAAAAGGAATTTAAAACATTTGTGATGGTCAAAAAGTGTGGGATCAGTTGATGTTCAATTTATATAGAAATTCTCCTCATAAAATCTCAAATTTGGAACAAATTTCAGAAAAACAGGGAATTCACAAGCTGCATATTTGGTAATTGTTGTGGACCTAGGTAAGGCCGAATGAATGACACAGGAACACATGGTTTAAATGAACAAGGTATGTAATGATAAAAGAAGAATGAATAAGAATGCCTTTCGTAAAGGTTTTATCAGCTTAAAATATATACACGTGTTTGGCAAAGTCAATATGGCGGAATCCTTAGTTCCGGCCAAAAGGGAATAACCATGACTCATTTCCTGAAGAGTTACAGTAATTTATTATAACATTTTCCCCTTCAACAATAATCAAGTATGGAATTACAGAAGTTAAATTTAGTCTGTTCTGTACTAGGTTAAAAAGTCCTTATATTTACTTGGAAATCGCCGCATTCTGGACGATCTCCGCACTGACTCACAGGGATTTTTGTTCTCAGCATCCACATCGTGGCTAGTATGGATATGTTCAGGATCAGGTAAGGGATTCTTCTCCTCCACGTCGATATTGTTTTCGTCAGGTGGCGGTTCTTTATGGGCTTCAGGGCTTGCAGTATTGTTTTCATCGTGTTCGTCTTCTTGGTTTGAGGAGTTAGGGGCCAGGTCTCGCACATTGACAGTAGTTTCCGCACCAGAGGGTAGTCGTACATGAGCATAGTTGGGGTTGATGTCTAATAAGGTAGCAGGGGTTACTGGAGGGTCGAGCTTACTAGACTTAGTATGGTTTCTGACATATACTGGGCCTGGTTTCGCCCAAGTGGGAACAGAAGTTCCGGAGGAAGATCTACGACTATATTTGAACATTCTCTCATGAGGAGTCCTATTGGTGGCAGTGCACAGTAACGACCTGATTGAATGGAGAGCGTTTGGTAGTATCTCTTCCCAATGAGGCAGTTTCATGTTGCTAGAGTGTAAGGTCGTTTGGATGGCCTTCCATAAAGTTCCATTGAGCTTCTCAACTTGCCCGTTACCCTCAGGGTGATACCTACTTGTTTTAGAGGTGGCGATACCTTTGCCACGTAAGTAATCTTTGATTTCTCCTGCAAGGAAGTCAGCAGCTCGGTCAGTGTGTATCATATCGGGCATGCCAAAAATAGCAAATAGTTGGTTTAG
Organism: Sepiola atlantica; assembly: GCA_963556195.1. Taxonomy (NCBI): domain Eukaryota; kingdom Metazoa; phylum Mollusca; class Cephalopoda; order Sepiida; family Sepiolidae; genus Sepiola; species Sepiola atlantica. The sequence continues at coordinate 30,788,743 of OY744549.1, read as the reverse complement.
GCAATGGATCACGGTTTTACTAGTCATATCCTTACAGGGGAAGGCAAAGGGAAAGCGAGTATATTCATCAATTATGGTGAGTAAGTATTTGTTACCACGTACAGAGGTAGGTAAAGGGCCTTTAAAGTCGATGTTTAGTCGCTGGAAAGGTAATATAGCCTGTATGAGTGTTCCTTTGTTACAACTGGCAAATTTAGGTTTCAAATACTGACAGGAGGGGCACGAGTCTGTTATGTTTTTAATTTGTTCTAAAGAAAAAGGAAGGTTTCTTGTCCGGATGAAGTGGCTGAGTCGCGTGACTCCAGGATGGCATAGTGTAGCATGCAAGTCGCGGAGGTCTTGCAAAGTGTGCGTTAATGCAGAGATGCGAGAAAACGTATCAGCAGCTGTATTTTCCGTTCCTGGGCGGTAAGTAATGCTGAATTTGAATTGTGACAGTTCGATCCGCCAACGACATATCTTATCATTTTTAATTTTTGATTTTCTCTTATTATCGAACATAAAACTGACGCTCTTTTGATCTGTGATAACTTTGAAATGTCTCCCGAGTAAGAAGTGTCGCCACTTTCGAAGAGCTTCGACAATCGCAGCAGCTTCTTTTTCGACCGCGTGATGTCTAATCTCGTTCGGACTTAGTGTCCGAGAAAAGAATGCAACGGGTCTACCCTGTTGGTTCAGCGTAGCAGCAATGCAGTATTTACTGGCATCAGTTTCCACTACAAATTCTTTGTCCAGGTCAACAGTTATAAGGGTGGCATTACTTAAGTCGGTCTTCAGCGTCTGAAAAGAATTTAGAATAGACGGGGGCAGTGGAAACACCCTGTTATGGTTCAGCGGCAGTATCTTATCAGAAAAATTTCGAATGAATTTACTATAGTAAGAGAACATACCAATTATTCGTTTTTGCGACTGTAGATTTAGAGGCGGTGGCATTTCAAGGAGTGGTTTTAGCCTCAGGTAATCAGGAGTAATTTGGTTGTTCTGGATTGTGTACCCAAGAAGTGTGATAGAAGTAGTAGAAATGATGCTCTTACTTTGGTTGAGTGTGATGTTGCATTTTTTTGCTACATTATAAAACCTTTGAAGGTTGTAATCGTGTTCTTGTTGATCCTTTCCGCATATCGTGACATTGTCTACATACACAAAAGTATCTGTTAATTTTTCTCTTCCTTAGTTCCGGCCAAAGGGGAATAACCATGACTCATTTCCTGAAGAGTTACAGTAATTTATTATAACAAGGTATATATTATATAATAGAAAGAAAGAGATACAAGGAGATGGTGCTCTCAACCGCCATTGCCGGTTTGCCGGGGAAGAAGTGAGCAAGTGTCACGTGCTTCCCGTATTTATAAGGTGGACGAGTCCATTAGTTCTCCGTAGGTAGGTACAGCACCATAACACCCCCTTCCAAGCCTTACCTCCTCAGGAGTCTTAATAACGTTTCCTTTTCGGATCTATCTCTAGGTAGTCCGGAGCCATTAGTTTTCTTTTTGGGGTTCGTTTACGTGTGACTACCTGGGGTGCTGGTAAGTTGAAGGTGTCATATATCACGTCCATCACGTCTTCTCCTTGTGGGGCGCTGTCAGTTTCATCTGACAGTCTTTTTCTGATCTGATTTAGATGTCTCTTATGCGAGAACCGTGGTCCTTTTATGATATAGACCATCGATCCGATCCTCTTTTCAATTGTACCGGGTTCCCAGAACGATGCATTGTTTTTGAACATCTTAAAATATACCCTATCTCTTGGGTTGTATTTTTTCTTCGGTACCGTAGAGATTCGGTCATAATTATTATTTTTAGGTAATAATTTATCAAACACGGACTTCACATTCCGTGCAAACATCATCTCTGCGGGGGATAATGATGATGCTATGTTCATGTTTTTTGTAATTCTATATACTTGTAAGAATTGTTGTAAAGCCTTCTCCTTAGGAGTATCACCGGCCTTTTTTAATGCTCTTTTTAATGTGTCTACGAAGCGTTCCGCCTGGCCGTTTGACCTAGGATGATACGGGGGCGTCGTTATATGTCTGATTTGAAACGTCGCGCAGAACTCCTCAAAATCTGATGACGTGAACTGCGTCCCATTATCACTCACCAAACAATCCACTACCCCAAAACGGGCAAATAGTTCCTGTAGGAATCTTATCGTAACCTCTGACGTGGGATTCTTGCAACGTAGTACCTCGGGGCACTTTGAAAAACTGTCGACTACGATTAAGTAGTAAAATCCTTCCAATGGTCCCGCGAAATCCACATCAATTCTTTCCCACGGACGGTCGGTCTTTGGCCATGGGCTATGCTTTATATGCGGTGCTTTTGCCGCTAAGGCACAGCCTTTACACAGCTTTACTGCTTTTTCAATGTCGTTGTCCATACCTGGCCAGTACACAAAACTCCTCATTAACCCCTTCATCCTGGTTATCCCTGGATGGCCAACATGAAAATCTTTCAGAATTTGCTTTCGTAGTTTTTCTGGGATGATCACCCTTTCGTTATGCATGAGTACGTCATCACAGAGTAAGAAACTCTTTGCCGCATGTAAATCCTTATCTACCAATTTCATTTTTGTTCCGGTGATAAATTCATCCTCTTGAGCTTCTTTTTTTATCTCGTATAGTGTCACCGGGAGCTCTCTCACTGCGTTGCGCAAAATCTCTTTAAAATCTCCTTCTGTTTGAAGAGACGCAATCACTGTGTCTTCTAGAGTCTCTCTCTGTTTTGGCACTAATCTCGACAATCCATCTGCATGATAGATTTTATTTGAATGCAAATGTTGCATTTTAAAGTTGTAGTTTAATAAGATAGTTCCCCATCTTTGTAGTCTATTAGCTGTATATACAGGTAGGCCTTTTTTTAGATCCATACATTGTAATTAGCGGCTTATGGTCTGTCTGTAAGGTAAATTGTCTACCATGTATGTATCGGTGAAACTTTGTTACTGCAAATATTATTGCTAGGGCTTCTTTCTCGATTTGATAATACTGTTTTTCCGCTGGGAGCAAGGTCCTTGATGCATGTGCAATGGGTTTATGGGTTCCATCAGGCATTTTGTGTAGGATACATGCTCCTAAACCATATGAACTAGCGTCGCTAGCTACGATTATGTCCAATTCTGGGTTGTAATGTGTTAGAAATAACTCTGACGTAAGTCTTTCTATGATTTTATTAAATGCATCCTGACATTCAGGTGTCCATACCCAGGCTTTACCTTTTTTTAATAGCTCATTTAATGGAGCACGCAAATTATGCATTTCTGGGATAAAAGCCTGGTAGTAATTTGCTAGGCCCAGAAAACTCTGTAATGTCATGACGTTTTCTGGCGCCGGCATGTCTTTTATTGCGGTAGCCCTTTCTGGGTCTGGTCTTCTGCCGTCCTTGTCGATCACATGACCCAGATATTTTATTTCCTCCAGGAAAAAATCACATTTTTCTTCTTTTACTTTGAACCCATAATCTTGGATTCTCGCAAACACTTGATTTACATGTTTTTGGTGTTGTTCGATATCTTTGCTGTTAATCAAGATGTCATCGAGATACGCTATTGCGAAATCCAGTCCGCCCAGCATTGTGTCTATTACTTGTTGGAAAATGGCTGGCGCGACCTTAACTCCGAACGCTAATCTTTCGAATTTATATAAACCACGATGTGTGTTTATACATAACAGCTTAGAACAATCTTTATCCACCGGTATTTGTAGGTATGCCTCACTTAGGTCTATTTTTGAAAAAAATCTTCCTCCATTTAAGCTTGCAAACACTTCTTCCGGGGTATGGAGTGGGTAGTGATAGTCCGCGAGGGCAGTATTCAGTCCTGTTGAAAAATCTGCACATACACGAATCTCATTAGATTTTTTCTTTACATAAACCGTGGGTGTTGCCCACTGGCTGTGTTGTGCCTTTGATAAAATACCCATCTTTATCAGTCGGTCTAATTCAGCGTTTATTTTTTCAATCGAGGCGAAGGGTACTTTCCTTTCTTTTCTAAATACCGGCAGTACATTTTCTTTTAGACGGAATTTTGCAGTCATTTTAGTGCAGCATCCAAGACCGCCAGAAAAAACCTCTGGAAACGATTTTTTTAATTCTCGTTGTAGTTTTTCCGATTCTGTTGCGCGACTATTTATTTTTTTACAAAATGTATTTATCGGCAACTTCCATAAATCAAATGCCTGCATAAAATCTGAACCAAAAAGATTATTCGAATCCTTCAGTACCAGTAGTTTGAGTTTTTTTAGTATTTTCCATTAGGGACACATTTGTGATTAATTCTCCTTCAAATGTAATTCTTTCACCAGTAACTGTGCTTGCCAGCCTGTTTGTTATTGATAGAGTAGGTTTATTTAATCTCCCCCATGTATGTAAATTTATAATGGAAACGTCTGAACCAGAATCCAATTGCAATTTTATATTTTTATCCAGGATTTTCACCTGTACATATTTTCTTATGTTCATGCATTTTTCCTTCTTTGTCCTAGTGGCTTGAATCCGCATTTTATTTCCTCTGCCCGTTCTGCAGTGCGAACTTTTATGTCCAACTTTTTGCATTTCATACAGGTTTTAAAACGGAATAGACACTCATTGTACCAATGTGGATTACCACAGCGTGAACAAGGGCTTGGTGGCAATTTATTTATTTTTTTACTGGTTTGGTTTGTCTTTGTTACATCAAAATTATTATTTCTTATTTTTCTATAAGGTTGAGCTTTTGTTTTTTGATGTACCTTTTTTATATGTGCAATGCCGGACAATCCAATGTCTTTTGAGTCCTGTTTTACATTTACAAATCTTTGACAGTTCTCAGCCAACTTTTGCAGCGTAAGGCTGGGTTCATTCTCTAATTTATTTAGAACTCTACGCCTTATCTCCGTGTCATTTCCTGAGATTAAACCTTGTACAAAAATTAAACACTTGAAATTATCTGCACTTAATTCAGCTAGTTTAAAATCGTCACAATGCTTGTTCACTATCGATGCAAAAGTAGCATAGTCTTCCTTGTCTTTCTTTACCAGGTTCATGCACTTCCATCGTTTGTGGAATAGTGTAGTTCTTGGACTAAACAGTTCTGTCAATAAACCAACCGCTTCTATGAAAGTTAGCTCGCTAGTTTTCCGAGGCAAAATGAAATCCACGAATTTCGTATGTTCTGTGGTATTTAGTTTTCTAAGAAGGAGGCGTAGCTTCTTCGCATCACTCCAACTACCGCAGTCAATTTTATATAGGTCTTCATATCTTCGGAAATATTCTTCAAATGTATTATTTTCCGTGTATGAGTAATTATCAATACTGTTCCAAATTGTGTTCTGCGAAAACGTGTCGTCTTTTTCATTTTTTTGGTCACTGCGCGATATTGTTTGTATCAGAAATTCCAATCTTTCATCATACTACTTTTTGTGTAATAAAATATTCTGGTTCTGTTCTAATAAAAGCTTTTGAAATCTTTCCTCAGTTTGTTGTTGCTGGGAGATTTGGAATTTCATTAATTCGGCGATTATAGACTTAATATCTTCCATATTCAACCATTTAGTTTCTGATTTTATTTAGAAAATTAATATTTTCTCATTATCTTATGATTTTATAAGAGTTCTTTTCTTTAAATTAGCGTTTGCTAGGCACCGTTTTAATTATGAAAAGATTATGAAACTTTTCCTTTTCTCTATATACGCGTATATTCACTTATTTTTATTTTTTTATTTTGAAAATTAATATTTTCTCGTTATTTAATGAATTTACAAGAAGTTCTTTTCTTTAAATTAGCGCTGGCAAGACGCTGAGTTTTAGTTATGAAAAGATTATGTAATGTTCTTTTCTTATACACGTTTTTAATTTTAACGAAGAGAAAAAAAATCTGTTTCACAATTAATTCTTTCTGCATTTTAAAATATTTCAGTACAAGTCGGAAGAGAGAGAGAGAAAATAAAACTGACCTTTTTTTATCGTGCGTCTGTTTTTTATGGAGTATCGCACGTGTGGTTCATTTCATGTTTTTGTTTCTTTTATCTGTTCTTAAAATGAAGCACGTGGTGTCGGTTTCATTTTTTTTTGTGTGTGCTCGTCAAAAAAAACTCGCTGTGACGTTCGTCTAAAAAAAAAACAATGCTCGCTTCCTTCGTGTTCGGTATTTTTTTTTTTGTTTGTTAGCTTTCCAACCCAGAGAAAAAAAAACGCGCATTCAATTTCAGTTTTTTTCTTCTTTTTTTTTTTAAACTAGTTTTTCCAAACTAGAGGAACCGCGCACCCAATTTCAAGCTGTTTTTTTTTTCGATAAGCAGTTTTGAAATTAGAGCACATGTCCATTTCAGTTTTCTTTTACTTAAAAGAAAACAATTTTCTCGCACTTAAGAATTCAACGTGTTTTTTTGTTTTCAGTTGAGTTCCCTTTTCTTCTCTCGACCGTTCAGCAAAAACCTTTGTTTTTAATGCGTGCAGCTTCCTGCATTAACCGTGTGAGTGAATTTTCACGTGGTATTTTCAGTTTTCTGACCCAAGAGTTCGAATTCCCTGGTCGCCATTTGACACAGGAACACATGGTTTAAATGAACAAAGGTATATATTATATAATAGAAAGAAAGAGATACAAGGAGATGTTGCTCTCAACCGCTATTGCCATTTTCTTCCTCTCCTGATCATAGTGGGTAGTCAAGAGAAGAAAGGTTGTATTCACAAAAGTAAAACACCTATTGATCTACTTCCCACAATAGAATGTGACACAAGGTCGGAAAGTAGGAATTGCGCACTCTAGAGGAAGAGTACTTGGTGCCTTTAAAAATTGCCTGGGCAGCCCCGTCGGCATCTACCGGTAGGGGCGCCTCAGGCGATTAGCAATAAACTAACCCCTTCTCAAAGGGTGAGAAGGCAAAGCCTTGGAGGGTTCACCTCCATTTCTTTTGTGAATAAAATTGTAGTCAAGAGAAGAAAGAGAGAGCCGAATTCCTTTGTAAAGGTTTTATTCACAAAAGTAAAACACAAAATAAAGTTAAATGACGAAGCATTTATAGTCAACGCCTAACGGAAGAGTTCATTCAATGGGAGGAGGGATTAAGAATATTATATAGTGGAACAGTCTTTTCATCAGCCAGTCTACAGAGCTTTCCTTACCTGCACATTGCTGGAATTGTTCTTACAAAATATATTTGGCACGTTGTTGGTTGGTCGATTGTTTTGAGTTTTCAGCTATGGAAGGTCTTGAAACATTTCTGGCAGCTCTTTTAGAGTATTTCTGTGACATTTGGTGTTTTAGTCTCATTTGTAAGACAGTCTTGTCTAAAATGTTGCGCCAGTTTTGTAATGAAGGTTGTTCTACTGGCTCTTGTTTTTTGATATCCATATACCATTATAAGGTTTGGGTTCTGGCAGCTCATCAGATATTGCCTTGTACTTACAATAGTTGCTCGGTATTTATTCATTATCATTTAGTGTTTGTACATCTACTTTAATGAATTTTATTTCCTGGAAAAGATAGTGACATACACCTCAAAAAGATATGTCGTTTCTTATTAGTGTTTTTTGTGCAACAATAAATGTATTTACTCTGAAAAGAGCCATATTCTTCATATGAATTTAGTTTGCAAATGTATCGAGAAATCTTTAAGTGCAATCGTTTGAATCTCTATTGCACATTTATTCCCAGTGTGTTTGCATGTGCGACAGCACATGGTGTGATATCTGCCTAAAGTAAATCACAATTCTTCATACAAATTTAGTTGTTCTGCAGCGAGTTTACACCAATCTAATATCTTAAAAAAAAGATGAGTCATATTCTTCACCAGAAAATAACTTGTGTCTCCAACAGCCTTCACAGATGTTATTTTTCCATAAAATGCTACATTGTATTCTTCACAATATAACAGTTTCTCTAATTTATTTTCCATTTATAATTGAGGTTCACAGAAGACTTGATCTATATATAAGATACATACATATCTGATTGTTTCATTAAAGTCCCCTTTACCTCTAAAACAATTTCCTTTGTTCAATTAACCAGTTAGCTATTTAATAGTATATCTTTCTTATGGTCTCTTGGTCTTACCGGATTTTAGGATAGAAATTTATCTAGTCTGGTGGAGTATCCTCTAAGCACTGCTACTTGGGTTAACATCACTAGGAGAAAGTGCACAATTCCATGTCCAGGACAAAAAAATGTCTTTAGTCTCGTAAGGTACCCAGCATAGTACTGTTATTAAAAGCAACAAGACTTTTAGAGGTGGACCATTCCTTACATAAGCCAGTGTGGTGTAGCGATAGAGAGAGGATAATATTCGTGTACTGTTTATTTTATATTTGGTCAGGGTTTACATGTAAAAGAAAAGTATCAACATGTAAGGATGTCCTGAAAAACATGTACAGAGAGACCTTAACACCCAGGGACAGTGCCTAGTAGACATTCAAATTCTCACTAGTAAGCATTCAAATTCTGTTTTGATCAGTGACTCAAAAATTGTGATTTCTGAATAAAAGAACGACATACTTTACAATAATATGGTTTCTCTCTTTATTTTATGTTTAGCTCAATTATGCTGTCGGAGATTTGGGAACCCTTTCCTGGTGGTAACACTTGATTTCTTCATGCGATAAATAGATATTACAGTGATTTCTCTATTTTTATAACCCACAGTAAATATAGCAGTGAATATAGTAATTTTCTTCATATAAATAGACCACATAACTATGTAATAATTTATTTACTTGTAATCTTTGCTTTGTCGTGACATATTCCAGTGTGTATGCACATGATTATCAACAAATATAATTTCTTTGTAAGAACCACATAATAGTTTTTTTTAGCTGCACTTGGTGGATAAGAGACCTATTAAGTTAGCCACTCTTTTTTTAACCTTGCCTAAGAGGGAGAGACTAGTGCATGATGCACGATCCCAGATGTCGCAACAATACTCTATGCATGGGCGGATGGTGGCTTTGTAGAGATATAGGATGATGTCAGGTGAGAACTTTTCTAGCATGGTAGAGGGAGCAGACCTTCTTTTGCAGCAGCCTTGACAATGTCTTTAATTTATTTGTTCCAATTCATGTTACTTGTGAATGTTAGGCTGAGTAGTAAGAACATTGGACTCTAAGGTAGCGTGTTATTTGCCATGGCAATCGGTAGTTGTCTTTGCAGCATTTAATGTTAGCATCCATTTATGACCTCATTCTACTAGTCTTGGTGGCATTTTCCATTGACTCGGATATGTGCACATTTGTATTGCCCACATGTCGACAGTAGAGGGTTGTCCTGGTAGCAAATATACCAAATATATCAGATGCAATATCATCAGGGAGGTCGTTTATGAAAATCAGAAACAGTAGAGGTCCAAGGATAGATCCCTGGGATACACCAGCATTTATGTCATGTTGCTTAGATGAACGGCCATCGAGGGCAACCTGGATCTATCTTTTGGTTAGGAAGGATCTAATTATATTAAATATTCGGTCAGTAATACCGTATGAGTGAGTTATTATTAGAAACCTTTCATGCCAGAGTTTGTTCAAGGCTTAGGATATATCAACTGAAACCACCCTAGCTTCAACTGCCTTTTCAAGTCTATGATATATGCTTTAAAAGATTACCGTTAAGATATCAGCAGAGGATTGTGCTGGCCTAAATCCATACTGACGGTTAGAAAAAAGTTTAGCATAACTGAGATGCAGGACTATCGTTAGATTGATTAAGGATTTAGAGGTTTTAGCGAGGAGCAAGAGTAGACTGATGGGGCGATAATTCTGAGGATCATTTCTATCACAAAAATTGTGGAAGACTGGTACTACACAGAGGTGATTTTGTAGGTGTCATTCAAAGAAGATTCATTACATATTCGTTGTAGAGTTTGAAGAGGACAGGGGCAAGTTCAGTATATCTTTCTGGTGGTCTATTGGTCTTTTTTTTTAACTGTGTTCACCCCAAACAAGGCAGGCCACCACTGTAGACGTAAGGGGCTACTGAGAAAAAAGAAAAAAGGAGACGGTTGGGGGGTAGCCTAACTTGGGATCTGCGTAGCAAGATGTCTGTTTACATTAGTTTACAATTCTGCATGCCAGTACTGTTGGGGAAACAGGGGGCAGATAAAGAGTTCCAGAGGCCAGCAGCACGAGGAAAGAAGCTATTTGAGTAGAAGTCTCTTCGGCATCTGGGGACCTCCACAGTGAATGAATGAGATTTAGTTGATTGTCGAGTTAGTCTAGTGAATTTACGCCGAGGGGGCACCAGAGCAGCCAATTCATCGGAGCATAATCCATTGAACTATTTGTAAAACAAACATAAGGATGCTACATTGCGGCGATGGGACAGGAACTGGAGCTTGGTTGACAGTGAGGGACCTATTAGGTTGGTGACTCTTTTTTAGACCTTGTCAAAAAGGGAGAGACTAGTAGATGATGCACCAGCCCAGATGTGGCAACAATACTCCATGCATGGGCATATGGTGGCTTTGTAGAGATACAGGATAATGTCAGGTGTGAGGAGTCTTCAATGTATTTGTTCCAATTCATGTTACCTGTGAAGGTTAGGTCGAGGAGTTTGAATGATGAACTCTCAGGTAGGGTGTTATTTGCCATGGCAATCGGTGGTTGGAGAGGCTTCTTGTAGTTGTTGAAGGAAAGTAGCCTTGTCTTTGCAGCATTAAAAGTTACCAACCATTTATGACCCCAATCCACTACAGTCTGGAGGTCATTTTCTAAAGATTCAGCCATTGCCTCGGATATAATCACGTCCGTTTTACCAACATGGCGAGAGTAAAGCGTGGTGACGTCAGCAAATAAACCAATCTCCGACTCTATGTGATCAGGGTGATCGTTTATATAGATCAGGAACAACAAAGGTCCAAGGATAGACTCCTGGGGTACACCTGCATTTATGTCATGTTGCTTAGATGAACGGCCATCGAGGACAACCTGGATTTTTCTTTTGTTTAGGAAGGATCCAATACCGGATTTTAGGACAAGAATTCGTCTAGTCTGGTGGAGTATCCAGCTCAGTGCTTCTACTTGAAGTAACATAACTAGAAGATGAACCATCTCTGGTATAAGGCAGTGTATAGCTGTGTTGAAGAGATCTTATTTGTGCTTTGAATACTATGTTATTTTTTATATTTGGTCAGGATTTTTCTGTATGATGAAATATCCTCATGTCAAATTGTTCTGACAAACCCTTGTAGAAGGAGACCTTAGACACTTGAGGATGGTGTCTAGTAGATAATTAAAATCCCTACAGTGTGAATCTGCAAGTGTTTCAACGAATGTGTTTTCTACCTATAACAAGAGTCATATGCTTCACAAGAATACTGTTTTTCATTTTTTCTTACTTCAGTTATTTCGAAAAGATTACGGGGATCCCTCCTTGATCTAACACTTGCTTTCGTTATGAGATAAGTTTACATGTGAAACTTCTGTAAAGGACAGACGTTCACTTTTAGGGCTTCTATCTGTACTTTGCAATAGCTTGGTATTCCAGGTATTGTGTCTAGGTATTTTCAAAGACTTTTTATAAGCCATTGCCTCTACCACAAACGGTATAATGTCTATTTCTTTCAAAGACCATGTTTTTTAAAGACACTCATGAAAATATGATGTTATGTTATGCTTTCGTGTTGTGTTCGTATGTGCTTGGATAAATATGATTTTTGTAAAAAAGAAGATTCACATACTTCACAAAAATATGGCTTCTCTCCAGTGTGAATCCGCATGTGAACTGACAAATTTGATTTTCGTGAAAAAGAAGATTCACATACTTCACAAAAATATGGCTTCTCTCCAGTGTGAATCCGCATGTGAACTGATAAATTTGTCTTTTGTGAAAAAGAAGATTTACATACTTCACAATAATATGGCTTCTCTCCAGTGTGAATCCGCATGTGAACTGACAAACTTGACTTTTGTGAAAAAGAAGATTTACATACTTCACAATAATATGGCTTCTCTCCAGTGTGAATCCGCATGTGAACTGACAAATTTGATTTTCGTGAAAAAGAAGATTCACATACTTCACAAAAATATGGCTTCTCTCCAGTGTGAATCCGCATGTGAACTGACAAATTTGATTTTCGTGAAAAAGAAGATTCACATACTTCACAATAATATGGCTTCTCTCCAGTGTGAATCCGCATGTGAACTGACAAATTGGACTTTTGTGAAAAAGAAGATTCACATACTTCACAATAATATGGCTTCTCTCCAGTGTGAATTCGCATGTGACGTGAAAAATGTGACTTTTGTGAAAAAGAAGATTCACATACTTCACAATAATATGGCTTCTCTCCGGTGTGAATCTGCATGTGGATTGACAAAGCTGCTTTTCTTGAAAAAGAAAATTCACATACTTCACAAGAATATGGCTTATCTCCAGTGTGAATCATCATGTGCCGTGACAATATGATTTATTTGAGAAAGAAAATTAACATACTTCACAAAAATAAAGTCTATCAATTTAAAAATGCTCTAATGATGGCTTAATTCCAGTATAAGAATTCCTTTAGATTTTTACGTTTTTTGACTGAATGCAGAAAATGTTTTACTTTGTAGCAAATATTATTTTCCACAGTTTACTCATGAAAAAGGTAAGTTCACTTTCACAAGAATATGATTTTTCTATGTTCAGATACACATACACATCTACAAAATTCTCAGCATTTTCTATAATGATTTGCATATTACAAGACATCTAGGAAATGGAGATCTATTGAAAGCCAATAAGTGATTTCAGTTTGTATTTGTTCTTTTGCTGGTGAATCTGCAAATATAAAATTAAATTTTAAATATACATTACAAGAAATGATATTATATTAATGTTTAATACATGATATTACCTTTCACTGTGTCCTCTTTTTATTTGTTTATACTCAAACAACTAAAAGCATCTGGTCGTCAGCAATGTGACCCATGGCCAATTGTTTACTGACGATTCTCATCATAAACAAAACACTTTTAAAACCAAATGATTTATTTTCTCTCACTTATATATCTATTCTTTTTACCTGTTATGCATGAAAAACAGGTAAAAATTATTCGAATCAATGAATGCAAAAGTCAAGATTGATTTCAAGATAAAAATCAGGTAAAACAGTAAAAATAAAAATAATATTGTGCTGAACACAATGTGGGTCACATAATCAGATAGCAATAAGTTACCCTCAATATACAGGGTGGACAAAAATAAGGGTCCTATTTTTAAAAATTCATAACTTTTTTATTTATTGATTTTTTTTTAGAATAAGTAAAGGACCCCTTCCGAAGCAAGCATGAGCCGTATTAGCCCTAAGGAACGTACCCTCATTTAGAAAACATTATTTTTGCTTAAAAAACTCAAAACAGTGTAAAAAAACAATACTTTAGTTTTTGTAAGTTTTAAGAAGTGTTTTTCGGCTAAAATTTGTTTTGTTTATTTCAAAAAATCTCGGAAGGGTCAGTCTACACACACATAAAGTTTGGTGAGTTTAACTTTTATTTTGTGGAAGTTATTCAAATTCAAGTTATTCAAATTTAAAGATAGGACCCTTATTTTGGCCCACCCTGTATAAGGTATCTTTATAGGAATTAGTGTCAATGCATACCCAATGTCAAACCATTATACAATATTCACATGTTTCAATGCCAGTATTAACATCGATAGCAACTTTTGTCATTTGTTGTCCAGTTTGCAAAGTAATAATTCCTCCTTTAAGGCACATTATAAAGATTAAATGATTTATGTTTAGGCAAGTAGTTAGCGACGAAGTTATGGCTTTAATAATTCTAAGCTTTTCAGCGGTAAACAGGAAACAATTATCGATTTAAGAGTATATGCCTCTTATTGAACCATATTACAGATTCTAGATCTAATTTTGTTTGGTAATGCCTAACATGCCTTCTCCCTGCTTTCATTATAGAATCTGCTGTCCAAGTGTGCATTATTTCTGCAATTCTGAACTGCATAAAAGTGGAATTCGATACACTGAGATTTCTTTGATCACCATGATCGCACCAGAATAAGGGAACATACTCATAGATGTCTACATCTACATCTGCACACTGCGTTTAAGTAGCTGGGTCAAGCAGCAGAAAACAGTCAGACTAGGACTTTGTAACTGGAGACAGTCACACTGTCTCCCCCAGTGAAAGCTAGCTAGTGACCTATCTTTCCTGCACTGATAACCAACTTTTTGAACAACAAACTTGTTCTATATTATTTATTACCATACATTTAAAATAACACGTGCCATGCACGTCAGCTAAAAAATAATTTTAGTTAATCACATTCCAGCCACACCTGATACTGGAACGACAAGCAGTCAAAGATAACATCACACCGACACAGAAGTACCATCTATCTTGAACACAGATCAAGACCCACACATTCTTTTACATTAGATCAAGATCATACATTATATTAATTCACAATTAATGAACATTCTTTTAATCGAAATTTCTGTTGATTTTCCTTGCTACCATACACTTATAACATCGAATATAATCTACCTATACACTAACATAGTGGTGATGAGCGCGTCTCAATTTCACTGGAATTTAAAATTAGATGGGTGCTCTGCAGTAATAGATATTTAATCTATTTTTTCCTGTCTCCATGGGGTGATCATTTTACATTAAATTTAAAATGTCATTCTATTTGTAAGATAATAACCTAAAGATTATTTAGAACAAAAAATATTATTCTTATATTATTTGTCATATTGTTTCTTTATTATTTTCATCTACTTAAGAAATACTCAACAGAATTTATTTCTTATGCATTTGATGAATACACGTTTCTTATAGTCTTCCATGTCATGGCTGTTTGAATCTTACCAAGGAAAATGAATTTTTTTAACGATTTTACATTTTTACAAGAAAGGACATTTTCCTTTCAGGTCATTTTCTGATTTTGCCCTCAAAATTTGGTAATCCTTTAGGATTACCAAATATTAGTGTAAATTTCAATTTTGAATGAAAACAACTTGCAAATTCGACTAATTTGACTTTTAAATGAAACAACCTTTTTTTACTCTAAGACTATTTATATTTTCATGGTCAAAAGTTTAATCGATATTTTGTTGAGATAATGAAAAAAGAGCTGTCATTTTTCAATGTTTATGTTTCACCTTTATAGAAGTACAAGCGGGGCTACCCGGTGTTGCTCGGAGTTATAAAAACATATAATTGAAGAAAAATTGCGTGTGTAATATCTTTACATTAAAACATATATTTCTCTCCCTCTCTCTATAGCCGTCTCTTTATCTTTCTACTTTTCTCTTCCCTGGTCGCCCCATTTCACCGCTACTTTTTAATTTTGCCTTTTGTGAAAGCTGTTTCTTCCCCACCATTTCATCCTACATTTTCCAGGGCAATAGCATGAAATATTTCTATAAAAAGTACCACTTCTGTCTGCGCCTTCTATATAGGTACTTATTTCCGCCCCGGTGTTCATACTATATAAGTATCTATCGCCACCCCGGTGCGCATACTATATATGTACTTATCGCAACCTCGGTGCCGATACTATATAAATACCTATCACCGCCTGGTTGCATATACTATGAGTACCTATGGCCGCCCCGGGTGCAGATACTATATAAGTACCTATCGCCACACCAGTGTGAATGCTAAATACATACCTATCGCCGCCCTGCTGCGAATGCTAAATATGTACATATCACCGCCCCATGCAAATGCTAAATACATACCTATCACCACCCCGGTGTGAATGCTAAATACATACCTATCGCCACCCCTATGCACTACTATATACGTACCTATTGCCACCCCAGTGCACATACTATATATATACCTATTGCCGGCCCAGTGCGCATACTATATTCGTACCTATCGCCACCATGGTGTGCATACTATATACTTACCTATCTCTGCAAGGGTGCACATACTGTACATGTACCTATCTCCAGCCCAGTCTGCATACCTAAGAATTTATTAATGCGCCCCTGTCATGTCAGAAAAACAAAATAGTGTTCATTCATGTATTTTCACTATGATAAACATAAATATTTTTAGTTAAGAAAAGAAACACACAATTTTTTTCCCCCCATAGAAATATTTTAGTTCAAAAAAGGGAAAAAAAAATTTTTTGAACCCCCCCCCAGCAAAAAAACTTTTACCCTCCCCCATACATAGAAATAATTTTAGTTTAAGAAAGAAAAACACTATTTTTTTTACCCCCCTCCACCACCCCCCATTTTTTTTTTCAACCTCCCCCATACATATAAATATTTTTGATCAAAAAAAATTTTTTTCACCCCCCCCTAATTTTTTTTTTACCCTCCCCCATACAAAGAAATATTTTCAGTTTAAAATTTGGGGAAAAAAATAAATTAACCCCCCGCCCCTCCAATTTTTTTTTTTCATCCTACCCCATATATATAAATATTTTTGATGGAAAAAAAAAATTTTTTAAACTTTTCCCATACATAGAAATATTTTCAGTTAAAGAAAAAAAAAAATTCCCAAGTGCCTCGGTCATATACAAGAACCATACTGCAGAAGCCTCCGGGTCCTATATTGTAGAAGCACTCCCGGTGCTGGGTCCTATACTGTAGAAGCACCCCTGGCTCCTATACTGCAGAAGCACCCATAGTCCCTATTCTTCATAAGCATCCGGGTCCTATATTGTAGAAGCACCCCTGGTCCCTATACTGGAGAAGCACACATTGTCCCTATTCTGCAGAAGCCTCCGGGTCCGAAATTGTAGAAGCACACCTGATGCTGGGTCCTATACTGTAGAAGCACCCATTGTCCCTATTCTGCAGAAGCCTCCAGGTTCTATATTGTAGAAGCACCCCCAGTTATATACTGTAGAAGCACCCCTGGTTCCTACACTGGAGAAGCACCCATGGTCCCTATTCTGCAGAGGCCTCTGGGTTCTATATGGTAGAAGCAGACCCAGTTCTGAGTCATATACTGTAGAAGCACCCCTGGTCCCTATACTGGAGAAGCACCTATATTTCTAGGGACTGTTATACTTTAGAAGCACCAATATTTCTAGAGATCCTTATACTTTAGAAGCATCAAGGTTCCTGAGGAGGGACCGTTATACTTTAGAAGCCCCAACATTTGTGGGGACCGTTATACTTTAGAAGCACCAATATTTCATAGGACCGTTATACTTTAGAAGCATCAACATTCCTTTGAAAATCAAGGAGGCCTCCTGAGCGCTACTGAAATCACTCTTACCGGTTGTCAGGTGCGGATGTGATTGAACCACCCTTGTTTCACTACACACTCTTAACGTAGCCTTCCTATGATGTCATTGATGCATCCGGACAGATGTTATGGGATGACCTGATACAACTGGACAGAATTTAGGGCAAGACCGGGTACATCCGGCAAGAGATTATGGGACATGTTCAGTGAGTCAGCACTTTTATAAAGTTGTTACATGAATACATTGGCTGATTTCCAAATTACTACTAAATAACATTAGAAAAGTTTTAAAAAACCAGACCCGCTGCTGAAGACTGGCCCCATTGACCCCCAGCAACATTTTTTTTGTTGTAATTTTGAGATATTATGATCCCAGGTGTTGTCCGGTGCTGAAGATATCAACTTTTTGACATCTCGCCGCATAGTTTTTGAGGAGAAGCTTCACATACAACAGACATACATACATACAACTGCCCTTTATATAAGAGAAGAAGAAGATAAATATTAATTTTTAAGAGTAAATCTGTCATCACAAAATTACTTGGAAAGAAACTTTTTTTGTTCTTTTTTCGGTGTACACTTACCTCCTCCTCCCCCCCAAAAAATGGGTAATCTAAAATATTTAAAGAACACCAAAAAACGGAATTCTCTAGCGACCTGGTAATTGTACACCGAAAAAAAAGTTGGTCCATAAGAACACATGCAACATGGTCAAAACTGATACCCCTCCTAAAATCTAAAAAATTCGGGGGGGGGGGGGTAAGTGTACACCGAATAAAGAACAAAACAATGGTCAGTAAAACGTTGTGAAAAACGGACTATGGTAAAAGACGAACAAGACTGATCCCCCGTCTTAAAATCTAACGATTTTTCCAAAAACCACGGAATTCTCTCGCGAAATGATAGGTAATTGTAAGCAGAAGAATTTTTTTTAATTGAGATGGTCAAAAAGAGTGGGATCAGTCTACGTTGAACTTACATTGAAAACTGATCCCCCGGATTCAAATCTTTATTTTTTTAATTATTTCCAAAAACCCCGACATTCTCTATCGACATGATAGGTAATTGTATACCGAAAAAGGTTTTTTTTTAAAATTGAGATGGTCTAAAAGAGGGGGATCAGTTAAATTTACATTGGAAACTGATCCCCCTCCTAAAATGTAAAATATTTGGAGGAAAAAATTCCAAAACCCCGGAATTTTCTAGCAGCCTGATAGGTAAGTGACACCGAAAAAAGAATTTAAAAAATGGTCAGTAAAAAGTTGTGAAAAACGGACTATGGTATAAGACGAACAAGTACCAAATAACTATGTATATAAACAATATTTCTAACTATTCATCAACGAACATTTTTTTTTATTCAACATGAAGGTAATTTATAGTTAATTAACAAATGTTCAGGCCATCTTCTCGCTCTTAAACTTGACAAAATGTGAAGACGAAAGAAAATATATTTAATTACTTTTTTTGAAAAAAAATGATAATTCGGTTTAATCAGTTGATGTTAATGTGCGGAAATCCAAGAATAAATAAGCAATAAAAACAGATAAAACTGAATTAAGTTGAATTCTTTTTGATTACATCAAATTTAAGCATTTACAACAAAATAGGTTTTAAAAACTCGAACTTAAAATTCCGTCGTAAAATGAACACAGTGAAAATAATTTCGGTAGTGATTGAACTTACCTTTATGTATTTCTTTCGTCTTATTTGTCTTCTTTGCAAAAAAAGGAAATTCATAAAATAATCAGATGTTAATTAAAGTAAAGATTTTAAAATTAAAATTTGTAAGACTTCAGCATCCAATATGGCGATTAAACGAACGCACGTGGACGTGTGTTGCCAACAGAGATTTGCAAATCCCGCTAGATCAGAGGAAAAATCTCCAGAAAACCGCTAGATTTTGAAATTTGTTGCCAACTGAGATTTTTAAAACCTGTTAGATCGAAAAAAAATCTCCAAAAAATAGATTTTATCATCGTACCCTATATCATTTTTTTCATGAATATACGACATATTCGGTGTATTTTTAGATACATATATTTTGGGGAATATTGAAACGGTTAGCTCCACAAATGGCTGTACAATTTTATCGACTAGTTTTGTCATTTTTAAAGTGGTAAGGAGACCAATAAATGTAAACTTTTAAAAAATATATATTATTTATTTAAAATTTAAAATGCATTCAAACTGGAAATATTTTATTCATAACATACACGTGTGTACCAAGGCACACGCCACTTTTAATCGGTTATTACACAATAAAACTTCAACCAGAACAGAAGAATAAGTGACAACATGTCGCTAAAAAAAAAAGAAAGAAAAAAATATTGTCTGTACCATCCTGATAAAGATTCTTTTATGAACTGAAAATTTGAATTTTAAATAAATAATATTTTATTTTAAAAAAAAACTTGCATTTATTGGTCTCCTTACCGCTTTAAAAATTATTTTTTATTTATTTTTCGTATTTCCACCCGGACTTAGGGTTAGTAGTAGAAATGCTGTGCGCGTTTTTGTGCCCAGAAAATTAGGTAATTTGGGCAAGGTAGGTAAATTAGGTAAGTATGGAATAAATATAGAAGTAATTCAATCATTAAAGAAATATTAAAATGGCTTACTTGTTTACGAAGAAACCGAAATTCATCGTGATGGATATTCTCGAGCGCTTTTTCGTATTTGTCCACAACCCGTTTTCCCCTAACTTTTTCACTGACCATTTTTATTTATTTTTCGGTTATAATTACCTATCGGTCGTTAGAGAATTCCATTTTTTAAATATTTTTTTCAAATATCTTTTGATTTTAGGAGAGGGGATCAGTTTCCAATATAGATTTAACGTAAATTGATCACCCTCTTTTTGACCATTTCAATTAAAAAAAATTTTTTTTTCTGTGTACGATTACCTATCAGTTCGCTAAAGAATTCCGTTTTTTTTCTGAAAACTATTTTAACTAGTAAAGATTTTAAGAGGTGGGGATCAGTTTCCTATACAAATTTAGCCTAGAGTGATCCCCCTCTTTTTGACAATCTTAAACTTTTGAAATTCCTTTTCTGTGTACTGTTTCCTATCATGTCGCTAGAGAAATCCTGGTTATGGGGAATTGTTACGTAGATTTTAGGAGGGGGATCAGTTTTATCTTCCCTTTGGTAACATTTATTTGTTGTCTATTTGCTTTGTTTTTTCTACCGCTTTTTTGTTCATATCGCTAACAGTTTATTTTGTATGTGTTGACCTTGTAAAAAATATAAAAAATAAAACAATATATATTTAAAAAATTTGGTTACATGTTTTGCTGACATTTTATTTTGAATTGTCATATTTCACAAGTATCTTTTAATCACTAGCGCCTTTATTTTCTTAAATAAAAATGAAAATAATTGCTCGTCTTCCGTAATTGTCGGTGTACTGTACCGTAATACTTTTCAATACCAAGTAAGTACTTCATGAAGTTTTGGTGTCATTTTATTTTTAACTGCCATATTTCACAAGTGCCTTTTCATGCTACATACTCGCTAATTGTACACATAAAAAAGAAAATGTGGCGATAGTCAAAAAGTGGGAGTTCAGTTTACGTTAAATCTATATAGGAAACTGATACCTCTTCCTAAAACCTAAAATATGTGAAGAAAATTCCCAAACACCGGAATTTTCGAGCAACATCATAGGTAAGCGCACACATAAAAAGAATTTGAAACATTTGAGATGGTCAAAAAGAGGGGGGTCGGTTTACGTTAAATTTATACACGAAACTGATCCCCCTCCTAAAATCTAAACTATTTGAACAATAATTCCAAAACAGACGGAATTCTCTACCAATCTGATAGGTTATTTTACACCGACGAAAGAAGAACAAAATTGGTTAGTTAAAAAGTTGGGAAACACGGGTTGTACGCGCCCATTTTTTTTTATTGATTTTATATAGTAGTAAAATTAGGTGCTTCTGCAGAGACGGGGGCCACTGTTTCGATCGATGGCGGCAGAAACTGCCGACTCCTCTTTGGGAGAAATTGTGATCGACGGAAAGAAATTTGATTTTGGGGGAGATAACTAATATTGGGTTAATTACTTTTTCACGAAATGGACGCAAACCGATTAAACTTTGAAGAGTTCTTGCATTTATGGCTCGGGGATAATTGCAAAATTGTTGATTTTTTGCAAGCGCATGATTTAATTTCAGGTGCCGAGACATGTATATGTGACGCTGATATGAGATTCATCCCAGAGAGCAATAAAAGCGATGGATTTGTGTGGCGAAACTTTTTTCCCCCACATTTATCATTCAGTCAATGGTTTACTTTTTTTTTCAAATCAAAGTTTTACTTAGTTTTACTTATTACGTTTTTTAGTGCTTGAGCTGATGGTGTCCGGACCGAAAATAAATAATAAAGACATAACATGCATTAATAAAGACATATCTGCATTGTGTATGTGACCGGGATGGAACAAAGATATTGGAAACCAAAAATTACGAAAATTGATCAAGTAGTTTTTTTTTTATCACAGAAAAACCACATTTTACGATTCTTGTTGTTCGAGACGCCATCTTGGCAATTACACATACGCCACCATACGTCAAAGGGCTGCAACTAAGGGCAGGCAACCGAGCGTTAGAAAACCCCGCCAAAAAAAAACGCCAAAACCCATCAAATTTTGTGGATTTGGCTCTTTTGAGCAGTTTCACTACGAACAATAGAAGATTTGTTATGACCCCTTAGAGTAACTCTCCCAAAAAATATAGGTAAAAGTCAAGAATGCTTTAAAAAGGCCAAATCCACAAGTTGTGGCCCTTTTATCTCCGTTGTTTAGCGTTGATGCGTCTTGAAAATCGAACATCGAAACAAAAAAAACACAATTTTTGTTTTTGTGATAAAAAAAATATACTTGATCAATTTTCGTAATTTTTGGTGTATGATATCTTTGTTCCATCCCGGTCACATACATACTACAATTATGTCTTTATTATTTATTTTCGGTCCGGACACCATCAGCTCAAGCACCCGTTTTTTTATTTCAATAAAAAGTTTGCTATTTATTTAATGAACATAATGTTTATCAAAGTTGTATTTAATTCGTTTTTTGTTAAATTTCAAATGTTTATCAAAGTGTTATTTATTTATTTGCTGTACATAATGTTTAATTTGTTTCAATAAATAAATGTTCATAATTTTAACTTATCCTCACTTGTCAATTCAACAGTTATCTTCCCCAAAATCAAATTTATTTCCGTCGCTCACGTTTTCGCACGATTTCTCCCGAAGAGGAGTCGGCAGTTTCCGCTGCCATCGATCGAAACAGTGGCCCCCGTCTCTGCAGAAGCACCTAAAATTATCACCTCAGAATTTGGTACAAACATTCTTCTATCTAAAAAGATTGTTAATATATTTTTATGTGATTTTCAATATTGAATTTCTCGTGAATATTTCTATCATTTGAGCTCAAATTAAATAGAGTTATCATTTAAAATATGAAAAATAAATTGATTTGAACATGATCTGAAGCGTTAACGACATTTTCTTGGTCCTTACTTATTTTAATGTAACCTTTTTTCTTCATGACCAAATTTCAATATTTTTATGTTAAAATGTAGTTTTTATGGGGTCTTAGAAAGTGCAAGAAAAACGAATCAAATTTAAATAAAAACTGATTAGTGACAACGTTTTGAATGTTCTGCGAGTGACCGAAATGTGACCATAACAATATCATACACATACTGCCGTATGTGTATGCTTTCAGTATTAGTTCCTCCCCCCCCAAAAAATGCCTCCCCTATCCAGTTAGAAGTCTGGCTACGTGCCTGATCTATCTAGGAGACGGCTACTATACAATGCGACACAATTGTGTTTGTAAATATCTCCATTTGACCATCTGTAAAAGATTGATTATCCAGTGTAGCAGCAAGTCCTGTGAACATATACCATAAAGAACTACTGGTAATAAGTCACTCACCATCAACTATGACTATGCAATTCTTATAGCTACATACCTAAAAAACGGAGCTATTAAACCTGACAGGGTGATATTGGACAACAAGAAGAAAGTAGCAACCCTAGTCGAAGTCAGTGTCGTTAATTATGCTGGATTAAACAACACTAAGGAGAATACAACGAAATACAAAGGTCTGATGTACGACAGGAAAAGTCTCATGCATATCTCCATCATTCCAGTAAATAGATGAGCAACCGGCTCATGAAAAAGAATTTTTTTTTAAAACAACCATGCGAATGTACTCGATGAACCAAAAATTACACTTAAATGACAAAATAATGAATGCGTTTTGTAGTGATGTAATAACCTGGAACAAATACATATTTTATGTTTGTTTTTTTTTCTATCAAATGTTGAAACCTTAATATATGTATTCCGTGAAGTAACTTATTCGCTAAAGCTGTCTTGGCATTTCAATTTCACTTTCTCTGATTCTGCTTCTTATCAGCTGATGGTCTTCTCTTTACACGAATAAACTTATCTGTAGATATAACACATTACGAAAGACAATTACTTTTCAAAGATTTATAAAAATATTTTCCCCTTCCTTTCTATAGTTTTTGGCATCAGATGAATGAGAATTCATATGGAAATTGTCGAAAGATTCACGTAACATATAATCTCTATTGGCTACAAGTGTAGCAGTCATAAATAATCACTTATTTATACTCTCGGTGAACTGTCACTGTTAGGCTATTTGGTCACATACTGGCAATCATCTTGCAGGGCGAATGCATATCATCATGACCCTACAGTATGTGGTGGTCGTCATGCCTTTTTTGGTGATAACTTCCTCCACAAATAAAAATAATAATAAGAAGACTCACATGCAAAACCAACGGAAGTTTATTCACTGAAATAAACCATTAACAAATATAAAATATTTCCTTTTGTAATGAGTTCAGAAGTCCTTTCTTTAGTTTCAGGGTAAGTAAAAAGGAGAATGTCTTTTGTTTTGTTGAAATGTTCATGTGTTATAAAATGTTAAGAGAGGCAATAGGTAATGTTCGCCTGTGAAATTGTATGAAGCGCGCGAAAGGTGAAATGGAAGAGTGATAGTAAGACGCGTGTAACCTCCGAATGAAGAGTCAGTTGAGAGAGAGGGTTTGATGTTTGTGTGTGCTTAAATACTATTTGGTTAGGCTCCAGCGAGCTAAAGGAGAAAAGTTTAGAAAAATGTCTTTGGAGAAATCCCATTAGACAGAAATATCACGTGGTGTGCTCCCTACTACGTCCGCTCGTTTTGAGTTGATTTAATATATAAGGCCACGCCGGAATTTGCGTGGGCGTTATTTTTATCTTTCACGCGCCAATACAATTATATTCACACTGCGCGCCTAAATTGCATTTATCCCAAACAACAATTTTTATCCGAATCTTAACCGTGTCAACTGGCACAATACTCCCCCCAGATTGAAAAAAAGTAAACATTTTTTTTTTTTTTAAATATGTAATGTATTCCTTGAAATGTTTCGGCCAGTGGACTTTCCTACCTGTTTTTGTCGTAGGTTTGATGTTCCCGTCATTTTCTGCTGGACTCCCATGTTCTAAGGGAATTCGTTCTGGTGGGGAAGATGTCTGAGGGTGTTCCTCAATGTATGCTGGTTTAATTCGGTCGATCGCGATGTTGTCTTTCCTGTTTTTCCTTTGGACAGTGAAATATTTTTCACTTCTGTCCAAAACTTGGTATGGTCCTGTGTAATTTGGACAAAATGGCTTTTTGACTGTATCATTCCTAATAAATACATATTTGCATGTGTGAAGGTCATTTGGCATATGTGTTTGTTTGTCAGCCCTCCTGGTGGGTGTAAATTTGAGAGAAGACATTTTGTTCTTTAATTCCGTCACAAATGTATTTGTGGGTGAAATGTCTGCGTATGCATCAAAATATTGTCCAAGTAGTGTGACTGCTGATCCAAAAACTACCTCCGCTGGCGTGCTTTGTAAATCCTCTTTTATCGAGTTTCGGATCATTAATAGGATTAATGGTAAATTATCTGACCAGTCTGCGTTGTTATGACTCGTAGCCAAAGAAGTTTTTAGCTGTCTGTTGAAGCGTTCGACGAGGCCGTTCGAGCAAGGGTGATAAGCCGTTGTCTTTATGTGGGTTGTTCCCAACAATTGGTTGAACTCTGCGAAGAGTTTCGATTGAAATTGCGAGCCTCTGTCCGTTGTGAGTACTGACGGTACTCCAAAAATCGCTATCCAGTCTTTTAATATTGTTCCAGCTACTGTCGCCGCCGATGTGTCCTTCACGGGTATGGCTGTTGGCCATCTGCTGAACCTGTCGACTATGGTGAGAATGTGGGTGTGTCCTTTCGAGGGGGGTAATGGCCCCACCAAGTCAACATGGATATTGGTAAACCTAGCATCTGGCGTACTGAAAGTGCCCAGTGGTGACTTTGTATGCTTGTGTATTTTATTCTTTTGACAGGATACACACATCTTGGTCCAATTTCGAATATCTGTATTCATTTTCGGCCAAACGAAACGGTCTGCTATTATTCTTACCGTGGCTCGTTTGCCTGTATGAGATAAATTGTGGAAATGTTGAAAAACATGTCGTCTGATGCTTGGCGGTATGTATGGACGTGGTTGTTTTTTTTGCTGTATCACAATAAAATGTTGTTGTACTAAAAGGTACAGGCATTTCCTTCAGTTGCAAAGACGTTTTCTGTTGTACGTCAGTGAGTGTATCGTCCGTCTTTTGTTCTTGTGCAATTAATTCCATACTCAGCGAACTGGAATTTATCGAAGTTATTGCAGCTCGTGATAATGCGTCCGCCACGATGTTTTCTTGTCCCTTGACGTATCTGATGTCTGTAGAATATTGAGCAATATAATCAAGATGTCTGATTTCTCTTGGGCCATATTTATCTACATGTGTATGCAGTGCATATGTTAACGGCTTATGGTCAGTGTAAATACAAAAGTTTCTTCCTTCTAACAGATGTCTAAAATGTTTAATTGACAAATAAATTGCTAATAGTTCCCTTGAAAAGGTACTGTACTTTGTCTGTGTCTTGCTCAGTTTGGCTGAAAAAAAACGAAATAGGGGTCATTGTATTCCCTGTCAGTTGGTGTATAACTGCTCCTACAGCTATGTCCGATGCGTCTGTTGTAAGTGTAAGTTTCGATTCCTCACTGTCCTTAATATTATTCAATTTTGTGAAATTGACTTAGGCAGTTTTAGCTTGATGGAAAGCTTTTAAAGCTGATCCTTCCAGTTTTAATTGTTGATTTTTCGTTTTGTTCTTCAATAATGACGTTAACGGTGCAAGGATTGTGGAACAGTTGGGTAAAAATCGTCTGTAATAATTAATTACACCTATGAAGCGACGAATTTGTCTAACAGACGTAGGTTGTGGAAAATTCGTAATGGCACTTACTTTTTCGGGTAATGGTGATATTCCATCCTTATCAATTGAATGTCCGAGGAAATTTACTTCTTGCTGACCGAAAATACATTTGTCCAAGTTTATTTTTAAACCGTAATGGGACAGTCTTTGGAAAACTTGTTCCAAGTGTTGTTTATGTTCGTCGAGGTTTCTACTAGAAATTAGGACATCGTCCACGTATGCGAATACGAATGGAAGGTCCCTAAAAACCTCGTCTATTAACCTTTAGAAGGTTTGAGAGGCGTTCCTAAGTCCGAATGGCATTCTGACGAATTCGTAAAGTCCAAATGGCGTGGTCAGTGCTGTTTTATGGATATCTTCTTCCGCCACCGGTATTTGGTGATATGCTTTCACTAAATCCAGTTTGGAAAATACCGTGGCGTTTTGCAGTCCGATTGCGAAATCGTGAATGTGTGGGATAGGGTATCTATCCGGTACAGTTTGTGCATTTAATCTCCTGAAATCGCCGCAAGGACGCCATGTTGTCGCGTCTGATTTCTGTTCCATATGTAGAGGAATAACCACGCACTTTTGGAAGGTCGAATAATTCCTTGTTGTAACATGCGTTGGAATTCGTCCTTTGCGATCTTGTACTTATCCGGCTTCAAACGTCTGGGGGTGGCGTAGACGGGTTGTCTACTCGTTTTAATATAATGTCTTGCATTATGTTTAATATCATCCGCGACTGTGAATGGCTGAGTAAGTTGTGGGTATTTTTGACACAGCCGACGAATGTACGTCTCTTCAGGAAAGGCAGAACTAATCCCAGTAGACTGGTATCTTGTGGTGATACCTTTAATTACGACTTTTGTTTGGTTATCAGTCAGTGTGCGATTAGTCATGTCTACTGATAGATTAAATCGTGCTAGGAAATCTGCTCCTAATATCGGTGTCGTCACGTTGGCTATGGTAAAAATCCACGAAAATGTGCGACGCAAGCCGAGATTGACGCTTAAGTACTTTTCACCGTATGTCGGTATTTGTGTGCCATTAGCTGCCTGGAAGTGGTAAGGCTGTGGAGTAGCTTTCTGTTTACCTAGCGCTGGTATCACGCTTATTTCGGCTCCGGTGTCTATTAAGAAGTTATATCCGTGATTAGTCACGAATGAAAAATAGACGACCTTTAGTGGAAAATCCAGCAACAGTTGTTATCACTACTGGCTGGAATGATCGTTTCCCTGATTCTTGTTTTCAAAAGTACAAGGATAAGTGCAACGCCTCGCTTCTGTGCCGAATGTTTTGTGGTAAAAACAGATTTCGTTCGCTCGTTCTCGTGTGTTGCTTCGACCTCTGCTAAAACTTCGTTTTCGGTAGTTAGGTCGATTATTATATGAGTAACGACGGTTTATTTGCATTAATTCCTGCAATTTACGAGTGAGATTTTCGACCGTAGTTTTTAGTCCGGCCACTTCGTCGTCTCTCGTCTGTTTTGGCTGTGCTTGTGCTGAGTTTACCTTACGGCTCCTCAGATTTTCATGAATTCGGTCTGCCATGTCGGCGAGCTTTACAGTACTTGTCTCTTCCGTTGTGGGTGCCAGAATTTGTACTGTTGTGTCTGGGAGTTTATCCAGCCACAAACTTCTCATTATAGTTTCGGACATTTTGTTGTCTCCTAGCAATGATCGCATGTATCGTAAAAGTTGCGACGGTGTGCGATCTCCCAATTCTACTTGGGTGAAGAGATTGCGTAACATTGTCTCGTTTGATAAGCCAGTCCGTCTCAAAATAGCCTCCTTAAGTTCATCGTATGGATTATTTTCCGGTACGTTCTCCAATAAATCAGTCACTTCCTCGACGACGTCTGCCGGGAGTTTTTCAAGCAAATAACAATACTTGGTTCGCTGAGACGTAATCCGTTTTGCGTCGAAAAGGGCCTGGATCTGGATAAACCACGTCTTGATATTGGTGGGATTAAAAGCTGGAATATTTAGCGTTAATGTAGCTAGAAGTGTTTCAACGCGGGGAGCTTCCATTTTTCTGTTTTTCGTTTGAAAATGATTTTAAAGCCTTTAAACTGTCGGTTGATTTGTTTAATTTCGATTTAATAGCGACTATCGGCATAACTCGCTAATTTGTTGCTATATTGTACTGAGATCCACGCTTCGTCTGACGGCTTGTATCATCCCTTGAGATTCGCATCGTCTTTTTACTTCCTTTGAGTGTTACCTCACGCATGATATCGCCAGTAGGTTAGGAAACCGCGTGTAGCTTATAAGGAGATTCCGTTGTGCATGCAATTTTCTAAGTCGGGGTCACCAACTTGTGGTGGTCGTCATGCCTTTTTTTGGTGATAACTTCCTCCACAAATAAAAATAATAATAAGAAGACTTACATGCAAAACCAACGGAAGTTTATTCACTGAAATAAACCATTAACAAATATAAAATATTTCCTTTTGTAATGAGTTCAGAAGTCCTTTCTTTAGTTTCAGGGTAAGTAAAAAGGAGAATGTCTTTTGTTTTGTTGAAATGTTCATGTGTTATAAAATGTTAAGAGAGGCAATAGGTAATGTTCGCCTGTGAAATTGTATGAAGCGCGCGAAAGGTGAAATGGAAGAGTGATAGTAAGACGCGTGTAACCTCCGAATGAAGAGTCAGTTGAGAGAGAGGGTTTGATGTTTGTGTGTGCTTAAATACTATTTGGATAGGCTCCAGCGAGCTTAAGGAGAAAAGTTTAGAAAAATGTCTTTGGAGAAATCCCATTGGACAGAAATATCACGTGGTGTGCTCCCTACTACGTCCGCTCGTTTTGAGTTGATTTAATATATAAGGCCACGCCGGAATTCGCGTGGGCGTTATTTTTTATCTTTCACGCGCCAATACAATTATATTCACACTGCGCGCCTAAATTGCATTTATCCCAAACAACAATTTTTATCCGAATCTTAACCGTGTCAACTGGCACAAGTACTACTTACGACACCCTTGGGAATCGTATTAGTCAGCAGAGTCATGTACAGAAGTTTCGAAGACAGACACCCCCTTTCTTTCTCCTGCCCCTGTCGACAAGGTTCCAAGTATTAATTGTTTTCGCCTGAAGATAACTACTCACAGACACTCAACAGGCTCAATCACTTTTTAACTTTTTCTTTCCTCACTCAGACAATGTCCGACTTTCTTTAACCTATACCAAACGGTATAGATTATCATTATTATTACGATTATTTTCATTTTCTGTCTTATTGTCTCAATAATGAGGTTTGACGTTTCGTGAATGTCTTCGAAGTTTTCCTGTTTGTTGACATTTCGTCAGGATTAGATCGTCATCAACTAATTCCCTTCATGTCTTAAGCGACATAATGTGGTTTAAGAATATATTTACGAGCTTGTGCAATAATTGGAGCTTCCAATCTGTCAGTTGCTTCAGTATGTGATTGATAGACTGACATTTGTTATTTATCAAATCTGGAGTAATTGATTTATCCTAAACCACGGATGCTACTCCCTTCTTAATTGCTGAAACAATTCTATTTGAAAAGTACTTATCAAAAGTTTGAATATTAACAGAAATTTGTCTCGCGTAATAAAGAGAGTCTTTAATCAAACACTAACGAGTCTTCAAACTGTTTAATCATGTACTTTCGAATATTCTTTTGTAAAATTGATTTTATTTTCTGCTTACCTAAACCTACTTAAAGATATTAAGTGACATTGTCCCTTAAATATTTCGTACATAGTACATGATTTGCTTGCGGAAAGTTACATTTTATAGCTTGTCGCATTCTTTCTCATCGTTCGTTCATATAACTAATTTATGTGTATCTGTGTCTGTAGTGTTACTGCACTGACGATTCACCGGTGAGGGGACGAGTTACAGCCCCCGGCGCTGACTCAGTCAGAATGTATTTAGACCGCCAATAAACCTTGTTACTTATTTTCCCAATTATTCGATCGCTAGTAGATTGTCTAAAGAAGCAGATACTTCATATCAGACATCGGTATTTTTAGCAACTATCGGGGAGGATAGTTACGATATATATGAAGGGTTGAAGTTTAACTCTGAGGAAGATAAGACGGACCTAGAGAAGGTGATGAAGAAGTTTGAGGATTTTTCGTGGACGAAACACATGAAGCTTACGAATCCTATACATTCCATCTTCACAAGCAAGGAGTATCGGAAGGTATCGAGATCTATATAGCTGCTCTTCGACAACTTGCAAAGAACTGCAATTTCGGACAGCTACAGGATAGGCTTATTTGAGACCAAGTCGTTGTCGGAATACGAAGCGATACCGTCAGAGAAAAGTTACTGTCTGATAAACAGCTTACTCTAGACAAGTGCCTACAAATAGGTAGAGCCTACGAAACTTCGAAACAACAGACGTAGACCATTTCCTCCGGTGCCGATGCAGCGGATCCTCAAATCAACCGGGTTACGAAGCGAACCTACAAGACAAACTTCACCAAACAACCACATCCGAAATCGTAAATGCCTATCAAATGCACACGCTGCGGGAAATTTCCATTCCACAATAGAAATGACTGCCCAGCAAAAGATGCACGCTGCAGAATTTGTTCGCAGAAAGGGCATTATGCAAAATTTTGCAGAACCGATAAGGCGAAGTTTAGAGAAATAAGAGAGAAAGAAAAAAATCATTTTTTAGGTTCTGTCACTCTCGAAATTATAGGTACAATCACCACTGAGGATAATACAAATTGACAGGCTATCATTAAGGTCACCACTAAGACCTGTACCAAAATTATAAATTTTAGGCTGGATACAGGTGCAGATGTGACCATAATCCCGGACCGGTTCTTCAAGAAAAATTCCCCACTAATCCAACCCACAAACAAAAGACTGTACGGACCGGGTCATCATGAGATAAACCTCATAGGATGTGTGAAGGCCAAACTGGCCACAGAAAAAGTAAGCTTGCAACAAGACCTTTATGTTATAGAGAGTCTGCAAGAACCTCTACTGGGAGGACCAGCAATCAAAGCACTCAACCTGCTGAAAGCAGTTAATAGAGTGACAAGCGAAGGGCACCACTATAAGAAAGAGTTCCCAGAACTGTTCACAGGACTAGGGAAACTGAAACATGTGTACCAGATACGTTTGGATGCAGGAGCTCAGCCCTTTTCCATTGCTACCCCTAGAAGATTGCCGTTGCCTATGAAACAGAAGGTACAGGAAGAACTGAAACGTCTGAGGAACGAGGACATAATCCGTCCAGTCAAATCACCAACTGATTGGTGTGCCCCAATAGTCGCCGTCCAAAAAGCTAACGGTAAAGTTAGGTTATGCGTCGACTTTACCAAGCTAAACGAGAGCGTGAAACGTGAAACATTTCCTTTACCCACCACAGACCAATTACTGGCCGAGCTCGATGGAGCCACAGTATTTAGCAAGCTCGACTGCAACAACGGTTTCTACCAAATCGTCCTACACGAAAAATCGCAGGTCCTTACCACATTTATAACACCTTATGGGAGGTACTGTTTCAAACGACTTCCATTCGGGATAAGTTCTGGGCCAGAAATCTTTCATAGGGAGATGACACACATTTTGTCCGGAATACCAGGAGTCATCTGTGATATAGATGACGTCCTAATAAGTGGAAGAAACCAGCAGGAGCACGACCAGCGACTAAAAGCAGTACTGCAGAAAATGAAGGCTACAGGAGTAACACTCAACGATAAATGTGTATTTTCTGTTAGAAACATTAAGTTTCAGGGTCACATTATATCAAAAGAGGGAATACAAATAGATCCCGAAAAAGTAGCAGCAATTATGGACTTGCCCAGACCTGAGAATGTGTCCGAATTACGACGCTTACTGGGCATGGCAAACCAGGTCGGAAAACTTGCTAGGAATCTAGCCGAAACCACCAAACCATTCCGATAGCTTCTTAGGAAAGAGTCAGAATGGATGTGGGATGAGCCTCAGAAAGCAGCATTCCAGACCCTGAAGAAGCAACTTAGTCATTACAATTCCAACAAGCCGACAAGGGTATCAGCAGATTCATCATGCTATGGCCTAGCCGGTGTACTAGTTCAGAAGCAAGAACATGACTGGAGACCGGTATTTTATGCTTCACGATCTCTGACAGAAACAGAGCAGAGATATGCACACTGCACAGGTTGAGAAGGAGGCACTTACAGTCACTTGGTGTTGTAAAATATTTGCGGACTACTTGGTCGGAATGCCAAAATTCACAGTCGAAACAGACCACAAACCACTGTTGGCACTGTTGAAGTCGAAGCGACTCGACGAATTGACTCCAAGAATTCAACGTTTCCGCATGAGGTTAATGAGATTCTCCTATGAGATCATATACACAGCGGGAAAAGACCTCACAACAGCAGACGCTTTGTCCCGAGCACCTGGGAGTAGTCCCGTTATACAGGGTATCCAGTAGGAGACAGAGACCGACTCATTTATCCGCTCAGTCATAGGAAATATCTCGGCGAGCGATAAACGATTGGAGGATATCCGACTAAAACAAAATACTGACTAGGTCTGCAGTCAGGTAATCAAATATTATGAGATGGACCACTGGCCCGAAAGAGCAAGGCGGCACCCCGAACTAAAACAGTACTGGTTTGTCAACCAGGACCTAACAGTTTACCAGGGACTTCTAATGTACCAGAGCCGACTTGTCATTCCTAATGTACTTCAAAAAGACATACTAGAGCGTATACATGAGGGACACCAAGGTATTGTCAAATGCCGAGCACTAGCTCGCGAAAGTGTGTGGTGGTCTGACCTCTCTAAACAAATTGCAGACAAAGTTGGGAAATGTGGTATCTGTGAAAAAGAACGAAAATATCCACCACAACCACTACAACCCACCAAATTACCTGCATATCCATGGCAGAAAATAGGAATGGATCTGTTCGAATTCATGGGACACCGATATCTTCTGATTGTCGATTATTTTTCCATGTGGATTGAAATAGCCCATTTACGGACAACCACTTCAGCCAGCTTAATAGAGCATTGCAAATCAATATTCGCTAGGCATGGGATCCCAGAGAAAATCATATCTGACAACGGTCCCCAATTCAGTTCTAGTGAATTCAGGAACTTTTCAAATGTTTTTGACTTCCTGCACCTCACAAGTAGCCCCCATCATCCGCAAGGAAACGGAGAAGCTGAACGTCCAGTCCAGACAATAAAAAAACTTATTGCAGAAAGCAAGTGACCCATATATAGCACTGCTAAATTATCGCAGCACTCCTCTGAAACACGGTAAGAGTCCTGTAGAGCTGTTAATGAATAGAAAACTAAGAACACGGATCCCTACCATTCCCCAAAGAAATACATTTGATCAGCAAAACATCGAAGAACATAGACGGGCAGACGCCCGGCTCAAAGCCAGACAAAAGCTAAACTATGACAAACGTCATCGGGCTAAAGATCGTCCTGCCTTTGAAAAAGGACAACCAGTCTGGGTCAAAATACCTAAGACCAGTACAGCTGTAGTAAGTAAAACTCTGTCACCAAGGTCAGTCCTAGTTAAGACAGATTCAGGACTACACTGACGCAACAAAAGTATTCTGCGCCTAAGGAACGGAGAAACCAGCTTCTCTCAGGTGGGTACCCCACAGGAAGCAAACACCTTACCACGTTCCCCTCGATATGGATATAGGTATAGCTGTGATGATGACTCAACAGATCTTCCCAATAACCAAAGAAACATCCCACTAGAGAGTTCCAGAGGTCCTGACCAAGGGAAATATACAAGTTCGACCACCTAAAAGACTGTCCTTGTGTAGAGAACTTTACAACCGAAAGGAGGATGTAGTGTTACTGCACTGACAGTTCACCGGTGAGGGGACGAGTTACGGCCCCTGGCGATGACTCAGTTAGAATGTAATGTGACCGCCAATAAACCTTGTTACTTATCCTATACGTCTCTCCGTCTTACTACTTATTTAATCCAGCCGATAACCTTTCAGTGTCTCTAAGCTGCCAGCTAGTATTGATAAGAAAGGATTATATGAATCAAATATGGATAAAGCATGGATAAACATTGATCCTCGTATGATAGTATGATCACCTGTCTTTGCTGATTCCACGGCCAAATGATTAAGGGAACTGGCAGTCACAGAAACTTATAGATGTTAGGTTTTGTCAAATCAAATAAATATGCACCCTGTATAGTAAAATCGTTTGATATCCATACTGTTCATCTGTGTATAACACTATGCCGAACTAGTATTAAAAACAGAGCGTATTTATTGTGCTTTATATGCTATATTCCTAATATGTCCTATAGCCATGTTTACGTTTCTATTCTCAGTATTTCATTTATATGTTTGTTTTAAATAGTTTTGTAATAGTTTACAAAAATTGTATGATTATTATACAATATTTTCATTATTTTCTTACTAATAAGTAAGAAAATAAAGAAAATATTGTATAATAATTCCATTTAATATTTCAGTGAGTCCAATGTGTTTTTTGTTCCAATGTGATATAAATATTGTCTCGAAATCTACTTGTTTGAAATAAATGTTACAAGAACTGGGTACTCACATGCGCTACCTTTAGGCAATGTAAAGGTTCAAAACCTACTGTTGAAAGAGTTCACTAATTTTTTAACTTGTTAATTAATTTATTTTATTTTGTTTCCGATCTGTTATTATTTTATTTTTTTATTTAAAAAATGTTTTTTGTCATTCTTATCTTTTATTTTTATCTTTATATTATTATTTTTATTTGATTTTATTTCTTTATTTCTATTATTGTTTGTATTGTTCCCCCAGCCTCAACTTCGCGTGATTCTTTCTTTCCTCCACCACCAAGTCTTCCTATGTATTTTAGCTGATCTCGCGACTGGAAAAAGCTTAGAGACTACTATACAATGCGACACAATTGCGTTTGTAAATATCTCCATTGGACCATCTGTAAAAGATTGAATTTACGTAACACATAATCGCTAGTGGCTACAAGTGTAGCAGTAATAAATAATCACTTATTTTAACTGTCGGTGAACTGTTACTGTTAGACTATTTGGTCACATACTGACAATCAGCTTGCAGAACGAATGAATTTCATCCGGACCCTACAGTACTACTTACGACCCCCATTGGGAATCGTATCAGTCATCAGAGTGATTCACAGAAATTTCGAAGACAGACGCCCCCTTTCTTTCTCCTGACCCTGTCCACAAGACTCCCAAGCACCAACTGTCTTCGCCTGAAGATAACTACTCACAGACACTCAACAGGCAAAATCACATTTTAAACTTTTTGTTTCATCACTCAGACAATGTCCGACTTTCTTTAACCTATACCAAACGGTATAGATTATTATCATTATTATTACGATTATCATTTTCTGTCTTATTGTCTCAAGCTTGAGGTTTGACGTTTCGTGAATGTCTTCGAAGTTTTCCTGTTTGTTGACATTTCGTCAGGATTAGATCGTCATCAACCGATCCCCCTCCATGTCTTAAGCGACATAATGTGGTTTAAGAATATATTTACGAGCTTGTTCAATAATTGGAGCTTCCAATCTGTCAGTTGCTTCAGTATGTGATTGATAGACTGACATTTGTTATTTATCAAATCTGGAGTAATTGATGTATCCTAAACCACGGATGCTACTCCCTTCTTAATTGCTGAAACAATTCTATTTGAAAAGTACTTATCAAAAGTTTGAATATTAACAGAACCTCCTCACTTTTTGACTTGCCCACCCACTTTACGGTCATCAATAATTAAGTTGATATGTATGTGTTAAATTTTATCTAATTAGCTTATCTATTAATTGATTGTTGGTCTTATATTGTCCTCATTACAATATAACACCAACAATCAATTTTATCTAGAATTAGGCGAAAACCAAGCGAAATGGGTGAGTTTTTGTTAAAGGTCCATATTCTATAGGTATGTAAGGGGATGATGAGTAGGATGAAAGGAGGTATCCTTTTATCTTCTCATAAAGAAACGGAACAACGAAAAGTATTTCTGTAACTATAACCATAAGAGGTTTCTGTAACTATAACCATAAGGTTATCTATACCGTTTTGTATAGGTAGATGAGAGTGGGACGGTGTCCGTCTGAGGAAGAGGAAGAATATAAGAGTTCTTAGGGCCGCCCGTGGATTTCTTTCAGGTGAAGATGGTAGTAGTCGTCGAGTCGGCGACTGCGGCAGGAGAGAGAGCGTTTCCTCGTTCCTCGCCGGTGCTCTCTGCGATGTGTCCAAGCTGGTACCAGGAGGTTGTCTTATCTTTTTCTCGAAGCCTAAGGGGACATAAGTAGTCCTTTAGGGAACTAACGATATTACTGTGATATTACTGTGATTTGATTGGACAAGCCAGCTCATAGGGCCAGTGATTACGCATTCAAAAGTAGTCCCTATTGGTGACTGCTACAGGTATAGTTATGGACTTTCATTTACTTCTCCAAAAAATCGACACCCCGAAGCAAAACACGTGAAACTTGAATTAAACTGATTTTGGCATTTCTTTAGTTTAGCTGTGAACCACAATTTATTTGCTTTCCTTTTTTGAAGACAGCAGCAGATAATCAACCGGAATAACATAATTATGAGTTTTTATACAAAATCTTCTTCTTTTCTTCTTCTTTTCTTTTTTATATATAAAGTAGAGAGGATTTTTCCTCAGTACATATTTGCTTAATAGGAAAATAACCCCATCCATCACAGGCTACTAAATTCACCAATTCATTACGCTTATTTATGCGAGCGTGTTATAGTAAATTTTCATTATTTTTCACCAACAAACACTTAATAT
Source organism: Sepiola atlantica (assembly GCA_963556195.1). Taxonomy (NCBI): domain Eukaryota; kingdom Metazoa; phylum Mollusca; class Cephalopoda; order Sepiida; family Sepiolidae; genus Sepiola; species Sepiola atlantica. The sequence continues at coordinate 30,751,530 of OY744549.1, read as the reverse complement.
CATATTTGGCCCACCATCTACAACTCTCCGCCAAACCAACTTCATATAAGTGGTAGCAAAAACTTTTCTCCCTAAAAATTCTGTACTGTCATTCCACTCATCGACACCGGGAACTAATAAACACAGTTTAATTTTCACAAAAGACTCCGCTCTTATTAATTTTTTGCCTGGTATTAATTAACTACATAATATAAAGCAATGATTTTCCGCGAATATCAGATTACGTTCTTTCTATTTTTACCCATGACTTCTATATTTATATTCATTCCGGAATTAATTATACCAAAACAAGACCACACCACTTTACCCGCGGCAGTACAATCAAAACCAGAAGGAGATACGAAAAAAAGAGAACGGATACTCAAGGAATTTGCTGACATATTCGAAGGCATTGGCTGCTTGCCAGGGGAGTACAGCATCAAGATTGACCCGTCAGTACCCCCAGTAATACACCCACCCCGTCGGGTACCAATAGCCTTGAAAGAGAAATTCAAAGCAGAGTTAGACTCCCTTGTAGCTCAAGCTATAATAACCCCTGTAACAGAACCGACAGCCTGGGTCAACTCTTTTGTATGCGTCACAAAAGCCAATGGATCTGTCAGACTATGCCTGGACCCTAAGGACTTAAACAGGGCAGTGTTGCGGCCACACTTTGTTACACCAACATTTGAGGAAATCATCTCCAGACTTCATGGAGCAAAATGGTTCTCAATAGTGGATGTGAAATCAGGCTACTGGAACATGAAGCTGGACAAAAAATCAAGAGAACTTACAACATTCATCACTCCTGAGGGACGCTATATGTTTAAGCGCTTCCCAATGGGGGTCAAGAGTGCGCAAGACGAATTTCAGCGAGCCATGTTTGAGACCTTTGGGGACATTAAAAATGTCCTCTCAATATCGGACGACACCGTTATCGTTGGGTTTGAGGAGTATGGCAGCGATCATGACATAGCACTCAACAAACTCCTAGAAAGAGCTCGGTCTAAGAACTGCAAATTCAACCCGGATAAATTAGTGGTCCGCACGAAAGAAATCTCTTTTTTTGGCCACATTATATCAAGGGATGGAATAAAACCAGACCCAAAGAAGACAGAGGCGATCGTCCAAATGAAACCACCAAAAGACGAAAAACAATTAGCAAGCTTTCTTGGGCTAGCAAATTATTTAAACAAATTCTCGCCACAACTGGCAATGCTGACCAAGCCACTCCGAGATCTTCTGTCAACAAAAACTCAATTCATCTGGACTGAACAGGAACAGATGGCCTTAAACAGCATAAAAGACGAAGTAAGGAAAGCAATCGTGCTTAAATATTTTGATCCAAAAGCGCCAATAAATATACAGGTTGATGCATCATCAGCTGGACTGGGCGCAGCCCTCATCCAAAATGGAATGCCGGTCGCTCTAGCAAGCAAAACCCTGTCGGGGCCTGAGACAAAGTACTCGAACATAGAACGCGAAATGCTAGCAGTGGTTTTTGGGCTGGAAAAGTTCCATCACTATGTATGGGGCCAAGCAGTGACAATAATAACTGATCACAAACCGCTAGAATCAATAGCCCTAAAGAATCTTGCTAATGCACCACCAAGGTTAGCGAGAATGTTACTTAAAATCCAAGGCTATGATTTCACAGTTAAATACAATCCAGGAAAATCCATTCCCATAGCCGACTGCATGTCCAGGGTGTCACCAATCCCAGGGGAACCAATCAGGGATGTAGACATCAACATACATCTACTTAACGCACACCTGAACACATCCCCAACTCGCTTGCTAGATATCAAGGCAGAAACACCCAAAGACCCAGTATTAAAACAGCTCACCAGCACAGTTATGTCTGGATGGCCAGAAAATCGATCCTGCTGCCACTCTCACGTACAAGCTTTTTGGAATTATAGGGACGAAATTGGCCTCCAAGATGGAGTACTCCTTAAAGGCAACAAAATCATCATACCTCGCTCACTTCAACCAGACATCCTACAACAACTACATTCATCCCACTTCTGACACCATGTTGTGATATCCGTATACATTGATTGATGTCGATTAGACGAAAATACAAGGAGGCTGAAGTGAAACACGTTTATTTACTTAGGTGTACAAACCGGAACTGCTGACGGTGAGCCCGAAACCGGAAGAGGGGATATGGGAAGGGAGTGGGAGGAGGGCTAGCTAGATTTCTATTGCTGATACTACAACAATGGTAGCTCGGGATTATCATAGAAACAATGCATTTCTGCCTTGTTAATACGCTTCCAACGAGCTATTCCAATTCCTATACATACATTTATACTTTTATACTTTTCTGCTTTCATATGCACCTTGTCAGTTAATACTTTTTACTTTATGTATTCTCTATATTTGATAAACCAATTGGCTGTTGAATTTTGTCAGTTTTACTAGAAGCGACTTGCTTATATGTTTCAAATGAGCCATCAAGCAGTGTCAGAAAATCATTTTATGTCTAGATTAAGTCCAAAAAGGTGTATTTGGCCCAAAATGACCAAATATGGTAATTTGGGCCAATATTGACATTTCTGTTTGTCATTTTTTCACCAGAAGCGACTTGCTAATATGCTTCCAACAAGACCTCAACCACTATCAGAAGATCATTTCATGTCTAAATTATGTCAAAAAAGGTATTTTTGTCCAAAATGCCCTAATATGATAGTTTTGGCCAAGACATCAAAATCTTGAATTTTTTTAATGTTTATTAATCTATCACCAAGAATATTCCATTCCGCTTCTAACGAGCCATCAACCACTACCAGACGATCATTTTAAACCAATATATGCACCAAACAGTGATTTTTCCCCAAATAAGGTAATTTGAGCCCAGACTGAAAAAATTGAAATATTTTGAATTTTTCTTATTCTATCACCAATAGAATTCCATTCCGCTTCTAACGAGCTCTCAACCACTATCAGACGATAATTTTTAGTCAAGATATTGAATTTATTCCTATATTTGGCATTCTTAGCGCAATAATATAACTGTCCAGCCGGCCCTGTATTAGGTGACATTGACCCTTAAATGTTTCGTACATACTACATGATTTGCTTGCGGAAAGTTACATTTTATAGCTTGTCGCATTGCTTTCTCATCGTTCGTTTCTGTGACTCTGAGCTGCCAGCTAGTATTGATAAGAAAGGATCATATGAATCAAATATGGATGAAGCATGAATAAACATTGGTCCTCGTATGATAGGATGATTACCAGTCTTTGTTGATTGCACGGACAAATGCTTAAGAGAACTGACAGTCAGGAAAACTTCTAGATTTCTGGTTTTATCAAATCCTATAAGTATGCACAAACTTACGTTAGTACGCAATTTATCAAGCTAATATCTAATGTGTTTATTTTCTAAAACGCTAAGGATATTTCATTAATTATATACTATTGTAGTGACGGCTCGGAAGGAGACAGTCGTAACACCGAGGCGCGAACCCACGCCCATTAAATTACGAGACTGAGAGGGTTGCATTATGCAAATTAGGTGTAGCAAGAAGGCTACATAAAAGGCGGTGTCTTTTGGATCGGCGGCAGTCGAGTAGAGAACGTCACGAAGATCGGATACGTTGGGAGAAGACGGAAGAAAAAAAAAGGAAAAACGCGTTGCACGGTTAAAGGAACACAATTCACAACTTACTATTACAAGCTATCTCGGCTTTTTTGCTATGGCGAAGGTACGCATACACAGTGACATGGTAAAGCCATTTACTGGCGAGGGAGACGTGGTGTCATGGCTGAAGAAACTGAGGTTGGTGGCGAGACTTCAGAAGGTGGATGATGTGGCGAGCCTGCTCCCATTATATTTGGAGGGGGACGCGTTGGCCCTGTACTTGGAGATGGACGAGAGCGACCAACTGGACGTAGAGCAGATAGAGGCCCGGTTAAAGGAGGCGTTTACGGACGGCGCATTCACAGCCTATAGGAAGTTGGCCATGGTTAGATGGGCTGGCGAGTAGGTGGATGTTTACGCCAATAACATCAGACGGTTGGTCGGACTAGCAGGTTTCGATGGCGTCGGACTTGAGAAGTTTGTCAAACTGGTTTTTGTCACGGGATTCCCTGAGGCCATCTCTATTGGACTCCAACAAGCGCCAAACATTGAGACTCTAACCATGGGAGACCTAATAGCGAGAGCAAGGGTGCTAACAACAGTTAGGGACCAAAGCCAACATGAGATTGCAGCCGTGTATCCACCTGGCAGTAAAACAGCAGTTCTCAAGAGCTGCCACAGCACTGGTATAACCTACAGATGCAGCGGCAGGGGTCACATAGCAAGAGACTGCCGAAGACGTGAAACATGTTGCTACCAATGCGGCAAGGTTGGACACTGGGCCCGGAACTGTTCGGGAAACGAGCCAGGGGACGAAGCATCAGCGCCAGCCTTCTCCCCCACCAGGATGTAAACAGGGCGCTCCCGGAGGTTATTATCCATGTTGATGGAATGCGGTGTTCGGCGTTAGTTGACACGGGATGTGCACGAACAATAGTGGATGCGAGCAGATGCCGATCCTGGAAGACGGCGAAGGTGGACATCGTGACCGTTGGAGGCGCGTCCGGTGCATGCTGCGGCAGTGGGGCGGTCACCATTGCCACAGATGAAGGCAATGCTGTCAGGATAGATGTTCTGGTAGTGCGTGGTAGACCACTGGGATTTGATCTATTGTTGGGGATCGATGCGATTAAAGCGTTGGGAGGCGTCACTGTGGGACCGACAGGAGCGGTTCGGATCGGCGACAGGAAAGTTTCTACGTGTGCGGCTATCCCCATCAACGAACCCGAATTTACTGCTACTTTCGACAGTCAAAGACGATCATGGACCGCGGCGTGGAAGTGGGCAGATAACCGCGCACCTGAAGAGCTGCGTAATGAAGTGTCCGAATATCGGGTTGCTGCGGAAATTCGACCAGAATATGATCAGGAGCTCCGCACGTGGATGAATAAGGGTTGGCTCGTGCCATACCCGGAATAAAGGCTAGGACCTCCAAAAGGTTTGATTCCGTTGATGGCCGTGGTACAGCGGAATAAGGCAAAGGTGCGCCCAGTGATGGACTATCGCGAACTTAACTATCATGTGGACATATTCACGGCAAACGCTGATGTTTGCGCTGCTAAGATGCGTGAATGGCGCCAGAAAGGAGCTAACGCGTCTCTGCTGGACCTCAGGAGAGTGTACCTCCAAGTACGAATCCACGAGACTTTGTGGCCGTACCAGACTGTGGAGATCGATGGAAAGAGGTACTGTCTGACGCGTCTAGAATTTGGATTGAATGTGGCTCCCCTTGTCATGAAGTGCATCGTCAGCACGGTCCTATCGCAGGAGGAAGCCATGGACCATGCAACATCGGCTTACATCGATATCCTGGTCGACGAAGATGTTATGTCCGCGTCTTGCGTCAGGGAACATTTGGCTCGGTTCGGACTGGAATGTAAGGACCCAGTGCGGTTGGGGGACGGTACATGCGTGCTGGGATTAATGGTCTGGAGGGAGCGCGGCGTTTTGCGCTGGAAGCGAGGACACACAGTTCAAGAAGTTCCCGACATCGTCACACGACTAACTGTGTTCTCCTTATGTTGAAGGCTTGTTGGGCACTTCCCGGTGTGTGCATGGCTTCGTGTGGCATGCGGAGTGATTAAGAGGAGAGCCAGTTCGATCACAAAAGGCTGGGATGACAAAGTGACTGACCCCCTCTTCCGGAATATGATGTGCGAGACTATGGATGCAGTGAAGCGGAGTGATCTAGCTTGTGGAGACTGGTGCGTGAACGGCGGGGAAGTGAATGTATGGGTCGATGCCAGCTCGCTAGCAACTGGGGTAGCATTGGAAAGACAGGGGACAGTGTTGGAGGATGCTTGTTGGCTGCGACCTGAGAACGATGCCCAGCATATAAATTTAGCCGAACTGGACGCCGTGTTGAAGGGCATCAACTTGGCTCTGCAGTGGCAGAGCAAGGTATTGCATATAAAGACCGACTCTGCATGTGTGTACCACTGGGTGTCGGACACTCTAACTGAGAAAACACGAGTTCGCACCAAGGCAGCCAGTGAGATGCTAATTAGGAGACGGTTGAGCACACTCAAGGAGCTGGTGATGGAGTACAAGCTCTCGGGTGACGTAACGTTGGTTGCATCGATTCAAAACGTGGCCGACCAACTGACGGGCGTGTCACAGCGGTGGTTTGACACAATGAAAAGGGAAAAGGGGCCCGAGCCCCTGATAGGTGATGTACACGTAGATGAACTGGACGCGGCCCAGATCATGGATATTCACAAACGCAGCGGACACCCAGGTGTGCGACGCACAACTTATTTCGCCAGAAGAGTTTGTCTTGCAACGGCGAAAGCAACGGTTAAGTCGGCTATACGAACGTGCGTAGAATGCCAATCAATAGATCCAGCGCCGGTCCACTGGGAGAAGGGAAAACTGGAGGTGAGCAGCAACTGGCAGAGGTTTGGGATGGACATTTCACATTACCGTGGTTATCATTTATTAACTATCATAGATTGTGGCCCGTCGCGGTTTACTGTGTGAAGGCAGTTGGCACGACAGGACTCGGCAAGTGTGATTGGTCTACTGAGAGTTGTCTTTTTTTAGCGTGGTCCACCGCGGGAACTACTCACCGATAACGACACAGCCTTTCGCAGCAGGGAATTCAGGATTTTCGCAGATGAATGGGGCGTGAACCTGAGATTCCGTTGTGCATATGCCCCGGCCGGGAACGGAATTGCTGAGCGGTGCCACCGTACCGTAAAACGGATTGCGGCTAAAATGAGCTGCTCCATACAAGAGGCTTTCTACTGGCATAACGTGACACCAAAAGACGATAACTCACATTTGACCGCACCAGCCAATGCGATCTACCGTTAAGAAGTGAGGGTAAAAGGGGTTGGCGTGGTGCCATCATCAGCAGGTCCTGAACACGGTCTTTACCAGGTTGGAGACTGCGTGTGGGTTAAGTCACCGGAGAATCGCTGCACCACGAGTTTGGCCAAGGTCGGGTAACAGAAATAATCAGTCCACAATCTGTCGCGGTGAATGGAATGCCCAGACATGTGAAGGACCTGCGCCCACGCTACAGTATACTCTCGTTAGAGGAAGATTCTGACAGCGCAACATCTTCAGAGAGTTTGATAACTGACGACGACACGGAATCGGATGATTCACCCGAGACGAAAGTAGAAGCCCGCAATCCTGAAGAGTCCCACACCCCCGAAGAAGCCCACGCCTCTGAAGAAGCCCTACTTTTGCGAAGGAGCACCCGGCAAAGACGCCCGCCGAGGTGTCATCTTTGTGATCATGAGATTAGGGAGGAGTGTAGTGACGGCTCGGTAGGAGACAGTCGTAACACCGAGGCGCGAACCCACGCCCATTAAATTACGAGACTGAGAGGGTTGCATTATACAAATTAGGTATAGCAAGAAGGCTACATAAAAGGCGGTGTCTTTTGGATCGGCGGCAGTCGAGTAGAGAACGTCACGAAGATCGGATACGTTGGGAGAAGACGGAAGAAAAAGAAGGAAAAACGCGTTGCACGGTTAAAGGAAGACAATTCACAACTTACTATTACAACTATATTAAACAGAGGATCTTACTCTTTGAAAATCTAACAACTAAATAAGAATTCATTATTACAGTTTCGTATTTCTATATGAATGAAAGCTCTTCAACTTATGTTATTATGCAATTTATTCATACAATGTCCCTTGTGTTTGATTTTATAAAACGCTAAGGATATTTCATTAATTCTATACTATATATATAATTTAGGTGAAAGCAAAACTACATAAGCTAATGAATTCAGTTTTAATTTGAGATATGTGTGATGTCCCCAATCAAAGGGACATAACTCTATGAGTTATCTACCCTTAGGTATGTGCGCTCTTCAATAAATATATGTTTGGACGGCAGTCTATCTGCGATCAAGCTGTTGTTAAACACGTTACCTTCTGAGTTGTTGTTCTTTCATATTGTTTGATACCCGCGAGACGGGAAGCCCCGACATTATACTGGCGACGAGAATTTCGTGACGAGCTCACGTTACTTTTCGGAATTTAATACAAAAATAAATCTTTTTTTTTGTTTCCGGAATTAATACAAAAAAAAAAAAAAATGGCCAGCGTTGGATTACCAGTTTTTCCAAGTTTCAGCGTACATGCGGACCAAAACACGACTACCGTTCGCTGGAAAAAATGGATAGACAGGTTAGAAAATTTATTTATTGCTATGGACATTTGCGACGACAAAAAAAAGAAAGCAACACTTCTTCACTACGCAGGAGACGAAATCTTTGATATCTTCCATGACTTCACGGACCAGCAAAAGGGCATAGGTGCAACAAACATTTTGGACGACGGCTCTATAGTTTCGGGCGAGTATGAAACTGTGAAAAAATCGATAACGGATCATTTCACGCCGCAGAAAAACACGTCATATGAACTTTTCAAATTTCGACGGGCTATGCAAAACATGGACGAAAGTCTAGATCAGTACCACGCCCGACTACGGACGCTAGCCACCACGTGCGAGTTTTAAGATAAAGACAGAGAGATCCTAGCCCAAATTTTGCAGGGGTGCACATCCTCTAAAGTCAGAAGGAAGGCGCTAAGAGACAACTCTACGCTGAAACAAGTCCTGGACGAAGCTAGGGCAATAGAACTTGCTGATACGCGTGCTGCAGACATGGAACGAAATGAACTGCAAGCTATTTACAGCAACGAGAACCGCACGCGTCTCACACGTAGAAATAATGAAAATTTCAACGTCAACGACAGTAAAGACATTTGTTGTGGACACTCACGGCAAAATAGTCGCCATGACACCTCGAACAACAGACCACGAGGTGGACAAAAAAAAAGATGGCGGACAGCGCGGCAAAATAGTCGCCATGACACCTAGAAGAACAGACCACGAGGTGGACAAAAAAAAAGATGGCGGACAGCAAACATGTCACTATTGTGGATATTCTGCTACACACCCGACTTGTCCAGCCCGAGGAAAAGAATGCATGAATTGTCACAAAAAAACCCACTTTGCAAGAGCATGTAAAGCAAAGCCGGTAAGAGTAATTCGTTTCACCAATCCTCCTCCGATATCTCCCTATACGTCCAGTGACGAATCTATTTACTCGGTAAAATCTACACGTCTAACTAAGACACCAGGAGTCACCGCCCTTGTCAATATTCCGAATAAGACACCAAAAGTTACCGCCCTTGTGAATAATTCCCCTGTAATGTTTGTGGTAGACACGGGAGCTAGCGTAAACATAATTGCTGGACACGTATATGATGATTTAAAACACAAACCACGTATAAACAAAACAACGACCCGGATATTTGCATACAGGTCAAAACATGCGATACCCATCCGAGGATTTATCAATGCGTGCATAAAATTTCGGGATAAATCCTGTAAGGCTAAAATATTTGTAGTCGACAGCGAAAATACTTCAGTTGGACTGCAGAACCTTTTGAGCAGTAATTCTGCTGAAGCATTGGGAATGATAACGTTTAACTTCACGTTCCATGTGACGGTCCCAATTCAAGACGAGTTCCATGCACTGTTTGATGGAAAGATGGGAAAAATTTTTGGAGTTACCATTAAGCTCCACATTGACTCATCGGTTTTCCCCGTAACTCAGCGACACCGCAGGATACCCTTCCATGTGAGAAAAGATGTGAAGACAGAACTCAAACGTCTCATGGAAACGGATGTGATTGAGGAAGTCACGGGACCTACCCCATGGGTTAGCCCGATTGTCGTAGTTCCCAAGAAAAATGGTAGCGTACGAATTTGCGTCGATATGAGAAAGGCAAATGAAGCCATTCAACGGATTAAACATCCAATGCCAACCGTAGACGACCTAATAGCGGACTTAAATGGGTGTACAGTTTTCAGCAAACTAGACCTCTCTAATGCGTATCATCAATTAGAACTGGAAGAGCCCAGCAGATATATAACGACATTTGCCACGCATGAAGGTTTATTTCGTTACAAGCGACTAAGTTTTGGTGTGAATGCATCCTCAGAACTATTTCAAAAAGCTATATCAGACCTCCTCGGAGACATCCCTGGAGTGAAAAACTTATCAGATGATATAATAATATATGCACGTGACCAGTCATCTCATGACATCAGCTTGAGGAACACCCTGAAACGTCTACAAGAAGTAGGAGCCAAGCTGAACAAAGAAAAATGCCTTTTTTCTGTACGGAAACTGACTTTCTTCGGACACATTTTCAGTGAGAATGGAGTGTCCCCTGACCCAGAGAAAATCTCGGCTATTACAAAATGCAAGTCTCCAGGGAACATCAGTGAAGTCAGATCATTCTTGGGCATGACACAGTATGTGGCTCGATTTATTCCACATTATGCCACTATTAGTGAACCACTGAGACGGCTCACAAAAAAAGATACAAACTGGAGATGGACAGAGGAAGAAGAAGCAGCTGCAAACAAGTTAAAGGAAGCGTTGACTGGAGCTGAGGTGATGGCGTATTTTGACCCGAAGAAAGACACCGACATACTGGTAGATGCAAGCCCAGTTGGATTAGGTGCAGTTCTGACACAAGATGGGAGGGTGCTATGTTATGCCAGTCGTGCCCTCACAGATGTAGAACAACGATACTCTCAAACTGAGAGAGAAATGTTAGCCGTGGTATATGCAGCTGAGCATTATCATCTCTACTTATATGGAGCGAGATTCGAAATCACCACCGACCATCGACCTCTTCTAGGGATTGTGAAAAGTCTCAAACCGACAACAACAAGAATGGAACGCTGGCGTCTTCGTCTCATACCCTACCAGTACAACCTGGTATACCGTCCCGGGAAAGATGACAAAAACCCTGCGGACTATCTGAGTCGTCACCCACAACACATACCATCTAAAGACAATGTAGCAGAAGCCTACATAAGATATATAGCTAAGAATATCATACCAAAATCTTTAACTCTTGAGGAAGTCAAACAAGCCACAGAACAGGACCCCCAGTTACAAAAAGTCATGGGTGCGGTTAAAGATGGACGATGGAATGACCCCCAGCTGTCAAGTTTTTCCCTATTCAAGGACGAAATTTCAACACACAATGGTCTCGTCCTTCGAGGACACCGGCTTGTAATTCCCTCAAAATTGAGGAAGAGATCCGTCGATTTAGCCCATCAATCTCACCAGGGCATGGTCAAAACCAAACAACTGATAAGGGAAAAAGTATGGTTCCCAGGAATCGATAGACTGGTGGAGGAAACAGTACACGGATGCATTCCCTGCCAAGCCTCAGACCCAAGGCACATGAGCCGCGAACCCATACACTCCTCACCACTACCAGTTGCACCATGGACTGAAATCTCAGTCGATTTTGCAGGTCCGTTCCCATCAGGTGACTATGCGTTAGTCATAATCGACGATTACAGCCGATTCCCTGAGGTGGAGGTAATACCCTCAATAGCTGCGGGTACAGTTATTCCCCGTTTAAACATGATCTTTGCTAGACAAGGATATCCAACCATTCTAAAATCTGATAACGGTCCACCATTTCAAGGACAAGACTTTAAAGACTTAGCGGCACAAGCAGGTTTCAAACATAGACGCATTACACCTCTATGGCCGGAGGCAAATGGTGAAGTAGAGCGTTTTATGCGCACCTTAAAAAAATACATTCTTGCAACCACGGTGGAAGGCCACAACTGGAAGACCCAGTTACCACATTTCCTAAGGCAATATAGAGCCACCCCCCATACCACCACTAAAATATCACCATTTGAAGCTTGTACGGGCCGAAAAATGAACATCGGAATACCAAATGGTATCGAAAGCCCAGTAACAGGGCCGACACATAAAAGAATAAAAGAAAATGACTCCAAAGGAAAAGAGAAGATGAAGGGGTACGCTGATAGAAAGGCAAAAACAACAACTCTCAGCCTGGGTGATATGGTTTTGGTCAGGCAGAAGAGACAAAACAAACTGTCAACACCATACAATCCTAAACCATATACCATTACAAAAATGAAAAGAAGTATGATAACGGTGCAGAGAGGAAATCACAAAATGACTAGAAACTCTTCTTTGCTAAAACGCATAACACCTAGGAATGAGAACCGTGACTCTGATTCAGACTGGGAAAGTGAGTACAATTCACACACCTCAGAAGACCTGGAAATACCCAAAACACAAATAGCTGACCAGTTACCGAGACGAAATCCATCTCGGGAAAGACTGCCCCCAGCCAGATTCAAAGACTACATAATGTAAAATAAATAAGTAAATAAAAAGAAAAAATAAATAAATAAATAAAATAAGACAAGTTGTCCCACCAAGATGGGGAGGGATGTGATGTCCCCAATCAAAGGGACATAACTCTATGAGTTATCTACCCTTAGGTATGTGCGCTCTTCAATAAATATATGTTTGGACGGCAGTCTATCTGCGACCAAGCTGTTGTTAAACACGTTACCTTCTGAGTTGTTGTTCTTTCATATTGTTTGATACCCGCGAGACGGGAAGCCCCGACATTATAATATGTATTTATTAAAAGAATTCTTCCAATAAATCCCAATCTTATTGGCTTTATCTGAAGTTTATCTTTGTCCGGAAGAAACCGACAAAACAAACACAAAACAAAAACTGAGCGGCGCATGTGAAATACCAATAAAGGATGGAGGGGAAGAAAAACTAGAATATCTTGCTTTTAAGTAGGATGAAAAGGAATTTATTTACAAAAATATGCCGAAATAGTAACGCAATAAAGTTGCATGTAATTACCATGCATGTGCAAAACTGCACCTAATAAGAAACAAGCGAAAGTGTTTTTCGAAACATCTCTAAATAAAAATACACCGTTTTAACAACGAACAATAAAATGTCATACAATAAGAAAATAGTGAGATCCCTAAAGTTTGAAACAAATGTCACAAGATCGGCGTACATATATATTCTCATGGAGTAATGCTTTCGTGCTTCAGAAATTGTTATATACTCTGGCAGTTGCCTCAATGTAAAATTAATTCCATCTCACAGATGCCTTGTATTTCAATTCAATATTCCATATTCCATGCAGCAAAACATCTTCGCTGAATCTCGCAGACTGTTATCTAAAACACATTCTTCCGACGCCTTGCGAGCTGAATGAAATATCACTCACTCCCATAGATGGCTGAGTTTAAAAGTGCTCAGTGAATCTCACCAAAATCTCTTCCAGGAACAGGATGAATGCGTCCTAAATCCTGGGTGACGAATACAAAGGAGCCTTTGAATATCCTAACTCACTTTTCGATGTGAAGCATAAATTTGTCCCTCGGAACAAATGCTCCATAAATTGTGCCTTATTTTCTTCTTCGCGCAAAACAGGGACACAACGATGTTAACTCGTCGACCGCCCATTCAAAATAGGCCAAGCTGGACTCTATATAAGTGCCTGGACTGAACGAGGCAATTCTTATAATTTATGGATTAAAATATCAAATTAAAATTATTAAGCTAACTTAAAGTGAACAAAATCTCTGACATTTATTTAAAGCTTCACAGCATCTTCGACCTTAATGGCTAAACTTTATACTAAGCTTATTCATGTACATTATCGAAATTTATTTACAAACGTGCTGAATATGAAATCCAAATTTAATTTAAGTATTTATGTTAATTACTGTGGGTATATAAAGGATACCATTACTTATTATATTTCTTCAATATGAATGCACACTTAGGAAATTATACTATATTTATTGTTTATATATACTATATTACTTACAATTATATATTGATTGTAAATCACACGTCATTAGTACGGTTAAGTCGGCTATACGAACGTGCGTAGAATGCCAATCAATAGATCCAGCGCCGGTCCACTGGGAGAAGGGAAAACTGGAGGTGAGCAGCAACTGGCAGAGGTTGGGGATGGACATTTCACATTACCGTGGTTATCATTTATTAACTATCATAGATTGTGGCCCGTCGCGGTTTACTCTGTGAAGGCAGTTGGCACGACAGGACTCGGCAAGTGTGATTGGTCCACTGAGAGTTGTCTTTTTTTAGCGTGGTCCACCGCGGGAACTACTCACCGATAACGACACAGCCTTTCGCAGCAGGGAATTCAGGATTTTCGCAGATGAATGGGGCGTGAACCTGAGATTCCGTTGTGCATATGCCCCGGCCGGGAACGGAATTGCTGAGCGGTGCCACCGTACCGTAAAACGGATTGCGGCTAAAATGAGCTGCTCCATACAAGAGGCTTTCTACTGGCATAACGTGACACCAAAAGACGATAACTCACATTTGACCGCACCAGCCAATGCGATCTACCGTTACGAAGTGAGGGTAAAAGGGGTTGGCGTGGTGCCATCATCAGCAGGTCCTGAACACGGTCTTTACCAGGTTGGAGACTGCGTGTGGGTTAAGTCACCGGAGAATCGCTGCACCACGAGTTTGGCCAAGGTCGGGTAAGAGAAATAATCAGTCCACAATCTGTCGCGGTGAATGGAATGCCCAGACATGTGAAGGACCTGCGCCCACGCTACAGTATACTCTCGTTAGAGGAAGATTCTGACAGCGCAACATCTTCAGAGAGTTTGATAACTGACGACGACACGGAGTCGGATGATTCACCCGAGACGAAAGTAGAAGCCCGCAATCCTGAAGAGTCCCACACCCCCGAAGAAGCCCACGCCTCTGAAGAAGCCCTACTTTTGCGAAGGAGCACATGGCAAAGACGCCCGCCGAGGTGTCATCTTTGTGATCATGAGATTAGGGGGGAGTGTAGTGACGGCTCGGAAGGAGACAGTCGTAACACCGAGGCGCGAACCCACGCCCATTAAATTACGAGACTGAGAGGGTTGCATTATGCAAATTAGGTGTAGCAAGAAGGCTACATAAAAGGCGGTGTCTTTTGGATCGGCGGCAGTCGAGTAGAGAACGTCACGAAGATCGGATACGTTGGGAGAAGACGGAAGAAAAAGAAGGAAAAACGCGTTGCACGGTTAAAGGAAGACAATTCACAACTTACTATTACAACTATATTAAACAGAGGATCTCACTCTTTGAAAACCTAACAACTAAATAAGAATTCATTATTACAGTTTCGTATTTTTATATGAATGAAAGCTCTTCAACTTATGTTATTATGCAATTTATTCATACAATGTCCCTTGTGTTTGATTTTATAAAACGCTAAGGATATTTCATTAATTCTATACTATATATATAATTTAGGTGAAGGCAAAACTACATAAGCTAATGAATTCAGTTTTAATTTGAGATATGTATTTATTAAAAGAATTCTTCCAATAAATCCCAATCTTATTGGCTTTATCTGAAGTTTATCTTTGTCCGGAAGAAACCGACAAAACAAACACAAAACGAAAACTGAGCGGCGCATGTGAAATACCAATAAAGGATGGAGGGGAAGAAAAACTAGAATATCTTGCTTTTAAGTAGGATGAAAAGGAATTTATTTACAAAAATATGCCGAAATAGTAACGCAATAAAGTTGCATGTAATTACCAT
Organism: Sepiola atlantica; assembly: GCA_963556195.1. Taxonomy (NCBI): domain Eukaryota; kingdom Metazoa; phylum Mollusca; class Cephalopoda; order Sepiida; family Sepiolidae; genus Sepiola; species Sepiola atlantica. The sequence continues at coordinate 30,736,022 of OY744549.1, read as the reverse complement.
GCATGTGCAAAACTGCACCTAATAAGAAACAAGCGAAAGTATTTTTCGAAACATCTCTAAATAAAAATACACCGTTTTAACAACGAACAATAAAATGTCATACAATAAGAAAATAGTGAGATCCCTAAAGTTTGAAACAAATGTCACAAGAACGGCGTACACATATATTCTCATGGAGTAATGCTTTCGTGCTTCAGAAATTGTTATATACTCTGGCAGTTGCCTCAATGTAAAATTAATTCCATCTCACAGATGCCTTGTATTTCAATTCAATATTCCATATTCCATGCAGCAAAACATCTTCGCTGAATCTCGCAGACTGTTATCTAAAACACATTCTTCCGACGCCTTGCGAGCTGAATGAAATATCACTCACTCCCATAGATGGCTGAGTTTAAAAGTGCTCAGTGAATCTCACCAAAATCTCTTCCAGGAACAGGATGAATGCGTCCTAAATCCTGGGTGACGAATACAAAGGAGCCTTTGAATATCCTAACTCACTTTTCGATGTGAAGCATAAATTTGTCCCTCGGAACAAATGCTCCATAAATTGTGCCTTATTTTCTTCTTCGCGCAAAACAGGGACACAACGATGTTAACTCGTCGACCGCCCATTCAAAATAGGCCAAGCTGGACTCTATATAAGTGCCTGGACTGAACGAGGCAATTCTTATAATTTATGGATTAAAATATCAAATTAAAATTATTAAGCTAACTTAAAGTGAACAAAATCTCTGACATTTATTTAAAGCTTCACAGCATCTTCGACCTTAATGGCTAAACTTTATACTAAGCTTATTCATGTACATTATCGAAATTTATTTACAAACGTGCTGAATATGAAATCCAAATTTAATTTAAGTATTTATGTTAATTACTGTGGGTATATAAAGGATACCATTACTTATTATATTTCTTCAATATGAATGCACACTTAGGAAGTTATACTATATTTATTGTTTATATATACTATATTACTTACAATTATATATTGATTGTAAATCACACGTCATTAGTACATGATCTCAATAATTCAAGCCCTATTGTCCAAGCAGACAAAATTGTTTTAAATTCTTTACGTTTCAGTAAGTAATAAAACAAACTCACATTTATTAAGTAGAGTTTAGTCAGATTACATTTTAAAGTCTAAATTATTATTTTCCTATTAGGGTACACCGTTATATAGTAGGGGAAACATTTACCAATGTGTCTTTATAATAGTTATGTCCGATCTTTCTCTTTAAGGAGTTACCAATATGTTTTTTATGGAAATCGCTCCAGACAAGGCATAAAGCCACTGATGTAAGGAGCTAACAATGATAAATATGGTTATCGCAAATACATGATGTGCCAATTGGCTTTAGTCTTAAAAAGACAAAGGTTATAGGTAGGAGGAAAACAATCAGCAGGAAGAGAGTTCCACATGCCTTAGATTTAATTGTAGATAATGATTCCTTTAAACATAATCTACAATATTTATTTAAAAATTTGCTTTTTTTTTAACTATGAACAATTTAATGTCATATGGAATATTTTTAATTTAAGATTTCGAAATAATTTAAAATATTTCTATTGCAAGTTGCAGCTATTGATGTTGAGTAAGAATCAATGCTGAGTTGAATAATAATTAAGGTATCAAGTTTTTACCCTGTGAAAAAGTAATGATAGATTAAAGTTTCTAGAAATCTTGTGAACTTGGATGATATTGTTAAGCGTTGAAATTATGAAGCATGAGTATAGAAAATATTCATGACTTATCAAATTTTGTTTTCTACTGTATTAAAAACAAAAAAAATAGGTATATGTATACATATATATGTGTGTGTATGTATGTATACTAGTAACCCCCAGTGCTATTAACAACTTCCTGATAATGATAAGGTGTATGAACGTGAACTTGTGTAAGAATGATCTTTTTCTCATGACGATTGTCGTGATTCCGGATTCATATCTATCATATATTCTAATAATATATTAGGGATCCTCTGAGAGGTGACGGTGGTTAAGTGTGTTGCATGAAGGACTGAATAAGAGTTTCACCGTCTGGAGTTACGCCCCTTTACCGGGGCACTCATGTTTTGCCTGATGTAAATAAAGGACGCCATTTTTATAGAACCTGATCTCTGTCGTTATGTTTCTATTCAATCCATTGACATCCTCTAAAATGACACATGGTGGCAGCGGTGGGATGAAGATATGTCTAAGTAAGATGTACAAAAGGATAAGAAACAGATAAGTAACTTTATTATTCTTGTTTCAAATTGTAAATTCGTACGTACGTCACGTGGAGTAAAGAAAAAAAAATGTCGGAAGACACAACCAGACCAGTGGCTAGTATAAGACCACCAGCGCCCTTATGTATGGAAGATAATTTATCGGCGAACTGGAAGTTGTTTAAACTGAAATGGCATAACTACGCCATTATTACGTGTTTGACGAAACATTCATTACAATATCAGACGGCACTTTTGCTTCACACGTTGGGAGATGACGCATTGAAAGTTTACTACGGATTTCAATTTCTAACACCTGAAGATGAAAGAACACCCACCGAAATTATTCAGGCATTTGATAAATACGCTATAGGGGAAACGAATGAAACCTACGAGCGTTACGTATTTCATTCTAGAAAGCAAGGAGGATCAGAGACTGTGGAATCCTTTATTACGGAACTTCGGACGTTAGTAAAAACGTGCAATTTTTGTGACAATTGTGTTTCATCAGTACTCAGAGATCAGGTAGTGCTGGGAATACACAACCCCCAGACACAAGCTGAATTATTGAAAATAAGACAGTTAGACTTACAAAAATGTATTGACATTTGTAAGCTGTCTGAAAATGCCACGGTCCAGTCCAGAATCCTAAGGCCTGAAGGAGTGAATAAGGTTGATTTTAAACCCAGGAGAAAGACATCGGCACAAACTGACAGAGATTGCCGGGCGTGTGCACTGCGGCACGGACCAAGAAAAGAGTTATGTCCTGCATTTGGCAAGACCTGTTATCAATGTAATGGAAAAAAACACTTTGCCGTGAAATGCAAAGTACCAAGGAAAAAGAAGGTGCAGGCTGTCAAAACCCAATATGAGGACCAGGAAAACGACAGTAGTAGTTGTTCAGACTATGGACAGGTAGACAACATAACGATTAAGGAAAAAGTGAACGCTGTGAGTCAAGAGGTGATAAAGGCAGAAATGAGGGTCAAGGGAAAACCAATTGCTTTTCAGCTCGATAGTGGAGCGTCCGTGAATATATTGAATGTGAAACACGTGATTGGAAAAACACTGAAACATTCAAATAAGACCCTTGTCATGTGGAATGGAGCAGAAGTGAAGCCGTGGGGAGAATGTCGAGTTAAAATGATAAACCCCAAAACTGGACAAAAATATGCGGTTAAGTTTGTCATTGTGAAAGAGGATTTCCATCCCTTACTGGGAGCAAATGCAATCCAGAAAATGGAACTCGTCACAATCAATAACAACAAATTCAAAATGGTCGCCAAAGTTTCCCAGATGAATGAATCCAGCAGCCAGTACTCGGACAGAATTATCAATGACTTCAGAGAGGTGTTCAGGGAAGAATTGGGTCAATTACCAGGAGAGGTACATTTGCAGGTGGATCCAGGAGTAACACCAAATGTTGCAGCAACACGGAGAATACCAGTGGCACTTAAAGATAAGCTAAAAGTCGAGTTGGAAAAACTGGTTAAGAAGAATGTTATTGAACCAGTGAGCGACCCAACACCATGGGTAAGTGCGTGAGCACTGGTAACTAAGAAAAATGGAAACCTGCGGATATGTATAGACCCAAGACCACTGAATAAAGCTCTAAAAAGGGAACATTTTCAGTTACCTACACTGGACGATTTACTACCAGAACTGGCTGACAGCAAGGTATTTTCTACCCTGGATCTACGAGATGGATTCTGGCATGTAAAATTAGACGAAGCCAGCAGTCGCTTAACAACATTTGCTACACCATATGGTAGGTTCCGGTGGAAGGTTTTACCGTTCGGTATTTCTCCAGCTCCAGAGATATTTCAAAAGACCCTTTTTAACAATGTGTCCGATTTGGAGGGGGTGGTTAACAAAGCGGATGATCTCCTGGTGATTGGGAAGGGTAAAACTATGGAAGAAGCAACAATTGATCATGACCGAAAACTCAGGAAACTGTTGCAGAGATGTCGTGATCGCGGGATGCGATTGAATGCTGAAAAATTGAACCTACGACAAACGTCTATATCTTTCCTGGGACACATAATAACCAGTGATGGTTTACTTCCTGATCCTGGGAAAGTAAGAGCCATAAAAGAGATGCCGTGTCCAACAGATGTGAAAGGAGTGCAACGATTGGTTGGATTCGTGAATTACCTGGCAAAATTTCTAACACACATATCTGATGTGATGGCCCCAATTCGAAATTTGGTGAAGGCAGATGTGCCATGGACATGGTCCCAAATTCATGAAGAGGCTTTTGGGAAAATTAAAGAGGTAGTGAGGCAGGCACCAGTGTTGAGGTACTATGACCCAACAAATCTTTGGTCATCCAATGCGATGCAAGTGAGAAGGGCATGGGGGCTGCACTACTACAAGAAGGTCAACCCCTAGCCTATATCAGCCGTGCACTGACCGACACAGAAACTCGGTATGCACAGATTGAAAAGGAACTACTAGCAGTAGTCTACGCATGTGAACGGTTTCATCAATATACGTTTGGTCGACAGATAACAGTACTAACCGATCATAAGCCACTGGAAGCGATTATGAAAAAAGAATTGGTGAAATGCCCGAAACGACTTCAAAACATGCTGATGCGACTACAGGCTTACGATGCTACAGTTCTGTACCATCCAGGTAAGAAAATGTTCCTTGCAGACACGCTATCAAGAGCATACATCTATGGATTGGGCAGTGAAGATATGGACGATGAAGATGATGTCAAGGAAGCAGAATATATTCCTGTAACAGAGAGAAGGCTGCTTGAACTGCGCTCAGCCACGAAGGAAGACAGAAGCTTGCAGCAGTTGCAGCAAGTAATTCTGGAAGGATGGCCAGAAGAAAAAATACATCTTGACCCAGAGGTGAGACCATATTTTAATATGCGGAATGAAATGACGGGGCAAGATGGGTTAATTTTCAGAGGAAACCGGGTAGTGGTTCCACTGACACAGCGAGCGGTGTTGAAAGAAAAACTGCATTCCACACACCTGGGAGTAGAAGGATGTTGCAGAAGAGCAAGAGAATGTTTGTATTGGCCAAATATGAACAGTGACATCAAAGACTATGTTTCAAAGTGCCCCATATGTAGAAAATATGAAGTGGCCAACCCGGCAGAACCATTAATGGTCCATGAAGTTCCTGACAGACCCTGGGCGAAAGTGGGAGTAGATCTCTTTAAGTTTGCAGATAGAGACTACCTGTGCACAGTTGATTACATGAGCAACTTCTGGGAAATCGATCATCTTCTCAATACACAAGCAAAGACAGTGATAACCAAACTTTAACACCATTTTGCACGTCATGGAATACCAGATCAGGTCGTAACTGATAATGGGCCTTAGTTTAGTAGCCAGGAATTTTCTGCCTTCGCAAAAAAGTGGTGTTTTACACATACACCTGTCAGTCCATACAATAGCAAGGCAAATGGCAAAGTGGAATCTGCGATAAAAATGGTAAAGAACCTTTTCCGGAAAGCGATGGACGATAAGGCTGATCCATACCTAGCAATGTTGGATCACAGGAATACGCCAGCTAAAGGTCTCTTATCACCAGCTCAGAAGCTGATGTCAAGGGGAACAAAAACACTTCTCCCAACCAGGGAGGATTTACTCAAGCCAACATTGTCCAAAAATCTGAGAAAATCAGTGAAGCAAGACTGCAGGAGGCAAGAACGTTCTTTCAACCACAAAGTAAAACCACTTAAACCATTGTATCCTGGAGATGTAGTACGGATGAAACCACACATAAATGGTCAAAAAGAGTGGAGGAAAGCTGTTGTATGGGGGAGACTGGATGAGCGATCATACCATGTAAAAGTGGGTGGGGACTTATATCGACGGAATCGAGTAGATTTGAAGAAAACTGCAGAGACACCCCCACTCACATCAGTAATACAACAGCCATATGAAGTGCAGAGCGAGTTACCCAAGAATACAGGGCAGAGTACAGAAGAGATATGTAACTCAGAACCACCTCAATATGAAGGTGAAATAAGAGAAAACCTCAACCCGACCCCATTCCCAACAAAACCAATTCCGGAAAGGTTGCGGAGAACACGGTCGGGAAGGATAATAAGAGATCCTATGAGATTCAAGGATTTCACAACATAAGTGAAAGGGAAGAATAATCCCTGTTAGGTAGGAGGGTAGTCAGCCCAATGAATGCCTAGATCACTGTGTTTTGTAGACTCTGTTTTTAATTCTTATCAGACTTTTTGTTTTGTTTTTTTTGTTTGTCTTTATCTTCTGTTTTTTTATTTATTGAGAAAAGGGAAGATGTTGCATGAGGGACTGAATAAGAGTTTCACCGTCTGGAGTTACGCTCCTTTACCGGGGCACTCATGTTTTGCCTGATGTAAATAAAGGACGCCATTTTTATAGAACCTGATCTCTGTCGTTATGTTTCTATTCAATCCATTGACATCCTCTAAAATGACACAAAGTGGATAACGACACGAACTGAAGACCTGGGTGTTCCAAGTTCGGATTCAGTCAGTTCCATAGCACCACTTTCACTTAGGGATGTTGACAATCTTCTCGTGGTCCTTTCCGTAAGTACACGATGTATTTTCAGAAAGATTTCTAACTAGAAAAACAGCGGGGAAACTTATGCTAACGCTAGAATCATCTGATTCACACGAAAGAATAAGGGATTCTCTATGAGGATTAACATCCACACCATGATAGTTTCTTACATCGGATTTTAATATAGTTCATCCATTGATATAATGCAATCTCCTAAGCCGATAACTTCGACCATTTAAGCTGGATTTTCCAAATGTTTTCATAATTCACTTTTTATATTCTGATGAAATTCTTACTTTATTATTAAATATTAAAAAATGATTAATTTTTAATAGTTAATAATAATTTATTGATTATTAATATAATACTTTCTAATGAAACAAGGCTGTGACGTACTGAGGCAAAATGCCGCCTGGGTCCTATTCACAAGATTTGCACTTTTTTCTACTGGAAAACAAACACATATTAAAGATTTATATATATATATATATATTGATAGAAAAAAAACAATGAAAAACAATGAATTTGAAATACGAACGATACATGTTTAAAATTAGGTGATCAACAGATTTATTGAATTGTGATTTGCAAGCTTTTCTAGAAGTAAAGTCACTTATTGATATGATGCGATATTGATCTACCCTATTTTGCTACTATATGTACTCTACCAGAATCTATGAATGGAAGAGTCTCAGGGCAGTCTTTCTGTAACATACTATACTGTATTTCTGTAAAACACATTCTTGTAAATATACCACCGTGTTGTCTTATTTATTCTTAGCACTGTCAGGTCATAACACTGGCGGAGAGAACTCCGACTTATTTGAGTCCAAAATTACACGGACTTATGTTGCACACAACTCTACCACCAAAATTCGGACTTATGTCAAGAAACAACATAAACAACTGGAACATTAGATAAAGTGGTTTGCTTGGAAAACTGTCAATTACAAAAGTAACAGCGAGAAATTATAACCCGCGGTGGATTTTTTACCACACAAGGTGTTAACACACAAGGTGTTAAAAATCTGCGAAAATAAAAACACTAATAACAGAAAATAAGATTGAAAAAAAAACTTCGTTCTTGAGTTGAACAAAAAAGATTTCAATGTCGAGGTTCTGAAATTAAAATCGTCGACAATCGAAGATAAGTTAAGAAAACCTAACAAAAAATTATGTCATTTTTTCTACGTTTTTTATTGTTTTATCAAGAACATGGGAATAAGTTTGATCGAGCTTAGTTGTTTCTCTCGCTAATAAGGTAAGAATTTATCTCTCAATCAGAGACGTTACAACCATGTAAATAACATACACAAAAAGTCGGCAACCTGATTTAGTGACAAAAAATGGAGGAATTTAAAAGTGCTATGTTGGAAAGTATGAAGCATTAACAGGAACAGAGGAAAATTTCATGGATGCTGTGATCAACACATTCGCGAACATGCTGTGAACAGCGAAGATAAAAAAGTAAGATTACCGACTTGATTGCAATAAGCCTTACAATTGTATTGATTCCAAACGGAACATGGTTAAAATAGGGAGGGGCTTATGTGATGATGGTGATTTACCATATTTCGTTACTCTATGGACTCTTATAGACACTATGTATAAAGAAGCTTACGATGAAGTCTCGAGGCAGTCTTGTAGTTTTCTGTAACATACTATTATGCACTTTTATAAATACACATTTTTGAAATATACCACCAGATGTTCTCATTTATAATCGACCCTTAATTGTTACAACACTGATTATTCTGTCAAAGTCAATCAGCTCCACAGTATCACGCTTAAGTGATATGAGCGACACATTCTAAAATCGATCTTTCGACATGATCGATAGTGAATAAGTTTCAATAAGCTTTAGTTTGTAGAAGCTTCTCTGCAATTGCAACAGAAAGTGTAAGAATCAAAATCAGAGCAATACAAATATTTGAAAATGTTTCTTTCACTTTCCACCGTTGGATCGATCTCAGCCATTAAATAACCAATTATTTGGTCATCATTGTTAAGCGTGTACAACTGTCCTACTCGGAAGCTGCCTCTAAAAAGTCAGGATAACGAACAACTCCTGAAGGCAACATAGAAATCTCTGAGTTTGAAACGTATTTTTGTAGAGACATTTAATTTTTATTGCCACTTCACATCAGTGTCTTCTAGGATTGCTGGTGACGATAATCCAGCGAACACGGTTAGCAGATGAAACATGGAGTTAAGTCTCCCTTTTCAGCCATCACAACCAATAGTCGGTTCTTGGACTAACTTTTGGATCAGATTAATATCTAGAATAATTGAATCTTGTCAAAAAATAATCTAAAAAAATACACGTTAAACAACGGCTCCAATGTCGAAATTATTTTCTTGATCTCAAGATTACTTATCAAGTCTTGAGATCTTGAAGTCGAGATTTGCAGAACTGGCAATCATTGATCGATTAAATGTGTTACTTTCTTTTAGAGCTTATTCAATTAATCTTTACTTTATGGAATATATATTTTTGATATTACTGAATACATGTACATTTGTGTTATTTATTTCATAACTAGCGGTATTGGCCCGGAATATATTTAATCAAAAATGTTCAGGCCCCACTACGGGAGTGAGACGAAGTACGGGTATTGTTGATATTTACGTATTATGGAATACTTCATCTGTTAGCAAAAAAACCCCAAAAAGTTGAGTTAAAGTTGTATGCAAAACGTATCCCCCATTGTCAATTCAGAATAAATGTGTTCGTTTTTTTTCGCCTGGCTTGACTTAAATCTAGAATAATTGTGTGTAATAAGAAAAACCAACCACATGTTACGTTAAAGTTATTTTTCCGCGGAGAGAAAATGGGGTTTTGTTTTGTTGGCGATGTAGAATAGTCACCTATTGTTTGTTTTTTTGTTTAATCAAGAACTTAACCACGGGAGTAAATCTATAATTGTTTACAGGAAAAAAAGAATAAAGGCAACGACAGAAATTATCAGTAATGTTGGCTAAGATATACCATACACAGTGCTATTTCGTAGTTATTCACCGAAATTATCATTAGTTTCTTACATTTCGCTATTATTGTCACACATTTTTTTAATGTTTGTTTTTTCAATAAGTAATTGATACATTTATCTATTCTAGAAAACTTTAAGTAAGGCAAGTAAAAGTTTAGTTTTTACTCACACGACATTAACGAACTAATTAATGCTTTCTGTACTGTTGAAAATAGAACGGTAGCGATACTTTAATCAATAATTGAAATTTCCATTTGACCTAAAACGACTGAGAAAGTGATCAAGACAGGAGTTCTATACAAGATGGTGTTCTTGACGTACAATAGAAATTGAATTTTCAATTGAAAACATTTAATTAACTTAAGACTTGTGAAATGTCATATTAATCAGTGTGGCGCCCACTTAATATGTTATTTAAAACTATTTGCTTGCTTTTGAGTTTGGTCACCAAACCCACCCCACCTGTTGAGACAAGTGGATTCAGTGTTTTATGAGCGAAGATTTACAACTGAAATCTCGGATGAGGAGACTGTTATGAAAGGAAAGTTTATAGCAGAGTGATATCACCAGAATGGCAGATGACAACCAGCAATTAACAACGAGGGTGTAGATTTACAAGTCACACAGATTGAAGCCTACATAAGTGGATTGTATAAGTTTCAAAAGGGGATAGAAAAAGAGAAGGGGTAGCAAGTAGCTGTTGTATCTGACATAGTTCATGTGTTTGGCATTCAACAGAACACCATATGAGAAGCACATTCTGTAATTGCGACTGTTAACAGCATGTGATGTTTACCAGTATGAGAACGGAGACCAGTGTTGGTGGTTATAAAAGGTTCGGTTCCCAGAATTATAGGCAACCATGATAGGGGACATGTTTACTTATTGAATAGTATAAGTTGAGATAATGCAGAAGAGAACGTCAGAAATTAGCGAAACGGATAACAGAATAAACATGGTCCATGTAATATTTACCAACAAAAAAGTCAACGAAAAATATAACGTGAGTCACCCGACTTTATTTTTATAGAAAATTCATTAAATAAGTTGAAACTTATATAAGTAACAGAAAACTATTTTTCGAACCTCTGATTTTTTCTTTATGTGGTTGTTTTCTCAAACAAAATTTTCTGTACTACTTATCTGTAAAACGGACAAAAATATAGTCTATCATACATGTGTTCATTTATGAATGAATGAGAATGTGTGTGGATCCATCGAAGTGACATGTAGGTGCAAATGATGTTGTTGTGCAGGTAAGTTGACAGATGGTGTACAACTTTAAAGGCTTTATCTTATGATGAAAAGAAAACAAAGACTGACACATGAACGAAATCCTTTTATTTCTTTTATTTGCATTCGACTAAATATATATTTTTCCTTGGACTAAAGATAGTTTTACTGCTTTAACATTTCATTACACACAAAAAATTATATTTACAAAAGCAAATCCTTTTATTTCCATAAAACGGGGGGGGGGGCAGGGAAACAATTATTGGAACTTTTTTATTTCTCAAATGTTTCAGACTGTAGACAATCTAGTGTTCTTAGTTATCATTACTATATATGGGCACCATTTCTTAGATTAAAATTATGTCTAGTTTACTGTCTTAGAGTTAGACAAAGTATCTGAGTGTTTAAGGCATAAGATAAGGAGACAGGCATGAGAGATTAACTAATAGCTATATATCAACCAAATTTATTTTATTTGGACAATATATAGTTTGTTTAATAAAATATAGTTGTTCCTCAGGTTTTATGTATTCTTTGCAGGCTTTGTAACCTTATCACCTTGTTAAGTTCCAAGAAATGATTTATAAAGTATCCTATCTCTGCAAGGTGTTTAGATATCTCCATTTCAAGTTGATCCTATGACTTTTTCCGATATTTTCATTGACTTCCACTATTGGTTGACCGTTCTACATCTATTATAGCCATCATGTGTTATTCACACATCTGCTTATACTATCCAGATTTAATTTTCCTTTTAATTAATGCGATCTGAGCCTGTCTTTACTACTCGTGTGCTCTGCACACATCTGCTTATACTTTCCTGATGTAATTTTCCGCTTAAATCATAACATGAGCCTGTCCATGTACTGGTGTTATACATCCATCATATCATTTGCATATCATTTCTTTCCATGTAATGCACGTCCTTAATTCTTACTGGCCATATTCTGAACCAGTTACTTCATTTTAAATACGAAATAAACCAAATATATTTTCTTATTCTAACAAGTTTTATTATTTTTTAATATGTAAAATAAATTAGTTTGTCTTTCACGTTTTTATGCCAGAAAATCTGATGTTATTGTCAAAAGAAAATGCCACAAATTCTTTGCTTTTCAAGGAATATCTTTAACTTCATGTTGGCTTTTTCCTAGATTGAGTGAACGGAAACATTGAATCTCTATTCCACTTTTAGCCCCAGTTTGTTGGTATGTGCAACAATAAATGTATTTTATCTCATAAGAAAAAAAGTGCCATATTCTTCATATGAATTTAGTTTGCAAATGTATCAAGAAATCTTTAAGTGCAATCGTTTGAATCTCTATTGCACTTTTATCCCCAGTGTGTTTGAATGTGCATCAGCACATGGTTTCATATCTGCCTAAAGTAAAGCCACATTCTTCATAGAGAGGGAATCTTATTCGTGTACTGTTTTTTATATTTGGTCAGGGTTTACTTGTAGGGGAAAGTATCAACCTGTCAGGTTGGCCTGAAAAAACATGTACAGAGAGACCTTAAACACTCAGGGACAGTGCGTAGTAGGCATTCAAATTCTCACTAGTAAGCATTCAAATTCTCAATCTTCATCAGTGACTCAACAAATGTGATTTTTTAATTAAAGAATGACATAATTTAGAATGATATGGTTTCTCTTTATTTTCGGTTTAGCTAAGTTATGCTGTCAAAGATAGGGGTAACATTTGATTTCTACATGGGTTAAATAGATACTCCTGTGTTTTTTTTAATTTCTATAAACTTCAGTTTGTATAGCAGTGAATATAGTAATTTTCTTCATTCCAATAGACCACATGGCAATCAGTGGTTGTCTTTTAAGCATTTAATGTTAACATTCATTTATGACCTCATTCTACTAGCCTGGGGGTCACTTTCTAAGGATTCATCCATTGCTTTGGATATGTGTGCGTCCGTTTTGCCCACATGTTGACAGTAGAGTGTGGTCCTGCCGGCAAATATACCTATATCAGATTCAATGTCATCAGGGAAGTCGTTTTGGAAAATCAGGAACAGTAGTGGTCCAAGGATAGATCCCTTGGGTACACCAGCATTTATGTCATGTTGCTTGGATAAACGGGCATCAAGGACAACCTGCATCTTTCTTTTGATTAGGAAGGATCTAATTATATAAAGGATTCGTCCAGTAATACCATACAAGTAAGTTTTTATGAGAAACCTTTCATGCCAGAGTTTGTCAAAGGCTTTGGATATATCAAGTGCCACCACCTTATCTTCACTTGCCTCGTTTAGTGTATGATATGTGTGTTAAAAGATGACCGTTATGATATCAGAAGGTTGTGCTTGCCTTCATCCATACTGACAGTTAGAAAGAGGTTTAGCATTAACGAGGTGCAGGACTATAGTTAGATTGATTAAAGATTACAATATTTTAGAAAATAGCAGGAGTTAACTGATGGGGCGATAATTCTGAGGATCATTTCTATCGCCAGAATTGTGAAAAACTGGTACCACACAAATGACATTTTCTAGGTGTCATTTAAGGAATATTTATTAGGCATTGTTGTAGAGTTTGAAGAGGACAGGGGCCAGTTCAGCAGAGCATTTCTTTATTACTAATACTGGCTTACAAACTTGGAGGTTTCAAGGTTTTCTTATGCTGTCCCTGACCTGAGATGGGATGATGAACAGGTTTTTAAGTGTGGCTTTCGTCTGCAATGGGAATTTAGGGAGGGGGTGTTTTCCTTCGTCCAAAGTAGAGTTTAAGGCAAAATGCTGGGCAAGTAGTTAAACCATTTCAGTTACTGTGCAAGCAACATCATTGTAGGTTGATATTGGGGGAATTTTTTATCGTCCACTGTTCAGCTCACAATTATAAGTTTTACAGAAATCGTGAGTACCTAGTGTCTGTGACTGAATGCGTTTTTGGTTATCTCTGTATACCTTCCTTTTGCTTCACCTATCACCGCTTTAGAAGAAATTCTTGAATATGTCCGGTTTATTGTTGACAAATAGTCTGAAATGCTTGCTGCCTCAGTGCAATAGTTTCCCTCTTTTTCATTTTATTTAAGTGGACCTTCTCAGACCTCAAGGAGCCACTTCCTGGGGTTAACATTTAATCTCTATATTAGAGGCATAGATATCCGTGTGTTCCATTAAAGTTCTCCTTTACCTATCAAATGTTGTTTATATACGTTAAGAATATTAATTTTCTTTTCTTCAATTGACCAGTTAACTATGTTATAGTATAGCTTTCTTGTGGGCTCTTGGTTTTATCGGATTCCAGGATAGAAATTCATCTGGTCTGGTAGAGTATCCGGCTCAGCACTGTTACTTGAGTTAACATCATAGAAGGTGCACTATTCCTCGTTTGACTCACTGTATAGCCGTGTAAAGGAGAACATATTTGGACATTGAATACAATGTTATTTTTAATATTTGGTCAGGAATTAGATGTAGGGGATAGTATACTCATGTCAGATTGCCAGTGTAAACCCATAGACACATGACACTCAAAGATGTCTAGTAGGTAATTTAATTTCTCCTGTCTAGCAGGTAATTCTAGTTCTTTTTGTTTACTTTTACTTTGTTTGAAGCTCTCAGAAATGAAGAGGCCTCAACCTGGGCCTAACACTTGATCCCTATATGAGATACAGATATTCGAATATTCAAAAAAAAATGTCTCTTTTTCGTGTCAAATGTAGAGCTTGTAAAGAAGTAATGAACAATTTTCCTTTTCGCAATGGACCAGTTTACTATGTTATAGTTAATCTTTCTGGTGGTCTCTTGGTCTTACCAGATTCCAGGACAAGAATTCATCTAGTCTGGTGGAGTATCCAGCTCAGTGCTTTTACTTGAAGTAACATCACTAGAAGATGAACCATTCCTGGTATTAGCCAGTGTATAGCTATGGCGAGGAGATCTTATTTGTGCTTCACATAATATGTTATTTTGTATATTTGGTCAGGATTGTCTTGTAAAGTGAAGTATCCTCATGTCAAATTGTCCTGACATACATTTGTACAGAGAGAACTCGGACACTTGAGGATGGTGTCTAGTAGATAATTCATATCCCAACAGTGTGCATCTGCAACTGTTTCAACAAATGTGTTTTCTAAGAAGAGCCACATACTTCACAAGAACACAATTTCTCTTTTTTTCTTCAGTTATTTCTAAAAGATTAAGTGGCTCCCTCCTTGATCTAACACTTGCTTTGGTTATAGTATAATTTTTATCCGAAACTTCTGTAAAGGACAGACGTTCACTTTTAGGGCTTCTATCTGTACTTTGCAATAGCTTCGTATTCCAGGTATTGTGTCTAGGTTTTTTCAAAGACTTTTTATAAGCCCAGTTGTCTATACTACAACCGGTATGTTTATTTCTTTCAAAGACCATGTTTTTAAAGACACTCATGAAAATCTTATGTTATGTTTTTGTGTAGTGTTCGTATGTGCTTCGATAAATTTGATTTTTGTGAAAAAGAAGATTCACATACTTCACAATAATATGGCTTCTCTCCAGTGTGAATGCGCAGGTGGCTTGACAAAGTTGATTTTTGTGAAAAAGAAGATTCACATACTTCACAATAATATGGCTTTTCTCCAGTGTGAATCCGCATGTGAACTGACAACTCGTATTTTGTTGAAAAAGAAGATTCACATACTTCACAATAATATGGCTTCTCTCCAGTGTGAATCCCCATGTGCCTTGACAAATTTGACTTTTGTGAAAAAGAAGATTCACATACTTCACAAAAATATGGCTTCTCTCCAGTGTGAGTCCGCATGTGAACTGACAAATGTGATTTTCTTGAAAAAGAAGATTCACATACTTCACAAAAATATGGCTTCTCTCCAGTGTAAATCCGCATCTGAACTGACAAATGTGATTTTCTTGAAAAAAACGATTCACATATTTCACAAGAATAAGGTTTCTCCATTTTAAAATGATTTAATGATGGCTTAATTCCAGTATAAGAATTCCTTTAGATTTTTACACGTTTTCTGACTGAATGCAGAAAATGTTCCGTTTTTTTTGTAGCAAATATTTATCAAGAACATGTTTTTACCTTTTTCATGAGTAAAATGTGGTAAGTTCACTTTCACAAGAATATGATTTTTCTATGTTCTGATAATTCACATCTTGAAAATTCTCAACATTTGTTTTAATCAATTACATATTACAAGACATTCAGGTAATGAAGATCTATTGGACACCAATAAGTCATTGCAGTTTTTATTTTTTCATTTGCTCGTGAATGGTGAATCTGCAAATATAAAATAAAATTTTGAAAGATACATTACAGGCAATGTTATTATATTAATTTTTAATGCATGATATTGGCTTTCACTGTGTCCTCTTTTAATTTGTTCATGCTCTAACCAGTAAAAGCATCTGTCCGTCAGAAATGTGACCCATGGACAGTAGTTTACTAACGATTTTCATCATAAAGTGAACAATTTTGGAACCAAATGATTTATTTTCTTTACACTTATATATCTGATCTTCTAACCTGTTATCAAAAAACAGGTAACAAATTATTCGAATCAATGAATGAAAAATTCAAGATTGATTTCAAGATAAAAAGAATATGTAAAACAGTTATCATAAAATAAAGTTGTGTTGAATAGATTTTTGGTCACATAAGCAGATAGCAGTAAGTGACCCCAATATATAAGGTATCTTTATAGAAATTAGTGTCGGTGCATACCCAATGTCAAACCATTATACAATATTTACATGCTTCAATGCTGATGTTAAAATCGGTAGCAACTTTTGTCATTTGTTGTCCAGTTTGCAAAGTAATAATTCCTTCTTCAAGGCACATTTTAAAGATACAATGATTTAAGTTTAGGCAAGTAGCTGGTGACGTAGTTATAGCTTTTATAATTCTAAGCTTTTCAGCAGTGAACAGGTTACAATTATAGATTTCAGAGTATATTCTCTAGGTAAACCGTGTTACTGATTTTAGATCTAATTTTTTAGGTAATGCCTACCATGCCTTCTCCCTGCTTTTATTATAGAATCTGCTGTCCAAGTCTGTTATTTCTGCAATTCCGAACAACATAAAAGTGGAATTGGATACACTTTGATCACCAGAATAAGTAAACATACTCATACATTCCTACATAAGTGATGAGTATCGAATTAAAAAAAAACTTGCTTTCATACTCTAGAGCCCCCACGTAGCCAGGAGGTGCAAGGACCCCCCTGCAATTACATTTGCACCCCCTGAAATTTGTGACCTAAAAATATCATAAATATAAATCAAGGGAGGCGCGAGAGCGCTCTATCCCTTAATAGACTCCACAGATGGCCTATGCTCGAAATCTCATTTCTTTGATCAATCATAACTCAAAAACCAATAAACCAAATTAGTTAAAACTTTGCACAAAATTTTTATTTGATAGGTTCTATAAGTGTGTAGAATTTCAGCATCATTAGTCAAGGCAACCAAGAGATTCAGAAAGTTCAATCATGAAATCATGTTATCCGTGTGTATGTATGTACGTACCTATGCGCTACCCTGTATCTCATCAACTATTTGATGGATTCAGCTTATTTTTAGTAGAGATAGATGTTCTAGTGTCTAGTTGATGGCATTTTCATTTTAGTTTACCATATACCTTAGTTTTCCAGAACATTCCAAAAAAACTTTAAAATGACCATTATATTGAGGCATAGCCTGTACAAAAGTAATGACATTCCATGAAAAAATGCCAGTATACTGAAATCATATGCCCTTAATAGGGTTAAGATGAAAATTCATATACACTAAATGTACAAAAGCAAGGAAATTCCAAATTTTTACACTTTTATTGTCATTAAGGGTATGCGAGCACAACATGCTATGTATTTTACTGTTAGGAATTTTTCTTCAGCGCACCTCACACACTTCATCAACTCATGCATAGAGATTTATACTGTAGTCATGTGATAATGAAATGGTTTGGTTGATATGTTGTCATACCCTTAATTAATGACAATAACAGTATTAAATATTGGGAATTCTCTTGCTTTTGTACAGTTAGTGTATATGAATTTTCATCTTAACCCTATTAAGGGCATATGATTTCAGTATACTGACATTTATCATGGAATATGTTAAAACTTTGCACAAAATTTTTATTTGATAGGTTCTATAAGTGTGTAGAATTTTAGCATCATTAGTCAAGGCAACCCAGAGATCCAGAATGTGCAATCATGAAATCATATTATCTGTACGTATGTACCCACGTACATACATACGTATGTGCCACCCTGTATCTCATTAACTGTTTGATAGATTCAGCTGATTTTTGGCAAAGATAGAGGTTCTAGTGTTTAGTTGATGGCATTTTAATTTCAGGTTACCGTATACCTTAGTTTTGAAAAAAAATTGTTCTAGTTTGAATTGTATCATGAGTAAATATACACTCATCGTAATTTTAAAAACATTTACCTATGAATATTGGAAGACACATTTATTAGTCAAACTACCAACTATATCAGTTATGAGAAGGCATTGTATTGAGGCATAGCCTTTACAAAAGTAGTGACATTCCATGAAAAATGCCTGTAAACTGAAATCATATGCCCTTAATAGGGTTAAGATGAACATTCATATACACTAAATGTACAAAAGCAAGGAAATTCCCAATTTTTTACACTTTTATTGGCTTTAAGGGTATGTGAGCACAACAGGGCTATGTATTTTACTGGTAGGTATTTTTCTTCAGGGCACCTCACACACTTCATCAACTCATGCATAGATATTTATACTGTAGTGATGTGACAATGAAATGGTTTGGTTGATATGTAGTCATACCCTTAATTAATGACAATAAAAGTGTAAAAAATTGGGAATTTCCTTGCTTTTGTACATATAGTGTATATGAATTTTCATCTTAACCCTATTAAGGGCATATGATTTCAGTATACTGACATTTTTCATGGAATACTCTCATATTTCGTAGTCAACTATACTTCTTTATTATTAACCAGTATTTACTTTTGTGTAATATATTTTACAGCAAGGTCGGATTAAGGGGCTGGGGCCCTGGGCCACCCACCAAAAAGGGTCCTCCCACCAATTTTTAACATAATTTCTGATTTCAAAAACGCTTCTTTGGATTTTATTTTGTTTAAAACTTAATTTTCTATTCCTGGTACTAATGATACCATAATAAATATTTACCGATTTTAAACTACCAGTTAAAATAAATCTATTGACCATAATAACATCTGAATATAATTTAAATTCATATTACCTTGTAAAAAGAAAAAAAATTAAATGTAAACGTTCTCAAACTCAACATAACTTCGCTAGTTTCAGATCAAGTGTTGAGGGAAACAAAGCCTCGATGCTTTTCACCTGTGTCCTGCTTGGTGAAAGAGATTGTCAGTGTATCTGTCTTTTTTGTCAACTTACCAAATATATATTTTTAAATATTGTTAATTCACACTATTTAATATTATAAATTAGCAATTAAATAATTATAATCCAAATGATGTAATATAAACACAAAATGAATTCACGTTGTTCTGCCAGCTTCATTTAAAGCTATTTTTTTAATTCATAAAAGAAAGTGTTGTATACATATTTAAACGATAGAAATGAATACTAGCAAACCTAAATTATTTTCAAATGAAACTGGGAATTAGTTTTAAAAAATATTTTTGTATTTTATTACGAATCTCAAATACGTTTTTTTTCTTTTCATTGTCAGTTGCAACTGTTAATTTACAAAATTCTGAATATTACATTCAAAATTTTTGAAATTAACATAGAAAAAAATCCAAGATTTCACCCGAGATGAAGTTGAAAGAAAGGCGAGGGATTGTGATGTAGGATGGGATTAAGTGAATTAGTGAATTCAATGTTTTTTACACATATGTGAGAAGTGGAAGTCAAGGACTTTGGCATCAGTTATTTCTTTGATTTTGATTTTTCATGTCTGTGTGAACTAATAGTGAAAAGAAATGTTAAAATAAATAAAGAGTGGATAGGGAGATAAGATAAAAGTATAATAATAAAAAAGATTCTTGGTTATTGAAACAGTTTAGTTACATTTTCATTTTCTTAGAGACAACTACTCTTAGAAAGACTAGAGGAAATTTTGACCGACATAAATGTAAGTGCATATATTTCTTTTCTTTTTTGTTAACTCCATTTTAAAGAAATTTAAAATGTGTTTTTAGAAAAAAAATTACTAATAGCATTTCTTTTAATTATTAATCTTTGGCCACTTAGTGGCTAAGCCCCCCTCCAATATGTTTAAATAACTGAAAATCGTGGGCTTCAGATAAAAGAGGCTATGCCATCCTCTAATATTTGTAAATAAATATTTTTAAAATAAGTATTTATTAATACGCTGTTTTTTTGAAGCAAATGAAATCGATTTATCTACATTAAGTTTCTTTTTAAAGAAGCAAACACTAGTCTCATTTGTTTGGAATTTTTTTTGAAGAACTCTATTCATTTATTGCTGTAACTTTTACAACAAAACAATAAATAACAACACAACTAACATTTTTTGTTTAAAGAAAATAAAACTGAATGAAAAGTAGTCCGTCTTTACAAAAAAAAAAGCAAAATGTTTAAAATTAGTTCAAAAGAGAACGTCAAACATAAAGTTAATCTAATCATAATGTTAATTATTAATTATAAACTTAATTATAGAGTTCTGGATTAAAATTTCTTGTGAAACGTGTCTTTTCTTGTGAGATTCTTTTTAAATAAATATTATTTGAGAAAGGAGAAATTACTATAAGTCTCGATGTCTTGCTTCTAAATACCCCCTATTTAGAAGCAATACATCGAGACTTATATTTTTACACCAATATTTAAAAACAATGTAAGAAATAGATATTTTGTAAATTGAAAGAAAAAAGGGGTACCCTGAAAATTCGACAAAGGAAAATTTGGCAATTTTGGCAAAGTAGGAAAAGTCGGTAATTAATTAGAGAAGATATATCGAATGAAAGCAGATTTTAGAACTGTACTTTCAGGGGATATAGTTGTAAATACGGGGCTATGCCCTACCAATAAAGAACACTTATTGTGTTATCTTTTTGGTACTTGTGTAGTTAACAGACCGGGTTATTTTTTAGATAAGATTTTTTAGTTAAATTCAATTTTTACGATATCTTGTTTATTACATTGTTACGTAAGAGTACAGAATAGTTTACAAAGCCCCCCCCCAACGCTTCCCCCTATGTTAAATATGGCTTTCTAAATAATGTTATTATATCAACCCGGTTCGTAATTAAATTACGAGATTAAATCCATCATAATGCATTTAGGTTTCTTTGTAAACAAGTCAGTCATTTTAATATTTAGTTAATAATTGAAAAAAATATCAATTGCTTCGTGTCTGTTCGAAATTTGAAAGGAAATTTGTTTTCCTTGTCATGAAATGCATTTCTAATTTATTTTTTGTAACTGTAATTCAGTGTTTTAATCTCGGCGGAAAAGAGGATTTGTTGAAAATCGGCCGCTCGTCGAGTCGTTTTTTTTTACTTCAAAATTGGTAAATCACTGTAAGATGAAGTGGTTAATTCGTCGTTTCATAGCCAAAATGTCGGACAATAAATCGGCTGTATTTTTCTGATTCTTTTCCGACTTTTTAACGATTAATTTGAAAGAAGTAAACAAATTTAAAAAGTAGTAAATAAACTTACTTTTAGGCAAGATGACCACCAGAGATTAAAAAACTGAATTACATTTACAAAAAAATAACTAATAAATTAATTTCATGACAAGAAAAACAATTTTTCTTTTTTAAATATATGAGTTTCTAAGCCTTTCAAAGCCAATTCAAATGACTTTCTATTCGATAGTTTAAATACTTCCAAATGCCTTTCAAATTTCGAACAGAGACAAAGTAATTGATATATTTTTTAATTATTAACAAAATATTAAAATGGCTGACTTGTTTACAAAGAAACCTAAATGCATTATGATGGATTTAATCTCGTAATTTAATTACGAACCGGATTGAAATAATAAAATTATTTAGAAAGCCATTCTTAACATGGAGAGAGGGGGTGCTTTGTTAACTATTCTGTACTTTCACCTAACAATTTAATAAACAAAATTGGGGAATATTTACTATAATCAACAGAACGGAAGAACGAAAAAAGGGTGAAAAACAAATGTGCAACAAATAAATGTTAGCAAGGGCAAGACAAGTTACTATTCTACCAGTGTTGCCAATTTAGTGGGTTACCCGCTAGATCTGGCGATTTTGATTTGAATCTGGCTAGTAAAATTTGGATCTAGCAGCTAGCGATTTTTTCTTTAAAATCTGGCGATTTCGTTTGCCACATACACACACACGCAATTTCAGATTCAGTAAAACTATTTTCTGTATTCATTTTCTCTTTAGTCATCATGAGATTATTTCTCAAGCTACCTTCCATACATGATATATGCAAATCTGCATTAGTTTTACATGTCAATAAAAATCTTAATGTTCTAAAAATAAAATGGTGATCGCGACCGGACAAAAGGCCACCAAAATTATTCAAACACGGACAAAAGCCCACGAACGTAAAAAAAAATTAATAAAAAACAACAGTTCTTCAATTCTATCATCAGAACATCAACAGCCGTTCCTTCTTTCATCAGATCTATCAACAGTTTCTGATTTATCTGAAGAGGGAGAGCCACCGGTTCAGCCAAGAATCGAGTTCCCAAAGTATCAGGCTACTGGTGGAAGTCTCAGTGAGGGACGTCGTTTTTCAAGTCAGTGGTACGCCAAATTTGAATGGATCGAGAACAGCATCCAGAAGAATGGTATCTTTTGTCATACATGCAGGAATTTTGGAGATTTACGACGGGAGGAAAGTAGAGTCTGGACAGAGTTTGGCTTTCGTGACTTGAGAAATATTGGACAAAAATTGAAAGCACATAATGACATTGATGTCTACAAAGAAGCGGACAAGGTTCGGATCACCTTAAAAATGTTCAGAAAGTAGGGAGCGTGGATCAACTCCTGGATCCATGCTACCGAGACAAGAAATGTATTGGTGAGCACAAACAGCATCTCCTGACAGTACTGGACATAGTATTATTCTGTGCAGAGAATGAGATAGCACTGAGAGGTGATGACGAAAGCAAAGAATCACTAAACAGAGGAAACATTTTGGAGTTACTCTCACTTTTATCTAAGCATGACCCAACTATTCAACAACGCTTGGAGAAACTTCTGAGAAATGCACAAATGTCAAGCCCAGAGATTCAAAATGATTTACTCTTTTCAATACAGAAGGTTCTGTTAGAGGAAATCAGGGACCTGGTTCAGGAAGCCGGATATTATGCGATTTTAGCTGATCAGGTTAAGGACATCTCTAACAAATAATTACTTAGTGTTTCATTAAGGTTTCTGCACAGAGGAAAAGTCCATGAACGGGCCATTGGTTTCATGGAGCTGCCAGTATTTCAGAACAGCTGCAAGGTATGCTGCGGTCTATGAACTTGGAGAAGGAGATGTGTGTTGGTCAAAGATACGATGGTGCAAGTATGATGTCAGGTGAGCGCGTGGTGGTGTCCAAGCTCTGATGAAAAGGGCTGGCTATACAAATGCCCAGTATGTGCACTGTGCATCTCACAGGTTGGATTTAATACTCGCATCTGTTACTGAGATTTATCCTGCCATTAAGACATTCTTCGAGACACTTTCATGACAGGTACAAAACGTCATTCCTGATACCTGGAAATCCAGAAGATGTTGTATCTGAAAGACAAACAATTGGAACTGACCCATTCATCTACAACCAGGTTGTCTTCAAGATCCTTAGAGGTTGAAAAGTTCTTGCGCCGTTTTGATGTAATTTTTGGACACCCTGACATCCTTTCAAAATGATCAATCTTCTGAAACAAAACTTTCTGCTATTGCTCTACTGGAGACAATTCAGACAAAGAAGTTCCTAGTTCTCCTAATCTTTTTGGGAAAATTATATGACTATATAGCTGTTGTGACAAAAGGTCTGCAAAAGAAACAAACAAATGCAGAGACAGCTATTAGCTTGGTGTAAACACTACTTGAACATGCAGAATCATTCGATACAGAGAAGGTTGTGAAGTATGCATTGGAGCTTGCCACAAAGTACGATATCACGGATATTGATACCCGGCCATCTGGAATGGCATGAAAGTTATCCGGAAAATTAGATGGTGCATTAGTGACTGGTTCCCTTGGCCATAACTGTGTGGGTACAGTGGAAGATTTTGATTTGGTACTCCAACAGTTACTGGGGCACATTAGAGGAGAACTCCATGCTCGATTTGGAAATGCTCAATGTGCAGTGATGAAAGCTGCTGCAGTGTGTACCACGTCATCAGAATCATTCATCGACAGTGAGATGCTGAAACATCTAGGCCCACTGTTTGGTTTTTTGGTAAAGGAGAGTGAGATGGAAATATTTAAGAACTACATTCAGTGACATCTCCCTACCGAAGATCTTGGACATTCAGAATTATTTGAACAATGTGACAAGGATATTTTTCCATCGATGCATAGAGTATTGCAATTGCTCCTTACAATCCCACAGACCTCAGTAACCGTTGAAAGACTATTCTCTTCAGTGAAGCCCATCAAAACAAGAATGTGATCTTTGATGTCAACAGAGAGATTGACCTCACTATGCCTCATATTCCTTGAAAAAGATTTGCTGAGAAACATTGACAGAGAGCGCATCCTTGCATATTTCAATAACTGTAAAAATAGGAGATTATAATAGAATTCTGTAGAGCTAGCAAGTAGCTACCTTATTTTACGCACTTTATGTTATTATTATTGTGTTTACTATGCTTATGTTGTTATTTACATGTACCTACCGAAATACACAACAATATATTTAGATTATATAAAAGAAATTGAAATTTCTTTACTACTTATTTATATTTATTCATCAGTACACACACACACACACTGAACCAAAACGTCACTCATATTAGAATATCAATATTAGTTTTGCCCATCCTAAAAATTCCTTGCTCCCCCCCCTAAGTTAGAAGCCTAGCTACGTTCTTGCTCTAGAGTTCCTCACTATAGAATTTACCTTCTATATGTAGCATAGTCAAACTTTAATATAGGTTTATCATCATAACTTTTTTACCATTCGAAAAGAAACATAATATAAACTGCTGATATATATTTTTTTGAATTTTCAGCATACAAAAATAATGAAAATAAGAAAATAAAAACGTGTGTACTTTTATGTATTCTTTAAAACAACCTTCCTATGTAGTGACCAATTTTTATGTGCTAACACAAAGGTGGTTAATAAATATAGCAAACATCAAGTAATAGTCAGATTTTTACAAAATCTTTTAAAACTTATTCATTATTCGACTAATTTATCTATAAAATATTTTTTCTACGTGATTCCCCTCCCTCATGAAATCTGAAAAAAATATGTTCTGATTGATCGAAATTTTTATGTTATATAAAACAAAAGATTCTTAACAAGCAA
The DNA here is from genome assembly GCA_963556195.1 of Sepiola atlantica. NCBI lineage: Eukaryota > Metazoa > Mollusca > Cephalopoda > Sepiida > Sepiolidae > Sepiola > Sepiola atlantica. The sequence goes on along the minus strand of OY744549.1, from coordinate 30,710,627 downwards.
ATCAGATTGACATTTTGGTTTTTATTGGTAAACACCTTTGGGTAAAATATCTGTGAATTCATCAATAAAAAAGTATATATTTTGATGTTTTGATTTTTTAAAAACCTGTATTTTCTCGTTAATAGACACTCTGACCTTTTGAATAACAATAAAAAAGATGTTCTAAAGAATAATTAATTTTTCAGAGATTTTAATTCATTAAATTACATCATTTAGACATTTTAAAGTTTAAACATCTACTTTGAAAAGGTTTTTTCTCAATATTTCACAATATTTGAATATAATATAAACCTATTATTAATCGTAAAAGACTGAATTCTACTTCGACTGATTAATTTGTGCTCTCTTATAGGATGTTTATTTTATTGAGGCGAGCAAGAGTTTTTTTTGAATTGCTGACATTGTCAAACTATGGAAGATCATAATAGACTTAATTAGTGTCAACTCTTAAGGAGAATGTTATCTTTTTAACGCACATGTGTTAATAATCTTATTCTCTTTCAGAGTTGTTTTGAATTGCTGACATTGTCAAACTATGGAAGATCATAATAGACTTAATTAGTGTCAACTCTTAAGGAGAATGTTATTGTGTTAACGCACATGTGTAAATAATCTTATTCTCTTTATAAGTTTTTTTTTTGTTGCTTACATTCTTTAAGCTGAAAAAGAACCCTGTCTTAACGACAAAAGTAAGTATTATATACTTTTTATCATTTTGTTTTGTTTAAAATTTCAAGGCTTATCCATTCAAAATTTTCTTTCGAATTTTATTTTTTATTCGGTGTAAATGTGACGTGACTTAAAACTTACTTTCACTTTGAAATTGTATCATTTATTTTAAATTGACAAATAATATTAAGTCATTAACAAACAACAATACTTTTAAATTATTTATTTTCATTTCTATCATATACTAGCAGGGCTACCCGGCATTGCTCGAGGTCAAAAAAACACAAAATACATGAAAAATTGTGTGTAACATCTTTATATTCATCCTTGTATTTCTGCCCCTCTCTATAGCCGTCTTTTTACCTTTCTCCCTTTATCTTCCCTGGTCGCCACATTTCACCACCCATCTCCCAATATTGCCACCTTCTCCATGTTTCCTTCAGCGAAAACTGTCTCTTCGACACCACTCCTCTTCTGTAGCCCAGGGCAAAAGTATGACCTATTTCTATTAAAAGTACAATCGCTGTCTGCACCTTCTATATACATACCTATCTCTGACCGGGTCTGAATGCTAAATCCGTACCTATCGTCACCCCGGTGGAAATGCTAAATCTGTACGTATCGCCGCCCCGGTGCAAATGCTAAATCTGGACATATCGCCGCCCCGGTGCAAATGCTAAATCTGGACATATCGCCGCCCCGGTGCAAATGCTAAATCAGTATGTATCGCCGCCCCTGTGTGAAGACCATATACGTACGTATCGCTGCCCCGGTGCGAAGACAATATACGTACGTATCGCCACCCCGGTGCGAAGACCATATACGTACGTATCGCCGCCCCAGTGCGAAGACCATATACGTACATATCGCCGCCCCGGTGCGAAGACCATATATGTATGTATCGTCGCCCCGGTGCGAAGACCATATACATACCTATTGTCTCCTTTGTGTGAAGATCATATACATACCTATTGTCGCCTTGGTGCACATGCTATGTATGCAGCTATTGCCACCCCAGTGTGCATACTATATACGTACATATCGCTGCCCTGGTGTGCATATAGTATATATACATATTGATGTCCCAGTGCAAAATAGGTACCTATCGCTGCCCAGGTGTGTATGCTAAATATGTATCTATCGCTGCCCCAGTGTGTGTGCTATATACGCACCTATCACTGCCCCGGTGCACATGCTACATAAATAAGAACTCATTAATGTGCCACTGTCGTATCAAAGAACCAACATTGTGTTCATTCACGGTTTGTCACTATCATAAAAAATAACTAATTAATGCGCCTCTGGCATATCTAAGAACAAAAATCAAGTTCATTCATGTAGCATCACTATCATAAAGAACTCATATTAATGAGCCCTGTCATATCAAAGAACCTATATGATGCCTTTGTGCCCCTGTTCATGAAGAAGTTAACATATTCCATACAGGTGCAATACTGCAAAAGCCCCCGAAAACGTATTCCATAGGGACGGTATGCTGCACAAGCTCCCAGTCGCATATGTTTGCTAGTTGGAAGCAGAACAGATACTACACTAACTCTACACCTTTTAAAAAAAATTACCCCTCAAAAAACAATTTTTTCACCCTTCCAAAAGAAATATTTATAATCAAACCCCCCAATTTTGTTACTCCCCTCCCCCAAAGAAATATCTTGAATTAAAAAATAATAATCCCCCCCCCCCATTTTGTTTAGTCTCCCCCACCCGAAGAAACATTTTTAGTTGAAAAACAAAATCCTGTAATTGTGTCTAATAGTTTTGGAGCCTATAAGTCTTCACTATTTGTAGTAATAGCAGCACAAGTAGTAGCACTATTCGTAAATATTCTACAACATTGTTACATATTTCACATGGTATTGGGGATTAATGTCAAATATGGTGCACTTATGCCCAATAGTTTTGGAGCCTATAAGTGTTCATTATTTGTAGTAATAGCTGCAACAGTAGTAGCACTATTCGTAAACGTTCCTCTTATGACTTCTGTTAAAAATCTGACATGCTGATGGTGATTAATGTCAAATATGGTGTAATTGTATCAAATAGTTCTGGAACCTAAAAGTGTTCATTATTTGTAGTGATGGCAGCACCAGTAGTATCACTATTCGTAAAAGTTCTACCACACTTTCTGTTACAGATCCGACATGCTAATGCTGATTAATGTTAAATATTGTGCAGTTATGTAAATAGTTTTGGAGCCTATAAGTGTCCATTATTTATAGTAATAGCAGCACATGTAGTAGCACTATTCGTAAAAGTTTTACCATACTGTTACAGATCCCACATACTAATGGTGATTACTGTCAAATATGGTGTATTTTTAACTTTACTGATTGAGACTTTATTTTATATGACTACAATATTAGTGAAAACAATGGTGGAGCATAATTATTTATTACTTTAATTTCACTGATTTACTACTTGCCAGGATACGCGTTGCTTAACGTCGATTTTACAGCACCTGGTCATCCTAAATCGTTACCCATTTAGTACTGGCCATGCTATGCATTGCTTAACTTTCGCCTATGACTGATAATAATGACAAAACAACATTCTTAACATTGTATTGTCTTATTCCCGGACAACACCAAATACAAAGTAGCCTCCAGAGATGTACTAAAATCACTCTTTCTATTTCCCTCCATTTAATGAGGGCAATAGTCCAAAGAGAAATGCAAAATAAAACAAAACAATAATTATGTGACGATGGCATAAAAATAATATTTAAACCTATCACTATGACGTCATGTACATATCAATGTGACGTCATGTGCACAACAAAACATTAAAAATCGTGATCAAATTAAACGAGAAAAAAATGGCTATTTGACCCCATAAAAATTAATATTTATTTTTATTTTTGGATATTATTTACCCGAGGTTATGCCGGTTGAAATAACACATAATTTCGGGGTGTTTGTTGAGTATTTTAAAAGTTTTGGCGTTACATACATACAGATTTTTGCCTTATATATATTGAGATGAAATTCAAGCCAAACACTAACAAAATAATAGCATGAATCGTTACTTCGATTAGTTCTTTTAAACTATTTTTATATTTATTTTGATGAAATTAAAACTTTTTTTCTTAAAAGTGTTCTACGAGATCGGTTCTACCGTGGAGAAAATCTAGCTCCCCGAAAAAGGACAGTGGACAAAAATAAAAATTGACTCAGTTTATAAGAATTTCTCCTCCACTGACCGAGGACAGTAAAGATGAAATGCAGTATCAGAACACATACTACACTTTTCTTTAAAAAAAAATTAATATTGAATAAAGTTCAGGTATGTTTACGAATAGCCCTACAACGAAAACGCTGAAAAAACAAATATACAACAAATAAAAGTTACCGTAGCCGATAAAACTGAATTTCCAAGTTAACTGTGACTGTTATTAATGATTATAATCCGTTAAAAGTGCTATTTTTTATAAATTGATAGTTTTAGCGTACGTGAAGTGAAAAAAAAAAAAAATTAATGGCCGCTCTCGTTCTCGTTTCGATTGTTTTTTTTTTTACTGGGACTCATAGTCAAAGCGCAATTTTTGCATTTTTCAGCCAAGCAGAAGAACAAAACAAAAATACATTTTAAGCAAAAGGAATAAAATAATTTTCTTTTGATTTACATGTCAGTGTGCTTTTATTTACATATTATTTTCGGTAAATTTTTACTATCCATTCCCAGCGCAGTTTACCCCTTAAAAAAGTTCAAATTCTACTTTTTTTGTGCAAATACATTTAAACAGCCTAAAAAATATCCGCAAAGAAGGAATAAAAAAAATAAAAAATTAAAGATTTTAGAGTGGGGGTTCACTTTCCTTCATAAATGTAACGTAAAATGAGCACCCATTTTCTGGCCAGTTAACGTCAAACGAGACATGTAACCGACTTGGGTTTTTAATAAAAACACGTAAAAATTTAGCGATTTTCGTGTTTGTTTTGGAGGGGGGGGGCAAACTTTGACTTGAGTTCCCCCCTAAAAAAAAAACCAGTAAACTAAATTGGCTAAATTTCTACGTGTTTTTATTAAATAAATACCCCCACCCCAAATTGGCTAAATTTCTACGTGTTTATTTAATAAAAAAACCCACCCTAACTCCAGCCCTAACCCTAACTCTAACCCCAGCCCTAACCCTAGCCCTGATCGTTAAAAAAAACAAACGTCGCTTTGATTATGAGTCCCGGTAAAAAAAAACACACACTTGACAACGAGAACCCGAAACGAGGCTAACAAAACAAGACTGTCGACGCCATGTTTTTGCTGTAAAAATCCGTGCCCAGAATTTTTTTTTTTTCATGTCTAATGAAAAACCATTTATCCTACGTAAAAATAAAAACAAATGGAATAGCTAACTAGGAAAATCTCCAGCCTCGAATTAGAAACTCAAGTCGGTTACATGTCTCGTTAAATGTTAAGTGGCAAGGAAATGGGTGCTCATTTTACGTTAAATTTATAAAGGAAAGTGATCCCCCACGCTAAAATCTTAAATATTTAAATTTTTTTAATTCCTTCTTTGCGGATGTTTTTTTAGGCTGTTTAAATGTATTTGCACAAAAAAGTAGGATTTGAACTTTTTTAAGTGGTAAACTACGCTGGGAATGGATAGTAAAAAAATACCTTATTTTCATTCGTCACACCGTAATGTTTTTTTTTCTCCTGTTGTTTTTGTAAAAAATTCCATACCCTAACCTAACCCTAAACCGAACCCCAATTTTTCATATTTCAGTAAAGCAAAAAATAAATAAAAAAACGCCGCTTTCATTATGACTCCCGGTAAAAAAAAAAACACATCACGTGACAACTATTGACGCCATCTTTATTAAGTCAACATTTTTTTTCATGTCTAATAAAAACCCATTTACCATACGTAAACATACAAACAAATGGAATAGAAAACTAGGAAAATCTCCAGTGTCTACGTACGTCGCATTTGTTTGTTGCATATTCATTTTTTTGACTACGTTCTACAACTTTTTTTCAACCCGACTCGCGAGTTGTAGGGCTATTATTAAAGATTCCCTAAAGTTCAGTCTTAATATGAATCGGATCGTGTTCCTTTCTTTAAGAAAAATGCATTTTTTTTAGTTTCTAAAACTTTTTTTAAGCTAGCATTCATTTTCGCCTATTGCATGTGTTTTGTTTGTTTTTTCGACGTTAATACTTCGATGATATTGTCATTTACTATTTAAAAGATTAAACTGGAATACCAAAACGTAATGACTGGTATTTTTTTTTATTACTATTGCACTCGTACACCTGAAATAAATGTTTGTTTACGTTTTACGAAGATTTTCTAATCAGTGTTTTACTGATGTAGATTTGTTATTGTGTTAAGAAATTCAAATTTTAAATAAAACTGGCATTTGTTTTTATTTCAAATTTAGTCCGAACATTTTTTGTAAGAAGTAAATAAGTAACTGGCAGATATTGCCTTGAATTTGACGATAAAGTTGCTCCGCTGTCTCCGCACTATTTCTAGAAAATCAGCAGGCGCCAAAAGTGGACGTGCCTAAATAAGACGTACACAATTAGTACGACCCACAACAAAATAGTTTTTAAAAACTCGAACTTAAAATTGCGTCGTAAAATGAGCGCAATGAAAATAATTTCGGTAGTGATTGAACTTACCTTTATGTATTTCTTTCGGCTTATTTGTTTTCTTTTCAAAAAAGGAAATTCATAAAATAATCAGTTGTTAATTAAAGTAAAAATATTAAAGTTAAAATTCACTCTGGTGTCGACAAGAAGACTTCAGAATCCAATATGGCGATTAAACGAACGCACGTGGACGCAGCGTTGCCAACTGAGATTTTCAAATCCCGCTAGATCAGGGGGAAAATCTCCAGAAAACCGCTAGATTTTGAAGTTTTCGTCAGTGTTGCCAACAGAGATTTTGAAAACCCGCTAAACAAAAATCTCCAAAAACTAGATTTTATCATCGTACCCTATATAATTAGTTTTTATTAAGAATATACGACATATTCCGTGTTTTCTATATACATATATTTTTGGGAATATTGAAATATTTAGCTCCCAAAATGGCTGCCAAATTGTATCGACTAGTTTTGTAATTTTTAAAGTGGTAAGGAAACCAATAAATGTAAGCTTTTTGTTTTTAATAAAATATCATTTATTAAAAATTAAAATGCATTCAAGCAGTGGAAATATTTTATTCATACATACACGTGCGTACCAAAGCACACGCAACTTTTAATCGGTTATTACACAACAAAGAACAGAAGAATAAGTGACAACAAGTCGCTTAAAAAAAAGAAAAAAAAAATATTGTCTGTACCATCCTGATGAAGATTCTTTTATGAATCGAAAATTTGAATTTTAAATAAATAATATTTCATTAAAAAAAAACGCTTGCATTTATTGGTCTCCTTACCGCTTTAAAAATTACTTTTTATTTATTTTTCGTATTACCATCCGAGCTTAGGGTTAGTAGTTGGAAGGTTTTGTGCGTTTTTGTGGCCAAAAAATTACATAATTTGGGCAAGCTAGGAAAATTAGGTAAGTATGCAATGAATATAGAAGTAATTCAATCATAACAAAATATTAAAATGACTTACTTGTTTACGAAGAAACCGAAATGCATCATGATGGATAATCTCGGGCCCTTTTTTTGTATTTTGTCCACAACCTGTTTTTCCAAACTTTTTTACTGACTATTTTTTCTTTTTCAGTGTAGAGAATTCCAGGATTTTTAGAAATTTCTTTCAAATATTTTGGATTTTAGGAGGGGGGGATCAGTTTCCAATAAATATTTAACGTAAACTAATCCCCCTCTTATTGAACATTTCATTTTTTAAATTCTTTTTCTTTGTACGATTACCTCTCAGTTCGCTAGAGAATTCCGTTTTTTAGAAAACTTTTTCAAATTGTATAGACTTTAAAGAGGGATCAGTTTCCTATATAAATTTAGCCTAGAGTGATCCCCCTCTTTTTGACCATCTCAAACTTTTAAAATACTTTTCCTGTGTAGTGTTACCTATCATGTCACTAGAGACTACCGGGTTTGGGGGAATTTTTCTATGTAGATTTTGGGAGAGGGGATCAGTTGTATCTTGCCGTTGGTAATATTTATTTGTTGCCTATTTGTTTTGTTTTCTACCGCTTTTTGTTCTGTTGGCTATTGTAACATATCGCTAACAGTTTTTTTTGTATGTGTGGACCTTGTAAAAAATTTTAAAAAAACAATATATACTTGAAAAATTTGGTTACATGTTTTGCTGACATTTTATTTGGAATTGCCATATTTCACAAGTATATTTTTATCACTAGCACCTTTATTTTCTTAAATAAAATTAAAATAATTGCTCGTTTTCCGTAATTATCGGTGTACTGTACGGTAATACTTTTCAATACCAAGTAAGTACTTCATAAAGTTTTGGTGTCATTTTACTTTTTACTGCCATATTTCACAAGTTTAGTAAGATTAAATATTAAATTCTAAATTATTATCTTCCTATTAGGGTACACTGTTACATAAAAGGGAACATTTACCAATGTGTCCTTCTAATGGTTAGATCGAATCTTGTTTAATGAATTACCAATATGTTTTTTTTTATGGAAATCGCTCCAGACAAAGCATGATGCCACTTGATATAAGGAGCTAACAAGAAAAAATATTGTTATCGCAAAGACAGGATGTGCCTATTGCCTTAGTCTTGTACAGACCAAGGTAGGAGGAAAACAGTCAGCAGGAAAAGAGTTCCACAAGCCTGCGGTTTAATTGTAGATAATGATTCTTCCAAAAATAATCTACAATATTTATTTAAAGCTTTGCTTTTTTAAACTATGAGCCATTTAATGTCATATAGAATATTTTTAATATAAGATTTTGAAAAAATTAAAATATTTCTATTGCAAGTTGCAGCTATTGATGTTTAGTAAGAATCATTGCTGAATAGAATAGTAATTAAGGTATCATATTTTTACCCTGTGAAAAATTGACAATAAATTTAAGTTTCTGAAATACTTATACATTTGGATAATATTGGTAAGCGTTGAAATTATGAAGCATGAGTATACCAAATATGTTTATGACGTATTAAATTTTGTGTTCTACTGAATGAAGAAGATATATATGTATATATAATAGTCAATCCCTGTGGCTGTCTATCTATTAACAACTTTCTGATAATGATAAGATGTAGGAACGTGAAATTGTGTAATATTGATCCTCTTCTCAAGACGATTGTCATGATTCCGTATTCATATCTATCATATATTCTAATAATATATTGGGAGTCCTCTATGAGGATAAACATCCACGCCATGATATATTCTTACATCGGATGTTAATGTAATTCATCCTTTGTTAAGTTACACAAAATTATAGGTTTACTAAAAATAGGAGATGTTTTAATCGTTTCTAGATTTGTTAATGGAATCTGAACTCAAAAACGTTAATGCAATTCCCTAAGCTGATAACTTTAACGATTTTAGCTGGATTTTCAAAATGTTTTTACAATTCACACTTTTGTATATTCTGATGAAATTCTTATTTTATAATTAAATATTAAAAAATGTTTCATTGTTAATTTTACATTTTACAAGTAAATAATAATTATTTGATGATGAATTAAACATGTTCTAATGAAACAAGGCAGTGGCGTAATGAGGCAAGATACCGCCTGGGCACTATTCACAAGATTTGCACTTTTTCTACTGGAAGACAAAACATATTAAAGATTGATAGATATGTTGATTGAAAACAAATCAAAACAAGGAAAGACAATGAATTTGAAAAACGAACAAAAAATGTTTTACAATTAGTTGATCAACAGATTTATCGAATTTTGATTTGCGAGTTTTGTAGAAGTAAAGTCACTTATTGTTATAGTGTGATAGTGATCTACCCTATTTCTTGACTATACCGATTCTTCTAGACACTGTGTATGGAAGAGCTTACGACCAAATTTCGAAGCAGTCCCAACGCAGTTTTTCTGTTACATACTATCCTGTATTTCTGTAAAGACACTCTTATAAATATTGTATATGTTGCCTTATTTATTATCTGCTCTTCGAGGTCATAACACTGACGAAGAGAACTCCGACGTATTCGGGTACATACTAATACGGACTTCTGTTGCACATAACTCTGACACAAAAAATTGGATTTCTGTCTGAAACAACATAAACATTGCTACAACTGGAACATTGGATTTTTGAAAAAAGAAAAGACTTAGGTGATACGCTCTGAAAATTACAACAGTAGCAGCGAGAAGTTAAAATCCGTACTGGATTTTTAACACACAAGGTGTGCAGAATCTGCGAAAGTAAAAACAAAGTGTGCAGAATCTGCGAAAGTAAAAACAAAGTGTGCAGAATCTGCGAAAGTAAAAACAAAGTGTGCAGAATCTGCGAAAGTAAAAACAAAGTGTGCAGAATCTGCGAAAGTAAAAACAAAGTGTGCAGAATCTGCGAAAGTAAAAACAAAGTGTGCAGAATCTGCGAAAGTAAAAACAAAGTGTGCAGAATCTGCGAAAGTAAAAACAAAGTGTGCAGAATCTGCGAAAGTAAAAACAAAGTGTGCAGAATCTGCGAAAGTAAAAACAAAGTGTGCAGAATCTGCGAAAGTAAAAACAAAGTGTGCAGAATCTGCGAAAGTAAAAACAAAGTGTGCAGAATCTGCGAAAGTAAAAACAAAGTGTGCAGAATCTGCGAAAGTAAAAACAGTGTGCAGAATCTGCGAAAGTAAAAACACTCCAACGACAGAAAATAGGATTGAAAAATGCCATCGATATTGAGTTGAACGAAAATGATTGCAATGTCGAGGTTTGCAATTAAACTTGTTCGACAACGGAAGACAAGTTAAGAAAAGCTAACAAAATGATATGTCGGTTTTTTTTGTACGGTTTTAATTGTTTTATCCAGAACACGAAAATAAGTTTGATCGAGCTTAGTTTTTTCTCTAGCTAAGAAATTAAGAATTTATCTCACATGTTTTTGTTTCGGGTAATTGCATTCGTACAAAAAATGTAAATATAAAAATAAATTTCCAAATGCTTTATTAAAATTGCTGAAATTGACGAAGATGAACATATAAGGAACTTTGTGCAGGCAATCGTCTTGAATGTAAATATTAAATTACAACTCCTCTCTTCCTACGGTTTGTCAGTAATAAAACTTCAAGACTGGAAAAAATTAGAAAACCGACTTAGATGAGAACTAAAGAGATATGCAAAAGTGTCACTAGAGAACTAATAAAATTTAGGGCGAGGTAATAATTGACGTTAAAATAAAGGGAAAACTTACAAATTCAAAATGATTCTGATCTTCTTCTTTCGTTTGCTTCACAGTATCTCGTTGTTAGATTGCCAACTTGGTTGAGAAATGCCATGCTAATGTTTTGTTGTCTAGCACACGTGCAATACAAGATCATGGAGCGTCTCTTCCATGCGCGCCTCGATCCAGTAATCGACCCAATACTGCAAAAAGAGCCACTAGTTTTCTCTCTCCTCGATTTAAAAATCACCGTTTAAATAAACTAACATATTCCAAAAATGCATTTCACTTCGCCTTCACCTAATAAATCCCACCTTTCCAACACTTGTCTTTCTACATGTCATTCCTTTTGTCTTTAAAACTATTTTACAGTTTGATTTTGTTTGATAGTATTTATAAAAAATAAAGAATCGCCTTTTTTATACAAGTCAACAATATTTTTAATACAATGTTTTTAATTGACATAATTTTGAAAAGAAAATTAAAAATCAGATTTATTTTCATGTGCTTCTTTATTTACAAAAAACTGACCTCATCAATATAAAATGTAATTCCACAAAATATTTCATTATCGAAAAATGTTTCTGGCTATCACTGATGTAATCTTTGTATACAATAATTAAAAAACATATTTTATCATCCAATTAGATGCCAGTGTGTAAGTTCAGTATTTCAATGATATTAGGAGTTATGGGTTAACATGACACTCTTTTCAAATTGATTTCGTCTCAGAATTTTTTTTTAATTGCATACAATCAAACAACTACTTTTTTCATTTTCATACAAATAAATAAAAAATATTTTAAAACTATTCAAAATTGATTTACAACTTATTATCAACATTTCCTAGTATAATGTAGGTATAGAAAATTCTCTGAAAAAGATCAAAATATTTCAAGAGAATATAATTTTGATCCAGTAAGTATTTACGTGTCAACATAGCGTATTTAAGTGTAAAATTACTGTAACATTCTTCAATATTATTTTTTTAATTTTATGTTCTTCTTGTTTTTGCTGAGGCTGGGGTATCCTCCCTGATGCCAGACATTCACCTGCTATTCTAAAGACTCTGAGAGATCATTTTTCGATTACAAACTGTTTCAGGGCAATGCTTTAGAGATTTCCTTTAAGTGCACCAGGTATATTGCCGGGTGAGTTCCTAATCATAACTGGTTCGTATGAATACTGGAATTGATCAATAGTTTGAGTACTCAGGTGTAGCAACAACCTTGGTTTCTGTTGAAGAGATAAGGCACATACTTCACAATAAAGTGGTTTCCTCAGTATTAAGTGTAACTGAAAAAGAGCAGCATACTTCACATTCGTATGAACTACACACATTAGACCTCTGTTAAATGAATAACCATAAACTTCAGTAGAATATATTCTCCCGTCTTATATGCTGCAACATTGGATCTCTTTAAAAAAGACGAGCCACATATTTTGCATAAATATGTTGTTTTTTTACCATTTATTTTCATGTAATGTAGCATATTTTATTTCTGTGTAAAAGCGCCACACACTTAACAAGAATATAGTTTCCTTCCAGTATGTTTTCGCATAGTACGCATCACACGTGGGTTTCATGCACAAATATAGTTTCGCTCATGTATGTGTTCACCTGTGTTTTATTCTACATGAACTAAATACTTTGAGAATATGGTTTATCTTACGCATCATCATATTGGCTTCGGCTGAACCAAAATAAAAATATACTCATCCAAATATAGTTTATATTTGATTTATGTTCAGCTGTTCTTCATCATAATAATGTTTAAAAAGTATGAACAATATATTAACAACAATATTGTTTTCTTTAAACTTGCTTTTTGCGTGCAACATACTAAGATTTCTTTTAAAAGGAAGACACAGATATTAACAAGAATATGGTTTCTCCTTTGTATGCGGACGCACATGTTTTTATACATTAATTTACATGTAACGTAGAATATTTCATTTCTGTAGAAAAGAGCCACACACTTCACAAGAATATAGTTTCCTTCTAGTATGTTTTCACATAGTACGCATCACATGTCGGTTTCATAAAAAACTATAATTTCGCTCATGTATGTGTACGCCTGTGTTGCAACATATGCTGTTTCATTCTAAATAAACTAAATACTTTGAGAATATTGTTTCTCTTAAGCATCATCATATTGGCTTTGGCTGAACAAAAAGAAGAATATACTCATCCAAATATAGTTTACAATTTAATTACGTTCAGCTGTTCTTCAACATAGTATATCTGTTTAAAAAGTATGAACAATATATTCACAACAATATTGTTTTGTTAACAGTTGCTGTTTGCATGCGACATACTAAGATTTCTTTTAAAACGAAGACACATACATTAACAAGAATATGTTTTCTCTCTTGTGTGCGTACGCACATGGCGTAACATACTTTGTTTAGTTGTAAAAGAAGATCCACATACTTCACAAGAATATGGTTTCTCTCCAGTATGTGTTCGCATATGTGGCAACATATTCTGTTTCCGTGTAAAAGAACAGCCACATACATCACAGGAATATGGTTTCTCTCTAGTATGCGTTCGCATATGTTGCAACATATATTGTTTATTTACAAAATGAGAGGAACAAACTTCACAAGAATATGGTTTCTCTCCAGTATGTGTCCGCATATGTTGCAACATATATTGTTTAGTTGTAAAAGAAGACTTACATACTTCACAGGAATATGGTTTCTCTCCGGTATGCGTTCGCATATGTTGCAACATATGTTGTTTTTGTGAAAACGAAGAGCCACAAACGTCACAAGAATATGGTTTCTCTCCAGTATGCGTTCGCATATGTTTCAACATACTTTGTTTCATTGTAAAAGAAGAGCCACATACTTCACAAGGATATGGCTTCTCTCCAGTATGCGTTCGCATATGTTGCAACATATTTTGTTTAATTGTAAAAGAAGAGCCACATTCTTCACAAGAATATGGTTTCTCTCCAGTATGGGTTCGAATATGTAGCGACATACTTTGTTTAGTTGTAAAAGAAAATCCACATACTTCACAAGAATATGGTTTCTCTCCAGTATGTGTTCGCAGATGTCGCAACATACTCTGTTTAGTTGTAAAAGAAGTACTACATACTTCACAACAATATGGTTTCTCTCCAGTATGTGTTCGCATATGTCGCAACACACCTTGTTTTGTTGTAAATGAAGAGCCACATACTGCACAAGAATATGGTTTCTTTTCAGTATGTGTTTGTATATGTTGCAACATATGTCTTTTCTGTGTAAAAGAAGATCCACATATTTCACAAGAATATGGTTGCTCTTCAGTATCAGATTTATAGAACATTTTATATGTCAAACTATCAATAATTTTTTTGCTACACTTTATTTTATGCAAAAAATAGAGTGAATTATGAAACATTTACCTTTTTTAATTTCTTATAGATTTGAAAGTGAGTAGCTGGTTGAATGAGGGTCATGACTAATATTTCCCTCATGTTTTTCTAAAAAAACATTCTCTGCTTTTAATTGTAACTGATAATATATATATATATATATATATATATATATATATATATATATATATATATATATATATATATATTAGAATTGTTTTAACCTCTGTGTGACAGCTCAGTATTAGATCTATGAATTTTAAATTGAGGGGTAATGATCATCTATATATGCAGAGCAGTGTAAATGGAATAAAACTGATATATTCAGTTTATATTTACAGTTTATCAAAATGCTATTTAAACCCTTCGTTAATCACATTATGCATAGAGATTCTCCGAATTTGGTCCAACATAAATCATTTTATAAATATTTTAATAGATTATCCTACAAAACTGATCGATTTGCATATAATTAAGGTTTTTTAACTATTATCAGTATCTGTTTCTTTTTCAGTTTTTGGGATACCTGAAATTTGACATTGCGACAATTATTCAAGGAAAAAAAGAAATACATAAACACTTGACAACAAAGTTTTCTTTCAATATGAAATTTCAAAGTTCGACTTGATGAAAGAAAAATGTCATAGTTCATAAAGGTATGATTTTTCTCGTTTTCTGCTTTTAACTCTGAGGAATTTACATCAACAAATTCCAAAGTATATTTCTGTAAGTCATTTCCATATTTCAAGTATCGAAGCCAATGTAGATCAATTAAAATCTAATAACACTTGTTTTCCTTATGAATGCTGGGTATTCTGCAAATATGAAAAGAAAGTTAAAAGAAAAATTTAAAGAAAAGATAAAGAAACGTAAATCGATTCAAATCTAATCATACATTTGGCTTTTATTTGATTGTTGGAGTTTCTACATATATAAAGAAATTAAAAGACACATTTCAAGAAACGATAATTACTTTTATACATGGTCTGTGCAAATCATATTATTTTTTAAATGCAATATTGAAGTTATGTACAATTTCATGAATAACTAAGAGAACATAAAAAATGCTCAAACATTGTGCTGCTTTAGCTACTTTTGATCTATCAGACGATTGTTTTCCATGGCAATAAGTACAGCTTATCGAACGTGACTCTGCAAATAATGTGGTCTGTTATGTTACGGTTGAAGGAAGACTTGAAACCAGTTATGATTGTAGGTAAACGTGAAGTGATTAAAGTTGAAATATTTGTAGTTGCAAATATTTCAAACTATCTCATTAGCAAGATGACAGACAACATTGACTTTAAGCTGATACCATAGACTCGTATTTCGGACCTAAGCCAATCCATAATTTAATAGATTGACAAAGCTGAGCTGGAGCGTCATGTTGATGCATACATTGTTTGCTACTATTTTCATGCCAGTAAACAAAGAGAAAAAAGATGATGATGATCAAACATTGTGCTGCTAGATGTGCCTATCTTCAAGTGCTGCAGATTTACCGATTTTATACAAAAGAATAAACAATGGAGATTAATTTTATATCATGAAATAAATATAGATTTACAGATCTGATATCTTCTTGGAATACATATACAATTCAGTTGACAAGACATATTAAGTTAGGTCGGTTGTGCTTGATATATCTAAAGCGTGTGAACATGTTTGAATGCAAATCTTACTATAAAAGTAATTCGTACAGTATTAGTAAATAAATATTTCATATAATCAGATCATTCTAAGACAAAATAAAGATCCAGGTTGTCTTCTCTAGCCATACATCTAAACTACATGACATTTAATTAGGTTAGCCCCAGGAGTCGATCATATGACCTTTATTATTCCTGATTTTAATTAATGAACACACTGATGTAATTGTGTCTGAGATGGGTATATTTGCTGAGAACACCATATGTTGATATAATGTTGACCACATGTCAAGAATACTCGACATGTGGTCAACATTATATCAACATACATACATTTAAATGAAATGTGAACAAAGATCTCACTGCACAACTCCCCACTTAAAATGCCCCTAAAAATATGGGCCCTAATTCACAGTAGCCCCCTACATCTCAGTGGCATTCTGCCTTGTTTGAGATGAATCAAAGTAAAAATAAATCAAAATTAAATTGTTTTTTTTACTACTTTCTCAATTGACACATGTTTGTTTTACCTTCAAATTCTTTATATTTAATAATTTTAGTTTTTTTTTTAATTCTTATAAATTATCTTTTTTATCAAATTTAATTTTTGTTTAATTGTATAACTCTTCCTCTTTTGTACAACTTAAATTTGGTATTTTTCTTTGCTTCATTTAAAAATGTAATTCTCCATCATTTTTATAGCTTTTATTCCTCTTTTGTTAAATTAAATTTTTATTATTTTCTTTTTGATAATTTCATTTTTCTATTTTAATTAAACCCAATTTTTTTATAATTTAAATTGAAATTATCGAACATCATGTAATTTTTTGTATTTTTATCTAAGCCAATATATGAATAAAAATAAATATCGAAGAATATATTTTATTAAATCTTATATGTTTGGTTAGTAAACTATTCTTGATCTTTGTAATTCTATATTTTTATGTAGCAATCATTTATGAAAAATATTTATCTTATTTATTTTTTGTTATTTATTTATTATTTCAAAAATTAAGACATGCTTTTTGAAGTACAAATACATTCGATCATAATTTTTATATAATTTAAAAGACAATTTGGTTATGAATAAAAACTAATGCATAAAAGTCTCTACAAGTTTATTAGTCAACTGTTAATGTTCCCATTTTAGTTAATAATTATCTTGAAGTCCTTTTAAAAAATATTTTTCTTAAAATAAAAATATTTTTTCTCATTCAAACTTTCAAAGGTTCATCTTTTTATCAAAAATCAACATAAACTGTAATAATTTCGGAGTAGAACGTCCATAAATGTTGCAATGTTCGAATTAATTTACCTTTAAAAAATCTGCAATTTAAAAAAAAAAAAAGATAAACTCCTGCAATTACAATAATCATAAAAAAAACACTAAACATTTTTTTTAAATTCAGATAATTACCTGTTATTCAAAAAATATTTAAAAGTTAAAGCTGTCTGTTTTCTGTAAAGGTCATGCAGTTTCGGTTGAGGTTTTGTGCTATAGATATATGCAGTTCAGATTTTTTGGAATAAGTCTGTAAAATAATTGATTAATTAATTTTGGTGTTATATAATTAAAAGACGTGAAGAGTTTTTATTTCTCATGTAAAAATGTATTTACAAAAGTCTACTTTTAAATATATTTTTCACACTAATAAATTAAATCTTACGTTTTTTTACTAACACATGAATATAAATCTGAAGCTAAAAAAATCTAATTAAAAATAAATAATTTGCAGTCAAGATTAAATTAATTATTCTACAAAAAGTGAAAAACTACTGAATTACATAAACAACTGTTTTTCAAAAATACAAATAATGAACAGGTAATGAAAAGTATTAGTTTGAGATGATACTTACATTTTTTTTGTGATTGATCTGAGAAAAATAGAAACCAAGTTCATATTTAATAAACAAAGATTTTACAGAGAAATGTTGTTACGGTTGCATAAATTAATTTGGGCAGTAGTCATCAGATCAAAAGTTATCTGATGTTTCCACAGCTATGACTTCTTCAATGTAGTTTAAACAATTTGAAATGTTAATCAATGCAAAACAAATGGTATAATTTTATTTCACGCCACTCAACTAGATCTATCGTCAGTACAAATTATTACATCACTGCAGACACTGAGGATGTGTTCCATTGTGTGTCTGGGATTTCCATAACGGCAGTTGATTGTTGTTGCTGGTTTTCATCTGGTCTCCCACCTTTGCCCTTGCTTGATTCAAGGTTACTTAGTCATCCATTGAGATACGTTCTGTGGAACATGTTCTCTGGTTTTGTGGTTAGCTTCGTTCAAGTAGTCATTCCATCTGTCACTGCAGTAATTCTGGGGTCATGAACTGCTTCTTGATTTCAATCTGCCTCTTGGTCGAATACGAGGTGTCTTCTGTTGTTTTCCTGTTTGTTTTGGGATTCTCACATCGATTTCCTTTCGGATATGGGGAAGGTACCATGCCAACTAATTTTTACACCTCTGGTAGAAGGGTTTGTCTTAGTTTCCCAGTGATTCGGTAGCATGCATTATTTAGTAATGGTTATATTAATTTGCCCAAACTACAGTACTACTAGTATTTACTAGTAGATCAACAAACTAATAATGATGTTGTGTGCAAGGTTTTAGGATCTCCAGTTTGAATTGTCGAGTTTTGTCAGCAAGTTGTTCATTGTAGAAACCTTTTCCTTTATCTTACTGCAATACTCTTCGAAGGATAGTGTTTTATGGTCACCGTATAATATGCAGCTGTTAGGTCAACAAACGCTGTTCCTGTTATCAGTTTTTAAGTTCATCGCAACAAAATCTTCCTGGACTAAAACCGGTCTGAGTAAACGATAGCCGACCTTCTGTAAGTACATCAAATGGCTTTTTTATAGGTGTATACATAATTCACACTACTATCAATTCAGTGAAACACTCAATGGCCACCAATTCGCTCTACAACTCTTGTTTTCTGATGCAGTAATGGCCGTAAAACATAAATGATGTATCTAATTAGTGTGTTTCCGTTTTGAAAAACATGAAAAACAGAACAGAGAAAGTGCCAGATTGTTTTCTTCATGAAAACAATAGCACAATTCTGAAAAATATAATCATTTGTATTTACTTCCCCACAGACAAAAGACAAGTGAGAAACAAGTTCTGTTTTTTTGTGAGGGATATCTAGCTAACCCAAAATACACTCAGTGGAAAAGTATTTCTCTGCCTCTGACTGAAGACAGATACTACACTTTTATCCTAGTCTGAATGTCTGACTAAAACGTTACCAGAAATAATATTTTGAAAAAAAAATTCAAAGGTGTTTCAATTTGCTAATTAAAATGTAACAAAAAGCTTAGGAAGAGCAAAACCTAAAAGTAACTGGATCATACAAGGAATACGAAAAAGAGACGAAATTCAATCTACAATGGTTCACCTTACAGGTTGACCTTGATAATAAAGCTGTGGCCGTCGGTTTTATTCAATATTTCTTAAAATAAATATTTCCCTACATTAATATAGGGAAATATTTATTTTAATAAATATTTATTAAATATTTATTTTTACTGTAGGATGCGCTTGTTTAAGAAAACATTTATTTTAAGAAATATTTATTTTTAATGTAGGATGTGTTATTTTTATTTACAAAACTTTTTAATAATCAAACGAAACATTGCACAATTCTCGTTCTAATCTGAAATCCACTCAGTGGAAAGGCATTTCTCCTCATCTGACTGAGGACAGATACTACACTTTTATTCTAGTCAAAATGTCTAATATTTTGGAAAAAAAAAAGAATTTTGAAAGGGGTTTCAATTTGTCTATCAAAAGTAACAAAATGTTTAGGAAGAGCAAAACATAAAAGTAACTGGACCATACAAGAAATACGGAACCCGGAAATTGAAAGACGAAAAAGAGACGAAATTCCATCTACACCGATTGACTTTACAGGTTGACCTTGATAATAAAGCTGTGATCGTCGGTTTTCCTCAATATTTCTTAAAATAAATAGTTCCCTATATTAATATAATGACATATCAAATTAAGAAATATTTATTTTTAATGTAGGATGCATTTTTTTTTGTTTACAAAACTTTTTAATAATCAAACGAAACATTGCAGAATTCTTGTTCTAAAATGTGTTTGTGCCACTATTTACTTGCCTCCCTACGAGGACAGAATGGATAATGAAATAAAATCTTATAGGGTGCGTCATTTTGTTTGAAATGAGCTATTATAGATTTATTATTTTCTATTAAATTATGCCAAATACTTTATTGTAAAGTATTAGGAGGATCCAAAAGTACTTTTAAGGAAATTTATACCTAAAACTAATTGTGATTACATTTTATACTTAAGTCGTGCTGTATCATTACCAATATTACATCGCTTCATTAATTGTATGTCTATATTGGAGTGAGTTAATTTTTTAAAACTCCTATCTATATTTATCATTTATTTGGCATAATATTTTTAATGTTCATTGTTTTATTAGTTCTTACTTTCTTCCCTAAATAATCTTAATTTTCAGTTATTATTACTTCACTAATTTGTACAGTTGAAATCTAAAAAAAATTGTCTGCTGATGTTCTCATTATCTGGCTCTCTTATCATTTTTAATCTATAGGCTAGGTTTAGAGAGGTAACAAATATAAACAATTAATCTATAGGCTAGGGTTAGAGAGGGAAAAATAAAACAATTAATCTATAGGCTAGATTTACAGATGTACAAAATAAAAACAATTAATCTATAAGCTAGGTTTAGGGAGATAAAAAATAAAAACAATTAATCTATATAGTAGGTTTAGGGAGATAAAAAATAAAAACAATTAATCTATAGGCTAGGTTTAGAGAGGTAAAAAATAAGAACAATTAATCTATAGGCTAGGTTTAGGGAGGTAAAAATCAAAACAATTAATCTATAGGCTAGGTTTAGGGAGGTAAAAATAAAAACAATTAATCTATAAGCTAGGTTTAGGGAGATAAAAAATAAAAACAATTAATCTATAAGCTAGGTTAAGGGAGGTAAAAATCAAAACAATTAATCTATAGGCTAGGTTTAGGGAGGTACAAAATAAAAACAATTAATCTATATGCTAGGTTTAGGGAGATAAAAAATAAAAACAATTAATCTATAGGCTAGGTTTAGAGAGGTAAAAAATAAGAACAATTAATCTATAGGCTAGGTTTAGGGATGTAAAAATCAAAAAAATTAATCTATAGGCTAGGTTTAGGGAGGTAAAAATAAAAACAATTAATCTATAAGCTAGGTTTAGGGAGACAAAAAATAAAAACAATTAATCTATAAGCTAGGTTAAGGGAGGTAAAAATAAAAACAATTAATCTATAGGCTAGGTTTAGGGAGGTACAAAATAAAAACAATTAATCTATAGGCTAGGTTTAGAGAGGTAAACAATAAAAACAATTAATCTATAGGCTAGGTTTAGGGAGGTAAAAATAAAAACAATTAATCTATAAGCTAGGTTTAGGGAGGTAAAAATCAAAACAATTAATCTATAGGCTAGGTTTAGGGAGGTAAAAATACAAACAATTAATCTATAAGCTAGGTCTAGGGAGGTAAAAATCAAAACAATTAATCTATAGGCTAGGTTTAGGGAGGTAAAAAATAAAAACAATTAATATTGCGACTATTGAGATTCGTGAAATGTATTTTCATTGCAAAAGGTGATTCACGTTGGCCCTTAAAACACAAGTGGCGTGGATAAGTAAAAACAAAGGTTATTTTTGTTTAGCCCTTTTATTCCGATTCAAATCTTATTAAAGATTTATTTTTAAAATAAAATTATCATTTACTAGGTACGTGCAAAATCAATGGCCGATTCCCAAAATGTAAAAACATTTTGACCCCCACCCCTTCACTTAAAAATTCAGGAAATCAACCAATTTTAATAAAATGTTCAATATTTATTAATCAACAATCACGGAATATAATGAAACACTTATTTTTTTAAAAATCTTAGTGAAAATGTATAATTTTTAAAAACAAAATACACCTTTACTAAAGTTATATATTCATATATTAATAAAAAAAGGCATTAATTTGTGTTTTTTTAATGAAAATAAAGCATTGTAGATGTTAACAATGAAAACATTTAAAAAAATATTTTTTATATATTACGAAAAAGGCCCCTAAATACCGTGTTAACAAAATCACTATAACTCGAAGAAAAATTAATGTTTTGAATTAGCGATATTATTATTGAATAAAGCATTGTTTAATCAATATTTTCACCCAAGAAATAATATAATTGCAAAAAAAATTTCATGTGATTTTAATGATTAAAGTTTTTGGGAAAATAAAAAATGCAACATAATTATATTTCCCTTTCATACATGAACGTGGCATCATCAGCGCAATAAATTTTTTTTTATAATCTTGTAAATAAACCAAACATTGACAAATTTGAAACCCAGGAACTTAACGAAAAAAAGAATTAAAAAAATTAGATAATTTCTACTAACGATGAACTTGGATTGGTATGGTAGCCCCGTTCTGTAATAACCAGATGGGATTAGCCTTCCAACAACCACTCACTTTTACACCGCCCTCAAAATTGTATTTTTAGAGATTCAACAATTTCGGTAATTTCACAATTCATCGTCAATTAATTGGAATGATTTGTATTTTTTTTGTATTTTTTCATTAATAAATATTTAAGTTAAAACAATTATCTATTAATAAATAAAGAGAATTCAAACATGACATTCTTTCAAAATTGAATTCTGTTTATCAATAAATAACTGTTTTAACTTTTTTTTTCAATGAATAACTTGTCAGTGTAGTCATTGACTTTAATTTACTTTTTCACACTTGAAATTTAAAAAAATACACTTTATTTTAAAAAGAATCAATGTAATTAATCGTTACGACACGTTAAGAATAAATCGAGTAACTAAAATTTTAAATCATGTAAAAAATAATTGATAAAATTGACGCAGTTCGTAACGTAAAAATAATGTTTAACATTTAAAAAAAAGTTTTATTTAAAATTCTAAGGAAAAAACATTGGTAAACAGACGTCATAAATAATTTCAGAGTATTACTAAATTAAAAACTAATACCAAGTTAAATATGAACCTTTTTAGTTAAAAATAAGATAAGATCTTAATTGCATACACTCACAAATATTTTAATTAAATAAGCATTTCCTTTTTTATTATAAAAAAATAAGGGTACTTAAATTTGTTTATAACCTTAAAAAAAGAATAAAGAAATTAATGGATAATAATTTTTCAACTTCTATAAACTATTACAAAACCATTTTTATATATAAAGTTAAAAATGATAAATTATGACATTTTTGTCTTCCATATATTTTGCATAGTGATAGTCAATTGGTAAACAAAGTCTTTTTCCGATTAAGTGATGGCGGATTTTACTCATTTATGACTTTTGGAGGGATTATTCTGCTAATTTTTAGTAAAACGTGTGATTTTTTTTTAATTCAGTGTCTTATGACTTTAATTTAATAATTATCTCTGAAATAGTTCCTAAAAACTTATATTTATCTTTCAAGTAATTTTTTCAAAGTTCAAAATTCACTGAATTTTTTAGTTTTATTACCGCCGTGATTACATATTTTATTATAATTTATTTTTCACAGTTAAATATGCAGTTTTTTTTTTTCGTTTAGAGATTAAGTTTAGGCTTTTATCTTTCAAACACAATCAAAGTTTACACGGAAACTAATTAAATAATTAATGATAAACGCTTTTTAATAAGCATAGTCCGTACAAGAGACGGCCATTTTTGCACGTACTTATCATTTACCGACTTTTCTTTTACATTAAAAACAATACTTAACATTAACGGAGACGTATTTTTTATGCAATATTTACCTTATTGTAATGAGAGTTCTTCTTGTTCAACTTGAATTCAGGATAAATCGGCTTCTTTCACAAAACTTCATCGCAAGACTTTTTTGGCAACACTCATATAAAAAATGTATTCTTTTTTCTAAAAGTTTCTCAACTTGGATGCGATCGAAGAAATTGAGCATCTTGGGATAAACTGAAAATCGAAAAAATATTAGGAAGTTTAATAATCGACTAAATTTAACTAAATAGAAAAATATAATTAATGATGTTTTTTTTTCAAAATATAAACACGAAAGAAAGAATATTCCTGTCAATATCGTAGACAATATGTAGACAAATATATTAGACATTTGCATTGATTGAATTTCTTTTATTTGTCACGATGATAAAAACAAGATAAAACCCAAGATAAAAAACGATCGATTTTTCCGCCACCGTTGACAGTTGCATCGATTATCTTGAAAATCGACATCTTTAATTCTTTTGATATTTTATATTTTCGTTTGTTTGCTAAAAATGACAAGATTACAAAAATAAATGTATTAAATACATTTGTCTGTTAATTATGAAGCATGAAAATCACACTGTAATATTCAATTGCACCCAGTAGTGTTTCGCTTACCCCGCATTCTTAAGCGTAATAATAATAATAATGATAATAATAATAATAATAATAATAATAATAATAATAATAATAATAATAATAATAATAATAAACACAAAAACATGATGTTCATTAACACCAACAGACTTCCATTTGTTGCCTTCTTGCTGGGATCAAAGTGTTGTATCTGCTTTGTCCTCAGTCAGAAGAAGCCATTTTATATATTTGTCCCATTCAGAATGTCCTCTTTTGGGGGAGTTTAATATCTTCCACATAAATAAACAATCTTGGTCTAACGTTTTCCCTCGTGGAGAGACAAGTAAACAAGAACTCCAAAACTAACCCAAAGTCTAGGGTAGTAGTGACTCATGTTAAGTCCTGAGTGGCGACCAGGATGAAAGCATGCCATTTATTAACCCCAACACTGGTAACCTAAGTAAATCCATTCCTTCGAAATTTCCATGTGAAATACTATTTTTTAAAGGGGTAGTTTGTAATGTTTAATTCTATGGTTAATCTTAAATAAAAACAAAAGGGGGAGGGGGTCATTTCTTTGTTTAACCCTTTTAATTCCTATTCACATCTTATTCACGTCTGTCCGTCATTCACAACAGATTTGATTAAAATAAAATTGTAATTTATCGATTTCAAAAACAAAACAAACAATACAACAATAATTGATAAGTATTTTTCATGCAATATTTACCTTATTGTGATGTCTTGACTTCCCGATAAATCACCTCATGGTTCCAAAAGAGCGACAATCAAGGGAGGTAATTTCGTCCTCAAAATCCTTTGTTTTTATTTCAGAGATTGCCTATTTACAATTTGATCATTTCATGGTTTGTTTGTAAGAAACTAAATAAGCAGAAATTTAATTTTTAAATTTACAAATCGAAAAGTAATTTCTTTCTTTAAAGCAGATACAGCATTGGAAAGAAAAATAATTAGATATTATTTGTAATATAAAAATAGTTTATTTTTTTGTCTTCTCGAAAAATATCTTTAAATTTGTGGAAAATAGGAAGAGCGGTGACTTACCAGAGTGTGGCTGCTGGCAACTGAGGGCACTTCTGCATTCTTTATGAACCCGCAGATTTTCTGTCCTTCTACTGAAAATAAAGGGAAGTAATTCAACCGGAAGTGACTTATTTACAACCTAAAAAAATGCAAGACTGATTTGTTTTTGGGTAACAAGAAACAATTAACAATTGTTTTTTTTTATTATATGAATTAAAAATTTTATAAATAAAAATGTAAAGTTTTGATTGGGGTGGGGGGAATGAATTTTTTGGTCAACATTGATTTTGCTTTTATTTTTTTTAAATATATTGTAGTTGAAAAGTTTTGTTTGGTGAGATTTTTTTTATCTAAATGAAAAGTTTTCATTGGGGGGGGGGGACTGTATTTTTTTGTCCTTTTTCTTTTATTGAACAGGATAAAGTTCTGCAATTTGATTTATAATGGCTTCCATGGGGTTAGCAGAAAACTTCTGCCGCCACATAAATTCCATTAAGTAAGACTCCACCATTCGCGTGTGGGTGCCACATTCTATTTTCTAACGCATTTTGGCCTTTTGCCACATGTTTTCCACATGATTTGTTGTGGCACCTGTGGATGGCGATGTGCCTGTAAAAAATCGATTGTTTTTTGCGTCTGGTTCATTAAATTACCAATGTCGCGAAGATTCAACTCATTTAACTCCATTTTCTAAAAACTAAATTCTACTTCAACTCCCGGTAAATTCAACTTCCGGTGAATTCTGAATGAATGGTACCTGGAGAAAAAAAAACGGAACGCTTCAATTTCGATTTCTTAATCGGCTGCGGGTTCATAAAGAATGCAGAAGTGCCCAACTGAGGATGTTCTTCTAACATCTAAGACGAAGGACGGTTATCGCAGAGAATTTATATCAGTAGGAGGGGGGGGGGGACGTTCAATTGTTATAACAACTTTCCACACTACTGAAGAGCGTTAGTCGTCAATTTGTCACCACACTATAGTAATCATTGAACATCTTCGCCCTGGTCATGCCGACTCTGTTTATGACTCGACACTTCAAATACAACCAAATGTGACATCCTTGAGTGCCTTCACCTGTGTGATAGAAATCAACAGTGTTGTCAACTGAGGGGGGGAGGGGGAGGGGGGAGGGGGGAGATCCTTCGAAAATCGGGAATTTAAAAAAAAATGTTCATCAGTGTTGTCAGCTGAGATTTAAAATAAAACGCTAGATCGACCCCCCCCCCCCCCCCCAAGAAAACACTAGATTTTTACCTCCGCACTCTATATAGAAAAAAATATGAACATACAAAATATTCCGTGTTTTCTCTCTATATATATTTAAGGGTATATTGAAGCGGTTGGCTCCCAAATTTAATCGCCCAATATTGCCTGTTTTTGTAAAGGAGAGTATATTTTGTTTTGTAAGAAACACATCATAAAATCAAACAGTGTTTAATAAAAATTAAATCGAAATATATTATCACAATAATGGCGTAAATATTGAATATTGCCGAAGAAATTCTCCGCCAAAATCAGAAAACAAATTAATATTTGCAAAATAAAAATTATTAAAAGAAAACTGAAAAAATAAAAACAAATTAATATTTGCAAAATAAAAATTATTACAAGAAAACTGAAAAAATAAAAACAAATTAATATTTGTAAAATAAAAATTATTAAAAGAAAACTGAAAAATAGAAAACCAATTAATATTTGCAAAATAAAAATTATTAAAAGAAAACCGAAAAAATCAGAAAACAAATTAATATTTTCAAAATAAAAATTATTAAAAGAAAACTGAAAAAAATTAGAAAGGAAATTAATATTTGCAAAAATAAAAATTAAAAAAAAGAAATTCGCAAAAATCAGACAAATAAATTTATAGGTGGATAAATTGATAGATTTTAGAATCGTTCTGAATTGTAGTTTAGGGGTAAGCGTAAAATGGCACGGGTAAAAATGTCACAAGTGGATAAATAGAAAAAATGGGACAAGATGAAAATCTCACGAGTTTATCAAAATCTTGGAGACAATACATTAAGGGAAAACATTAAGAAGTTTGTAAAATTAAATAGAAATTATATCTATATTTAAAAGTAAATGAAGACCCCCCCCCTCAAACATGAGATTTTACTTTTTTTAGATGATTACGTGTGAACACCTCGAAAAAAACCCAATTATTTTAGAATTTAAACTGGGGGATTAGTTTTGCATATAAATTTAACGTAAAATGATCCCCCATTTTTGGGTCATTAAAACTTTTTGGGGTCAGTTAACTCATTTTTTTTTATCTCTAACACTTCATACGACTTGCAAAATTTAAAAAAAAACACAAAATTACCTTAAAAAGTAAAATAAAAAATGATCTCCTCTAGCAAGAAAAAAATGGTTAACAGTCCTGAGTCCTAAAACATTACAATTGCCTGAAAATGGTAGGATTAAATTGTACAGAATTTTCATGCCCGCCACCAATCACAATAAAAGATTTTTAGATTATTTTTAATATTCAAAGTAGATTCACTGAATATTTTTTTTAAATGTAAAAATATTTCTTTTTACGATTTAAATATTTGCAAATTTTACAATATCTTATTTTCGGTTTATTTTTTATCTTTATTTTTTACTTTTCAAAATAGAATTGATGTTAAAGTGTAGTATCTGTTTTGATACTATACATTATCTTTTCTGTCCTCGGTTATTGAACTCCTAGACTGAAGTGATTTGAATATTTGTCCCAATTCAGAGTACACCTTTTTGGGGAAAGCAGGATTTTCCACACATTAATAACCGACCTTGCGCCATACCCTGGCCTCGTTAGAGGAAGAGGGGGGGGGAGTAAATATTACAATGTTGTTTTTTTTAATGTGGAAACCTTTCTTACTTTTTTTTTAAATTCGATAAAAAATAAACCCAATAAACTTTTAAAATACACCATTCACGTTTTAGTTAAGTAAAACTCCTGTTGCTTCGCTGACAATTAAATGTCATAATAAACGTTTGAAAATTAGTAAAAATAAAAACATTAATGTTGGCCATTTTGGGGAGGCAAGTAAGTAGGAACAGCAGAGTAAATGGTAAAAGTGCAGAATAGTTAACAGTCGAGAAATCGTAAACAACAAAATCACAACAAATGCCTTATACTAAACGCAGTAGAATTTAATTATCTATCGACCTGTATACTTTCATAGTGTTGAAACTGTTTTTAAGTTTTTTATTTCAATTTTTACAGCTGTCTTTACAACACGTTATTGGAAATTATTATAACGCAGTAGTTTCTTATGTACCCTGTGATTGGATGAAAATCAACCAATCACAGGCCACCTTTCCCCACCACTGCCGAAATGACGTCAGTGTTTATTTATAAACTAACGTTCTCTTTCCCAGCATCAGCCGATTGAAGCAGTTCGCTCCTTCTTTTCTCCGGCATTCCTGCCGATAAGACACTAACTTCTGTGTCTATACATACATGCTTGATTCAACAAGCATGTATGCATATTGCGTATTTTCTGCGCACTTGAGTGAAGAAAATCTCCCTTATAAAAATGTATAATTATACGTTTTCACCAAAGGACAACACCTAATGAGGAAACCCTGTTGAGAAGACGCAACTACAAAGTTAAGTCCTAAAATACGACCTCATTTTCTTCCTTTCTTTCTCTTCCTTTTTCTTTAATTATATAAAATATCTCGATTAACTAAATCGTTGTTGTTTTCTCTTTCTTGTCACGTTTTAAGCCTTGTCTTTCTTACACTGCGTACCCGAGGTTTCATCCCTTGTTTGAACGGGGAAAATCCCAACAACGTGGGAAATAAATGTTTGCTTGTCGCTTAACTGTTTGAGGCTTTATTCCTGAAAATTTGTAAAAAAAACTATGACTACCACTAACCCTAAGTTTGGGGTTGCAACTTGGACTTAGGATTAGTGATAGGATAATTTATTTTGTTTACAACTTTTCAGAAGTAAAGCACCCCCAGTCAAGCGAAAAGCGGTAATTTTTCTCTCCTTTGTGTAAAGACCGCATAAAACTACATACTATTTTTAAATAAGAAATTAAAGTCAGTTTCAGCACGTAAGAAGTATACCGGTCGATAGATAATCAAATTCCACTTCGTTGGCCATAAGTCATATGTGTTTGTTGTTGATTTTTAAATAATTTCTTGGCTGCTAACGTTTCTGCACTTTTACCAAGTAGGGAAATACCTATTTTAAAATTGGGGTTGGGGAGGTTTAGCCCTTATTTAAAACTATAGAGGTGAGTGTCGAACAAAATCTCCAGATTTTACAAAAAAAGACCCGTTAGCCGCCAGATAAAAATTGTAATCGCTAGATTCAAAATGAAGTTACCCGATTTAGCGGGAAAACCGCTAAATTGGAAATACTGGAATTTAATACATTTTCTTTCTGCGCACATTGTCACTGAACCAACCAATCAGGTCTGATCAAAGTTTCACACCAGGAGCAGCTCACAGGACAATATAAAAGGAGTGTTTCCTCACTCAGCAGCTCATTCGAGGCCTTTGCCCTTTGTCTCGAATCCTCATGCCGTCTCCTCTGTCGCTGTCGACAGCACCCACTTTCACGGCCCTTGGTCAGATATTACGACACCCTTTCCCCAGCTCTGACACCTGTGCAACACCTGCTCCAACTCGTGCTCCAGCTCACTTTTTCAGTTCCTGCTCCTGCTCTGGTTCCTGCAGTGCCTGCTTCAGCTCCTTCCTGCAGCGCCTGCGTAAGTCTGTCTCTCCAGTTCTTCTCTGTTATTTCCTCTTGTACCTTTGATGCAATAAATACAACCTCTATTTTTCACTGTTCATCTACGTTTGTCTTCGCTTTTTTGCTAATGTCGTATTTTTGTCTGTGTCTACTTTCTTAGTTGTAAGAGTGATCCTTCAGGTGACTGACCCCTGCAACAATATGGGGTTACAAATTAACATCAGTAAGAGGAGATAATACAAATCTGAGAATACACAAAACCAAATTGGTCCAGCCAAGAAAGTTCAAAAGCCCCAAGTTGTTTACATACAAAAGATTTGTTTACAATTTAAAAAAATAATGATGAAGAACCATTAATTTATATTTAACAAAGTAAATGTGTAGATTAACATTCTCTGACCCTACATTCGAAAACAATGAGATTCTTCCTTTTTAGGCGATTAACTGTGAAACCACCGTGAAAAACTTGATGGAAAGAAATAAACAAATAAACAAAAGAAAACATTTGTTTACAATTTAGAAAAGGAATACTTTCGTGTATGAATCTGAAATTAAATGATCCGTATATTGAAAAGATTCTATCTTTTTAGGGCATTTAACCAATTGTTTTTACACTTCTACCTAAGTTGAAGTAGAACGGTCGAAAAACCACATATAATCACCTACAAAAATAAAGTGAAACAGGATTAATCACAAGCATCAGACCAGGGGATACAAGAAATGGCAGGAGATTCCAATAATCTACTGATAGCGATGAAATCAACAATGGCAGGAGATTCCAATAATCTACTGATTGCGATGAAATCAACAATGGCAGGAGATTCCAATAATCTACTGATTGCGATGAAATCAACAATGGCAGGAGATTCCAATAATCTACTGATAGCGATGAAATCAACAATGGCAGGAGATTCCAATAATCTACTGATAGCGATGAAATCAACAATGGCAGGAGATTCCAATAATCTACTGATAGCGATGAAATCAACAATGGCAGGAGATTCCAATAATCTACTGATAGCGATGAAATCAACAATGGCAGGAGATTCCAATAATCTACTGATAGCGATGAAATCAACAATGGCAGGAGATTCCAATAATCTACTGATAGCGATGAAATCAACAATGGCAGGAGATTCCAATAATCTACTGATAGCGATGAAATCAACAATGGCAGGAAGTTCCAATAATCTACTGATAGCGATGAAATCAACAATGGCAGGAGATTCCAATAATCTACTGATAGCGATGAAATCAACAATGGCAGGAGATTCCAATAATCTACTGATAGCGATGAAATCAACAATGGCAGGAGATTCCAATAATCTACTGATAGCGATGAAATCAACAATGGCAGGAGATTCCAATAATCTACTGATTGCGATGAAATCAACAATGGCAGGAGATTCCAATAATCTACTGATAGCGATGAAATCAACAATGGCAGGAGATTCCAATAATCTACTGATAGCGATGAAATCAACAATGGCAGGAGATTCCAATAATCTACTGATAGCGATGAAATCAACAATGGCAGGAGATTCCAATAATCTACTGATAGCGATGAAATCAACAATGGCAGGAGATTCCAATAATCTACTGATAGCGATGAAATCAACAATGGCAGGAGATTCCAATAATCTGCTGATAGCGATGAAATCAACAATGGCAGGAGATTCCAATAATCTACTGATAGCGATGAAATCAACAATGGCAGGAGATTCCAATAATCTACTGATAGCGATGAAATCAACAATGGCAGGAGATTCCAATTATCTACTGATAGCGATGAAATCAACAATGGCAGGAGATTCCAATAATCTACTGATAGCGATGAAATCAACAATGGCAGGAGATTCCAATAATCTACTGATAGCGATGAAATCAACAATGGCAGGAGATTCCAATAATCTACTGATAGCGATGAAATCAACAATGGCAGGAGATTCCAATAATCTACTGATAGCGATGAAATCAACAATGGCAGGAGATTCCAATAATCTACTGATAGCGATGAAATCAACAATGGCAGGAGATTCCAATAATCTACTGATAGCGATGAAATCAACAATGGCAGGAGATTCCAATAATCTGCTGATAGCGATGAAATCAACAATGGCAGGAGATTCCAATAATCTGCTGATAGCGATGAAATCAACAATGGCAGGAGATTCCAATAATCTGCTGATAGCGATGAAATCAACAATGACAGGAGATTCCAATAATCTACTGATAGCGATGAAATCAACAATGGCAGGAGATTCCAATAATCTACTGATAGCGATGAAATCATCAATGGCAGGAGGTTCCAATAATCTACTGATAGCGATGAAATCAACAATCCCGAAACTGGCGCAGTCGAGTCGTCCAACCGATTACGATTTTCTCTTAAAGAAGCAGCTGTTAAGCGACTCTATGCGTCACATTCGCTCATTTCAGCCGGATGTCGACGTGAACAAATTCATTACCGACCTAAACAAGGCATATGTTATTCACATGTGACCGGAGCGACAAGAATATCCCAAATTGGAAGAAGAATTCTTAAAGGTTGTAAAGGGATATTTCAACAGATAGACGACTCTGAACGCGAGACAGCATCTTTCGACCAATTAAAGACTTCCGTAGCCACATATCAAATTTTCAGCACTTGAGCGTTGCGTGGGACTTTCAACATAAGGATGGTGAAAGACTAACGAATTTCGCGGGAAGACCGAAAAGCACAGTTAGAGAGGCGGTAGTCCACCTAAAAGACAAATATAAGAAAGAAAAACAGACAGAAATGTCGGCGGACACGTTTTTTTTTCATGAATGGGCGCCATGTTTATGAGCGAGAAGGTAAAAATATGGGCATTGGATATTTTTCCACGCGTAGTGAAAACTACGGATGCTGGAGGCATCGCAAATGACGCACAAAAGTACCTGGACAGGGACATACGATTAAACTCTTCTACGGTGTCAAAGTCGGTAGCGTACATATCACAAAGATGGTGTGACCTGAGACGCCCCCATGACGGACATTTTAAAGCCAGACAAGGGATTATTGACACACATAGCCCGAGTTAGCCGAAGCCAAGAAAGGCTATTCCAGCCGTTACAAAAAACAGGTGTACCCACAGAACTGAGCAAGGGATAAATATCAATGCAAGATCATCTAAAAGATTTCTGATGGGAATACAAAAAGAGAGAATAACAGGTGTATGTAGAATCATGCACGACATGCGCCAAGCGGAAAGGGAACTACGGTCGTCAGGGTCACACACAACCTTGCCACTCTAAAACGGGCAGAAGAACTTTCGAGGTACTGTACACAGATTTCGTAAAGATGCTTTCATCCAAAGGCATGTGGTACACTTAGGCGATTCTTAACAGGTTTACTTGCCACATAACGGCGATACCGTGCGCACGGGACCACACCCTGGATGCAGCAAGAGACCTATTCAGTTCTTCCCTGCAACACAGGGAAATTCCAAGTATAATATCATCTGACGAAGGCACACATTTCACAAGCCAGGTGTACAGATTGTTCTGTGAGTTTACCTCAATCAAGCGGAACCTGAACTATCGATGGCGGCCCCAAAGCTCGGAGAAACATTAAGA
Source organism: Sepiola atlantica (assembly GCA_963556195.1). NCBI lineage: Eukaryota > Metazoa > Mollusca > Cephalopoda > Sepiida > Sepiolidae > Sepiola > Sepiola atlantica. Next base: position 30,676,953 of record OY744549.1, on the reverse strand, counting down.
GGCAGCACCGCAACCTGAAGAACGTAATATTCATGTTATGTGAAGACCGGAGATGCGAGTGGACCGACATATCCTCAATGAATGATGAGCAGCACAACGGGGTTATCCCCATATAATGTTATCACATGCAGACACCCGAACATAGGACTACCATGGATCAACGACAGAGGAACTAGTCGAGACATACTCACGGCATATGGAATGCAAATAAATGAATTATTGAGGCAGGTGCACAACAGGGGAGCACTCGGAAGCAATGAGACTGACCACAGATTCGACAGTCAACTTGGTCAATTGCGATTTAAAGACCCCATACAGTCCAGCGATGAAGCCTTGCTACATCGACCAAAATCTGCAGTAGCACACAATTGTCATTCACCGTGGATTGGGACAATTGACGTGGTGAAATCAAACGATTCCGTGTTACTTGTACAGGATGACAAGCGAGATCGAGAATGGGTCCACTGAGCCCATGTACCGCGCATAGTTCCGAAACTCGACCATTTGAATTTGAATTCCACCGCCCATGACAGATAACCAGGCCGTTAGCAGGAGTCAATCACCAGAAGCACCCATAGTCAACCAGAAGGACACATTCATCCATCAAGTTAGGCTACTAGCAGGCAAAGACATTGCCAAATCGCTCTACCGGGGGACAGACCCCATCTCGTTTTAGGGATTTAGTAATGCCAAACCACTAATCAAAAGCATACCCAGCGGACAAGAATTTAATTTTCTTTTATAAAAATAAACTACTTGATTAATTTACGTGCTTTTTAGTATAGGATATATTCAGCCCATGACAGGTACGTACATCAAACAGATATTCCTCACTTTGTTTTTGTTTTTTTAAAAGTACCCCCTAAACTCGATAATCACCCATAGAAATGACCCCTTCCCCGTTTGTTTTTTATCTACGCCAAGACTGACCTTAGAGTTAAACATTACAAACTACCCTTTTAAAAATTAATTTTTCACATGGAAATTTCCAAGGAATGGATTTACTTAGGTTAATTTATCCAGTGTTGGGGTTAATAAATGGCATGCTTTCATCCTGATCGCCACTCAGGACTTAACATGAGTCACTACTACCCTAGACTTTGGGTTAGTTTTGGAGTTCCTATTTAATTGTCTCTCCACGGGGGAAAGGTTAGATTAACGTTGTTGTTTTTTATCCGGATGATATCTAAGTCACCCAAAAAGGGGACACTTTGAATGGGACAAATATATAAATTGGCTAGTCAAGAAGAATTTATTTTCTTCTGACTAAAGATAAAACAGATGCAACACTTTGTTCCCAGCAAGAAGGCAAAAAATGAAAGAATTTTAGTGTTAATGAACGTAATGTTTGTTTGTTATTGTTGTTGTAATAATAATAATAATAATAATCATAATCATAATCATAATAATAATAATAATCATAATAATAATGATCATAATCATAATAATAATGATCATAATCATAATCATAATAATAATCATAATCATAATCATAATAATAACAATAACACTGGGTAAGCAAAACACTATTGAATAACTATGCTATTTCACTTGGGTACCAGATGTTTCATGCCGAGATAATCCTCTTCCTCATAATTAGAAGACAAATCTATTTAATTTATTATTTTTTGTAATCTTGTCATTTTAGCAAACAAAGGAAATTATAAAGTACCAAAAGAATTAAAGATGTCGATTTTGAAGATAGTGGATGCAACTGTCAACGTTGCAAATGTCTAATATGTGTGTCTACATGGATACAATATTGACGGGCATATTCCTTCTTTCTAGTTTATATTAAAAAAAAAACATCCTTAGTTATATTTTTCATTTAGTCAAATTTAGTCGATTCATAATATTTTTCGATTTCCAGTTTATTCCAAAATGATCGATTAAATTTTGTTGGACGCATCTGTGATGTCCCCAATCAAAGGGACATAACTCTATGAGTTATCTACCCTAAGGTATGTGCGCTCTTCAATAAATATATGTTTGGACAGCAGTCTATCTGCGACCAAGCTGTTGTTAACACGTTACCTTCTGAGTTGTTGTTCTTTCATATTGTTTGATACCCGCGAGACGGGAAGCCCCGACATTATACTGGCGACGAGAATTTCGTGACGAGCTCACGTTACATTTCGGAATTTAATACAAAAATTTTTTTTTTTTTTTCCGGAATTAATACAAAAAAAAAAAAAAATGGCCAGCGTTGGATTACCAGTTTTTCCAAGTTTCAGCGTACATGCGGACCAAAACACGACTACCGTTCGCTGGAAAAAATGGATAGACAGGTTAGAAAATTTATTTATTGCTATGGACATTAGCGACGACAAAAAGAAGAAAGCAACACTTCTTCACTACACAGGAGACGAAATCTTTGATATCTTCCATGACTTCACGGACCAGCAAAAGGGCATAGGTGCAACAAACATTTTGGACGACGGCTCTATAGTTTCGGGAGAGTATGAAACTGTGAAGAAATCTATAACGGATCATTTCACGCCGCAGAAAAACACGTCATATGAACTTTTCAAATTTCGACGGGCTATGCAAAACATGGACGAAAGTCTAGATCAGTACCATGCCCGACTACGGACTCTAGCCACTACGTGCGAGTTTGAAGATAAAGACAAAGAGATCCGTCGATTTAGCCCATCAATCTCACCAGGGCATGGTCAAAACCAAACAACTGATAAGGGAAAAAGTATGGTTCCCAGGAATCGATAGACTGGTGGAGGAAACAGTACACGGATGCATTCCCTGCCAAGCCTCAGACCCAAGGCACATGAGCCGCGAACCCATACACTCCTCACCACTACCAGTTGCACCATGGACTGAAATCTCAGTCGATTTTGCAGGTCCGTTCCCATCAGGTGACTATGCGTTAGTCATAATCGACGATTACAGCCGATTCCCTGAGGTGGAGGTAATACCCTCAATAGCTGCGGGTACAGTTATTCCCCGTTTAAACATGATCTTTGCTAGACAAGGATATCCAACTATTCTAAAATCTGATAACGGTCCACCATTTCAAGGACAAGACTTTAAAGACTTAGCGGCACAAGCAGGTTTCAAACATAGACGCATTACACCTCTATGGCCGGAGGCAAATGGTGAAGTAGAGCGTTTTATGCGCACCTTAAAAAAATACATTCTTGCAGCCACGGTGGAAGGCCACAACTGGAAGACCCAGTTACAACATTTCCTAAGGCAATATAGAGCCACCCCCATACCACCACTAAAATATCACCATTTGAAGCTTGTACGGGCCGAAAAATGAACATCGGAATACCAAATGGTATCGAAAGCCCAGTAACAGGGCCGACACATAAAAGAATAAAAGAAAATGACTCCAAAGGAAAAGAGAAGATGAAGGGGTACGCTGATAGAAAGGCAAAAACAACAACTCTCAGCCTGGGTGATATGGTTTTGGTCAGGCAGAAGAGACAAAACAAACTGTCAACACCATACAATCCTAAACCATATACCATTACAAAAATGAAGGGAAGTATGATAACGGTGCAGAGAGGAAATCACAAAATGACTAGAAACTCTTCTTTGCTAAAACGCATAACACCTAGGAATGAGAACCGTGACTCTGATTCAGACTGGGAAAGTGAGTACAATTCACACACCTCAGAAGACCTGGAAATACCCAAAACACAAATAGCTGACCAGTTACCGAGACGAAATCCATCTCGGGAAAGACTGCCCCCAGCCAGATTCAAAGACTACATAATGTAAAATAAATAAATAAATAAAAAGAAAAAATAAATAAATAAATAAAATAAGACAAGTTGTCCCACCAAGATGGGGAGGGATGTGATGTCCCCAATCAAAGGGACATAACTCTATGAGTTATCTACCCTTAGGTATGTGCGCTCTTCAATAAATATATGTTTGGACAGCAGTCTATCTGCGACCAAGCTGTTGTTAACACGTTACCTTCTGAGTTGTTGTTCTTTCATATTGTTTGATACCCGCGAGACGGGAAGCCCCGACATTATAGCATCCAAGTTTTTATTTTATAAAACAATCAATTTTTAATATGAGTGTGGCTAAAAAAGTCTTGCGATGACGTTTGAGTTAGAAATTGATTTGTCCGGAAGTCAAGTTGAACAAGAAGACGCTAATTACAATAAGGTAAACATTGCATGAAAAATACGTCTCCGTTAATGTTAAGTATTGTTTTTTATGTAAAAGAAAAGTCGGTAAATGATGATTTTATTTTAAAAAGAAATCGGAATAATATTTCCACCTGAAATTAAATAGATCGGTACACTTGCAAAATCGCTTTGTTTTATGTCTATTTTAATTTTCTACGAACCTGCATTTCCGGTCGCCATTTTTAATTTTCACTTACACCCGTTTTAACACTAACAGAATATTTTATTTTCGAAATACTGTCGTCGTTTCTTTATCAGCTTATGAAAAAGTAAGTATTACTTAAATTTCTTTGTTTTACAATTTTATAAAAGGTATTTTTCAATTCATATTTATTCGAGATTTTTCTATCATCATCTTCGGTTTAACATAAACAACAACAAAAACAACGATGCCGATAATAAACTTATTTATAGTAAAGCATGTAAAACTGCGGTTATAGTTGAAGTAAATATTCAGATAACATGAACTGTTTGAAGTGAAATGAAGAGACTTTACTAAATGGAAAGTGTTCCTTCGCTTTATACATTTAGCAATTATGCAGAGTTTTTATTTTGAAGTAAACTAGCAAATATATTCTCCCACCGACCGCATATTTTTGCCAGTTGTTTTATTTTATTGCTCAGTAAATTTGTTTTTTGTTTGTTTTTTTAAGAAAGAAAATCACCCCATCCTCTATTTTAATAAATAAAAACGGAATAATAAAAACCGTTTTGAAACAAATTTTACCCTTTACGGCGTCAAATGTAAAACAAAAAATCCTAACTCACTTAAGGTCGTAAAAAGATGATACTATTTGACGTTTTTCAAATCGAAAAACAGTGTACGTAAAATTAAATATCAATTAAAATAAAATGAAATACAGTTATTTAATTGCTCAGTAAAATGTGTTTGGTTTTTCTTACAAAAAAATTGTAATTTTTAATCAATTATTTTTAAATTAAATAATTTAATTTTATAAATGTGTGCTTTAAAACATAATTTCTAATAATATTTTAAAAAAAAACAAAAAACAACGTTTTAATTAAAAAAATCAAATGAAATATATCATTTTTGAGCGACTCGCACGATAAATTGAAGAGAATCTGTTGTTTACATGTTATTAATCAAATAACGCGCCGCCACATTCTCTCTCTCTCTCTTTCTCTCTCTTGCAATAGAACTTTTTGCGCGTTCGAAATAGAACATTATGCTTAATAATCAGAGGGCGTGTAAATTACCCCACTCTAAAAAAGGAGGATGTATTGCCTGGGAGGATGGTATAATGACAACAGAACTTATACTACACTAACTCCCGTCTCAAAAAAAGTACAGGGGAAGGTAATAACTGGAAAGATTTCATGATGACCACAAAACAAGTACTACATCTCCTCCCAACAAAAGGAGTAGGTAATGCCTGGGAGGATAGTATCAAATAAATAGAATGGATACTCACTACATGCACACTTTTAAAAAAGGAGGAGGTAATGCCTGGTAAGATGGTATGAAAACAGAACAGATACTACACTACCTCATCACCTCTAAAAAAAGAAGAGATAATGCCTGGGAGGATGGTATAACAACAAACAAGATACTACAGTGCCTCTACACCTCTTAAAAAGGGAAGAGGTAATGCCTGGGAGGACGGTAACATTACAAAAGAACAGATACTACACTACCTCCACACCTCTCAAAAAAGTAGGAGGTAATGCCTGGGCGGATGGTATCATGACAACATAACAGATACTACACTATTCCTCTTAATTGAGCATTTAAAGATAGTATATTAGTCTGAAATAGTATATACTTTACTATTTCATGATAAGGCCAATAGTCTTGAATAGTATAGTTTTGGCTTCAGACAGACATACAGATACATAATCTCCATTATCAATAGATATGCTATGATAATAATACATTTTATTAATAATTTAAATGTTTGGAATAAAACAAAGAATATGCTCTCATAATAATACATTTTATTAATTATTTTTTTGTTGAGGTGGTATGTTTTCACAAATTGTTTTTTTAAAATTTCATGGGCACTCTTCAGAAGATAACACTGCTGCACTGACTACCGGTTTACCCTGCAGTAAATGTAGCTTTCTTATCAAGTACGGATGATCAAAAATGATTAAAACACGTTTTTTATTCATATATGACAATATAATAAAATCTTTGTTGCCGTTTAATACAAAAAGACGTTTTGAATCTTTGTTTAAAACAATGTTTGCTTATGTTATTTTTGTTACTAAATTGTTATAAAATATTTGCTTATACTGTATATCTATATGAATATATTATATAGGTTTTTTTCCTTGAAGCTTGAAGAAATTCGTAACAGTTTTTCGAATATGCTCCAAAGTTTTTGGAATAGGAATTTAATGATCGACAGTGTCATGAAAAGTTCCCTAAGGTTCTGTTATGTTGCAAGTTTTGCATTGTGCTTCTGTCTGGTTACTACTTGTATATAGCCTGGCACAAACAGAAATTGACTGTCATTTGCCAGCATGTCATTAACGAGGAATGACTCGAGTACTTCTTTTCATTTATTACTTATTCGGTGATTGAAGTTGTTGTATCTTATGTATCTGGGGAGTGGGGAAGGTTTTGGTAGCTATTAAATGCTTACATATGGTGTTTCTAACGAGTGCTAGAAATAATGATGCCTGATAGAGAAAATAGTGTCTTGGTGCCCCTATTTTGTAAAGTCTTAATGAAACAAAGTAGTAACCAAACCTATTGAAAAAAAGAGAGAGAAAGTAAAACATAGATAAATATCCATGCTTAGAGAAACACACCCAATGATCTAATTCTTAGTAAAAGATCATATCATGAGCGAATAGAGCTTCTGCAGTTCTATATTAGGCCTTGACAACTGATAGGAATGCTGTATATAATGTTTATTGGCACCGGCTAAATAGTGGTATGTGTCACATTCCGGTCAATGTCATGCATAGGGCTTTTCCACCATTAAGGCATGAATATTAGTTATGCTGGATTATTATATTTACCCTTCAATTTCCTCTGTCCAAATGGCTAAGCCATCTTTCTGGGACTCTTATTGTACTCTTTAGTAGTTAAAATGTGGGATTTCTCTTTCTCCATGATTATTTTCCTCTTTTGGATAACATATCTAGTTTTTGTACACGTTCTTCACATTTCTGATCATCCCGCAATAAAAAGGGACCACTATAGATGGTGAGCTTTTATATGAGTGAATTTTTCATATCTTCTACAGTCGTTACTATTGTTCAATAGTGCAGGTCTTTGCTTTCTGTAACCATCATCAATAGTTCGACCCCTGCACATTAGATAATGTGACAGAGTACATTGTGTTGTAGAGATTAAGTGTTATATTATTTGGCATTTCTTGACTAGAACATATATAGATCTGTGAGAGTTGTGAACACTGCCAATATTAGAGTGTGCAACATGCATCATTTGAACAAACTAGCCATAACCATCTTAATCTTGGCAATTTGTGGGCGGGAAGTATATTAAGCCCTATTTATGAGTGCAAACATACAGTGGTCAGTTTTTGACGTTAATTGAAATGATAAAATTGTTTTAAAAGTTGTTATCCGTTTCTGAATTCTATCTACTATGTCAGGTAAAATATCAATGAACAAAACACCCTGAAATACCAACAATAATATGTTATTGCTTTAAATGGATAAAGTTTTGTGAATGAAATTAATTCTAATATCTCAAGTTGTTGGCATGGAAACGAAGAATGCATGACTTTGAATGAACAAAATCTCTGTGAATGAAGAACTATTTAAAATGTACTTATCTTTTGGAAGAGATGGGCGCATGTCACTGAGAAATTAATATTTCTACAATCAGTTATATTGTTGAGATAGTCGTATTTCGCAAAAGGCAAAATCAACGGACAGAAATCTCTACTAGATTAAAATGCAGGTTTCTGATAGAGTTTAAATACAGGATTTGAAAACATCTTTTTTATAAGTTGATTTCGGTTCTGGGTTTAGACGAGTCTGAGCAAATCTGATGACTTTGAGAATAGATAAGAAGTTGACTCTAAAAAAACTTTACACTTTCTAGTGGCAAAATGAAAACCCAAATTTATTTTAGCTTAGAATGTATATAAGAGAAAAGCGGACGGCCTTTCTTATGAGCTTAGAGCACCAGGTAACATAACATTTCACATTACTCATTTCGTCTTTTATTTTTTGTTGATATGAGGACATCGTTTCGGTAACAACCTTTCTTTTATGTCTCAACTTGCTATTTTAAAAGGTATTTTAGTTGGAATTTTATAGTTTTTTCACCGAGGTGTTAAGAAAGATTTTAGATTGATTACTACATATTTTAAAACAGAAGTTGGTTTAGAATTTTCCATCTCTGTGATAAATTTTTTGTTTCAAATCAAAATTGTGTAATATTAATTATTTATCATCGAAACTGAACGACAAAATATTTCGTTTGTTGAAATTCATTGCATAAAAATATAAAGTATGTTAAAATGTTTTTATAACATATTTTCTTTATTTACAGATTGAAACTATTATAGAAAAGAATGGTTGTTTTCAGTTCCCCAAGAATTACAAAAAGTCTGCATCAGTAAATAACTGATTTTTAAACAGGTGAAGTTGGTTTAGAATTTTCCATGTCTGTGATAAAAAAGTTTTCTTTTCAAATAAAAATTGTGTAATATTAATTATTTATCATCGAAACTGAACGACAAAATATTTTATTTGTTGAAATATTTTTCCATAACACACATATATATATATATATATATATATATATATATATATATATCTTGTATCTTATAGGATGCTCAATCTCCAGCAAAATCTTGTAGAAAATATCGATACTTACTCATTGAATGCATATTAGACTCATCAATGTTGATCTCTGACAGGAAAAATACAAAGGAATGGTGAATGAATATACTTGTCAACTACGTAAATCTGAATTTTCAGTGAGTTCTATTTTCAAAAGACATAACAAAGCCTTGCATGTGTCAAATAATATTGAATATTTTGTTGATTTGTATGTTCAGAGTCCTTGTCTGAAAAATCACATGTAAATACACAAAGATGAAAAACCTACCATTTTAACGTTTCTGAATTTGTATGTTCACATTGTTTCAATCTAAAAATTCACATATGAATACACACCAGTGAGATGTTGTCTCAAGTAGCAAAACTTAGCTGGATACTCTAACCAGACTACATGAGTTCTTGTCCTGGAATCCCATAAGACAAAGAGACCAAAAGAAAAATATACTGTAACATAATAAACTGATCAATTAGAGAGAGGAAAATTGATGTTCTTTACTTCTATGCTAATTCAACATTTAAGACGTTTAGGAAAGCTTTAATTGAACAGTCAGATATCCATGTATCTCATATATAGATCTAGTGTTAGTCACAGGAGAGGCCACTTGTTTTCTGAGACTTTACACTAAAGTAAAATGAACAAAAATAAGAAAAGTTACTCTTGCAAAGTTTGTGGAACTACATTTTCTCAGCGTGCCAATTTGACAGCACACATGCGAATACACACAGGTGAGAAACCCTATTCTTGTAAGGTTTGTGGTATTGCATTTTCACAGCCTAGCATTCTGAAAACTCACATGCGAATACACACAGGTGAGAAACCATATTCTTGTAAGGTTTGTGGAACTGCATTTTCACACGATACAAGTTATAAACAGCACATGCGAATACACACAGGTGAAAGACCGTATTCTTGTATAGTTTGTGGAACTACATTTTCACAGCATGCCAATTTGAAAATGCACATGCGAATGCACACAGGTGAAAAACCCTATTCTTGCAAAGTTTGTGGAACTGCATTTTCTCATGATACAAGTTTGAAACAGCACATGCGAATACACACAGGTGAGAAACCCTATTCTTGCACAGTTTGTGGTACTGCATTTTCACAGCATGTTACTCTGAAAACCCATATGCGAATACATACAGGTGAGAAACCTTATTCTTGTGAAGTTTGTAGAACTAAATTTTCAGTCAATTCTCATTTGAAAAATCACATGCGAATACACACAGGTGAAAAACCCTTTTCTTGTAAAGTCTGCGGTACTGCATTTTCGTTCAATACGAATTTGAAACAGCACATGCGAATACACACAGGTGAGAAACCATATTCTAGTAAAGTTTGCTGTACTGCATTTTCATGCGATAGAAGTTTGAAACAACACATGCAAATACATACAGGGGAGAAACCCTATTCTTGTAAGGTTTGTGGTACTGCATTTTCACACTATACAAGTTTGAAACAGCACATGCGAATACACACAGGTGAGAAACCCTATTCTTGCAAATTTTGTAGTACTGCATTTTCACAGCATCCCAATCTGAAACGGCACATGCGAATACGCACAGGTGAGAAACCTTATTCTTGTGAAGTTTGTAGAACTAAATTTTCAGACAGTTCTAATTTGAAAAAGCACCTTGAAAATTTGTTGCACTGCATTTTCACACAATACCGGTTTGAAACAGAACATGCAAATACACACAGGTGAGAAACCCTCTTGTAAAGTTTGTTGAACTACATTTTTACAGCATTCCAGTTTGAAAAAGCACATGCGAATGCACACATGTTAAAAACCCTATACTTGCAAAGTTTGTGGAACTGCATTTTCACAGCATTGCCATCTAAAGATGCACATGCGAATACGCACAGGTGAGAAACCCTATTCTTGTGAAGTGTGTAGAACTAAATTTTCAGTCAGTTCCAATTTGAAAAAAACACATGCGAATACACACAGGTTGGTCAGTTGGGGAGAGATCAAATTTCTCTTAACTTTTTTACTAACTCAATGCTTGAGAAATAAAAGAGAATTTTAATAGAATACTCGGGTATCTATGTATCTCATATAGAGATCAAGTGTTAGCCCCAGGAAGGGGCCCCTTGATTTCTGAGAACTTCGACTGAAGTAAAATTAAACATTAAGTGAAGTTGTAATTACCTACTGAGGAGTTTGAATTACCTACTTGACCCTATTCTCGGGTGTCTTCGGTCTCTCTGTACAAGGGTTTGTTAGGACAATCTGACATGAGGATATTTACCCCATACAAGTAAACCCTGACCAAATATTGAAAATAACATAGTATCGGCAGCATAAATAAGATCCCCTCAGCATGGCTATACACTTGCTGATACGAAAAATAGTGCATCTTCTCTTAGTGATGTTACCTCAAGTAACACCACGTAGCTGGATACTCCACCAGACGATATGAATTATTGTCCTGGAATTTGGTAAGGGCAACAGACCACAATAAAGATATACTATGACATACTTGACTGGTCAGTTGGGGAGAGAAGGAATTTATTATTCTAAACTTTTTTACTAACTCAATGTTTGAGAAGTAAAGGAGAATTGAAATAGAATATGCGGGTATCTATGTATCTCATATAGAGATCAAGTGTTAACCCCAGGAAGGGGCCCCTTGATTCTTGAGAACTTCGACTGAAGTAAAATTAAACATTAAGTGAAAAACCCTCTTGTAACGTTTGCGCTACTGCATTTTCACACAATACAAGTTTGAAAAAGCACATGCGAATACACAGGTGAAAAACCCGTTTCTTGTAAAGTTTGTGGTACTGCATTTTCACAGAGTGCAAGTCTGAAAAATCACGTAAAATTACACAGCACAAACAGGATCCCCTCATACAAGGAATAGTGCATCTTCTCCTAGTGATGTTACCTCAAGTAACACCACGTATCTGGATACTCCACCAGACTAGATGAATTCTTGTCCTGGAATCTGGTAAGACCAACACTACAAAAAAGATATACTACTACATACTTGACTGTCAGTTGGGGAGAGAAGAAATTATTCTTAACTTTTTTACTAACTCAATGCTTGAGAAATAAAGGAGAATTTTAATAGAATACTAGGGTATCTATGTATCTCATATAGAGATCAAATGTTAGCTGAGAACTTCGACTGAAGTAAAATTAAACATTAAGTGAGAAACCATATTCTTGCCAATGTTGTGCAATTTCATTTCTCCAGTGTGCGACTCTAAAAATTCACATGCGAATACACACAGGGAACAACATCTATCATAAAGGCAGCCGTCGGATATCAATTTTACTCATATAGAAATAAAGTGTTAGCTTCAAGAGGGGACCCCTTGATCTCTTTAGATAGACAAAATTAAAATGATAAAAGAAGTGAGAAACCCATATCTTGCTAAGTTAACTAGATGAATTTTGTCCTGGAATCCGGTAAGACCAAGATACCACACAAAATATATATTATAACTTAGTTAACTGGTCGGTTAGAATAAGGAAATGTAATGTTATAAGTTATAGGTTTTTTTTGGACCATCCATCAAAAGTGTGCCTCCGATGTAGGATCAAGTCCTTGGATATTATATCAGAAATAATTGTGGCAAATAAGTCATATATCACCCAATATGACTATACAATCATTACAGCTACATACTTTTAAAATGCAGATGGTAAACCTGACATAGTTATGTGAGACAAGAGGGAGAGATCAATGTTTTTCCGAAATGAAATTATTAGCTCATCAGTAAAAAGCACAGAGGATTATTGATCTAGTAAAATATTTATTAATAGATTTCTTGTACAAGAATATCCAATTTGCTATGTGGTAGAAATAAGCTGACCTTAAATGTTTTAATGTACAACTACATTAGTATAAACATAGGGGGAAATGTATTCATTTAAATATTTAAATTCGTAATAAAAACATATCCATTTTTATTATCGACATTTTCTGTGTGTGTGTCTGTTTGTCGGTCAGTCACAATTTTTATGAAATATCGAAACTTCTTTTAGAAATAAAAAATAATGCATTCATACTAAATAATAAATTTCCAACAAATAAAGTTAATACTATGACTAGAAATCGAAACGAAACCTCGAGATCTTCAGTCTGATGTTCTACGAACTGAGTGATTTAGATTTTCTTATGAATAGATCTAGAAAAATAATGCATACTACACGACATATGTGCCTTTTTGAAAAATAAAATTAATTGTTTTGATGAATTAAAATTTCTAATAAAAGTGTGAGAAATGTACTTGACCTTTCAGTTTTAAAAATATTGGTCCAGTGCGAGGCTGATTCAATTGTCTAGCATACGTTTGCTTGAATTAAAACATACTTATCTAAGTAATCTGGTTAAGGTAGTTTGAGAATATATCTTGTTATGAGGGTCTTTCTACACACCCTTCTAGCAGTTTGCGACTTATTTGTATTTTATGGACGTCATGCATTAATGCAGACGTCCACAGTAGCCTGGAGAAGACTGTTGATGGTATTATGTAATAATTCGTCATTTTATAGAAAAGAGATGCAGAAGCTATAGGAACGATATATAATCCCTGAGGTTGATTGACGATTAACATTTCTCAAGGCGCCGTAAAGTAATGAAATACTACATAATAACATTTAAAATCGCTCTACATGTCGCCCCTTATTATTCTTTTGTGTGTCCCCAACAAAATCAATATTACAAAAAATGTGCCTATATTCCCTTCGAGAAAATTCTGAAAATGAATAAATCAGCTTTTTTGTGTAGTTTCTAAATAAATGCTAGACATACACACAGGATATTGTTTTGTTTATTTCTTCGATTTACCTAAACCCCTTTTATATTCCTTTTTAATGTCACAACTCGATTTTATTTGCTTGGAAACAATAGAGTAAATGGTAAGAGAGCGAAATAGTTGAGAAGTCGTAAAAAAATAACAACTACGAAAGCCTCATACTAAACGCATTAAAATTTAATTATCTACCGACCTGTATACTTTTAACATACTGAAACTGCTTTAAAGTGTTTTATTTCAATATTTTTAAGCTGTCTTTACGATACACGGGAAAAATATTCACTTGCCACTTTAATGTTGGTGAGCTTTATACTTCAAAATGTATCAAAAAGATCGCTTACCCTACCACTAACCGTAAGTACGCAGGGGGTTTTAAACTCAGACTAAGTGTTAGTGGTAGAATAAGTAAACTTTTCAGGAATTTAGCCTTTGCCAACAGTTAAGCGACAATCAGCCACGTGTGTTTTCTCCTGCGTATAAAGATTGCTTTGAACGAAATCAAGTTTTGAAATAAATATCTTAAACACAGTTTCAGCGCATTAAAAGTATACAGGTCGGTAGATAATTGTATTCAACTGCGTTCGGAATAAGTAATTTCTCGTTTTTATTTTTTTATATTTTTCGGCTTCTTACTCTACTTTTACCAAATGAGTCCATACTTATTTAAAAATATGAGGGTGACTTAGGCCTTATTTAAAACTAGAGGTTAACGAACCCAGCCAACTACTAAAAACACTTAGAATAGTCGCTTTTATTTATTTGAAAACAACAAAGTAAAAACTTGTTTTAAAATACTGATTTTACAGAGTGGGTGCTGAGCCCGTATTTAAAACTTGAGGCGAAGTCCCGCTTCTCCTGAATAATCCTAACTTTCTGTTACTTCTTCTTCTTTCGTGTGAATCGGATGATTCTGGTGTTGGCATTAGTTTCCCCGATGTCTTTCTAGTTAGAAATCTTTCTGGAAAGACATTAGGTACTTACAGGAAGGACCACGAGAAGGTTGCCAACATCCCTAAGTGAAAGTGGTACTGTGGAATCGACTGGATTCGAACTTGGAACACCCAGGTCTTCAGTTACTTTCTGTTACTGAATTGTTCTTGCTTTGTGTCATTTTTTAACTCACTTGTGCTGTTTTTACTTGTGCCATTTTTACCTGTGCCATTTTACCGGTGTAATTTTTCCCTCGTCTTTTTACTGTGCAATATAACAGGCAGCTCTACCTGTGCTGTTACACTTGCTGCTGAAAATGTTTTACTATTGGAAAATATTTATATCACGTTAATAAAATTCATTAATAATACAAGATTATGTCCCTCATTGAGCCAAAGAACACTTGATACAAATCGAACGGGAATACATGCAAAGACCACTAAATCTGCAACCCCTGTCCATAAGTTGGCTAGCTTTACATTTGTCGGTATGTTCTGGGGTACTCAGTAAAAATAGAACCAAAAACAAATGGTACGGTAAAAATGTCCGAAATTAATAAATAGAAAAATGACACTAAGCAAAAATAATCTTAAAGATTTTTTATTATATTTTCATTAATTTAAAGTACGGATGATCAGAAATGATAAAAACAATTTATATTTATTTGAGACTTGACAAATACATTATATTAATAATGTTAGTGTTAGAAATAAATACAAAAATATGATTTTGTCACCTGTTCAAAAATAAGAACGGAAGATTTAGAATTGTATTTTTATTATAATAAAATAAGTTGTTAGCAAAACAAATTATAAAATGTGTTTTGATTTTTTTAATGAAAATATAATACAAATCTTTAATAACCAAATGTCTTTTTTTTATTGATATAACAAAAGTTTTAGACTGTCTTTTATTTTGTGAAACAGCAACGTAATATATGTGTTTTGATTTTTTATGAAAATATAATAAAATAGCTTAGTATTTTAATAGTAATTTTTAAAGTAAATATTTTATAAACATTTAATTTCAATAAAAGTGAACCGGCAACAAAATCTTAAGCATTTAAAAAGAATAATAAAAGCTGTGGATTATTTCACTCTCGTCATACATCGTAATTAAGGGACTAGAGTTATCTTCCCTGATATTTACTGTTTTATCCGTTCGGTGTCGATCGGCCCTGAGTTGAAAGAACTTTTCCTTGTTGTCTCTCTCTATCTTGCCTTCGTTTGACGAAGCTAATAAAAAATGAGTCCCAAGTTCAGAAGTAGAAACTTTGTCAGTAGATTTTGTAGCGGAAACTTTATCGGACGATTCAGAAGCAGAAACTAAGATACATGTCCCACTTCGGAGAAGCTCACAAATCAAAAGGCCACCACCACCTTGCATCATGTGTGATTAAGAGATCATGGAGAGTGTAGCAGCCACCACGCGGGTCCGGAGGGAAAGAAAGTGAGGGTTGCATTATGCAAATCAGGTGCGACGAAAAAGGCTAAATAAAAAGCAGGTGTTTTTTGGGTTGCATTATGCAAATCAGGTGCGGTAAAGAACGCTAAATAAAAGGCAGGTGTTTATTTGGGTTGCATTATGAAAATCAGGTGCGGAAAAGAACGCTAAATAAAAGGCGGTGTCTTTTGGGTTGATGGCAGTTGTGGAGAAAACGTCTCGAAGTACGCATGCGTTTGGATAATACGGTTAAAAGAAGGAAAAACGTGTTGCCCGGAAGAAAAATGAACACAAGTCATTGTTTCATATAGGTTATACATGAAGGACTATATATGTGTGGAATACCAGCTCGGCGGCAGACATCTGGGTAGTTTCTACAAAAGCCGCACCTGACCTGGATTATACAGCCATGTAAAAGGCTATCGATGGTGGAGCTCTATTTCAACACCTCCCATTGCAGAAAAGTCATACATTTGATAAAATCTGTGCCGAATACAGCAAATATGTCAGAACTAGATATGGAAAAGCATGCATTGTCTTTGATGGGTATGAAAGTGATCAATCCATTAAAGACGCGACTCACCGATGACGAGCAGGGGGCTCTGTTGGTGTTAATGTGTCACTGACCCTTTAATGTTGTTTAAATTAAAAAAGGATGTTTTCCTAGCTAATCAAAAAACAAACAATTGTTCATCAACTTGCTGGGAAAGAGCTTGACGGAAGCAGGTTGTAAAGTAGTCCATGCATCTGGAGACGCTGACGTATTGATTGTGAAGACTGCTCTAGAACTGACACATACGGGATAAACCATTTTGATAGCAGATGTCTATTGGTCTTTCTATGTTATCATGCTAATAGAGATGATGGTTGCAACATCTTCTTCACGCCACAACCAAATGATAGTGCAAAAAGTGTGAAGGTCTGGAACATAAAAGAGATGAGGAAATCTTTGAGATTTGTGATCTGTTCTAACATTCTTTTCATCTATGCACTTTTGGGTTGTGATTCTACATCCAGTGTTTATGAAATTAGGAAAGCAGAATCCCTCGAAAGGTGATAAACAATAGAAACTTCCTCAAACTGGCAGAAGTGTTTGACAATGATAGCAGTGCAGAAGAGGTTATAGAAGCTGGCGAGAAGACTTTAGTGTACATGCACAATGGTTGAAATGTAGAAACCAGCTAAAACCTGACAAGTGTGGAAGGAAACTTTTAGATGGTAAATTACAACCAATCAAGACTGACTTTCCAGCTCATCCTGTACATTCTTCGCTATAATTAGATGTAACTGTACATGAGGGTGTACTGCAGCAAGATGCAGCTGTAAGAAACATGGCATTGACTGTTCAAACTTGTGTAGTAATTGCAAAGGCCTCCACTGCAGCAACTTAGCACAGTCAGAACTTGATGATGTCGACGTTCCCTTTGACTCGTTCTTGACAAGAAATGTTCTTTGGTCCGTTCATGAACTTGTTCTGTAGTGGTTATGCAAGTCCCTTGCCTCGGCATTTTGACCAACTGACGATTTCCTTTATTGTAAATTGTACTGATTTTGTACATATTTTTTACGTTTAAATGTCAGGAATTAATGTGACAATTGTTGCCTTGAAAAAAGCTACTTATTCTGTTTTTGTATTTTTTTATATTCATATTTGTATAAGAAATTAATAAAAAACATGAAAACAAATGAACAGAGCTAGTCATTTTCTACTGTTAGTTTATTATTAAGCATATAGATACTTATAATTACAATTTAAAACACCTATAAAATGTCAAACTGGCTTAGGGTTGGCTCTGTGTAGGTTTTCATTATAATTTTTTTTTAATTTCTAATTTAATAAAGTTTATTGTCAGGAAAAACGTTTATTTTTTGTCAGTAATTGTCAGGAATAATGAACATACTTGTCAGGAATTTTATGTCTCGAAATTTTAATATTGTTAAGTTGGATTTTTAAAATGGCGCCCGTTGACTTTTTCCGCAAGGCTAATTTTGGTAAACTTTTCTTTTATCTGAAAGAGGTTATTCATGCCGAATATCAAAGTTAAAAACTTTTGTTAGCAATTTGTTTGAGGTTCAGTTACATTTCGACTAGACTATATGTGCATTCAATTGTTTTAGGACTTGTAGTAAATGTTTATTTCTTCATTCTTGATCGTGCCAATGTTTGTCAAAACAAACGTTAAATAAACGCACATTAGTTTAACTCTTTTCCTTATTTGTCGACGCACACTGCGCTATTATGAATGTTTGCGTTTTCCCTGGTAACGCGTTTTACTGTAGACTGAGAATTCGAAACGTTCTGTCGAAAGTAAAATATATTGGACGAAAACTAAATCTAAATGTTTTACTGAATTTTATTGTATATCTACTTTGTGTGTCAGTCGTCTCTTCAAGTAACACTTGTTTTTTATTTATTTATGGTTGGTTTTGAGTAGGAAAGCGAAACTAGTTCCCGATTTTTCTCTCAATTTGTTGTTGTCGATAATGGAGATAATATTTACTGGAATAACTGTTTGTTAAAACCTTGCTTGAAACGGTAATGATTTTAATAGAAGTGTCTCTTATGTAGAGACTGACATTTTCATATTTGTTGTACTCAGAATTGAGTTAATTTCGTTTGGTTAAAGTTATTCGTTGTAAATTCACTTAGTGGGATTAATCAAAGTTGTCTCCAATTAATTTTGGGGGGGGCGGTCAGTTGAATGCGAGAGATCGAACCTTTTATAAAGGTCTCCTTCCTCCGTTACAAGGAGTATATCGTCACCATCTTTAGATAAGAAGAAGTACGCTAAATACTTTCTTATGAAGTAGGAATTCTAGGATCTATAAACTCCATTGTCCCAGTAGATTGTCGGAGGAAACAGTCGAGATTTCACCGTATTTCAGGATAAAACATATCCATATTCAGCACGTGAATTGGGATCTCAAATCCACTGTCACCGGGGTCCTTCGTCATTCCATGTTTTCCATCCTTAGGTAGTCACATACATTTAATATCAGCGCAGAACCCAGTAGATCTCCAAGCAGAGGACAGTGAACACCTTTGAATGATATTTTATCAGTGTATACATGGCCCAATATTGCTGACCCAGACACAAATAGAATGGCCTTTCACCTGCTTAAGGGGGCAGATAAAAGGATAATAAGGGGACGCACATTTTAGGCACATTTTAGGCACTGACTAAACAGCAGCGACTGTAATTCGCTTTGATCAATATGAAAGTCTGAGTAAACTTTTTTGAGTAGTTATTGGTGTTTTCTGATTACATTTTAGACAATCGACAGATAACCCTAAAAATGTCTAAACAGCTTCTAATAAAAGGATGGATGTGCACGCATTCTAACAAGTCAAGGAATATTTACTTCATCCCTTTGTTCAACTGTAATATGTCAACGGGCAATTGGTAATAACTTTCTTAAGATCTGAGACATGGGTTTAAGTTTGAAATAATTAATCTCAAAGCGACCCACCGTCTTGTACAAGCAATATTTTACAGTGTGAATGAACTTCCGTCAATCTTCCCGAAACCAAACAGCAGACACACCCATTGTAAGATATTCGAACTACTAGAGATACTATTGTATTTCTCAGAGCCAATAATTCTGTCTTCAGGGTGAAAGTCTTATTTTTGTTGGAATACAAATTCGAATGCACTCCAACATTTAAAAACAACATTTTCCTCAAAGCTGCAGAAGAGAAATGCTAACAAAGAATTACCCTTCCTCTGAACTAGTGAGGTCAGTATCACCTGTAGTAATAACGAAGGTCGCAAATCACTCTGTCAACTTCCAAAGCAGATCTCACCGTTCTTCACACGTGCACTTACTTCGCACCGAGTCGATTCAGACGGTAAGAGACCCGCTTTTATTATACTGAGGCACACCTAATTTGCATGCGTTCAACGTGACTTTACGAGACTCTGCATGAACCGTAGGTAATAAAGGTTCATGGAAGCCATGTTGAATTCCTTTCTTACATCCGCAGCGCACAGGACAGACAAACACGAGGACGTTTTGCAGGTAAGCCCCCTTCATGTTCCCTACAAAGCTTTCGACAAGAGACTGGTCAGATCGAATGAAACCCTCGTATCGGTGTAGATGAAACATATGGCTACAGCAAGACACAACACGTGCCAGAATTTTGTCACAATGGGCTGTCGCTTGGCCATGATAGGGTCATAATAGGGAAACAATTAATTTCAAATTTGGGTTTTGTTCATAGGGAAAATAACAAATTATCAGAATTTCCTTTAGTGTCATCTGTCAAAAATACATGTTAATTAAAATCTACGATGGACGGAAAATAGTTTTAAAATAATACTTTTTTATTTTGGAATAACCAGTTGCTCATAAATGAATAGCCCCAATAATAATGAATGTGTAATCTACTTTATGTAAAATATTGCTTCATTTTACACACACACACATATTTTATTATTTATTAACAAAACATCTTGGAAGGTGCCTAGCTCATGAAATTTAAAAAAAAACAAGTAAGCCAAACCCCCGAGAAAAAAAAGTTCATCAAGTGTTTGGCTCAGAATTTTCAGAGATTTTAATGTTAGTCAAAAGAAAAAATGTCATTTAATTTCTGAGTAGTGCCTTACCTCTTA
Organism: Sepiola atlantica; assembly: GCA_963556195.1. Taxonomy (NCBI): domain Eukaryota; kingdom Metazoa; phylum Mollusca; class Cephalopoda; order Sepiida; family Sepiolidae; genus Sepiola; species Sepiola atlantica. The sequence goes on along the minus strand of OY744549.1, from coordinate 30,656,242 downwards.
TTTCATAAACAAAGTTTTATTTTTCTGAAAAAAAAAAATATTTCAAAAGAATATAGTTTTTATCCGGTATGTATTTACACGTGTTAACAGAGCGTATTTTAGTGGAAAAGTAGAGCACCATACTTCACAAACATATTTCTTTTTAAAATGTATCTACTCTGTCTTTTTCTGGGGATGGTGCATCCTACCAGATGCCAGACATTCACCTGCTATTCTAGAGATTCTGAGAGATCATTTTACGATTCAAACTGTTTTAGTGCAATGCTTTTGACATTTTTTTGTAATTGGTGCACCAGGTAAATTGTCGGGTAAGTACAAGATCATAAATGGTTCGGATGATTACTTAAATTTAGCAATAGTATGTGTACGTATGTGTTGCAACCAACTTGGTTTCTGTGGAAGAGATAAAGCACACACTTCACAATGAAGTGTTTTTTTCAATATAACGTTTTACTAAAAAAGAGCAACATACTTCACATTTTGGTTTCTATGAAATATGCTTTCGTATGAGCTAAAAAATATTAGCCCTTTGTATAAATGAATAGCCATAAACTTCAGTGGAATATATTCTTCGGTGTTATTATATGCTGCGACTTAATGGATTCTTTTGAAAAAGACGAGTCACATATTTCACAAGAATGTGGTTTCTATCATTTATTTTCATGTGACGTAACATATTCTATTTCTGTGTAAAAGAGCAAGAGTCTACAAGAATATAATTTCCTTTCACTATGTGTTCACATATGATGCATCACATGTGGGTGTCTTGTAAAAAACATACACGGTGAAATAAATATGTTTCACTCATGTATGTTTTCGCCTGTGTCGTAACATATCCTGCTTCATTCTAAATGAACTAAATACTTTGAGAATATTGTTTCTCTTAAGCATCAACATATTGGATTTGTCTAAAAAAAGAGCAATATACGGCACAGTAATTTCGTTTTCATTTAGTATGTGTTCAGCTGTGCTTATACATAGTATATCTGTTTAAAAAGTATGTGCGATATATTAACAAGAATACTGTTTCTTTACGACAACTGTTCACATGCAACATATTACAATTTATTTTAAAACGAGTGCACAAATATTACAAACAACATATTTTATAACTTAAAAAAAATCTTTTCATTTGTTGGGGACGCGGCATTCTTCCAAATTTCATATGATCACCCACTATTTACAGACTCTAACCGAGAGCTCTTTTCACGATTCTGGCTGTTCTCTACGGTTCAGTTGTTTGGATTCCTCTTGCACATGGTTCACCAATTATACTTGCCAAATATTTTATCAAGTTCTTCTGCATAAGTCCAGATGAGGGAATGATACAAATCTCTTTGAGATCTGTGTTTCTTTTCATATCATACATTAGACCATGATATTTTGTTATTTTCTACCTTTCAGCTCTGTTCAGGATCCAATTATTAGGAACACTTACCTCAACCAAAGTTCTCTCCAGTATGCACACGCATATGTCGCAACGTAATTTGTTTAGTTGTAAAAGAAAAGCCACATACTTAACAAGAATATGGTTTCTCTCCGGTATGCATTCGCATGTGTTTCAACATATGTTGTTTTTGTGTAAAAGAAGAGCCACATCCGTCACAAGAATATGGTTTCTCTCCAGCATGCATTCGCATATGTCGTAACATACTTTGTTTTATTGTAAAAGAAGATCCACATACTTCACAAGAATATGGTTTCTCTCCAGTATGCATCCGCATATGTTGCAACATACTTTGTTTAGTTGTAAAAGAGGATCTACATACTTCACAAAAATATGGTTTCTCTCCAGTATGCGTTCGCAAATGTTGCAACATACTTTGTTTAGTTGAAAAAGAAGATCCACATACTTCACAAGAATATAGTATATCTCCAGTATGCGTTCGCATATGTTTCAATATATTTTGTTTCTCGGTAAAAGAAGAGCAACATACGTCACAAGAATATGGTTTCTCTCCAGTATGTGTTCGCATATGTTTCAACATATTTTGTTTAAATCTAAAAACAGAGTCACATACGTCACAAGAATATGGTTTCTCTCCAGTATGCGTTCGCATATGTTGCAACATATTTTGTTTAGTTGTAAAGGAAGAGCAACATACTTCACAAGAATATGGTTTCTCTCCAGTATGCGTTCGCATATGTGTTAACATATGTTGTTTAGTTGTAAAGGAAGATCCACATACTTCACAAGAATATGGTTTCTCACCAGTATGCGTTCGCATATGTTGCAACACACTTTGTTTAGTTGTCAAAGAAGATCCACATACTTCACAAGAATATGGTTTCTCTCCAGTATGCGTTCGCATATGTTTCAACATATGTTGTTTTTGTGAAAAAGAAGAGCCACATACATCACACGAATATGGTTTCTCACCAGTATGCGTTCGCATATGTTGCAACATACTTTTTTTAGTTGTAAAAGAAGATCCACATACTTCACAAGAATATGGTTTCTCTCCAGTATGCGTTCGCATATGTCCCAACATACTTTGTTTAGTTGTAAAAGAAGATCCACATACTTCACAAGAATATGGTTTCTCACCAGTATGCGTTCGCATATGTTTCAACACACTTTGTTTAGTTGTAAAAGAAGATCCACATACTTCACAAGAATATGGTTTCTCTCCAGTATGCGTTCGCATATGTTGCGGCATACTTTGTTTAGTTGTAAAAGAAGATCCACATACTTCACAAGAATATGGTTTCTCTCCAGTGTGCGTTCGCATATATTTCAACATATTTTGTTTCTCGGAAAAAGAAGAGCAACATACGTCACAAGAATATGGTTTCTCTCCAGTATGCGTTCGCATATGTTGCAACATATTTTCTTTAGTTGAAAAAAATAGCTACATACTTCACAAATATATGGTTTCTCTCCAGTATGTGTTCGCATAAGTTGCAACATATGTTGTTTTGTTGTAATAAAAAAGCCACATACTTCACAAGAATATGGTTTCTCTCATTTTTCGGTTCAGTCGAAGTTTTCAGAAATGAAGCGCCCTCTGGGACTAACACCTGATTTCTATGATACATTGATATTCGTATATTCCATTAATGTTCTCCTTTACCTGTCAAACGTTGACTTAGATAAATAACAATGTATAGTTATTCTCAAGAATTTGGTGCAACATAAATAATTCTATAACACTTTTAATAGATAATTCAACAAAACTGACCAATTTGCTGTTAGATTAACTATAATTAAGGTTTTTTTACCATTAGCAGTATCTGTTTCTTTTTCAGTATTTTTGCTACCTGAAATTTGAGTTGCGACAAGTATTCAATTATTTCATTAGACTAGGAAGAGCAGAACTACATATACACTTCACAAGAAACTTTTTTCCCATATGTTATCACAAAGTTCGATTTGATGAAAGAAAGCAATCGCATAGTTCATAAGGGTATGATTTCAGTCGTTTTCTGCATTTAACTCTAGTTTGATTTACATCGGGAAATCCAAAAATATATTTCGGTAAGTCATTTCAATATTTCAAGTCACCAAGCCACTGAAGATTAATTCAAACTTTATAATACGTTTTCGTCTAATGAATGCTGGATATTCTGCAAATATGTAAAAAAAATAAAAGATTATTTTAATGAAAAAATAAAGGAACGTAAATACAGGGAAATCTAATAAGACATTTTGCTTTTATTTGATTGTTGGAATTTCTGCAATATAAAAGTTAAAAGACACATTTCAAGAAAACATTTGAATCTTCATACATGTTCTGTGCAAACAAAATTATATTTAAATGTTGACAAGATGATGTAACAGTTATTATTAAATGACAAAATTGAAGTAATGTACAATTTTATGGAGAAAATTAATTATTAATTAAATTTAACATTTGTTGCAATGCTTATGTATAAATAATATGAACAACTTTCCTTTTTACAAAATATTGCACTAAAAATGCACAAAACATTTGACTGACCATGGGATTGACAAACATATTTGACGTGCGAGAATCTGTTCAACAAATTATTGTATAACTATTTGAAAATACTAAGAAATTGGAGAATATATTTAAATCACCAAAATTACCCACAAAGTCTTGATATGCCATAAAACATAACCAAAGGAACCATTCATTTTTTCACATATGTCATGAAATATTTCATTATATTGATCATACCGAATAAGGTTATATGTTTGAATATTATGTTGAATAAACCAAAATAGAATTAAACGTTATTTCAAGAAACATTAAAGACATGACAATTTTAAAGACATAAGATCTAACAGTAATAACAATAAAGACATCCCAAATCTTACAGACAGAAATATGATTAATGTTTTGGAATGAATTAAATTAAACCGTTCAAAGTACATCAATTCTTATGAAACAACATTTATATAAAATTTGAACAAATATATTTTCAAATGCACTGTCATTTTAGATAAGCAATAAATATTTTTGTACAGTGGTTTTTATAAAAGGTTTTTAAAAACATAAGCCATATTTTTTTATTTATTTTAAAAAAATATTTAATTTATTTAGAAAATGGGTTTTGAGTAACGAAATCTTCAATAATTTAATAAGACTCGTTTTTTTGATTTCCAGTTTGATAAAATTGTATTTCATATGTATGAATGGTTTGACATTTTGTGATTAACTGAATCGTTAAGGAAAGCTTAAGCACTTTGATTATACACGTATACAAAATTTTGATTGTCATTTATTTAACTGGTTTCATATAATTTAGTAACTGATGAATAAAGCAGTCATGCTTTACATGTCGGTCAAGTGTCACTCACTCATGTTGAGAATAACATTCTTTTTAATAAAACAAGTAATTTCCAACATAAGTGATTCAGATATTTGACTAAAAGCTGATACCAATGACTCGTATTTCGAACCTCAGCCAATCCATCATTTAATAGATTGAGAAAGTTGAGCTCGAGTGTCTAGCATTGTTGATGAATAGAGTGTAGTTTTTGATATCGATGCATATAACAGGTTCTGTGCTAAGGGTCTGTCAGCAGTTAAGTAAGGAAAAGGGAGAATTTGCTTTTATAAAAGAGTCTTAATTTACAACATTCTCCACATAGCATTATAACCGGACAACCAAATCACGAATGGCAATTTCGGCATATGTCGACAACATATATGAAAGTGTTGCATCTAAAACTTGCATTTCTGAACACTTCTTGTACTTTTGATTAGTTGTTCAGATTGGATGGTTTTCTATTTTTGAAACGAGCTTCCAGATGTCCCAAACATTATTACTAGAAGGAAGGGTTTTTCTATCTGTGAGAACTTAGTGTAAATCTTCCCACCTTCGAGTATCCGTCGGCATATTAAGTGAAAGGCAAGTGCTTTGTCACTGAGATATGCTAATGGAGACAATCAGTATGATAAAAGAAGCCGATCTATGCTAATGTTGTGGGAGGCAATTAGAAGGGGGCAGAGCCTGTGTTACAGAAAATGTCGCTGTCAGTGACACCACGAGCTACGACAAATACAATGAATCAAATCGAACAGCTGCCACACTGAAATGAAATAGACAAGGAACTTCAAGTAGATTGCCACTACTACCAGAAAAAATGGCCTTTGAATATGCAATTGCATTTTGTTGATCGTGTATGTCCCTTTATCCGAAGAGAGAAAACTAGAATACTCAAATTCATGGCAAATGTTGGTATGTGTTACCTCCTATCGGAGTGCTCACTACCTCACCTTCATCAACTGTGGGCTCACAAGGTTTAAAGTCTGGTGACTCTTATAGCGAGATAATAGTAAAGTGTCACAAGCATGTAACAGCAAGAGCTTCAGAATCTTTACTGAGGTGCTTGACTGTATTTCCGGTTTGCATACAAACTGTCGTTAAAGGCATTGTTACGCGATCCACAGATCAATCAATAGCTAATTGTTGCAAAGAAGTGATGCACTGTAAGAGAGGTTGTTTATTGGCACATGGTCACACATAAAAATAGTGGAATAAATACACAAGATTTAATAATTTTTTATAAAGGAATAAACTGCAGATTTACCGATTTTATACAAAAGAAATAAACAATGGAGATAAATTTTATTTCATTAAATAAACTAAATATAGATTTACTTATCAAATATCATGGAATAAACAATTGACATTTCATGATTTCATGTCATGGAATAAACGTCGGGCATTTAATGATTTCATGGCATGTAAGAAACGCTGAACATTTAATGAGTTTATCTCATAACCGTGGAGATATAATAGTTTTATATCTCAGGGACAAAAGTAAACATTTTCTATGGAATTATCTTTCAGCATTTTCAAAAGAATACAAGATTCCATTTTTTTAAATGATAGAAAAATTACGTTCGTTTCTTCGTGCAAAATTCCAAAACTGGTTATATAATGTTACGTTTTAAGTAAGAATACTAACGTAATTATCATCAATAGCTGTGCTCTCCAAACTCTACAATAAATGGCTTGCTGAATCTTGCTTCTATGATATTTGAATAATAGCATATGTGTACTAGTGTTTACGAACTCTAGGGAAGGATCTGACCGGCATAATTATAGCTCCATAAGACTCGTCCCACTCCTTGCTAAAATATTTGAATCTTCAATCAATCTAGTGTTCGTTTACCACCTCGTTAATGGCAAACTTAATTATGATTTAAGCAAGTCTGTTCCACTAATCTTAATTGTCATCACTTAATGCATAAACAATGCAGTTGACAAAGCAGATGAAGCTAGGACGGCAGCGATTGAAATATTTAAAGTGTTTGACAATGTTTGGCATGAGGGTCTTCTCAGAAAAGTTATTCGTACAGTATTAGTAAACAAATATTACATATCAGATCATTTTTGGTAAAAAAATCCAGGTTGTCTTTGCAGGCCGTACATTTAAACATGACATAAAATTAGATTTAGAAAGTCGGTCATGACCTTTATTATTCCTGATTTTCATTAACGAACCCTCTCATGCAATTATATCTGAGATGAATAGATTTACTGATTACAGCATGCTCTATTCTCGGCATGTGGTCAAAACGAATGCAGACATATACAAGACAATGTCTGAATCCCTAGAAAATGACCTACGCTGTGTAGTAGAATATGACCATAAATGGATGGTCAGATTTATTGCTACTAAGACAAAGTTATTTTCATTAAAAGTTATATAAAACCTTTTCAACCAAAGATTGTCATGATGAAGAGAACCCTACCTAAGAGACTTTTACAGGTAACATGGATTTGGACAAATAAAAAATATTGCCAAAGCTTCTGCAAGAAAAGTAGGCTCCCTCTAGCATGATAGAAAACTTCTCACACCTGCTAGTGTCCAATATCAACAAATCCACCACTCACCCATGCAGAAAGTATTGTTGCCACATACGGGCTGGTGGCTTAACAACTAGTTATCCCCTCTTTGCTCCCTGATTTTTTTTATCATACCAACATAGAGAAATTTAAATGAAATCTGAACAAACATCTCACTGCACAACTCCCCAATAAAAATGGCCCCTCATTCACAGTAGACCCCTACGTCTCAGTGGCAATTTTTATTGTTTAGGATGAATTAAAGTAAAAATAAAAATCAGTAAAATCGTAGTAAAATCTAATAAATTTTTAATACATTTGAAACACTTAATTTCATTAGTGATCTTACAACTTCGTACTAGCTAATGATCAAAATTTGAACATTTTTTTGCTGTTTGTAAAAAATTAAATTTTGCATTAAAAATACATTAACTAAGTAAAATTTTATGCACCAAATGTCGAATATATTCATGAATCAAAAAACTCTTCTGCATTAACTCAACATGTCACTTTCAATGTAAATATGGGGTCATTTTCTTACAAACTCACAAAACCATTGTATCTATAGTGGCTTAGATTTGCCTAATACTTTCAAGAGGAAAGTAAACTAATATGATTTTTAAATGTACAAGTGAATATTATTTTGTAATAATTTGCTATTTCTGTTTCTAAACTAGTTAATTCTAAAATATTCCCCTTTTTCTTTGATTTTCTTTTAAGTTTTATCTTTGATATTTCTTTTTCTAAAACCCGTAAACGTTTTAAAATATTTTCTATTTTTATCACAAATTGTCTTTTTCTTATATGTTTACTTAAATTATCGGATTTTTTATTATTTAATTTCTACTTTAATAGTGTCTTTCCTCGAACTTCTAACCTTTGGAATTACCTCCATGATCGGGTTTTTCTAACTATACTAACATACAGAAATTCAAATGTAATGTGAAAAAAACATCTCACTGCACAACTCCCCACTTAAAATGCTACTATAAATATGGCCCCAAATTTACAGTCGACTTCTACTTCTCAGTGGCATTCTGCTTTCTTTGGGATGAATTAAAGTAAAAAAAAATAACAGTAAAACCTATGAAAAGTTTAATAAATCTTTAATACATTTAAAATACTTAATTTTATTAGTAATCTTGCAACCTCGTACTAGCTAAATATTAAAATTTGAACAATTTTTTACCTTTTAAAAATATTAAATTTGTATAAAAAATACATTAACTGATTAAAATTTTACTCACCAAATGTCGAATATATTCTTGAATTCGAAAACTCTCCTGCATTACCTCAACATGTCACTTACAATTTAAATATGTGGTCATTTTTTACCAATGCACATAGTTGTATCTATAGTAGTTTAGTTTGTTTTTTTTACTTTCAAGAGGAAAGTAAGAATGCTTTCTAGTGTTTTAATATACAATTAAGATATTATGTTGTAGTATTTTGCAATGATTGTTTCTAAACAAAAAAATGTCAAATATTCCTCTTTTTAATTCTCTGCTTATCTTTTGAGTTTTATCTTTGATATTTCTTTTCTAAAGCTCATAATGCTTTAAAATATTTTCTATTTAAAAAAAAGGATTTTTCTCATATGTTTACATAAATGATCTTTTTTCTTAAATTCCTCTTTTAATTCGTTTCATAGAAATTTCTATTTTGTTTCTTCCTAAATTCACACCCGTGTTTATTTTACCTTCCAATAATTTAGTTTTAGTCATTTTAGTTTAGTTTCTTAAATTCTAATAATTATCTTTTTCGTTAAATTTAATTTTAGTTTTATTTTATAACTCTTTCTCTTTTGTACAACTTACATTAGGTATTTTCATTTAAAAATTTAATTTCTCTCATTTTTATAGCTTTTATCTTTTGTTTGTTAAATTACATTTTCATCATTTCCTTTTTCATAATTTCATTTTTCTATTCTAATTAAATTACACCTTTTCATAATTTCAATTGAAATTCTCGAACCCCATGCATATTTTGTGTATTTTTATCTAAACCCATATACGAATAAAAATAAATATTGTAGAATATATTTAATTAAATCTTATACGTTTGGTTAGTAAACTATTCTTTATCTATATAATTCTATATTTTGATGTAGAAATCATTTACGAAAAATATTTATCTTATTTATTTTTTTGTTATTTATTATCTCATTTAAAAAATTAAAGACATGCTATTTGAAATAGAGATATATTTGATCATATTTTTTATATGATTTAAAATAAAATGTTGTTTCAAATAAAAATCCATCCATAAAAATCTGTGTTCCTACACACATATGAATTGTTTCAGTCTAATGGGGAAGAGTAGTACAAGACGACTGGAAAAATTCCGATATAAGCAGAGAAAAGCTGTTATTTCGGAGGTTTCCTTCTCCTAAGCGAGTTGCACAATCAATGTTTAACGGACTAGTCTATCTTATTATTTAATCCATAGCTAGACAAAAGATATCTGGATGCATACCTTCCTAAAAAGAAAGATATAATTAAAAGTATAACTATAATTCAAACACCAGATCTAAGATATATTTTAGAAGCATATGTTTGTGTTTAATTCCCGAAATAAACCATCAGGATAAACTCTTAATTTTTTTAAGTAGAAATATACTTTATCATAATTTTCTTATAATTTAAAACTAAATTTTCTAGCCTACTGTTAATGATCCTATTTTTATAAATACTTAAGTCTTTTAAACTAATTTTTCATTCTATCTCATTTAAACCTTCAGAGGTTCAGATTTTTATTAAAAAAACACACCAATAAACTGTATTCATTTCAGAGTAGAATGTTCATAATGGTTGCACTGGTCGAATCAATTGACCTTACAAAAACCTGCAATTTGCAAAAATGAAATAAACTCATGCAATTACAATTAAAGAAATAATAAACACTAAACATTTTTACAAATTCGGATAATTACCTGTTATTCAAAAAATAGTTAAACATTAAAGCTGTCTGTTTTCTGTAAAGGTCACAAAGTTATGGTTGCAGTTAAAATTTTCGGGAATAAGTCTGTAAAAATAATAAATTAATTAATTTTTGTTTTAGATAATGAAAAAACGTGAGAAGTCTTAATTTTTCATTGGTAAAAATGTATTTATATAAGTCTTATTATTTAATATATTTTTCACACCAAAAATTTAGATATTACATCTTTTATTTGAACATAATATAAATCTTAAGCTAAAAATCTAATTAAAATCAAATAATTTGGAGTCAATATTAAATTAATTATTCTACAAAAAGTGAAAACTTATAAATTACATAAAAAACTGTTGTTTTTCAAAATACAAAAAAATAAGACTACTTAATTACATAAAAAAACTGTTTTCAAAAATACAAAAAAGCAAGTAATGAAAAGTAATAGTTTGAGATGATACTTCCATTTTCATGTATTCTTGTGATTTATCTGAGAAAAATAGAAACCAAAATCATATTTAATACAATCAGATTTCACAGAAATATATTGTTACGGTTTCATAAATAAATTTTGACAGTAGTCATCAGATCTAAAGTTATCCGATGTTTGCACAGCCATGACTTCTTCAATTAGTTTCAATAATTTGAAATGTAATTAAATGCAGAACAAATAGTAGAATTTTATTTCATGTCACTCAACTACATCCATCGTTGCACTGTTTGTGTAGAACTCTGTCAGAGTATTAAAAGCATCTCAGAGTCGTTGTTAAATATTTATGAAATCCTCTGCTTGTATCGCCAGACAAAGATGATCTTCAAAGATCAATCTGCGGATTTAATATAATTCAGGTTGGTCATTGGTATATATGTTGAGAAGGGGAAGCACAAGTTCTGAGCTTTCATTGAATCCATTTTCTGAGGTCTCTACAGGCTATTCTTCCCACCAATTTCAATGAAAAACTCCCGGTTCGTGTGCAGTGATTGGATAATCCTGACAGCTGCTGCTTCTTTTTGACATTTGAACTATCTCCAGTGAGTGTTTTACTGTTTATTATATCATATGCAACTGTTAAGTAAAAAAAAACACTGTTCCTGTTAACAGTTTTTTTTATATACATCTTCAATATATTGCAGAGTTTATCACAACAGGATCATACTGAACCAAACCCGGATGGATTAAACGATAGTCGATCTTCTGTAAGCACATCAAACGGCTTTGTTACAGGTGCATACATAATTCCCACTACTATCAATTCATCGAAACATTCAACAGTAACCCATTCCTCATGCAACTTTTGCTTTCTGATGCCGATGGTTTCTTTAAATCAGGTTCACTTTCAATTCTGCACATTCCATGATGTGTAAGCACCGTAAAACAAATTAATATCTTGGCTCTAATACATAAAGAAATGTGTAATCACCCTAAAACAAATTAATATCTTGGCTCTAATACATAAAGAGATGTGTAAGCACCCTAAAACAAATTAATATCTTGGCTCTAATACATGAAGAGATGTGTAAGCACCGTAAAACAAATTAATATCTTGGCTCTAATACATAAAGAGATGTGTAATCACCCTAAAACAAATTAATATCTTGGCTCTAATACATAAAGAGATGTGTAATCACCATAAAACAAATTAATATCTTGGCTCTAATACATAAAGAAATGTGTAAGCACCGTAAAACAAATTAATATCTTGGCTTTAATACATAAAGAGATGTGTAATCACCGTAAAACAAATTAATATCTTGGCTCTAATACATAAAGAGATGTGTAAGCACCGTAAAACAAATTAATATCTTGGCTCTAATACATAAAGAGATGTGTAAACACCGTAAAACAAATTAATATCTTGGCTCTAATACATAAAGAGATGTGTAATCACCCTAAAACAAATTAATATCTTGGCTCTAATACATAAAGAGATGTGTAATCACCATAAAACAAATTAATATCTTGGCTCTAATACATAAAGAGATGTGTAAGCACCGTAAAACAAATTAATATATTGGCTCTAATACATAAAGAGATGTGTAATCACCCTAAAACAAATTAATATCTTGGCTCTAATACATAAAGAGATGTGTAAGCACCCTAAAACAAATTAATATCTTGGCTCTAATACATAAAGAGATGTGTAAGCACCGTAAAACAAATTAATATCATGGCTCTAATACATAAAGAGATGTGTAATCACCGTAAAACAAATTAATATCTTGGCTCTAATACATAAAGAGATGTGTAAGCACCGTAAAACAAATTAATATATTGGCTCTAATACATAAAGAGATGTGTAATCACCCTAAAACAAATTAATATCTTGGCTCTAATACATAAAGAGATGTGTAATCACCCTAAAACAAATTAATATCTTGGCTCTAATACATAAAGAGATGTGTAAGCACCGTAAAACAAATTAATATATTGGCTCTAATACATAAAGAGATGTGTAATCACCCTAAAACAAATTAATATCTTGGCTCTAATACATAAAGAGATGTGTAAGCACCCTAAAACAAATTAATATATTGGCTCTAATACATAAAGAGATGTGTAAGCACCGTAAAACAAATTAATATATTGGCTCTAATACATAAAGAGATGTGTAATCACCCTAAAACAAATTAATATCTTGGCTCTAATACATAAAGAGATGTGTAATCACCATAAAACAAATTAATATCTTGGCTCTAATACATAAAGAGATGTGTAATCACCATAAAACAAATTAATATCTTGGCTCTAATACATAAAGAGATGTGTAATCACCATAAAACAAATTAATATCTTGGCTCTAATACATAAAGAGATGTGTAATCACCCTAAAACAAATTAATATCTTGGCTCTAATACATAAAGAGATGTGTAATCACCCTAAAACAAATTAATATCTTGGCTCTAATACATAAAGAGATGTGTAAGCACCCTAACACAAATTAATATCTTGGCTCTAATACATAACGAGATGTGTAAGCACCCTAAAACAAATTAATATCTTGGCTCTAATACATAAAGAGATGTGTAATCACCCTAAAACAAATTAATATCTTGGCTCTAATACATAAAGAGATGTGTAATCACCCTAAAACAAATTAATATCTTGGCTCTAATACATAAAGAGATGTGTAAGCACCCTAACACAAATTAATATCTTGGCTCTAATACATAAAGAAATGTGTAAGCACCGTAAAACAAATTAATATCTTGGCTCTAATACATAAAGAGATGTGTAAGCACCGTAAAACAAATTAATATCTTGGCTCTAATACATAAAGAGATGTGTAAGCACCGTAAAACAAATTAATATCTTGGCTCTAATACATAAAGAGATGTGTAAGCACCCTAAAACAAATTAATATCTTGGCTCTAATACATAAAGAGATGTGTAAGCACAATAAAACAAATTAATATCTTGGCTCTAATACATAAAGAGATGTGTAAGCACCCTAAAACAAATTAATATCTTGGCTCTAATACATAAAGAGATGTGTAAGCACCCTAAAACAAATTAATATCTTGGCTCTAATACATAAAGAAATGTGTAATCACCCTAAAACAAATTAATATATTGGCTCTAATACATAAAGAAATGTGTAAGCACAGTAAAACAAATTAATATCTTGGCTCTAATACATAAAGAAATGTGTAAGCACCGTAAAACAAATTAATATCTTGGCTCTAATACATAAAGAGATGTGTAAGCACCGTAAAACAAATTAATATCTTGGCTCTAATACATAATGAGATGTGTGAGCACCGTAAAACAAATTAATATATTGGCTCTAATACATAAAGAGATGTGTAAGCACCCTAAAACAAATTAATATATTGGCTCTAATACATAAAGAAATGTGTAAGCACCCTAACACAAATTAATATCTTGGCTCTAATACATAAAGAAATGTGTAAGCACCCTAAAACAAATTAATATCTTGGCTCTAATACATAAAGAGATGTGTAAGCACCCTAACACAAATTAATATCTTGGCTCTAATACATAAAGAAATGTGTAAGCACCGTAAAACAAATTAATATCTTGGCTCTAATACATAAAGAGATGTGTAAGCACCGTAAAACAAATTAATATCTTGGCTCTAATACATAAAGAGATGTGTAAGCACCTTAAAACAAATTAATATCTTGGCTCTAATACATAAAGAGATGTGTGAGCACCCTAAAACAAATTAATATCTTGGCTCTAATACATAAAGAGATGTGTAAGCACCCTAAAACAAATTAATATATTGGCTCTAATACATAAAGAAATGTGTAAGCACCCTAACACAAATTAATATCTTGGCTCTAATACATAAAGAAATGTGTAAGCACCCTAAAACAAATTAATATCTTGGCTCTAATACATAAAGAGATGTGTAAGCACCCTAACACAAATTAATATCTTGGCTCTAATACATAAAGAAATGTGTAAGCACCCTAAAACAAATTAATATCTTGGCTCTAATACATAAAGAGATGTGTAAGCACCGTAAAACAAATTAATATCTTGGCTCTAATACATAAAGAGATGTGTAAGCACCGTAAAACAAATTAATATCTTGGCTCTAATACATAAAGAAATGTGTAAGCACCGTAAAACAAATTAATATCTTGGCTCTAATACATAAAGAGATGTGTAAGCACCATAAAACAAATTAATATCTTGGCTCTAATACATAAAGAGATGTGTAAGCACCCTAAAACAAATTAATATCTTGGCTCTAATACATAAAGAGATGTGTAATCACCCTAAAACAAATTAATATCTTGGCTCTAATACATAAAGAGATGTGTAAGCACCCTAAAACAAATTAATATCTTGGCTCTAATACATAAAGAGAAGTGTAAGCACAATAAAACAAATTAATATCTTGGCTCTAATACATAAAGAAATGTGTAATCACCCTAAAACAAATTAATATCTTGGCTCTAATACATAAAGAGATGTGTAAGCACCGTAAAACAAATTAATATCTTGGTTCTAATACATAAAGAGATGTGTAAGCACCATAAAACAAATTAATATCTTGGCTCTAATACATAAAGAGATGTGTAAGCACCCTAAAACAAATTAATATCTTGGCTCTAATACATAAAGAGATGTGTAAGCACAATAAAACAAATTAATATCTTGGCTCTAATACATAAAGAGATGTGTAAGCACCCTAAAACAAATTAATATCTTGGCTCTAATACATAAAGAGATGTGTAAGCACAATAAAACAAATTAATATCTTGGCTCTAATACATAAAGAAATGTGTAATCACCCTAAAACAAATTAATATCTTGGCTCTAATACATAAAGAAATGTGTAAGCACAGTAAAACAAATTAATATCTTGGCTCTAATACATAAAGAAATGTGTAAGCACCCTAAAACAAATTAATATCTTGGCTCTAATACATAAAGAGATGTGTAAGCACCGTAAAACAAATTAATATCTTGGCTCTAATACATAAAGAGATGTGTAAGCACCGTAAAACAAATTAATATCTTGGCTCTAATACATAAAGAAATGTGTAAGCACAGTAAAACAAATTAATATCTTGGCTCTAATACATAATGAAATGTGTAATCACCCTAAAACAAATTAATATCTTGGCTCTAATACATAAAGAGATGTGTAAGCACAGTAAAACAAATTAATATCTTGGCTCTAATACATAAAGAAATGTGTAAGCACCCTAAAACAAATTAATATCTTGGCTCTAATACATAAAGAGATGTGTAAGCACCGTAAAACAAATTAATATCTTGGCTCTAATACATAAAGAGATGTGTAAGCACCGTAAAACAAATTAATATCTTGGCTCTAATACATAAAGAGATGTGTAAGCACCGTAAAACAAATTAATATCTTGGCTCTAATACATAAAGAAATGTGTAAGCACCCTAAAACAAATTAATATCTTGGCTCTAATACATAAAGAGATGTGTAAGCACCGTAAAACAAATTAATATCTTGGCTCTAATACATAAAGAAATGTGTAAGCACCCTAAAACAAATTAATATCTTGGCTCTAATACATAAAGAGATGTGTAAGCACCGTAAAACAAATTAATATCTTGGCTCTAATACATAAAGAAATGTGTAAGCACCCTAAAACAAATTAATATCTTGGCTCTAATACATAAAGAGATGTGTAAGCACCGTAAAACAAATTAATATCTTGGCTCTAATACATAAAGAAATGTGTAAGCACCCTAAAACAAATTAATATCTTGGCTCTAATACATTAAGAGATGTGTAAGCACCGTAAAAAAATTAATATCTTGGCTCTAATACATAAAGAAATGTGTAAGCACAGTAAAACAAATTAATATCTTGGCTCTAATACATAATGAAATGTGTAATCACCCTAAAACAAATTAATATCTTGGCTCTAATACATAAAGAGATGTGTAAGCACAGTAAAACAAATTAATATCTTGGCTCTAATACATAAAGAAATGTGTAAGCACCCTAAAACAAATTAATATCTTGGCTCTAATACATAAAGAGATGTGTAAGCACCGTAAAACAAATTAATATCTTGGCTCTAATACATAAAGAGATGTGTAAGCACCGTAAAACAAATTAATATCTTGGCTCTAATACATAAAGAAATGTGTAAGCACCCTAAAACAAATTAATATCTTGGCTCTAATACATAAAGAGATGTGTAAGCACCGTAAAACAAATTAATATCCTGGCTCTAATACATAAAGAGATGTGTAAGCACCGTAAAACAAATTAATATCTTGGCTCTAATACATAAAGAGATGTGTAAGCACCCTAAAACAAATTAATATATTGGCTCTAATACATAAAGAGATGTGTAAGCACCGTAAAACAAATTAATATCTTGGCTCTAATACATAAAGAGATGTGTAAGCACCCTAAAACAAATTAATATCTTGGCTCTAATACATAAAGAGATGTGTAATCACCCTAAAACAAATTAATATCTTGGCTCTAATACATAAAGAGATGTGTAATCACCCTAAAACAAATTAATATCTTGGCTCTAATACATAAAGAAATGTGTAAGCACCGTAAAACAAATTAATATCTTGGCTCTAATACATAAAGAGATGTGTAAACACCCTAAAACAAATTAATATCTTGGCTCTAATACATAAAGAGATGTGTAAGCACCGTAAAACAAATTAATATCTTGGCTCTAATACATAAAGAGATGTGTAATCACCCTAAAACAAATTAATATCTTGGCTCTAATACATAAAGAGATGTGTAATCACCCTAAAACAAATTAATATATTGGCTCTAATACATAAAGAGATGTGTAAGCACCCTAAAACAAATTAATATATTGGCTCTAATACATAAAGAGATGTGTAATCACCCTAAAACAAATTAATATCTTGGCTCTAATACATGAAGAGATGTGTAAGCACCGTAAAACAAATTAATATCTTGGCTCTAATACATAAAGAGATCTGTAATCACCCTAAAACAAATTAATATCTTGGCTCTAATACATAAAGAGAATATTTGAAAAGTTTGTCGGATTAAAAATAAATTTAGCTAATTTCCCAACTCCTCCCAATGCGATTTTACTTTTTAAGAGATTACGTCTGAACACACTGAAAAACAATTATAAGTAAAAAAGAAACACTCTACTTGTTGACGGCTTTCGGCCTTTAAATCGGAAACCAACAAGTGGTGTTCATGAGAAAACAGTGCCCCATCATTTTCGTCGGTTTTAAGTGGGAAGATTTTTTATTTCACTAGTTTGAACACGTGAAAATCATTCAGTCGAATAAAAAAACAATTTTGCGGGAATATTCTGTATTGGATACATCATTACTGTGATGTTTAATATATTTAAATTTTGTTACATTTTTATTCATGAAAAAAAACTATTAAACAATTTTTTAAATAAAATAAAGTATTTAAAAACATTTTTAATATAACCTATTTAAAAAGGGTAAGCAAGAATTTATTTAAAGAAAAATGCATTGTTGTTTGGTTGTTTTTTTTTTTGTTATTTGATATAAAAATGGAGGTTTATTTCCCAATATATTTAACGCAAAGTATTTTTTTCATTGCACGGAAGAGGAAAATGTTGTTTTTTTTAGCTTAAGAAAAAAAAGTTTTGAGGGTTTTTTTGTCGTTTAGTTTAATGTAAGGATATTTAGGCGGGGGGAGTTTCCAATTTATTTATTTTTTTGTTGGGGTTTGAGATCCGTCCGTAGAAGGCGTTTATCATTATGCAACCTTCAAAGAAAGGTAAAATAATTACATGTAAAACCGAACGTTTATCTTTAAATAGTAATGAAATATATTTTATAAGTTTTCTTCAGACTCAGGAAACGTTGGAATTGCTTTGACTTTTGACACACACACATTGTTTTTTTGTTTACGTCACGACTGCCAATTAATGGATGCATATTCAGAATTGACACCAACAGTAAATATTGTTTCCACATGTTATTTTCTTGTGGGAATAACAATTCGGTCCCCAACACACACATTGTTTTTGTCCCCCAAAATGTATGCTAAAACATTAACTAGTTTTGCCCACTATATTTTATTGTAGAAAAAGCTCGCCCTTCATTTTGTTGGTCATCCCCCCACACCATAAAAAAAACACTTAGTTAACCCACGCTTCCCTCCAGTACGGATTTCTCTCAAAAATATTGAAAAAAACCCATCATGTTACACATCTCCATTTACTGTTCAATCATTTTTCGTAAACTTAATAGAGGAAAGTGAGTCACCACTTTTAGATATTAAAAAAAAAAAAATTTCTATCTTGCGGGTCATATTTTCAGGCTGCTTACATGTGATCACCAAAAAAATTGAAACTAATTTGGAGGGATAAACTAGGATGGGTGTGAGAAAAACACCAAATTTCCTTTGATAATCTTGTCAATCAGTATTTCTTTAGTAATGAAACTACAATTTTAAAATAAAATGGCGATATTTGACGCAGCGCTTTGAAATTTATTTTTGCTTACTTGAATAAAAACTATTTTCACTGACTTTTTCTGTATGGAAGAGTACAAGAACATGTTCATTAATCAATTTCTATTTTTGTCGCGATCTAAAGAACAGATAACTAAAAACAATTAAGGGTATTTGTAATAATAGCCCAACAACGAAAACGCTGAAAAAACAAATATACAACAAATAAAAGTTACCGTAGCCGATAAAACTGAATTTCCAAGTTAACTGTGACAGTTATAAATGATTATAATCCGTTAAAAGTGCTATTTTCTATAAGTTAATAGTTTTAGCTTACGTGAAGTGAAAAAAAAAGTAATTAATGGCCGCTCTCGTTCTCGTCTCGTTTCAATTGTTTTTTTACTGGGACTCATAGTCAAAGCGCAATGTTTGCATTTTTCAGCCAAGCAGAAGAACAAAACAAAACTACATTTTAAGCAAAAGGAATAAAATAATTTTCTTTTGATTTACATGTCAGTGTGCTTTTATTTACATATTATTTTCGGTAAATTTTTACTATCCATTCCCAGCGCAGTTTACCCCTTAAAAAAGTTAAAGTTCTACTTTTTTTTGTGCAAATACATTTAAACAGCCTAAAAAAATATCCGCAAAGAAATAATTAATTTTTTTTTTAAATATTTAAGATTTTAGAGTGGGGGTTCACTTTCCTTTATAACTGTAACGTAAAATGAGCACCCATTTTCTGGCCAGTTAGCGTCAAACGAGACATGTAACCGACTTGAGTTTTTAATAAAAACACGTAAAAATTTAGCGATTTTCGTGTTTGTTTTGGAGGGGGGTGGGCAAACTTTGACTTGAGTTCCCCCCCCTAAAAAAAAACCCAGAAAACTAAATTGGCTAAATTTCTACGTGTTTTTATTAAATAAATAAATACCCCCCACCCCAAACTAGCTAAATTTCTACGTGTTTATTTAATAAAAAAACCCACCCTAACTCCAGCCCTAACCCTAACTCCAGCCCTAACCCTAACCCTATCTCTAACCCCAGCCCTAACCCTAACTCTAACCCCAGCCCTAACCCCAGCCCTGATCGTTAAAAAGAACAAACGTCGCTTTTATTATGAGTCCCGGTAAAAAAAAACACACACACTTGACAACGAGAACCCGAAACGAGGCTAACAAAACAAGACTGTCGACGCCATGTTTTTACTGTAAAAATCCGTGCCCAGAAATTTTTTTTTTCATGTCTAATGAAAAACCATTTATCCTACGTAAAAATAAAAACAAATGGAATAGCTAACTAGGAAAATCTCCAGTCTCGAATTAGAAACTCAAGTCGGTTACATGTCTCGTTTAATGTTAAGTGGCCAGGAAATGGGTGCTCATTTTACGTTAAATTTATAAAGGAAAGTTATCCCCCACGCTAAAATCTTAAATATTTAAAAACAAAATTTAATTCCTTGTTTGCGAATGTTTTTTTAGGTTGTTTAAATGTATTTGCACACAAAAAAGTAGGATTTGAACTTTTTTTAAGTGGTAAACTGTGCTGGGAATGGATAGTAAAAAAATACCTTATTTTCATTCGTCACACCGTAATGTTTTTTTTTCTCCTGTTGTTTCTGTAAAAAATTCCATACCTTAACCTAACCCTAAATCTAAATCGAACCCCAATTTTTCATATTTCAGTAAAGCAAAAGAACAAAAAAAAAACAAAAAAACGCCGCTTTCATTATGACTCCCGGTAAAAAAAAAACACACCACGTGACAACTATTGACGCCATATTTATTAAGTCAACATTTTGTTGGCGAAAAATTTTTTTTTTTTTTTCAAGTCTAATAAAAAGCCATTTATCCTACGTAAACATACAAACAAATGGAATAGATAACTAGGAAAATCTCCAGTGTCTACGTACGTCGAATTTATTTGTTGCATATTCATTTTTTTGACTACGTTCTACAACTTTTTTTCAACCCGACTCGCGAGTTGTAGGGCTATTATTAAAGATTCCCACAATTAATCTTGTGACTATTGAGAATCTTTAATTTTATTTAAAAATTTATTTTCATTGCAAAAGGTGATTTACGTTTGCACTTCAAACACAAATGGCGTGAATTCAAAGGTTATTTTAGTTTAGCCCTTTTATTCCGATTCAAATCTTATTAAAGTTTTATTTTTTAAATAAAATCATCATTTACCGACTTTTCTTTTACATTAAAAACAATACTTAAAATTAACGGAGACGTATTTTTCATGCAATATTTACCTTATTCTAATGGCCATCTTCTTGTTCAACTTGACTTCCGGATAAATCAATTTCTCACTCAAACTTCATCGCAAGACTTTTTTAGCCACACTCATATTAAAAATTGATTGTTTCTTATAAAACAAATACTTGGACGCGTCGAACAAAATAAAATCGCGAATTTTGGAATAAACTGGAAATCGAAAAATATTAGGAAGTTTAATAATCGACTAAATTTAACTAAATGAAAAATATAATTACGGTGTTTTTTTCAAAATATAAACTAGAAAGAAGGAATATGCCCGTCAATATCGTATCCATGTAGACAAACATATTAGACATTTGCATTGATTGAATTTCTTTTATTTGTCACAATGATGAATACAAGATAACACCAAAATAAAAAAAAGATCGATTTTTCCGCCAACGTTGACAGTTGCATCCACTATCTTGAACATCGACATCTTTAATTATTTTGGTACTTTATAATTCTTTGCTAAAAACGGCAAGATTACAAAAATGAATTGATTAAATAAATTTGTCTTCTAATTATGAAGAGGATGGTTCTCTCGGCATGAAAAGGCTAAGATTTAAGAGATAACTAAGTGAAATAGCACCGTGATAAGTCTAGTTATTCAATAGCACCCAGTAACGTTTCGCTTACCTCGCGTTCTTAAGCGTTATTATAATGGGGAAAAATGGTTAACGCAGGCATAAAATACGAGATATTATTATTATTACTATTACTACTACTATTATTATTAGTAGTAGTACTAGTATTACAACAGCAACAACAGCAACAACTACTACTACTACTAATAATAATAATAATACTCATAATAAAAAATAAATTTAAAAAACTTTAAAAAAAACTATATGACGTCCATTAACACCAGACAGACTTTTTATTCTTTGCCTTCTTGCTGTGATCAAAGTGTTGTATCTATCCTCAATCAGATAAGGAGAAATCCTTCTGGACTGGGCAATTTATATATTTGTCCCATTCATAGTGATCCCTTTTGGGGGATTTAGATATCTTCCACATACAAAAAACAACAACTTTGGTCTAACCCTTTCCCTCATGGAGAGACAAGTAAACAGGAACTCCAAAACTAACCCGAAGTCTCGGGTAGTAGTGACTCATGTTAAGTCCTGAGTGGCGATCAGGATGAAAGCATGCCATTTATTAACCCCAACACTGGATAAATTAACCTCAGTAAATCCATTCCTTGGAAATTTCCATGTGAAATTCTAATTTTTAAAAGGGTAGTTTCTAATGTTTAACTGTATGGTCAATCTTGACGTAGATAAACAGACACGGAGAAGGGGAGGGGGGTAATTTCTTTGTTTAACCCCTTTAATTCCTATTTACAACTTATTCACGTTTGCCCGTCAAACACAAGAGATTTTATTAAAATAAAATCATTTATTGATTTTTTAAAACATTTAAAACAATACAACAATATAATTGATACGTATTTTTCATGCAATAATTACCTTATATAAATGCTTGACTTCCGGATAAATCACCTTTTCACTTATGGTTTCCAAAAGAGCGATAATCAAGGGAGGTCATTTTGTCCTCAAAATCCTTTGTTTTTATTTCAGAGTGGTTATTTAGAATTTCGGAGAAGCTATTTACAATTTAATAGGTGCATGGTTTGTTTGTAAAAAAAACGGATTAAGCAGAAATTTAATTTTCACATTTTTAAATTTCAAAGTAATTTTTTTTGAAGCAGATACATCATTGGAAAGAAGAAGAAGAAGAAGAAGAAGAAGAATACGACAGGTATTAACAAAACATCTTTTACGATATTATTTGTAATGTAAAAAAGTAGATTATTTTATGTCTTCTAAAAAAAATCTTTGAATTTTAATATTTATTTGTTCTCTCCTTTTAATTGATGACTTGATAAGAACGATGTATTTTTATTACTTTGCCATTGTTTATTTATTATGAATGATGAGAGTTTTTTTTTTGTAGTTTTTTGCTATTTGTTTCGGTAATTTGGAAGAAATGTAGCGGTCATAAACATAGACCTATTTTCTCACTCCGAAAAAATGTCATTTAGTGAGCTGGTCACACACTGACCAATCAGCCTGCAGGCGTATTGATTCCTTCTGTCGACTGAAGTACTACTTCAGCCCCCCCCTCTCTCTCTCTCTCTCTCTTCCCTCTCTCTCTCTCTCTCTCTCTCTCTCTCTCTCCTGCCCCTGTCATATGGACGTGCCAGCAACTACTCAGCCATCATTTTCGCACGAGGGACGTTGTGTATAGTTTGTAGTAGTAGTTGTAGCACTGTCCGTCGCTTGGGAAGGAGATAAAGCTTCACCGGTTGCTCGTTCTGCCAATGAATTTGTGTTTCGGGTTTTGAGACGTGTTTTACACCGCTGCCACCATGTTACATTACGATGTATTTAATAAGTAAAGTTAACACAAGTGTAGGAGAGAGATAAGACACACTGGCCGAAGCCAGGCTTTATTCCGAGAGGGGCCGGAAGCGGATGTAAGTGCATGCCGGAAGTAACAGAGAAAGGGGGATTATAGTCCAACGTACATGGGTGGAGAGCATAATGTAACAACTATCTTGGCTTAAAGATAATTGCTGACAGACCCCGGCAGCTCTAAGAACTTCCTACTTCCCTCTTCCTCTCTCGGACACTGTCCAACTCTCTTTCCACCTATACCAAACGATATAGGTAACCTTTTTGAATAAATCCTTTTCGTTGTTGTTATAAAGATGTTTTGTTATTTCATTTCGTACTTTGTTGAATTATCAACTGAATGTAGTTCCACTAAGCCAAGTGGTGATAAGGCCATTGACCTGATCACCGCACGACGAGATAATTACTGCGCCACAGAATTATCACGTAACATGTAAATTAGGCGCCAAATATGTTCTTTTTCTACGAGATAATTACAACTATTAATTGACCGTGGTGGAGAGTTTGAACCCCATCTACTTCAGGAACTTTTCAGGATTTTAAAGATTAAGCGTACCCGTACGACTAGCTATCGGCCAGCTTCTAACGGGATGATAGAACACTTCCATCGTCAATTGAAAGCCGTGTTGCGTGTTTATCCTGACCAACAGCGATGGAGCGAGTATGTACCTATTGTCCTTGTTGGCTGTAGCGCTGCAATCAAAGAGGACATCGGATACTCGCCAGCCGAACTTGTTTATGGAGTACCTCTATCGTTGCCGGGTCAGATGTTGACTCCGATAGATATAACAGATACAGATACAACTATGTACACAGAATTGAAATATTTTGTATTTGTTTTCCTTTATAACTGCTACTTTTAGCAAATGAAAACATTTTCCTCTATCGGCTTTCTGCCTAAGCAGGAAGGTGATGTAGAGTTCATAAACATAGACCTATTTTCTTTCTCCTAAAAAATGTCCCCATTGAGTGAGCTGGTCACACACTGATCAATCAGCCTGCATGGCGCATGGATTCCCTCTCTCGGCTGAAGAACTACTTCAGACCCTTTGGGAATCACGAGGGGTCAGCAGAGAGACCCCGGCAAGCAACGAAGAAACATTTTCTCTCTTTCTCTCTTTCTTTCTCTCTCTCTCTCTCTCTCTCTCTCTCTCTCTCTCTCCTGGCCCTGCCATATGGACGTTCCAGCAACTACTATATTCGCCTGAGAATAGTTTGTGACAGACCTCCGGCAGCTCTAAGAACTTCCTACTTTGCTCTTTCTCTCTCAGACAATGTCTAACTCTCTTTCCACCTATACCATACGGTATAGGTCAGCTTTTTTAATCTCTTTTTGTTGTTGATATAAATAGGTTTTGTTATTTTATTTCGTGTGTTAAACAACCGTCCGTACTTGCGACATTACGTCCACGTATCGTCAATTTCATCGTGCTGTCAATTTACGCATGACCTTTAGTAACATCCAACTTTTGGTGGGAAAAATAACTACTACATCTGAATAAACTGTAAATAATTTGATTGAAAATGTCATTTTAAAACTTTGTCTTTTTTGATACTGCAGAAACATGCAGTTTTTTTCGATAATCGCCAACTCCAACGTTGTGTCTTCCGTGGTTTTCTTCTCGTCGTCTTCATCCTTCGTTCTTATTCATCTTTCGTTCTGACTATGTAGTCTATTCACTGACGAATTGTCCATGACACATCACTGATTTACAAGTTTAGAGAAACAAGAAACGCATAAGAAACACAAACTCATATACATTGTGTATAAGTCAGTTATAATTATGTATGTGTGTAACACCGTCGCGAACTGTCGAGACCCACATTGTCGTTACTCAAGTCGTCAGCTAATCTCTTCATCCGCTTCGGCTCTGCCCGATCTCCTTTCGTCCGAAGTTGAATACAAACTGAATGTCTTCCCTCCGAGTCGCCAACAATATAAAAAAATATATATATATCCTGTACCAAAAATCACGTAAATAAATCAAGTAGTTTTGTTTTATAAAAGAAAATTATATTTTGGCGATGTACGAAGAGGAAAAGCAAATATAAAAGCCATTTTGGTTTATTCAAAGGGGAATAGGCGTAATTCATTTACGGTTATCCCCCTTTGAATAATACCAAAAAAAATAAATGCAAAAAAAAACATATGATTGTCCTTTTTTTTATTTTGTAAAGAAAATGTAATTATATATTTTTAAAAAGAAAATTAATGTAAAATATTATAACTTATGATTTTCACTTATTATTTTGTAAAGAAAATATAATTATATATTTCTAAAAAGAAAATAAATGCAAAAAAAAAGAACTTATGATTGTCATTTTTTATTTTGTAAAGAAAATGTAATTTTGTTTGAATATCAGAAACAAGATGGCGGTTTACAATCTAAACAACTTTTTGTGATATTTCTGAGATATACTATTATTATTTACATGTTTCTGTGTGCGTTATTGGCCTAAAGAATAAACTTATTGATGATGGAATCGGCAATTCCAAGTTCTCATCCAAAGCAAATTCTTGTGGCCATTTACGCACTAATACCATTTGGGAATGTTTTAACCCTAACCATTTCCCATCTATTAAAAGTACAAAAAATGAAACTTGCATTTAATTTATTGTAAACAATAAATTGATTTTAAATTGTGTGGCCATGTTTCGCTTGTCTGTGTGTGTGTTATTCTCGTGTCCATGTAACCGATAATTTTTCATAGAATAACTTATTTATGTACTATAAATCGATTGTTTATTGAAATAAAAAATGCAATCGTATAAAACAATACCTTTTTTGTTGAATTATCAATTTTGTCAGACTTAAAATCTAGGTGCTTATGCTGATTAGCGGCCATATACAAATATTTTTATATAAAAACACTAATATATACTTATTAAGCATTATATTCTTACTCACTGTACGAAAAAGCGCAGATAACTGAAATCTTCTTAAAACACAAGATGGAGGCTTACTGAACGAGTCGCTGTTATGATACGCAAAATGGAAAAATACTTTTAATTAAAGTTCTAGTGGATATTTTTTTCTACTTTTTCGTACAGTGAGTAAGAATATAATGCTTAGTAAGTATATATTATTGTTTTTATATAAAAATATTTTTTATATAGCCGCTAATCAGCATAAGCACCAAAATGTATTTAAAGGGTTATATCCATTGTTCCATTATTATAGGGGGATGAGATTAACCTTTGTAAGAATTGGGGTTATCTGCCCTTCTTTCTCTTTTTTTTTCTTGTTGTTGTTGTTGTTCTGTTGTAGAAACCTACAAAATGTGTTTGTCTTGTTAACTGAATTGTCCTGCCATGACTAATGTCTCAATGTTGCTGAAATCAAAAGGTTTGTCTCACATTCGTGTGAACTTGGCTTTATATCGATAATAATTCTTAACAATTTTTGTTATCGTGAATGTATAAATAATACGTGACAAATAAGAATGAGTCAATTTTAATGGAATATTTTTCATTTTCCTTCGTAAATCATTTAAATGAACAGTTAATAAGAAAACCTATTTAAGATATGTGAATATTCGACTGAACATTTACCAGAAGTCCCAACTTTAAACTACACATTTGTATCAAAATATTCAAGTTATTCTAATATAAAACACACGTAGAGAAAGAAAACTCACTTTTGTTTAGTATGATCAATATTACAGCGAAATCCGCTTAAAATTAATATAACAATCATGTTAACACAAACTTAGGATTATACCTCAGAAGTATCGCATCATGGAAGGTAAATTATACTCTTTAATTACGTGTTACTTAATAATACTTACATAATAGAGTTTATAACTGGAGTATTTTAAAGACATGATTGTAGAATAAACACCTTTGAACCGAATAATGCGATTAAGTATATATTGTTGTCACCTTCATACTGTGACTGCAACAGAAAACATCCAGTACCTTTCAGATGGAAAAGAAATATTTATCTGAAGAATATCAGCAGCTATATTTATCAAGCTCCCATTCACCAACTACAATTATACAACAATAAGCGGAGACAATTAGTAGTGATGAAAACACATACCAGCAATAAGTGACCAGTATAAAATACTATTTTATGGAACAACCATTCTCTTTGCCTTAATCTTTACCTGCTTTTGGCAACTTTTCCTTTATATTCTGTTGTGCGCACATTAATTTTTGTCAAACGTAAGTCATGAAATTCGATAGTCAATGTTAGAGCGTGATCAATTTTTCACTAGAAGTATTTTAACTATAAATAGTTAAACCACCTCAATATTTGATTCCATTATAGTTTACGAACTTGTATAGTTTCTTTACCTGCAAATAAGCAGACATTCTATCTATGGTAGACCATTTTAATGTTCTAGAATATCAGATCAAAAAAATAAATGGAGCTACCAAGTTCCACAGCGTCTTCATTTCCCTCTAACAATGTCTCCTTAAACTTCTTCACCATCAAATATGGGCTGAATATATTGTGGGTAAATCTTCATCTTCGGTCATAAAATCCTGAATTACGAACATTGTAAGCATTTCTACAGATTTATACTTTTTATAAATAACCTACATGAACTGAATGGTAACCTTGGTAAATATTTCAATTACTTAATGTTAAAACATTTATGTAATAATTTTGTGCACATCTTTATTATTTTAGTGTTATGTTTTAAAAACTTAACTGTTTTATTCATTCACAGACAAGAAAAAACGAAGTATTTAATGAAAATATATGACGGAGAAACGGATACAAAGAAAAATTCAAACATTTATTTTACAAATAATAATGAAAACATACACCATATTTAAAAGCTATTGTTGTGGTGTGTGGTTTGTAATTCGCAAAACAATCAAATTAAAATTACATATAGAAAAAAACTTTTTTGTTAAGTGTGTGGCTCAACATTTAAGAGAGATCAAATAAAAAATGGTACTGATGCGGTTTATGATTTTTTTCATCAGCACATTCCTGCACGTTACGGAAGGTGCCGAACAAAAACTTCGTATTTTTTGTGTCGGAAACACTGGCGAATGTTAAATGCTAGAAATAGGAATCGTATGTTAATTTCAACGTGAAGATTCAATGAACCATGGGGGAAAATGTAAATTTGTAAGAGACTTTTAAAATGTAAGAAATAATTCAAATCGAAGAACAAAACACTCATCGGATGTGGTAAGTTTCATGAATAAATATTTATTTGTGCTACATGAAGAAACAGTTTTTTTAATTAAATGTTTTCTTCTTTATCAAATATTTTTTCTTGTCAATTATTTTTAAAACCTACCGAGTAGTTTATGGGTTGAGTTGGGATTGACTGATATCAAACACTTAAAAAATCCTGCCAATTTTTATTCTAACGATAAAAATAAGAGAAGGTTTGTGTTAGGTACTGTTTATTTTAATGTTAGATATTGCTTCGTTTAGGATAAAATTAGAGTTAGGTACTGTTTCTTTTAGGGTTAATAATAATTTTACGGTAGATCATGAAATTTTATGTTATCACAATATAAAAATCGCATTTCGTTTTTAGATCAATTTCTTATTCATAATTTATAGTTTGAAAGAAAATGTTTTGTACTAACTTCTCTCCAAATTCTTTGAAATGCGACACCTTTTTTATTTATAACTGTTATAGAAGTGTCTTTCATGTATAACTTTAGAAATGTTTTTTCCAATAACGACTCTCACTATACAAGTCATTGTAACGGTGTTAAAAAGTCACGAATATATATGAAATGATTTCTTTGCAATTCTAAGAACATTTTTATTTCCTGTATACAAGTGTCCTTCATTTATACATTGACAAAGATAGTTTCCAATAATAATTTCAACTATATTACAACCCTTTGTTAAAAAAATCAACCATATATTTGTGGAATAGATTTCTTCGAATCTTCAAAACCATTTTTATGTTCTTTATGCAAAATTTAGAATAAATTATTTAATAAAGATGCTCACGATGGTAAATATTGGCATAAAAGTTCAATTTTTAATGGGTTAAAAATAAATTAAATGTTCCTTTCCACATGATTATCAGCACTTGATATTGAGAATCGATTTTATAGATCATCTCAGCATGAACTGTTAGACAAAATACTATAATGTTTAATGTAATAAAACGGTCGTCAAAGTTCATACAAACAACAACGATATATATATATATATATATATATATATATATATATATATATATATATATATATATATATATATATATTGACTGTGTAGTGTTCAGGTGCCGACAGTTGAAACAGTTTCTTGGTGAAGGAAGTAATAAAGAACTGAGAAAGTTTGTTGGCTGCCGAAAACTTTCTCTAGGCATTATATTAAGTGTAGATAGGTTTGATCGGCGTCAGTGAAGCTGACAGAAGAGAAGACGTCTTTTTTTGTAAGTATCGGGAATCTGTCTTGGGCGACTGCTGAAATCCCAAGGGATCTGGAAGTAGTCTTCCAAGGTGGAAATGGCCTGAAGTTTAAGTTCACAAAAACGATTTTTTTCTGTGCAGAGGCAGACAAATTGACATAATCAGAGAAATTCCCAAACTAGAAAATTGCCATGAAGTGAGAAAATTCATAAATTTTCCATAGTAAAAAATTGATATACAGCAGGAAAGTTGTATTTTTTTTCTTTCTAAGACAATAAATGCCATGAGCTGAGAAAGTTCACAAGTTTATTTTTTAGGCAGAATTTGCGTTGTCAGTTTTACAAAAATTGATTTTTAAAACGTAGTAGCCAAAAAAAAAATTTCACAAAACTAGATTTGGTTTTGAACGGCCGAAAAATCGATATAAAATAAGAAAGTTCTCGAAATTGAATTATTTTGTAAGGTAGAAAATTGTAAAGTATTGTGTTGCAACATATGCGGTTACATTGTAAATGAAACACATATTTATGAGAATCTTGTTTCTCTTTAGCATAATCATATTAAATTTGTCTAAAAAGAAAAAGCTCCCTATACTACACCGGAATATTCTTTCTATGTAGTGTGTGTTTAGATGTGTTTAAACATAGTGCATCTGTGTAAAAAGTTAGAGCGAAAAACTTCACAATAATAGTTTGGCTCACAGTATGTTTGCCTGCAACATATTAGATTAAATTAAAACAAGAGACACAATATCAACAAGAATATGGTTTCTCTCAAGTATGCGTTTGCATATGTTGCAACGTACGTTATTTCCTTGTAACAGAAGTCACATACTTCACAGGAATATAGTTTGTCTCACGTATGCGTTTGCATATGTTGCAACATATGATGCTTCAGTTTATATGAAAGGCCACACACTTTACAAGAATATGGTTTTTCTTTAGTATGGGTTCGCATATGTTGCAACATATGATGTTTCAATGTAAAAGAATAACATACTTCACAGGAATATGGTTTCTATCTAGTATGTTTTCGCATATGTTGCAGCATAAGAAGTTTAGTTGTGAACGAAGACCCACATACTTCACAAGAATATAGTTTTTCTCAAGTATGCGTTCGCATATGTCGCAACATACTTTGTTTACTTATAAAAGAAGAGCCACATACTTCACAAGAATATGATTTCTCTCCAGTATGCCTTTGTATATGTAGCAACATACTTTGTTTACTTATAAAAGTAGAGCCACAAACTTCACAAGAATATGGTTTCTCTCCAGTATGTGTTCGCATATGGTTCAACATAGTTTTTTTCTGTGAAAAACAAGAACCACATACTTCACAAGAATATGGTTTTTCTCCAGTATGGGTTCGCATATGTTGCAACATATGATGTTTCAATGTAGAAGAATGACCACATACTTCACAGGAATATGGTTTCTCTCCAGTATGCGTTCGCATATGCTGCAGCATACCTTGTTTAGTTGTAAAAGAAGAGACACATACTTCACAAGAATATGGTTTCTCTCCAGTATGTGTTCGCATATGGTCCAACATATGATGTTTCTGTGAAAAACAAGAACCACATACTTCACAAGAATATGGTTTTTCTCCAGTATGGGTTCGCATATGTATCAACATACTTTGTTTAGTTGTAAAAGAAGAGCCACATACTTCACAAGAATATGGTTTCTCTCCTGTATGCGTTTTCATATTTTGCAACATATCTCGTTACTTATTAAAAGAAGATCCACATATGTCACACGAATGTTGTTTCACCATAGTATGCATTCGCAAATTTCAGAACCTATGTTGTTTCATTCTAAAAGATCCATATTTAACAAAAATTTTGTTGCTCTAATTCACATATGTCGCAACATATCCTGTTTATCTAAATAAGAAGTTACATATTTCACAATGATATTATTGCACTCTAGTATCAGATTCAGAATTCATTTTTCAAGTCGAAAAATGTGAGATTTTATAATCTAATTTTTTTCTTTGTATTTTCAATTTTGTGCAAGAAACTGAATAAATTATCAAACATTCAAATATTTTTTAATTTTGTGATGGATTTGAAATTTAGTAGATCTGAAAGGGTGTTGTGAGTTATATTTCTCTAAAGTTTCAGCAAAATCTTAACTTAGTTTTTACTGTTATTGATAATAAGATCTATATGAGACTTGTGTACTCCTATCTGTGACAGCATTTGATCTATGAATTTGAACTTGAGCAGTAATGATCTTGTATCTATAAAGATAGGTATTATTTTAACATATATTCAGTGAATATTTGTACATCTTATCCAAATGCTTTTTAAATGTTACATAAATAACATAGGGTATAGAGATTCTCGGAATTCAGTCCTATATGGATAATTTTGTGAATATTTTAATAACTTATTCTAAAAAACTGATCAATTTCGCAGCTCATAAACAAGCAATAATTTGCGTTTCCGACATTAGCAGTATGTGTTTCTTTTTAAGTATGTTCGATACCTGAAATTTTGGGGCCCATGATTGCATTAGGAATGTACATCAGACTTGCGGTAAGTATTCATGCTACGACTCTATTTAATAAGAAAGAAAAGAAGAAATACATATACTATATACAAGAAAATGGCTCTCCAATATATTATAACAAAGTCTTATTTGATGAAAGAAAAAATCATGCATTACACAAGGGTATGATTTATTTGGTTTCATGCTTTTAGGTCTGGCCAATGGCATCAAGAATTAAAAATATATTTCTCTAAGACATTTCAATATTTGAAGTGACCAACGCAATGAAGATCAATTCAAATCCAAATTTGTTTTTCTCATGAAGATCAATTCAAATGATGGATATTCTGAAAATATGAAAAGAAATTAAAAGAAATTTCAAAAAAAAGATCAAGGAATGTATATCAATAAAAATCTAATCATGCATTGTTTTTTTATTTAGATAGTTGAGTTTCTGCAAATATAAAAAACTTAAGACACTTAAAAGAAATATTGATTTTTTACAATATTTTTGCAAACAAATTTATTTTTAAGATGTACACACGGTTGCTAATGAAATGGCCAAATAATGTACACTGTAATTTATAAAATGGCCAAATTATATAAAATATTATTTATGAAATTGCGAAATTATATAAAATATTATTCATGAAATGGCTAAATAATTTACAATCTGATTTATAAAATGGCTAAATTATATTAAATATTATTCATGAAATGGACAAATCATGTACAATCTGATTTATAAAATGTCTAAATTATATAAAATATTATTTATGAAATGGTCAAATCATGTACACTCTGATTTATAAAATGTCTAAATTATATAAAATATTATTCATAAAATGGCCAAATCATGTACACTCTGATTTATAAAATGTCTTAATTATATGAAATATTATTCATGAAATTGCGAAATTATATAAAATATTACTTATAAAATGTGCAGATTACGTACAATGTTATTTACGAAATGGCCAAAATATGTAAAATTTTATGAAGACGTCACTAAATTCATTATTGATTCAATTTATAATATAATGAGGACATGTGTTACAAATTATGTACTGTTATTTAAGAAATAGGTAAATTATGTAAAATGTTATTTATGAAATAGACAAATTATATACCATGTGTTTTTATGAAATGGCAAATTATATACAATTTTATTTATGAAATGGCCAAATTATATACCATGTTATTTATGAAATGGCAAATTATATACCATGTTATTTATGAAATGGCAAATGATGTACCCTGTTATTTATCAAATGGGCAAAGTATATTAACCATGTTATTTTTGAAATGGCCAAATTATATACCATGTTTTTTTATGAAATGGCAAATTATATACAATGTTATTTATGAAATAGCCAAAGTATATACAATTTTATTTATGAAATGGCCAAATTATATACCATGTTATTTATGAAATGGCAAATTATATACAATGTAACTTATGAAATCCCAAATTATATACTATGTTATTTATGAAATGGCAAATTATATACAATGTAACTTATGAAATGCCAAATTATATACCATGTTATTTATGATATGGCCAAATTATCAAAATGCTTTTTAAAATTAACAAATAACATATGGTATAGAGATTTTCAGAATTCAGTGAAATATGGATCATTTTCAAAATATTTTAGTAGGTTATTCTATAAAACTGTCCAATCCTGCAACTTTTAATGAAGGTATAATAAAGGTTTTCGACGTTAGCAATATGTGTTTCTTTTTAAGTATTTTAATTACCTGAAATATTGCTTTTGCTAATCGAAACATGAGTGCATTAGCAACGAACTTGTTTTCTTATGAATGCTGGATATTCTGCAAATATAAAAATAAAATTAAATTATAAATTTTAAAAAAAGATAAAGGAACGTAAATCCATTCAAATCTCATGATACATTATTTTATGTGGTTGTTGGAGTTTCTACGAATATGAACATTTAAAGTACACATTTCAAGAAAAATAATAATTTTTATAAAAAAAATAAATTTTAGATGTTGAGCACATGAAGAAACGGTTATTATTAAATTACCAAATTAGTAATATGTGGGTAAAAATTCAACATTGAAGTTATGTCCCAATTTATTAAGAAGTTGCCAAATTTATTATTAATTAAGTTTAAAAGATAATTCGGGTATTTGTTTCAATACTTATCAATTAATAACATAAATAAGTTTCCTTTTTACATAATATGGCACTAAACATCGAAAAAACCTTTATTAATGTGATCCAAAACGTAAATCTTTTGTTTTAATAATTTTCACAATTTTTATGGTTTAAATAGAAATAAATTATTTTGAATCACATTTAAGAAACATCAATTCTTTATTGTTTGAGAAAGTGTTCGACTTATGTTTCTAAAAACAGGTAATGAATCCAGCAGTTATTTGCCATTGCTCTTTTATGATTTTAAATAATAAAAAATATATGAATATGAAAATTTGCCTGAGCACCAGTATCTTACTCGCCTGATAAGGTCAGGAGATTTACAAACATATCTGCTGTGCGAGAATTAGTTCATCAAATTATTCTATATATACTTGAAATTAGTAAGAAATTGGAGAATATATTAAGATACCAAAATTACCCACAAACGAGGAGTTGATATGCCATAAAACATTACCAAAAGAAAACCATTAATCTGTTTCGCCTGTCATAAGATATTTCATTATGTTATATATTTAATTGTACCAGATAAGATTATATATTTGAATATGATTTAGAATAAACTAAAATAGAATAAAACGTTATTTAAAGAAGCAATAAAGACATCCTAATTATTACAGGCTGAAGATGTTAGTCATATTGTTCTTGAGTCAACAACATTTAGTGAAACATTTAAAAATTTAAGAACAAATATTGTCAGCTGAAAATGGAAATATCCAAGTGGTTAAGCATTGCTTTCACGTCTGCAAGTTAAACAAATACAACCATATATTCGAAATATGATTAATGTCTTTGTATGAAGACAATTTAACCGTGAAAATGCATCAATCGTTGTGAAACAGATTTTAAATTAAATTTGAAAAAATATAGTTTTAAAAAAACAGTAATTTTTGATAAGGAATACATCTTTTGCACAGTGATTTTTGATAATAAAAAAAAATATATGGCGTAATTTTAAAAAATTTATTTTAAAAAATAATTCAATTTGTTTATGAAAATGTGTTTTCCAAGTCGAAAAATTTAATAATTTAATAAGATTGACTTTTAGATTTCGAGTCTGATAAAATTATATTTCATATGTATAACTAGTTTAGAATTTGGAGATTAACTGAATTTTTAAGGAATGCTTAAGAACTTCGGATATACACACACGTGTACAACATGGTTAGTGTGATTTATTTCACTGGTTTCTCATCATTTAGTTACTGGCGAAGAAAATAACTATGCTTTACAAGTCAGTCAGGTGTCATTGAAAACAAGTTATTACCATTACGAATGATTCAGATGTTTGATGACGCACATACAAAGTCCCTGCTACAGCCAATTGTAATAGGCAAAGCCCATCTCTCCTGATATAAACGACATAGGATCGACTGTGCCATGCATAACAGTGATACGAACTGTAATAAATATTTTAAAATGTCGAGGTTGGGTTAAAAAATAACAGAACACGTTTAGTTAGTATATTCCTGAAAAGGTCAAAAACTGGTTATATAATGTCATGTTTCAGTTCAAATTTAGTTTCTCATCAGTAGCTGGACCATGTCCTCTTTAAACTCTCACACAAATGCTTTGATTAATCTGGCTTCCCTGATATCTGAATTATTGCCTCTGTGTTACTAATGTTTAAAGATTCCTGGGAATGAATTGACCGGCATAATTATAGCTCCATAAGTCACGTCTAACTCTTTGCTAATATATTTGAATCTTCAATCAATCTAGTGATAATTTACCATCTTGTTAATGCTAAACTTCATTTTGATCAACAGGATGGATTGAGGTAATCCTGTTCTACTGCAAACATCCTAATTGTCATCTCTAAATACATAGACGAGTCAGTTGACAAGGCAGATGAATCTAGGGCAGTAGCGCTTGATATATCCAAAACGGTTGACAATGCTTCGACTGATGATCTTCTTATGAAAGTTATTCGTACAGTATTAATAAACAAATATTTCATATAATCAGATCATTCGAAGACAAAGAAAGATTCAGGTTGTCTTCAATGGTCGTACATCTAAACAACATGACATTAAATTAGGTTAGTCCCAGGAGTCGATCATATGACCTTTATTATTCCTGCTTATCATTAACGAACACCCTGATTGTGTTTGAGATGGGTATATTGGCTGATTATACCATGCTCTATTCTCGACATGTGATCAAAACGAATGTTGACATATAGGCAATAATGGCTGAATATTTAGAAAATGACCTCAGCTCTGTCGGTAAATGTAACCACAAATTGATGATAAGACTGGTTGCTCCTAAGACTAAGCTCTTTTTATTTATCAGTTATGAGAAACCTTTTCAACCACAGATTCTCATAGCTAAGAGCACCCTACATGAGAGTTCATTATTTAATCTCCTCGGCCTAACAGGTAACATGAATTTGAACGAATAGTAAATATTACAAAGGCTTCTATGAGAAATGTAAGCTCCCTCTAGCATGCTAATAAATTTTGCATACCTGCCAGTATCCTATATCTAAAAAGCAACCATTCACCCATGCAGAAAGTATAGTTGCCACATCTGGGCTTGTGCATCAACAACTACTTTCTCCCTCTAATCTGTCAACTCATGTTTCATAAATACAATGATGCACGCCTTTGTTTTCTATGTTTGACATATAGAATTTGCTAAGAATCCACCAGTGTGAGTGTTAATGTCTCCCTTCAAGTCATAAAAAGATACTTCAGTGATGCAGGTTAATAGTAGCTTATATATATATAAGCTACTATATATATATATATATAAGCTACTATTAACTATTATATATATATATATATATATATATATATATATATATATATATATATATATATATATATATGTTCTTCGATAAATACTGCAAATTCCTTAAAATCTCGTAATAAATTTATTTTTGTATGATGTTTTAAATAACAGGTGGTAATTCAACTTAATTTAGGTAGAAGCAGCACCGGTAAAATGGCAAAATTGAAAAAATAGGTTAAAATGACACAAGGAAAAATATAGATGAATATCTCACAAAGTGTTTATTAAAATCTTGGTTATAATATATGAAGGGAATACAAGAAAAGTTTGTCAGATAAAAAGAAAAATCAGCTTAATCGTCCCTAAGATTTTATTTTCTAGGCGTTTAAGTCTGAACACACTGAAAAACTTGTGAAGAATTATCATAGGAGAAACAGTCGACTTTATAACAGCTTCCGGCCTTGAAATCAGAAATCGACAAGTTGTGTTTATTAGAAAACAGTCCATCGTCATTTTCGTCAGATTTAAGTGGGAGGATTTTTAATTTCACTATTTGAATATGTGGAAATCAGTCACGCAGTCGAATAAAAAACAATTCCTTGGGAATATTGTGTATTACATACGTTATTACTATGATGTTTAATATATTTAAATTTTGTTACATTTTTATTTATAAAATAAGTATTAGACTATTTTAAAAATAAATTATTTAAAAATGTTTTCAATACAAACTATTTTAAAAGCGTAAGCAAGAATTTATTTAAAGAATGTGTTAATTTTTCTTGTGTTGTTTGTTTTCTTGTGTTGTATTATTTAATTTTCTTTTTTGGTTGTCATTTTTGTTATTTGGATATAAAATAGAAGGTTATTTTCCAATGTATTAAACGCAAAGAAGGTTTCTTTTGTTATTTGGATATAAAATAGAAGGTTATTTTCCAATGTATTAAACGCAAAGAAGGTTTTTTTTGTTATTTGGATATAAAATAGAAGGTTATTTTCAAATGTATTAAACGCAAAGAAGGTTTTTTTTTGTTATTTGGATATAAAATAGAAGGTTATTTTCCAATGTATTAAACGAAAAGAAGGTTTTTTTTTGTTATTTGGATATAAAATAGAAGGTTATTTTCAAATGTATTAAACGCAAAGAAGGTTTTTTTTTGTTATTTGGATATAAAATAGAAGGTTATTTTCCAATGTATTAAACGCAAAGAAGTTTTTTTTTTGTTATTTGGATATAAAATAGAAGGTTATTTTCCAATGTATTAAACGCAAAGAAGGTTTTTTTTTGTTATTTGGATATAAAATAGAAGGTTATTTTCCAATGTATTAAACGAAAAGAAGGTTTTTTTGTTATTTGGATATAAAATAGAAGGTTATTTTCCAATGTATTAAACGCAAAGAAGGTTTTTTTTGTTATTTGGATATAAAATAGAAGGTTATTTTCCAATGTATTAAACGCAAAGAAGGTTTTTTTTGTTATTTGGATATAAAATAGAAGGTTATTTTCAAATGTATTAAACGCAAAGAAGGTTTTTTTTTGTTATTTGGATATAAAATAGAAGGTTATTTTCCAATGTATTAAACGAAAAGAAGTTTTTTTTTTGTTATTTGGATATAAAATAGAAGGTTATTTTCAAATGTATTAAACGCAAAGAAGGTTTTTTTTTGTTATTTGGATATAAAATAGAAGGTTATTTTCCAATGTATTAAACGCAAAGAAGTTTTTTTTTTGTTATTTGGATATAAAATAGAAGGTTATTTTCCAATGTATTAAACGCAAAGAAGGTTTTTTTTTGTTATTTGGATATAAAATAGAAGGTTATTTTCCAATGTATTAAACGAAAAGAAGGTTTTTTTGTTATTTGGATATAAAATAGAAGGTTATTTTCCAATGTATTAAACGCAAAGAAGGTTTTTTTTGTTATTTGGATATAAAATAGAAGGTTATTTTCCAATGTATTAAACGCAAAGAAGGTTTTTTTTGTTATTTGGATATAAAATAGAAGGTTATTTTCCAATGTATTAAACGCAAAGAAGGTTTTTTTGTTATTTGGATATAAAATAGAAGGTTATTTTCCAATGTATTAAACGCAAAGAAGGTTTTTTTTTGTTATTTGGATATAAAATAGAAGGTTATTTTCCAATGTATTAAACGCAAAGAAGGTTTTTTTTGTTATTTGGATATAAAATAGAAGGTTATTTTCCAATGTATTAAACGCAAAGAAGGTTTTTTTTTGTTATTTGGATATAAAATAGAAGGTTATTTTCCAATGTATTAAACGCAAAGAAGGTTTTTTTTGTTATTTGGATATAAAATAGAAGGTTATTTTCCAATGTATTAAACGCAAAGAAGGTTTTTTTTGTTATTTGGATATAAAATAGAAGGTTATTTTCCAATGTATTAAACGCAAAGAAGGTTTTTTTGTTATTTTGATATAAAATAGAAGGTTATTTTCCAATGTATTAAACGCAAAGAAGGTTTTTTTTTTGTTATTTGGATATAAAATAGAAGGTTATTTTCCAATGTATTAAACGCAAAGAAGGTTTTTTTTGTTATTTGGATATAAAATAGAAAATTATTTTCCAATGTATTAAATGCAAAGAAGGTTTTTTTTGTTATTTGGATATAAAATAGAAGGTTATTTTCTAATGTATTAAACGCAAAGAAGTTTTTTTTTGTTATTTGGATATAAAATAGAAGGTTATTTTCTAATGTATTAAAAGCAAAGAAGGTTTTTTTTGTTATTTGGATATAAAATAGAAGGTTATTTTCCAATGTATTAAATGCAAAGAAGGTTTTTTTTTGTTATTTGGATATAAAATAGAAGGTTATTTTCCAATGTATTAAACGCAAAGAAGGTTTTTTTTTGTTATTTGGATATAAAATAGAAAATTATTTTCCAATGTATTAAATGCAAAGAAGGTTTTTTTCGTTATTTGGATATAAAATAGAAGGTTATTTTCAAATGTATTAAACGCAAAGAAGCTTTTTTTTGTTATTTGGATATAAAATAGAAGGTTATTTTCCAATGTATTAAACGCAAAGAAGTTTTTTTGTCATTTGGATATAAAATAGGTTATTTTCCAATGTATTAAACGCAAATAAGTTTTTTTTTGTTATTTTGATATAAAATAGAAAGTTATTTTCCAATGTATTAAACGCAAAGAAGGTTTTTTTTTGTTATTTGGATATAAAATAGAAGGTTATTTTCCAATGTATTAAACGCAAAGAAGGTTTTTTTTGTTATTTTGATATAAAATAGAAGGTTATTTTTAAATGTATTAAACGCAAAAAAGGTTTTTTTTTGTTATTTTGATATAAAATAGAAGGTTATTTTCTAATGTATTAAACGCAAAGAAAGTTTTTTTTGTTATTTGGATATAAAATAGAAGGTTATTTTCTAATGTATTAAACGCAAAGAAGGTTTTTTTTGTTATTTGGATATAAAATAGAAGGTTATTTTCCAATGTATTAAATGCAAAAAAAAGTTTTTTTTTGTTATTTGGATATAAAATAGAAGGTTATTTTCTAATGTATTAAACGCAAAGAAGGTTTTTTTGTTATTTGGATATAAAATAGAAGGTTATTTTCCAATGTATTAAATGCAAAGAAGGTTTTTTTTGTTATTTGGATATAAAATAGAAGGTTATTTTCCAATGTATTAAACGCAAAGAAGGTTTTTTTTGTTATTTTGATATAAAATAGAAGGTTATTTTCCAATGTATTAAACGCAAAGAAGGTTTTTTTTTGTTATTTGGATATAAAATAGAAGGTTATTTTCCAATGTATTAAACGCAAAGAAGGTTTTTTTTGTTATTTTGATATAAAATAGAAGGTTATTTTTAAATGTATTAAACGCAAAAAAGGTTTTTTTTTGTTATTTTGATATAAAATAGAAGGTTATTTTCTAATGTATTAAACGCAAAGAAAGTTTTTTTTGTTATTTGGATATAAAATAGAAGGTTATTTTCTAATGTATTAAACGCAAAGAAGGTTTTTTTTGTTATTTGGATATAAAATAGAAGGTTATTTTCCAATGTATTAAATGCAAAAAAAAGTTTTTTTTTGTTATTTGG
Organism: Sepiola atlantica; assembly: GCA_963556195.1. NCBI lineage: Eukaryota > Metazoa > Mollusca > Cephalopoda > Sepiida > Sepiolidae > Sepiola > Sepiola atlantica. Next base: position 30,614,603 of record OY744549.1, on the reverse strand, counting down.
ATATAAAATAGAAGGTTATTTTCTAATGTATTAAACGCAAAGAAAGTTTTTTTTGTTATTTGGATATAAAATAGAAGGTTATTTTCCAATGTATTAAATGCAAAGAAGGTTTTTTTTGTTATTTGGATATAAAATAGAAGGTTATTTTCTAATGTATTAAATGCAAAGAAGGTTTTTTTTTGTTATTTTGATATAAAATAGAAGGTTATTTTCAAATGTATTAAACGCAAAGAAGGTTTTTTTTGTTATTTGGATATAAAATAGAAGGTTATTTTCCAATGTATTAAATGCAAAAAAAAGGTTTTTTTTGTTATTTGGATATAAAATAGAAGGTTATTTTCTAATGTATTAAACGCAAAGAAAGTTTTTTTTGTTATTTGGATATAAAATAGAAGGTTATTTTCCAATGTATTAAATGCAAAGAAGGTTTTTTTTGTTATTTGGATATAAAATAGAAGGTTATTTTCCAATGTATTAAACGCAAAGAAAGTTTTTTTTGTTATTTGGATATAAAATAGAAGGTTATTTTCTAATGTATTAAACGCAAAGAAGGTTTTTTTTTGTTATTTGGATATAAAATAGAAGGTTATTTTCCAATGTATTAAATGCAAAGAAGGTTTTTTTTGTTATTTGGATATAAAATAGAAGGTTATTTTCCAATGTATTAAACGCAAAGAAGGTTTTTTTTGTTATTTGGATATAAAATAGAAGGTTATTTTCTAATGTATTAAACGCAAAGAAGGTTTTTTTTGTTATTTGGATATAAAATAGAAGGTTATTTTCCAATGTATTAAAATCAAAGAAGGTTTTTTTTGTTATTTTGATATAAAATAGAAGGTTATTTTCCAATGTATTAAACGCAAAGAAGGTTTTTTTGTTATTTGGATATAAAATAGAAGGTTATTTTCCAATGTATTAAACGCAAAGAAGGTTTTTTTTGTTATTTGGATATAAAATAGAAGGTTATTTTCCAATGTAATAAACGCAAAGAAGGTTTTTTTTGTTATTTGGATATAAAATAGAAGGTTATTTTCTAATGTATTAAACGCAAAGAAGGTTTTTTTTTTGTTATTTGGATATAAAATAGAAGGTTATTTTCCAATGTATTAAATGCAAAGAAGGTTTTTTTTGTTATTTGGATATAAAATAGAAGGTTATTTTCCAATGTATTAAACGCAAAGAAGGTTTTTTTTTGTTATTTGGATATAAAATAGAAGGTTATTTTCCAATGTATTAAACGCAAAGAAGGTTTTTTTTGTTATTTGGATATAAAATAGAAAATTATTTTCCAATGTATTAAATGCAAAGGTTTTTTTTGTTATTTGGATATAAAATAGAAGGTTATTTTCCAATGTATTAAACGCAAAGAAGGTTTTTTTTGTTATTTGGATATAAAATAGAAGGTTATTTTCCAATGTATTAAATGCAAAGAAGGTTTTTTTTGTTATTTGGATATAAAATAGAAGGTTATTTTCCAATGTATTAAACGCAAAGAAGGTTTTTTTTGTTATTTGGATATAAAATAGAAGGTTATTTTCTAATGTATTAAACGCAAAGAAGGTTTTTTTTGTTATTTGGATATAAAATAGAAGGTTAGTTTCCAATGTATTAAATGCAAAGAAGGTTTTTTTCGTTATTTGGATATAAAATAGAAGGTTATTTTCCAATGTATTAAACGCAAAGAAAGTTTTTTTTGTTATTTGGATATAAAATAGAAGGTTATTTTCTAATGTATTAAACGCAAAGAAGGTTTTTTTTGTTATTTGGATATAAAATAGAAGGTTATTTTCCAATATATTAAATGCAAAGAAGGTTTTTTTTGTTATTTGGATATAAAATAGAAGGGTTTTTTCCAATGTATTAAACGCAAAGAAGGTTTTTTTTGTTATTTGGATATAAAATAGAAGGTTATTTTCCAATGTATAAAATGCAAATAAGGTTTTTTTTGTTATTTGGATATAAAATAGAAGGTTATTTTCCAATGTATTAAACGCAAAGAAGGTTTTTTTTGTTATTTGGATATAAAATAGAAGGTTATTTTCCAATGTATTAAATGCAAAGAAGGTTTTTTTTGTTATTTGGATATAAAATAGAAGGTTATTTTCCAATGTATTAAACGCAAAGAAGCTTTTTTTTGTTATTTGGATATAAAATAGAAGGTTATTTTCTAATGTATTAAACGCAAAGAAGGTTTTTTTGTTATTTGGATATAAAATAGAAGGTTATTTTCCAATGTATTAAACGCAAAGAAGGTTTTTTTTTGTTATTTGGATATAAAATAGAAGGTTATTTTCCAATGTATTAAACGCAAAGAAGGTTTTTTTGTTATTTGGATATAAAATAGAAGGTTATTTTCCAATGTATTAAACGCAAAGAAGGTTTTTTTGTTATTTGGATATAAAATAGAAGGTTATTTTCCAATGTATTAAACGCAAAGAAGGTTTTTTTTGTTATTTGGATATAAAATAGAAGGTTATTTTCCAATGTATTAAACGCAAAGAAGGTTTTTTTTGTTATTTGGATATAAAATAGAAGGTTATTTTCTAATGTATTAAACGCAAAGAAGGTTTTTTTTGTTATTTGGATATAAAATAGAAGGTTATTTTCCAATGTATTAAACGCAAAGAAGGTTTTTTTTGTTATTTGGATATAAAATAGAAGGTTATTTTCCAATGTATTAAACGCAAAGAAGGTTTTTTTCTTTACACAGAAGAGGAAAATGTTTTATTTTTAGCTTAACAAAAAGAAGCTTTATGTTTTTTGCATGAAAACGTTTTTAGTGTTTTTTTCCTTTTAGTTTAATGAATTATTTTTTAAGTCGGGGACATTTAATTAATCAATCAATTAATGTGTGTGGGGTTCGTATGTTTCTGTTTCATAGAGTGTGATCTGGGTGTATTTTGCTATCCTATCTTGTGGAGGCAGAGACATTCCCTGAGTATGAGGATCAAAGGCATGGCCACAACGTAAAATGAGCACCCACTTTTGAGCCGGTTTGTGGTAAATGGAGGCATGTAACCTAATTTTGTTTTCGCTATTTTACATGGAAATAAATATATGTGGTAGATGGAAGCGACTGTGGGTTAACTAAACTTATATTTTGGAGGATACAATAAAATAATGTGTAAAAACAATATTCAATGTTTTAGCGTAGAAAATATTAAAGGTGGAGATCCGTTCGGGATAGGTAAAATGTTGATCAAGTAAGTTTTTTAATGCGATCGTTCGTTCCAAAAAAATAGGGGGGGGGGTTTAACAAGAAGTTATTTAACGAAAAACCATGTTGCTTGGTTCTTTTTAAGTGTATTGTTTAATGTTGTTTCTTTTTCGGTTGGTTTATGGTTATTTATATATAAAAAGTAAAGTTGTTTTTTTAATTTATTTAACAAAGTATTTTTTCTTTCCACATAAGAGAGAAATGTTTTTTTTTCTTTTATGTTAACAAAAAGAAGTTTTGAGTTTTCTGTGTGAAAATGTTTTCAGTGTCTTTCTTTCCCTTTAGATTAACGAAATAATTTGTTAAGCAGGTCCGTAGAGGCTATATAATTAAGGTTGGGGCATACGCCAGTTTCTGTTTCATGGGCAAACGAGTGTGATCTGGGTTCATTTGGGTATTTTTTTTTCGGTGTTCGAAAGTGGGGCGGGGGAAGAGACATGCCTAGAGGATGAGGAGCAAATGCATGGCCAGAACAAAATAAAAATGTTTTAAAAGTTTCCTATTTTTTGTTGTTGTTGTTGTTGTTTTCATTTATTTTTTGTTTGGGGTTTGGATCCGTCCGTAGAAGGCGTTTATCATTAAGCAACAGAAGGTAAGATAGTTACATGTAAAATCTAAGGTTTATCTTTAAAAAATATTGTATGTTTTCTTCAGACTCAGGAAACGTTGGAACTGCTTTAACTTTCTCTTTTTTGCCTACGTCACAACTGCCAATCTATGATGCGTATTCGGAAGTAGCACAACAGTAAATATTGTTTCTACGTGTTATTTTCTTGTGGGAAAAACCATTCCTTCCCAACACACACATTGTTTTTGCCCCCCCCCCCCCCCCCAAAAAAAATATGCTAAAACATTAAATATTTTTTCCGCACTACATTTTATGGAGAAAAAATGACCTCCTTCGACATATTTTGGGGCAGCGAAAAAAAAAAACCTTAGTAAACCCACGCTTCCATTTCGCACAAATTCGGATTTATCTCTAAAATTTTGAAATACATTTTGTTACACATCTCCATATATTAAATAGGGGGGTAATTTTTTCGTAAAATCTATATAGGAAGATGATTCCCCACTAGTAAAAAATAGTAAAAAATAATTCCTCCAAAAAAGTTGAATCTGATTTTGGAGAGGTTGGGATTAAACTACGATGGGTGTGAAAAAACACCAACTTTTCTTTGATAATCTTTTAAATCAGTATTTCATTATTAATGAAAATAACATTTTTTAAATAAAATATCGATTTTTGAAGGGACGCAACGGTCGATACACCTTAATGGTTGTTTTTACTTGAATGAAAAAATATTTTCATTTACTTTTTCTTTATGGAACAGTACAAGAACATTCTCATTGACTAATTTCTATTTTTGTCGCGATTTAAAGAAAAAATAAATAAAAACAATTAATCTTTCGACTATTGTGATTTATTTTAAAATTTATTTTCATTGCACGTTTGTCATTCAAACACAAATGGCGTCGATAGGTATTTTAGTTTAGCCCTTTTATTCCGATTCAAATCTTATTAAAGATTTAATTTTTAAAAATAAAATCATCATTTAACGACTTTTCTTTTACATTAAAAACAATACTTAAAATTAACGGAGACGTATTTTTCATGCAATATTTATCTTATTGTAATTAGCGTCTTCTTGTTGAACTTGACTTCCGGATAAATTAATTTCTCACTCAAACTTCATTGCAAGACTTTTTAGCCACACTCATATTAAAAATTTATTGTTTTTATAAAAGAAAAACTTGGATGCGTCCAACAAAATTTAATCGAGCATTTTGGAATAAACTGGAAATCGAAAAATATTATGAAATGTAATAATTGACTAAATTTAACTAAATGACAAATATAATGAATGATGTTTTGTTTTTTCAAAATATAAACTAGAAAGAATAAATATGCCCGTCAATATCGTATGTAGACAAACATATTAAATATTTGCATTGATTTAATTTATTTTATTTGTCACAATGATAAAATCAAGATTAAACAAGATAAAAAACAATCGACATCTTTAATATAATTTCCTTTGTTTGATAAAAATGACAAGATTACAAAAATAAATTTATTAAATAAATGTATCTTCTAATTATGAAGAGGATGGTTCTCTCGGCATGAAAAGGCTAAGATTAAACTTCATTGTATCTATCGCAATTTTAACCACGTACAGGCCAAAATCGATACACGTAAGGACCTCGGGCAATAACTAGACAATTAAATAAACAGTAAGAGAAAAAAAACAAGCTATTTTAAACAACAAATAATTTATTGAAGAAAAAAAAAAAGGTAAAATGAGTTCGGCAGAAAGTCATTGTTCAAAGTTCACTTCATAGACTGAATTTAAGTTCTGATGGACACACGGAAAGGCTGCATAAATAAAGTCCTAATTATGCTGCCCGAAGGCTTATTAACTTTGCTAGGAAAGACATGTCAGAAAAAGAGAAAAACTTACTTGTAAGAATTTTGTTAGTAAAATAAAAAAAATACCAGAAGAATATAGAAAAGTCCTTTTTGTTCGCGCTGTTTGTTTCCTTTGATTGTTCATTTTTTTATTGACATCGCATCGTTTCTTCGATCGACTCCTTTTGAGAATAGTGGCACTCTTTCACGTCAACTCTTCATTTGGAGACATCTTTCGAAACTCACTTCGTTTCGTCTTTTCTAAAGGCACATTTGCCTTTCAAATTAATATCTTCCTTGTTTCTGTTTTTAGAATTCAGTGGACTTCTCCGTCCAACGTAAATATTCAACCTCGAACACTAGTTGAAACTCCAACTTCTTTGAAGATTTTTACAGGCATGCTCTCTACATATTCCTGTTTTAACATTCTTGTTTTTAGGACTTCTTCATGTCCGAGTTGAGTCGACCGACCTCTTCACCTCGAGATCGTTTCAGCAACTAACTTGAATTTCGCGGTTATTTCAACGGCTTCCGGCGTCAAACGCCCACGCTTCAGACACCGACACGTGCCATCAGCAGCAGTCATTCATTACAAGTTCTTAAAAAAGGGGGTTTTAGAAGAAGAAGAAAAGAAAAGAAGAAGAAGAAGAAAATAAATTTCTGACACTCTCCCGAACAAAAAAAAGAAAAAGAAAAAGATCGCTCACTTACAGTCTAACAGTAAACATAGTCAGGATTCTTATCCTTAACACATTTCCAAATCTCCTCTGAATCCATCAGAGAGAAGAACTTCTTTCACTAAGTCGCACCCAGCAACAAAGGATAAAGCATTGTCTGAGTATATGTGTGATGGCACACCATATACATTGAAGAACCTCAAAAAGGCTAACACTACCGATTGAGTACTCATTTCTTCAACCAACTCCATATGTATAGAACGCACACTAAGACAAGTGAATAGCAATATGTACATCTTTTTTACTTTACTACCTTCCTCTACCCACAGGTGACCCGTGAAGTCTATCCCCGTATGGTAGAAAGGTCTGATAAGATTAACCCGATGCTTGGGTAGGTTTGTCATCCTAGGATAACGAAAAGACAAGGAGTTAAACTTCTTGCATATCATACAACTAGCAAGAACAATTTTGACGGCCTGCCTGGCCTTGGGTAACCAAAACCCAGAATTGCGCACCTTATCAAGCGTAGCAGCAATCCCCAAATGCTTGCATTTTATGTGACACTCCATCACCAACAAACTGGTTAGGTGACACATTTTAGGCAGCAAAACAGGACTTTTCACTTCTTCGGAAAAATATTCAGAGTTTTCTATACGTCCCCGACAACGTAACAAATTGTTGTCATCCAAAATTAGGTTCAACTTATTCACCAACAAAGGAATATTACTTTCAACTTTACTTTTCAGAAAACTTATTTCTTCAGCGAAAAACTCACTCTGAGTAACCTTAATCAAATAGGACTTTGCCTCAGATGTAAAATTGACATCACGCTTATCGCCCTTTAACTTGGCAATAAATTTAAACACAATCTCTAAGGTACTTATCAACCTTTTGAGAGAAGAGAATCTTTCCAACTCAACCACACATGAGTTAGAATCCCCATTCAAGCCAGTATAAGCAGTTACCAAGGTCTTGCATTTGTCACTAATGCAATCCAACTTATAGTCAGGCCACTTCAACTTTTCTGTCTGTAACCATACTGGACCTCTAATCCAAAAGTTTTTATCCTTTTTAAACTTACTAAAGGAAACGCCTCTAGTTAACAAATCTGCAGGGTTTTCACTAGTACTTACATACTTGAACTTTAAGGTATAACCCTTACAACTTATCTCATTCATAATGAATTTTATATCCTTCAAACGATTTTTAGTGAACTGGCACTTAGTGTGTACAGATTCAGACAACAACCAAGATAGCACTACCTGTGCATCTACAGCAATGATAATTTCCTCAAACAGCTTGGGAAACATTTCAATCAAAATAAGGAGATGCTTAATTCCCAGATATACAGCTAGTAATTCCAACGTAGGAAGAGTTCTTTTAACAGAAGGAGCCACTTTGGCTTTCGCATAAAATAGCCTGGCCTCTCCTCCCTGATACATATATTCGACTATGCCATAAGCAAGATTCGAAGCATCTCAAAACACGATCAAGGTAACAGGCGAATTGGTTTGTACTGAACATCTTTCAAAACCAATTTTTTGAACATCTCGGAGATTTGCCTGAAAACTATTCCAAACAGACAACAAGCTATCAGGAACTACCTGATCCCATGCCACTCCTGATTTCCAAACTTGACTTAATATAATTTTTCCTTTTATAGTTATAGGCAATACTAAACCTAACGGATCGAATACAGACGAACTAACGGATAGCATATCTCTTTTTGTGGAGACTGACTTTTTAACTTCACCTTTGGAGATACCAATTTCGTCTGACTCAGGGTCATACCAATACCCCAGTACTTTCTCACAGGGCACTCCATGAGAAGAGTAATTGTTATCTGCTCGAATGCGAGCAGACACCAATTTACTGTTACTACAGCACGTTTTCAATAAGAAGCTTCCCTTTTCCATGACATTCACAGCCTCGGTATAGAGTTTCAACAATTCATCAGGAGACCCATGTGTTTTCACTAGATTATCTACGTAAAAGTTTTTTAACAACATGTCTCTACAAGGTCCCGATGAGTGCTTCTCAACGTGGTGCTTCACTACGTAACTTAAGATGAAGGGACTAGACACAAACCCGAATATCAGAGTTTTGTATCGAAAACACACTAATTCATCTTTTATTTTTAAAAAGAAACAGAATCTATTTTTGTCAAAGTTATTCTTTAGTCTAATCATCAGAAACGCCTTTCTGATGTCAGCCAATAATACATAATTATCTGTTCTAAACTTGAACAGAAGTTCTAACATGTCAGTATACAGATTTATGCCACTATAAGCACAATCGTTGAGAGAAGGTTTATTATTTACCCTCAACGAGCAATTGAAAACAGGCCTAATCTTAGTCGTGCACTGCACATCATTTTTAAAGACTGGCCGGTGCGGTATCCACGTATACTTGTAGAACTCCGAAGGAGTCGGATGGATTCTTTCAATCACACCCTCACATTCCTGGTCTAGGAAAACTTTGCAATACTCAGAATATAAGTTCTGAGAGGATAATCTGTCCACTACTTTATCTAGGACAGCTAACGATACTCTATGGTTAGAGGGTACTTTCTTTAATTTATCTAAGTCCCACGACAAACCTATGTAGTAATTATTATCTCTGTATTCAATAGAGGAGCTGAATTCTTCTATTTTCTTTCTGTCGTAATCACTACTAACTTCATTAACTATCCCTAATGATTCCAATTTGAACATCTGTTCAATACCTCTGTCCACGGAAGCTCCATCAAGACCATTCCAAGGATCCAGATGGTTGGACTTAGGTTCTAGAGCAAAGTAAACATGGGTCACATCACAAGAAGCATGTTCACCGATGACTTGATTATAATTTAAACCAATCTCCATATGTGGTTCAAAATCAGAGGGGTCGCCAAATAATATCATACCTAGCGAGGACTCAAAAGCAGAACCATTTTTAATCTTTGTTAATCTTAAGGGTCCCAGAAATCTAATCACATCAATCCCTATCAGACCGTATATTTCAAGAACATCACTTCTCAATTCGGAGAAATCAGCAGCAAGTTTAACGTCGCTTTTCTTCAAATTACTGATCACCTCCTCCAACCCTTTCATTTTGAAGGACAAATCCAACTGTTCATCCATCAGAAAATTGATACTTCTCGCAACATCGGGAAAGGACACCTTCAATGTCACTTCATTCAAGTCTTTCTCTTGGCTACCAATAAAGGTCTTTATTACGTATTTTCGACGATGCAAGGAAGACAACTCTTCTTTCATAAATCTATCAGAAAATCTTTTACCCATATAAGACCGTTCACTACCAGTGTCTAGCAGACAATTTACGGTGTGAAATTCGCCACCTACTTCAACTGTGATACCTATCACAGGCAACAATGAAGAACTACTCTTCAACCTGCAAATATTTGACTTCACCACAGGTTTGAGAAAACTCGGACACAAGGCGGACAAGTGTCCCGACTGTTCGCACGACCAACACGTAATCTTATCGTTTTTTTCATAAGGACATAAATTCTTCAGATGATAAGAGCTAGTACACCTAGCACATAACTTTAATTCGCTACATCTTTTAAGTCTTTCTTCGTAAGAGGGAAACTTATTACAGTCACGAGACAGATGATAATCGTTTCTACAAAAACAACACTTAAACTTAACCTTATATGTTTTAACATGAAAATTTTTCAACGTGGAAGGTTTCTTTTCAGGTTCGAAAGGCCTGAATTTACTCTTTTCCTTAAAGGAATCAACTTTACGATATCTCGAATCGTGTTCACAAAATTCCAGTGTTTTAAATATCTCAACACTATTCTCCAGAATTTGGTTCAAAGAAGGATAATTTCCGTTCACCTTATGTATTAATTCTGACTTAAAGGAAGTTGTCAGTTTATTGAATACAATGTGACTTAACAAACGATTTCCCGGAGAATTACTCTCAAAGAAATCCAAACCGAACGAGTTCTTTAACTCGTACAATTGGGTTTTCATCTTAGTCAGGAATTTCTTTACGACATTATTATTATACATGCGATTTTCATTCAACATGGACGAAAATATAGAGTCGACGATACACTTTTCGTCTAAGAACTCTTTCGATAGCAAGTCCAAAGCTACTCGATAATTTTCATCTGATGCAGACAGATGTTTTATCACATGAAAGGCATAACCAGAAAGATGGTTTTTCAATATCACTAATCTTAATGCGTCACTATCAAGATTAGCTACACAATTCAAAAATTCTCTATGGAAGTTTAGATAAGCTAACTTATCCGTTTCCAGATCCCTATCGCTAAACTTGGGACAAACTATTTTAGGGGTTAAATCGATGCCTTTTATCCCCTTACTAATTCTGGAATTCTCGTCAACGTCTTTTTTACAAGGCTTAAACGTAGTTAATTTTTCTATCACTTGTATTTTAAATAAGGCAGCTCCCTTATTAAAACTTTCCACTAACTCATCGTCTGCACCATCAGAGAGATAAGCATCCATAACTTGTTCCTCCAACCGAACTACGTCTTTCAGATATTCATCAATCTGTTCTTTACACAAAATATATTTAGATTCTTCTATCTCACTAGAAGATTTTAACACTTCAAATACGACTAATATTTTATCTTTAGCGTATTTTATTTTTTTCAACAAGACATCTGCTGTTAAACTCGCCATTTTTCAAATCCCTCCCCACCGACTCCTTTCTACATGTACTAAGAGAGGGGGGGGGGGTTACTACAGACAGTGACACCTACACTTGGCGCCAAATTTTCCTGCCAACTTAAACTGAACAAGACAAGATGGCTGACTCACCACGTGGAGACAATAAAATGGCGACACGCACGCGCGCAAGATAAATTACACAATGAACTCAAAGCAGCGACGAAGATAAAACAGAAAATCATTAATTGACTATAAAAGCAGCTTCTTCAGTCCAGTGAACCTTGATAAGTCTATATACAGTTTGGGCACAAACGACTACCTTTACAGTACAATAAAATAGCGTTTATAGAACCACTCCCAAACGATAGACAGAAAGAAATGGTCTCGCTCACTATTCTTAGTAAGACAGAGCGTAGAGACCATTAGGCCGAACACTTCTGTGTTTAAACATAGACACAGAATAGAACACAGAGACCTAGAGTTTTATTTATGCAGAATATCGCAATTTTAACCACGTACAGGCCAAAATCGATACACGTAAGGACCTCGGGCAATAACTAGACAATTAAATAAACAGTAAGAGAAAAAAAACAAGCTATTTTAAACAACAAATAATTTATTGAAGAAAAAAAAAAGGTAAAATGAGTTCGGCAGAAAGTCATTGTTCAAAGTTCACTTCATAGACTGAATTTAAGTTCTGATGGACACACGGAAAGGCTGCATAAATAAAGTCCTAATTATGCTGCCCGAAGGCTTATTAACTTTGCTAGGAAAGACATGTCAGAAAAAGAGAAAAACTTACTTGTAAGAATTTTGTTAGTAAAATAAAAAAAATACCAGAAGAATATAGAAAAGTCCTTTTTGTTCGCGCTGTTTGTTTCCTTTGATTGTTCATTTTTTTATTGACATCGCATCGTTTCTTCGATCGACTCCTTTTGAGAATAGTGGCACTCTTTCACGTCAACTCTTCATTTGGAGACATCTTTCGAAACTCACTTCGTTTCGTCTTTTCTAAAGGCACATTTGCCTTTCAAATTAATATCTTCCTTGTTTCTGTTTTTAGAATTCAGTGGACTTCTCCGTCCAACGTAAATATTCAACCTCGAACACTAGTTGAAACTCCAACTTCTTTGAAGATTTTTACAGGCATGCTCTCTACATATTCCTGTTTTAACATTCTTGTTTTTAGGACTTCTTCATGTCCGAGTTGAGTCGACCGACCTCTTCACCTCGAGATCGTTTCAGCAACTAACTTGAATTTCGCGGTTATTTCAACGGCTTCCGGCGTCAAACGCCCACGCTTCAGACACCGACACGTGCCATCAGCAGCAGTCATTCATTACAAGTTCTTAAAAAAGGGGGTTTTAGAAGAAGAAGAAAAGAAAAGAAGAAGAAGAAGAAGAAGAAAATAAATTTCTGACAAGTGAAATCACACCGTGATAAATCTAGTTATTCAATAGCACCCAATTATTTTTCGTTTCCCCGTGTTCTTAAGCGTTATAATAATGAAAAAAAAAAAGTTTAACGCAAGCATCAAATACGTCTGTCCGTAAAACACAACAGATTTTATTAAAATAAAATAAGCATTTATCGATTTTTTTTAACATTTAAAACAATACAACAATAATTTATACGTATTTTTCATGCAATATTTACCTTATTGTAATGTTTTAACTTCCAGATGAATCACCTTTCCAAAAGTACGACAATCAAGGAAGGTAATTTCGTCCTCAAAATCATTTATTTCTTTTTATTTCAGAGATTGCTTATTTATAATTTGATCATTTCATGGTTTCATGGTTTGTTTGTAAGAAACTGATTCAGCAGAAATTTAGTTTTTTAATTCACAAATCAGAATAGTAATTTCTTTCTTTAAAACAGATACATCATTGGAAAGAAAAAGAAGATATTATAGTGCTTCTGCTGTTTCACAGTGACATGACATTTTTTTTTTTAAATGTATAAACTTAGTCATGTACTTACGTGTTAACTTAAAATAAGATTGTACAGAAAAAAAATTGCAAATTCATCCAGTATTTATTAAAGTATGAGAAAAGAAAAAAAAAAGATTTACACATCGTTTGACATTTGGTAACTTGTTTAGGCAAGGGAGATAACTTGTTTTTTTTAGATTGAAAGATACAAGATGGCGACTACCGACACACATCGTTTTTTATTATTTTCAATTTAATAAATACCGGATGAATTTGCGTAATTTTTGGTGTACAGCCTTCTATTAAGCTACCACGTAAGTACATAACAAAATGTATACATTTCTTTAAGTATTTATTTTAAACATGTCACTGTGAAACAGCAGAAACACCGATATTATTTGTAATAAAAAAAATAATTTATTTTTATGTCTTCTCGAAAATTATCTTTGAATTTAAATATTTGTTTGTTCCCTCCTTTTCATTGAGAATTGATAAAAACTATCTTTTTTTTAATTACTTTGCCATTGTTTATTTATTTGATACTTATGAATGATGCGAGTTTTTTTTGGGGTAATTAATCGTAATAATCCGTTACATTACATACAATTTTTGGTGCTTGTGAACCGTAGCTCCGAAAATTTGTTTTAATCTTTTAGTTATGGAGAGTCAAATAAGGGGGAGAGAACTCTAGTTTCAAATTTCAACCACGGTTTATCTGAAAATGGATTTTACTAGTGTAATTAATAATAAATGAAAAATAAATTGAAAAATGTAATGTGATGATTTTGAAAAATAAAATAGTTTATTAAAATAAATGTTTTTTACCCCCCCCCCCCTAAAAAAAACCAGCAAACACATTGATTAACCTTTTTGGTTTTGTACACCCGTTTTAATCAATTTCAAAGATAGCTGCCGGTATCTCTACTACTGGTGGCATGTTTTCGTTAAAGAATTTCAAAATGTTAGCATAAGACTATAAAATGACAAACGACTATTTTCTTAATATAATATTTTACAAATTTAGTCGATTGATAAATTCCAGCGTGGACATAACACCAGGGAATTGGTTCACGAAGGGAAAAAGAAATTTGGGTGCATTTATTTTAATAAATCATTTTATTTTTCAAAATCATTTTATTTGTCAGTTTTTAATAATTACAATAATAAAATCCATTTTCAGATAAATCGTTGTTGAAACTTTAAACTAGAGTTATGTCCCCTTTATTTGACTCTCTATAACTAAAAGATAAAAATCTTTTTCGGACATACGGTTCACAAGCACCGATTTTTAGAAATTAATATTATTAACAATTAATTTTTTTTAATACATATATATGTTACGTAAACATGAGACCATTTTCCAATACTTTTTATTTATTTAATTAAAAATATATTAATATTAATTTAAAAAATTGTATGTAAAAAAATCCATATAAATTTCATATAAATTTATGTAATGTATTTATTTCATATAACTTTATGGCGGATGGCGGCAATAAATATGGTCACCTGAACATTGGGGCAAACCAATTATGAAGCTAAGGAAAATGCCAGCATGTAACCCCAACGCTCGGGTGGCCATATTTATTTGGAAGTTCCACACGTGGCCTGGTGCGTTTATAATAAAATGGCCTTGATTAATTAAAGGTTTTTAATTCGTATCTTATTGGGATAGATATTGCTATTCGGGTCACAAATCATTTTAAGGAAAATACTGTTAAGAACTTATATTTTGTGTTTACTTAGTGATTTGTGACCTATTTGCGTTACGTACAGAGTGTAAAATATGAAATTATTCATCAATGTGTGACCAAAAATAAACAGAGTAAACAAACAAAGGGAAGAAAGAAAGCATTATTATTATTATTATTATTATTATTATTATTATTATTATTATTATTATTATTATTATTTTTATTTTTATTATTATTATTATTATTATTATTATTATGAAACGAACGAAGGAAAGGAAGAGACAAAAGACAATAGTAGCATTTATTAAAAATACATTTAGCGTAAAAACATCCATATTAACGAAAACAATTTATTTTTGTATAATAAAACTTGAGTGAAATGTTTGCTGAAAAAATCGTGTTTGTAAGGATGCGTGTGTATGTGCGAGCCTGGTTGATGTAAAGTTATGTATGCATATTTGGGGCTATTGTTACAATAGCCGCAAATATGCATACCTAACTTTACATCATGTGTGTGTGTCTGGTTGAGAGTTCTTTGTTCGGTGATGGGAAATGGAAGATGTTACTGTCTTATTGCCCCCCCCCCCACTTCTCGATATTTCGTGTGCGCGCTGTCGATCAGGCTGGAGAGAAAAAGAGAGCAAGACTGTTGCTGCTTTAATAAGATGTCAAATCTCGCGTTGTCAAGCTGGCGTGTCGTATTTTGATTGGCCGAAGTTTTCGGTCAGTGTCTTTCCAAGAGTTCTATTCTTTTTTTAGTTAGAGATAAAGAAAGTGTATCAATAAACACCGAGAAAGAAAGTGAGTTGAAATAAACGCCTTTTGCTTTTTAATATTTGCCCGGCCTTTTGTAAAAAGGTATTGGCATAGGTTTAGATTTTTACATATGCTATTACCTTTTCAGACATACATACTTACAAAAGCTAAATGTACTAATTCTATATTTGGAATCTCGGTTGTTCTTTTGAATTACATTTGTTTATTCTAATGTAACATGTATATAAACACACGGAGAGAGAACAGTGGCGTAAGAAATAATGGACAAGAGAGAGGGGGAATGGTGCAGTTTAGGAAAACTTTTTTGTGGGTAAATAATAGCAGATAATTATAGGTTCAATTATAGCATAGGGGCCGTTAGAATATCTCCTTCAAGAAGAAGACAAGACAGCAAAATAGTAAGATTTAAACCTTTTCTTAAGCCATTATTTTTAATGTAAAAAAAAGTTTATTTTTCTGTCACCTCTAAAAATATATTCATATGAAATTTAATATCTTTTTTCCTCTTCGTTAAGGACTGAGTAATAATTATTGAGTTAGTTTGTTTGTGTTTGATACCCCGTTTTTTTACATGATAAACTGTTTTCCCCTTTTTCATGCTTCAACCTGTATCTTTTTTTCATATTTAATATATTTTCAATTGATGTTGTCCTGATATTTATTGCATCTTGGTAGCATAGCTGATGTATTTGATTTTTATTAATACATGCAATCCAAGATCATATGGCAATGGAGCGGTCAACTATTAGGTAATATAGTCACAATTATAAACGACTGGAATTGGCTACTTCTGTTTTGGTCTTAATGTTGAGGTGATAACATTGTTTATTTCATCACCACCAGTTCTGGTAACATTTCTGTATTCTAGTAAAAATGACAAAAAGAATAAACCGTATCTGATCAGCAGACTAAAGTGACACTAATTTATTGGTGATACTTCAACAACGTGCAGATGAATCTTTCAATTCTAATCAATAAAAAATATTGTAAGTGTTCGATCTTTACAAAAGTAAATCAACCGAAAATAGTTGGATGCAATCGAACAAAATTAAATCAAGCAGCACGAAAATAACAAGGAATCTGAAAATCTTATTAAATTGAATAATGTCTTGATATTTTACTGAATCCAAAATATGAGTATTTTTTTTGTTTTTAAATCCCCCCTCCCCATAAAGAAATATGAAAAGCTATGTACACACAAGAGTTTCTTTAGATACATGACGGAAAATGCATTCTAAAGTTTTTATATAGACAATCATTTACATTAATCACATTATGAAATATAACTGATATTTGAAAAACATTATTCAAATATGGAACAGGAGAAAAACGCCCGATGATTAACTCTTGTCGACGAAAATGTACCTTTCTTGGGGAAATAATTTCAGAGTTTACAGTTTGCAACAAATATTTTAGAGTTCGTTAGGGGGTTATTCTCAACGGGATAACTAGCTTGCTCCTTTTCCAAGTCGAACTCTCTCAATACCTGGAAACATGCCTTATATATGAATCGCTAACGCATTTATCTCCCCCTATTATTTTTTCGGATCGGCCAGCCTTCTTCTCCCTCTTTTTACTCGTGACTAATTGTAACTTCCCTCTTTGGATTCCTTTTTCTTTCCTTCTTTCTATTTGAATCTAATTTTAAGTGCGCAATTTAATTTCTTTTTGATACATTTGTTTTACTGCACAGTTTATAATATTCGCTTTTGAACTCAGTTCATTCCCTTTGACTATCAGTGCACTCATTGCAATGTCTTGTCTGACCTTTGACTATCAGTGCACTCATTGCAATGACTTGCTGACCTTTGACTATCAGTGCACTCATTGCAATGTCTTGTCTGACCTTTTCCAGTTTTGTTTCGTGAAGGTTTAGTCGTCCGATGAATTCTGACCAACTCATCAACCGGCGTTTATTTAAATTTTCTTGCACTCATTCAAAGAATCCCTATTGAAAAATTGTCTTTGGGTTTCGTTGGGTAGTTCTTCTAACATAGCTTTTGTTCATTATTGGTGGGCCATGACTTTAACCTTTGTCTCAACCTGTCGTTTCGTAAAGTCCATTTCGCAAATCACAAAACGCGTAAATCATTCTTTTACACTGACACCATTGAACACAAAAAAAGTATTGTATAAAATTAATGAATAAGAGATATAACTTATTTTGATTTTTTTTCAAATACAGTTTACGATTTAATATGTCTTCTCCCAACTCCCCAAAAAGAAAAACAATAAATTAGGTCGGTGACAGTGTGTTGTGTTTGTTACCATAACAAAATATGAAATTGACATGTAGTTCTAAAAATCTCTTATAACAAATGAATGTAGATTTATATCAAAAGACAATTTCGCTCGTCTTTTCTGAGTTAATAGAACAAGAACCACAAGTAAAAATTATTTTTTTATATAGAACCACATAATTCTGGTCTATTTAAATTCCGAGGATGAAAGTCTTTTTGGAATGCTCAGATTATGGAGTCTGACTCGTTGGATTTGAGGAATTTTGTTGAGATATGTAAATTCGAATTTTACAGATAAAATAGCAACTTCACCATTGTATGATAAATAATCTGTGGAAATTATTTTCAGTTGACAAAACTTTTATTGTTAATTTCTTATTCGTCACTAGATTTTACATGGATAAAATCCGTTTATGAATTTTAGACTGTTGAAAATGTATCTGAATTTTGTGAAAGTGGATAAGTTTTTTTTTACTTTGTCTGCCTATTGACAGATATTTTATCATCACGTCTATCATCGCATAACGATCTTGCCTCAGTGGATTTTACTGTAGGTTTCTTCCTGCGTTTTTTTATATCTCATGGGCCTTTTTCCTGAAATAGCAACACGTTTTTTTTCAATTTCATTGGCTAGACATTTTTTTGTTTTCAATTTCATTGGCTAGATAATTTTGTTTTTCAATTTCATTGGCTAGACAATTTTTTGTTTTCAATTTCATTGGCTAGACAATTTTTTCCTCCTTGGCTATTGTTCTTTTCAATCATTTTCTCTTTCAAACTTCCTTATAACACCAATTCTTTAGTAAAAAAAAATAACGAATTCTAACAACGCATTAAAGTTCCCCTTCACCAAATAAACTCCTCCCTCCTCCCACGCTTTACCTTCTTGATCTCAGTATGAGCTTAAACTAATTACCTTTTCATTAAAACGATTTTAGTTTCATTTAGTGTGAGAGTATTTGAGAAAAATATTGAATCGACTTTTTATATAGAAAAGCAAAAAAATGAATACAGATTTTATTCAAATAAATTTTGAAAATAACATTAACTAAAAAACAGATTTATTTTACATATTTTACAAAACTGACCTCATGGAAAAAGAATCTGAACACGCTACAAATACTGTGCTTTTTAAATAAAAGTTAATTTCACAAAAATTGTTAGAATAGATATAAATGTTTCTGACTATAACTTATGTAATATAAACTGATGAAATGTCATAGTTCATAAACCAATTAGGAACCAGAAAAAGATTCAGTATCTCAATTTTACTAGCAATGGGTTTAACTTTACCATCTTTTCAAATCGATTCGTCACAGAATAACATTTTCATCAACTATTTATGTCTCATAAAAATAATAAAAATAAACGTTTTCTATCCAATATCAATAATATGCATTTTTTTTACAAATAGTCATCAACTTTTCAAAGTATATTGTACAAATAGTAAATGTTACATTTTATCGACAGTATACATGACTGAAAAGAAAGAAATAGACATTAATTTACGAATACAGAAAAAATGCACGATTTTTCACATGCATTTTGAGATGAGATTATTTTATTTGATTATTAAGTATTATAGTAGTTTTCAAAGATGTGATATTAGAAGTCTTCTTTTACTCTCATCAAATAGAAATTGATTTCTGATAGTATATCCGAAAGGTCATACTCAAATTTTATTAGATGTTAAAAATTACTTCATTTTCCTGTTATTAAACAATCATTTATTAAAAATAATCTCAACATTTGTATTTAATTTAAAAATGGTTTTCCATATTTGCATTAAATCAATATTATCAAACTACAATGGTCTTGTATATCAGATCAGATCTATTTTCTCCTAAATGAAAAAGTTTTTATTTGTGTGAACAAGACCCAAATATTCTTCTTAGTGAAATGATTTAAGGATTCAATCCGTTCTTATTAGTGCAATTTGGACCTCTTTTTACTTGGTTTTCCGGTTATATTAGCCAGGTATTTAAAAATGTTTTTCCATGATCCAAGTGACGCCTTTGATTACTGGAATTTATCTCTGGTATGTATCCACATGTGTTGTAACCAACCTGGTTTCTGTGTTAGAGAAAAGGCACATCACTAACAAAAACATCTTCTTTCTCCAGTATGAGTTTTTATTGAAAAATAGTAACATACTTGACAGTATTTGTGTTTCTATCGTCTGCTTCCATATGAGCTAAAACATACTAGATCTCAAATGAATAGCTATATATGTAACAATATTTTCTCTTGTCTAGAATATAGTCTGCGACAAATTGAATTTCTGTGAAAATGACAGGCAACAAATTTCACAAGAATATAGTTTCTAACATGTGTTTGCATGTAAAAAATAGGCCACACTTCACAGTAATATAATTTCCCTCTAGTATGTGTTCGCATATGCAGCACAACATGTGTCTTATGTGTAATGAAATCTCACAATGCAAAATATAATAGATTCACTCGTGTATGTATTCGCCTGTGTTGCAACATATGCTGTTATATTATAAATTAACCAACTACTTTAATAGAATATGGTTTATTTTTAGGATCGGAATATTGGATTTGTTTGAAAAGGAAGATCCAATAGTGTCTATGCAGTCTGTGTTCGGATGTGCTTCAACATAGTGTATCTAGAAAAAGGTAAGATAATTTTTTTCTCGAAAATACGCTTAAAAGTATGTTTTAAAATGCAACGTAGTATTTCTGAACAAAAGAAGACACAAATACTTTGAAAAAACAATGTTTCTCTCCAGAATGCGTTCGAATATCTTATAACATATGTTGTTTAATTGTAAGAGAATACCATTATATATCACATGAATATAATAACTCTCCAGTATGCATGTGCATCTCTAGTAACATATGCATAAAATATGAAGTACAATAAGAGCCATATAGATTATAAGAATATAGTTAATCTACAGTTTGCATGCGCATATGTCGTATCATATATAATTTCTTTGTAAAGGAACAGGCACATACTTCACAAGAATATAGTTTCTCTCCTGTATGTGTGCGCAGATGTCTCAACATACTTTCTTTCCTTGTGAAACAAGAATTGCATACTTCACAAGAAAATTGTTTCTCGCCAGTATGCGTTCAGATATGTTGCAACATATGTTGTTTCTGTATTAAAGATAAGCTACATACTTTACAAGAATATTGTTTCTCTCCAATACTTGCTCGTATATGTTGAAACATACTTGTTTTGTGGGAAATACTTAAAAAATATGGTTTCTCTCCTTTTATGCTGGCAATGGGGCATCCTAACGGATGCCAGACATTCAACGGCTATTTCTCTATTACTTAGCATATGAGAAAACATACTTGTTTTACGTGTAATAGAAGAGCAACAGAAAATGGTTTCTCTCAAGTATGTTTTTGAATATGTTGCAACATATGTTTTTTCTTTGTAAAAGAATCGCCAGTAACTTCACAAGTATATGCTTTCTCTCCACTATGCGTTCGCATATGTCGCAACATATTTGGTTTCTGTGTAAAAGTAGCTCGACATATGTCACAAGAATATGGTTTCTCTCCAGTATGCGTGCGCGTATGTTTCAATATACTAGATTTCTGTGTAAAAGAAGCGCAACAGAATTCACAAGAATATGGTTTTTCTCCAGTATGCGTTCGCATATGTTGCAACATATGATGTGTTTGTGCAAAAGAAGAGCCACATACTTCACAAGCATATGGTTTCTCTCCAGTATGTGTGCGCATATGTTTCAACATAGAAGATTTCTGTGTAAAAGAAGCGCCACATACTTCACATGAACATGGCTTCCCTCTAGTATGCGTACGCATATGTTGTAACATGAGTGATTTTTGTGTAAAAGAAGAACCACATACTTCACAAGAATATGCTTTCTCTGCAGTATGCGTTCGCATATGTTGCAACATATTTTGTTTCTGTGTAAAAGAAGCTCCACATACTTCACAAGTATGTGGTTTTTCTCCAGTATGCGTTCGCATATGTTTCAAAATACGATGTTTTTGTGCAAAAGAAGAGCCACATACTTCACAAGGATATGGTTTCTCTCCAGTATGTGTGCGCATATGTTTCAACATAGAAGATTTCTGTGTAAAAGAAGCGCCACATACTTCACAAGAATATGTTTTTTCTCCAGTATGCATTTGCATATGTTGCAACATATGATGTTTTTGTGGAAAGGAAGAGCCACATACTTCACAAGAATATGGCTTCTCTCCAGTATGTGTTCGCATATGTCGCAACATATTTGGTTTCTGTGTAAAAGAAGCACGACATATGTCACAAGAATATGGTTTCTCTCCAGTATGAGTGTGCATATGTTTCAATATACTAGATTTCTGTGTAAAAGAAGCGCAACAGAATTCACAAGAATATGGCTTTTCTCCAGTATGCGTTCGCATATGTTGCAACATATGGTGTTTTTGTGCAAAAGAAGAGCGACATACTTCACAAGAATATGGTTTCTCTCCAGTATGCGTGCGCATATGTTTAAACATGGTGTATTTATGTGTAAAAGAAGCTCCACATACTTCACAAGTATGTGGTTTCTCTCCAGTATGTGTTCGCATATGTTTTAACATATCTCCTTTCTGTGTAAAAGAAGAGCCACAAACTTCACAAGTGTGTGGTTTTTCTCTAGGGTGCATTCGCGTATGTCGCCACATACTTGTTTTATTAGTAAAAGAAGAGATACATACTCTTCAAGAATGTGGTTTCTCTGCAGTATGTGTTTAAATATGTTGCAACCTATTTTGTTTTTGAGTTAAATAAGCTACACATTCTTCACAAGAATATGGTTTTTCTTTAGTATGCCTTGCGTATGTTACAACATATGTTTGTTCCATGTAAAAGAAGAGCCACATACTTCATAGAATATAGTTTTTTTCCCGTATGTGTTCGAATATTTTGCAATATACTTTTTTGTGGAAAAGAAGAATCACATACTCTACAAGAATATTGTTTCTCTCCAGTATGCATTCGCGTATGTATCAACATATGTTGTTTTCTTGTGTAAAAGAAGTCCTACATACTTCACAAGCATTTGTTTTCTCTTTGGTATTTGATTGCATTTGAATATCCAGTGTTTATTTGTAAAAGTAGAACCACATACTTTACAAGAATATAGTTTTTCTCTAGTATCAGATTAGGTGTTCATTTTTAAAGTCGAGATATGTGACATTTTTTAGTAAAATGTGTTTCTCTGTATTGTTATATATTGTGCTTTAGTCTGAGAAACGGATTTAATTATAAGATATTTCCATCTTTTCAATTTTTATGGATTTAGAAATGTGTAGATCATGAAGGGGTAATGACTAATATTTTTCTCATGTTTCAGTTAAAACATTACTTGTTTTTTACTGTAATTGATGTTTTCCCCCATGTAGCAGCTCACCAGTAGAGCTGTAGATTTGATATTAAGTAGGAATGATCTTTTATCTATGCAGATCGGTGAAAACAGAAAATAAATGATATATTCAGTGAGTTCTTATACACCTCATCCAGATGATATTTAAACATTCGCAAATAACAATGTATAGATATTCTCAGAATTGGGTTCAATATAATTTACTAAATATTTAGGTAGTTTTACAAAACTGACCATTTTCTCAGCCATAATCAAGCTATACTTTCAGTTTTCATCATTAGCAGTATGCGTTTTTTAAAAGTATTTTTGATGTCTGAAATTCTGAAATTTCAAAATATCTTTTCATAAGATATTTCCACATGTCAAGTAAGCAACAGAATGTAAATCCATTCAAATCCAATGACACTTGTTATTTTCATGAATGCTTGATATTCTGAAAAATTAAAAACAATCCAAATATAAATTTAAAGATATTACTTTTATACAAATAAAAGTATTAAGCATTGTGGACTTAAAAGCAAAAATAAATTTATTATGTACAATCTTATTTAGTCCCAAAATTCATAATTGATTAAATTCAAAATACAATGAGGATATTTGTGGCAATACTTATCTATTAATAAAAAGAATGAATTTCTTTTTTAATATCGTACTTAATATCAACAGAACTTGCAATAAATTCGGTAATTCTTGTCCATTGCTCTTCGTTAAACAATTTAACCTATAAATATTTGAAGATACTAAAAAAATAAGAATATTTTAAAATCACCAAAATAACTCACAAAGGGTTGATATGCCATAAAAGATAACAGTATTGGTACATTTTCTGACTCGTGCTAAACCCGACTTTCATTCTAATCTGCAGGCTATTTATGTAAACAGCCAGAAGATTCCGAATCATACGAATTGACATTATCAAACAAAAAATAATAATAAACCATTTAAAGAGAGAAGATAAAATATTTAATTGAGGAAGAAAATGTATTTTGTTTTTTTACGAGAAAATCAAGCTTTTTGGATTATTATTTTCTTTTTATTTTGATGAATTGTTTTTTGTAATGGTTCAGCTTTTGATCCAGATTGTTTAGATTGGTGTTAGTTTAGTGTTAGGATAAAGTTAGGTAAGAGTACGTTTAGGGTTAGCTTAAGGTTAAGGTAAGAAAAACATTTTTTACTTTTTCTTTTACTTTTCATGGTTAGGGTGAAAAAAGTCATCCCAAATTTTACAGTTGTAATAGTCTATTTAGTAACTGATGAAGAATGTGTTCATTCTTTAAACGTCAGTCAAGGGCGATTAAAACAAGGTATTCAATATACACGTGACTTATGTTTTACAATTGACATACAAAGTCCTTAATAAAGCCAATTTAAATTGGCAGAGCCTATCTCCATGATGTAAACGACATTAGGTCGACTGTGCCATGCATAACGGCTATTGTAAGTTTTAAAGACGAGTAGTTTGCATTGCTCACATTGAATACATCCTTGAACGCAATGAAGGACTGTCAGAGAAAAACTTTTAGGCAATTGCGCTTTAAGAATAACTTGAAAGCAATGACGGTTGAATGACGATTTTAAAGCAATTATGGTTTAAGATAGACTTGAAAACACTGTTGTTTTGGATGAAGAGTTGAAAGCACTGACGGGGGAAGGAAAACTTGAATTTAATTATGGTCAAAGAAAGAATTTTAATCAATGAAGTTAGAAAGAAGACTTGAAAGCAATGTTGGTTGAAGGAAGAGATAAAGCGACCAAAGGTGAACTAGCTGTACTTCCCAATATATCTCAGTTGTATGATGACAGACAAATTAGACTAAAAACCGATACGATTGATTAGAAGTGCTGACTCCAACAAATCCATTATTGAATAGATTGAGAAAGCAGAGTTCATGTGTCAGCGGGGCATGATGAAAAGAGTGGACTGCCTGATCTCCATATGAAAGGCACTAGTTGATTCAAGGTGGTTCTGAACCATATAGCAAGACAATATGCTGGATTAACAAAAAAATAACAGTTCAGGTTATTACTCTTGGCGATGCAAGGCAGACATATGAATTGGTAAGTGAATTGGTGTTTGAAGTTTGGAACCTGATAATGAGTAAAAGCCTGCTTGGGTTTTAGCTCCTGATGGAAATAGAAGCTCCTGGCAGAATATCTACCTCTAAGTCAGGAGACTTGCAAGTTATTGATCGGCTAGTTTCTGTGTGTGTTGATGTATGAGTACTTGTTGCTGAAGAGCCTGATATTCATGCAGTGTTCACTTCACAATTAAATAATTAAAGTGAGTGAAATATAAAGCGAATAATGCAATAGCCTTATAACCAGACAACAATGTCAAGAACGTAATCTCGGTATATGGCTACAATATAATAAAAGTGTAGCATCTGAAACCAAAATTTCTGAACATTTATCATAGTTTAAATGAATTACTATAATTGAAGTCTGAGGATTGGATGGTTTCCTACTTTGAAACGAGCTTTAAGATGTCCCAAACATTCTTATTACTAGAAAGGGTTTTGTTTCCCTGTGAGAAATCAGTGTAGATCTCTTCCCTTCGAGTATACATCAGCATACTAAGCGAAATGCACATGCAGAGTCAGAAGGATAAGATGACTTGATGGATAATCCCCCACTAATATATTTTAATGGAGACCGTCAGCAGTGTAAGTCGAGCACATATATTCCAAAGAGAATAGATTACGCTCCAATTCAGTATTTCCTTGTTAGATAAACACCACATGAATATCCGGCTTTTTGACAAGTTAAATTTCAAGAATAATGAACACTTTACATTTTTTTTACAAATTTGGATGATTACCTGTTATTCAAAAATTATTTGAACATTACAGCTGTCTTTTTTCTTTAAAAGCCACAAAGCTTCGGTTGAGGTGTTGGGCTTTAAATATATGCAGTTCAGATTTTCTGTAATAAGTTTGGAAAATAATAAATTAATTGTGGTTTTGCATAATAAGAAGACTAAGGACTTTTACTTTCTCATTGTTAAAAATGTATTTATAAAACTTTATTTTAAAAAATATATTTTAATAATAAACCATTTAATCTCACAACTGGTTACTAGAGTATAAATCTAAATCTTAAAATAAAATATCAACCTCTACGCCAGGAGACTTGAAGTTACTGATGAGCCAGTTTATGTATGTGTGATTGTACGAGCACTTGTTGGTTAAGAGGCTGATATTCATACAGTGTTAATGAAATAATGAAAGTGAGTGGAATCTAAGGCGAATAATACAAATAATAAGGTTTATTATATAAGTAGCCTTATAACTAGACAACAAATTAAAAAACCCAATCTCGGTATATGGCTACAATATAAATGAAAGTGTCACATCTGAAACCAACATTTTTGAACACTTGTTCTACTTTAAATGATCTATTAAAATTGGGATTCTGAGGATTGGATTCTTTCCTATTTTGAAACGAGCTTGAAGAAGTCCCAAACATTATTATCAGAAGGGGTTTTCTCCCTGTGAGAAATCAGTGTTCAATGGAGATCGTCAACAGTGTTAGTCGAGCCGATTTATTCATTATTTTGTTGCATATAAGGCTCTTCGACAACAAGTTAAAGTTAAAGAATAATGAACACTTAATATTTTTACAAATCTGGATGATTACCTGTTATTCAAACATTATTTAAACATTAAAGCTGTCTGTTTTTTTAAAAGGACACAGAGGTGTTGGGCTATAAATATATGCAGTTCAGATTTTATGTAATAAGTCTGTAAAATAATAAATCAATTATTGTTTTGCATAATAAAAAGAATCACGACTTTTACTTTCTCATTGTTAAAAAATGTATTTATAAAACTTTATTTTTAAAAATATATTTTAATACTAAAAAATTAAATCTCACGGCTGGTTATTAGAGTATAAATCTAAATCTTAAAATAAAATTATCTAATTAAAAATCAAATAATTTGAAGTAAAGTTTACTTTAAATTTTCTACATAGAAGTGAAAAAGTACTGAATTACATCAAAACAAAAACTGATTTTCCAAAATACAAAGAAATGAACGCTTAAGTTAAAATGATTAGTTGGCGATTATACTTACATTTTTATGTATTATGTGATTTATCTGAGAAAAAAGTAAACCAAGTTTATATTTAATTTGTTTTTAAATTACAAAACGTTTTTAAGGCTTCATGAATTCTTTTGTTTTACAATCAGGAAAAAAGTCGACAAAGAACATAATCCATCAACATATTATGGAATGTTCCTAATCAAGAGCTTAGACAGACTTTTGTAGAATTATTTTTATATTATTATTAATCGCATAGATCTGTTAGTAAATTTAATGCTTAGTTTACATCTAAATATACGAATAAGTAAGAAAAAATTGACATAATTAAAATTTAAAAACAACATATATTTCATAATTTGTTTTGCTAACAATTTACTTCATATAATAAAAATACAATTCTAAATTTTCCGTTAATAAAAAAGTTATTTTTTATCATTTATGATCATCCGTACTTTTGGAACGCTCAATAATTTGCTGTTTTTCTCTGATTCATATTTTTTACTAAACGAAAACCAAAGAAAAGGTAATTTGTGTTGTAGAATTAAAAGTTGTTTTTTTGTTTTTTATCCAGGTTTACTAATGCATCCTTTATTTTAAAAAAAATGATAAATACTGAAATGTTCCTTTAAATCATGCAATATGTTCATTCTTTTAAGATGCTTTATGTAGCGAAGAGGGGTATTTTAACTGAATCACTCCCGTCTCCAAACCGTTTTTTTTTTGTATTTTAAGGTTAGGGTACGTAATAAGTAGGTACGTGCAAAAATGGGCATCTCTTGTACGGACTATGCTTATTAAAAAGCGCTTATCATTACTTACTTAGAAAATGTGATGTTTTAATTATCTTTATTTATTAATAAATAATTGTTTTTAACTTAAATATTTATTAATGAAAACAAAGACAAAACAAATCTTTCAAAATAATTGACGATGAATTGTGAAATTAACGAAATTGTTTAATCTCTTTAAATACAATTTTGAGGGCGATGTAAAAGTGAGTGGTTGTTGGAAGGCTAATCCCACCTGGTTATTACAGAACAGGGCTACCATACCAATCCAAGTTCATCGTTAGTAGAAATTATCCAATTTTTAAAATTCCTTTTTTCGTTAAGTTCTTGGTTCACAAATTTGTCAATTTTTGGTTTATTTTCAAGATTATAAAAAAAATTTATTGCGCTGATAATGCCACGTTCATGTATGAAAATGAAATATAATTATGTCGAATTTTTTATTTTCCCAGAAATTCTAATCATAAAATAGCATGAAATATTTTTTGCAATTATGTTAATTTTTTGTGAAAATATTGATTAAATAATGCTTTATTCAATAATAATATCGCTAAATAAAAAAAACTAATTTTTCTCCGAGTTATAGTGATTTTGTTAACACGGTATTTAGAGACCTTTTTCGTAAATATTTTTTTAAATTTTAATTGTTAATATCTACAATGCTTTATTTTCATTAAAAAAAAAAATTCATGCATTTTTTGTTTTATTAATATATAAAATATAATTTTAGTAAAGTTCTATTTTGTTTTAAAAAAAAAATAATACATTTTCACTAAGATTTAAAAAAAAATAATGCTTTCATTCTATTCTGTGATTGTTGATTAATAAATATTGAAAATCTCATTAAAATTGGTTGATTTCTTGAATTTTAGTGAAGGAGTGGGGGGGGGGGGGGGGTCAAAATGTTTTTACATTTTGGGAGTCGGCCATTGATTTTGCACGTACCGAGTAATAACTAAACTACGTATTTGCAACGGTTTTCAATGTAAAAAATAAATCATCACGGCACTCGAAGAAAAACAAAAAAACTATAAAAACGCTAAAGAAACAAAAAAAACTATAAAAACACTAAAGAGACAAAAAAAAACACTAAAGAAACAAACAACAAAAAATATATATAAACACACTAAAGAAAGAAAGAAACAACAAAAAACAGCCGATTGGAGACGAATCTATAAAATGGCCGTTCTTCGTTTACATGCAAACTTGGAAGGTTGACTCATTTCTATAACAAAACCAAAGGGACTCAAAACGGTTCGGATGCGCCCATAAAGTAAAAAAATACCCCCAAGACAAGTAAATTCAAGCAATACTTACATTTTTATTATTACAATCTGCTTGCAAGAAAGAAACGATTATTAAATGTGTTAATTAAAACGAGCCGAGATGATGGGTGGAGGTCACATTTAAGATGGCAACTGAAAAGCAGGTTCGCAGAAAATTAAATCTCTTTGTTGAATATTACAGGTAAAATTATTATGATTTTATTTAATGACAAAAACAATTAATAATTATGAAAAATTAGGCAAACCGGAATATTAACAGACGTAGTAAGTTAACAGCAAACGGTGTTGGCTCGGATGTTGTCTTCAATAATATAAATTCCGGCGAGAGTTTCAGTTTCATAAATGTATTTAATTTATTTGTTGAATTGTTTGGTGAAAGTACAGAATAGTTAGCAAGTCCAATTCCCATATTAAGAATTTATTTCTAAATAATAAGTAATTATTTCACCACGGTCCGTAAACTGCAGAAGTACCAAAACATAAAACGACATATTTGATTACTTACTTTTGTACAATAAATGACTATAAATAAACATTTCTACAAAAGTTTTGCCCCAAAACTCAACACAGAATCGCTGACGTCACCGATTTTGCGTTATTTAAAAAATCTAATCATCTGCGTAATTTTTATTGCGTTTTTAAATCTCCCTAAAATAAAGTTATATTTATAGGAAGTTGTTTTAATATAAAACATTTATTTAAAGATTAAATTATCGAACTGGGAAATAAACAGCTTCTTTATCTTGAGATTATAAATGGTATAGAAATGAGTCATCGTTCCAAGTATCTATGTAAACGAAAAACGGTCATTTTATATAATCGTCTTGAATTTAGGAAAATTCGTCACAGGAAAAATCGGCAACGGAAAACTCGGCAACGGTAAATTCGTCAACGGAAAACTGGACAATGTTGGCCAAGTAAAAAAATTCGGCAATTATCGAATAAATGTCGATTGAAAATAGATTTTAGAACCGTTTTACAGGAGATATACTTGTAAATAAGGGGCTACCCCCCTCCCCAGTGAAGAACATTTTTTATATTACTTTTTTTGTACTTGTGCAGTTTACGAACCGGGCTATTTTTTAGATAAGATTTTAAAGTTAAATTAAATTTTTCCGATATCTTTTGGTTATTTAATTGTTAGGTGAAAGTACAGAATAGTTAACAAAGCCCCCCCCCCTCACTCCATGTTAAGAATGGCTTTCTAAATAATGTTATTTCAACCCGGTTCGTTATTACGTTACGAAATTAAAGGTTTGGACCGGGTTATTTTTTACATCAAATTTTCAAGTTAAATTCAATTTAGCTCGTTTACGTGGTCAAGCCAAGTTCTGTGAATTCAAGATTAACTGCCCAAACAAACGGAGTTGTGGGCAGCAAGGGGAATATTTGGGTGACATGTTTGCTGGGCTGATTGTAGCCGGGCTGGCAACCTGGAGTACAAGAGTGAAGTATTAGCCGAGGTCGGTACACTCACCACTCAAGAGCAGAAATTCAACAGATTAGTTTGCGTAGAGACAACAAACAAGTCGACCCCTAACTTACATAACACTATGCATCACCTTGCATTCTCTAATGGGCAAAGTTTCGGCCATGAACAACAGCCCCGGGAAATCGAGACCCTTGCAACTCCACAATACGCTGGGCCCTGTAGTGGGTGTAGAAGGAGTTAACACCCTTATGTTTCAATGAATCAGAGAGATTGTCCAGTGGTTAAGCTGATATGTCAACATTGTGCATTGTGAATGGGGCACTTAAAGAAAGTATGCCGGAAGCTCGCGACATCCACAACGGAAGGAAGGAGCAAAGCGTCAAGAAGTGAGTCGGTAATGTTTACTAAATTTATTCCAGGAAGTCGTCCAGCTTACAAAACCAACAGACGTGACAGGACGAAGTCGAACACGGTACCCTATGTTGAGTGGGACGGAGGACAGTTTCAGATTTCTTGGAGCCACTTGCATCGGTGACAGTGGAAGTAACCATAATGCCCAGAACTCATGCTACATTTGGACACGTACCGAAGAGTCCAATAAACAATCATAGCCGTCACATCCTCATCTTTGAAGATATCGGAGCCCAGACTTGCTCGAGTGGACCAGAGATTCAAAAAATCATTGGATACCCGGACGCGTACCTCGTGTCAACTGTCCATCGAATTTGGGGAATAACGGAGAACCGGTTGCATGTAAACGGCGTCTGATTCCTACACATAAAAGCTGGATCAAGAAAGACACGACAGGCGGCGTATGTGTCAGAAAACATATCTGGCTTTTATTTGTCACAAACCGGTCGGAAGGATCTGGTTTGTTGGCCTTAAAATTTCCAAACTCGCGTTCACAGAGCAGCTCTTCAATGGACGCACATGGAACGGCCCCATGCAGATGTGGACGTAGGACATCCGTTCAATCAAAACTGGATACTATCCCATTCTAACCAACAGAAGCCAACAGACACCGATTAGAATGATTCATAGTGGAACACTTCAAGTCGAGTACATTCAATATATGTCCACACCAACTATTACAAACTTTTGTGACCCTGTTATGGGCCGAAATAAAGACACGGAAACACGGGGTTACAGGAACATAGATATATTATTGAAGAAAAAGAATATATATACAAGAAGTGGTATTCTGGACTGCCAGTATAGAACTGGGTTGGAAGAAGTCAATAAGTTGGAATGATTCTCGCATTTTATTATGCATGAACAAGTCCATTTATTCTTCGTACAGGTACGGCACTATAACAGTAAAAGAGCAACACACTCTACAAGAATATAGTTTTTTCTAGTATGTATTCGCATAGTTATATACTAAACTGGAATTTAGTTTCCATGTAGTATGTATTCAGTTGTGTATAAACCTAGTATATATGTGTTAAAGCTAAGAGCGATTGTTTTGTTTTCAGTATCTGTTCACATGCAACATATTGGATTTCTCTTCAGTATGTGTTCTCATATGTTGTAACATATTTTGTTTCTGTGTAAAAGAAAGGCAACATATTTCACAAGAATATAGTTTCTGTCCAGTATGTGTTCGCA
The DNA here is from genome assembly GCA_963556195.1 of Sepiola atlantica. Taxonomy (NCBI): domain Eukaryota; kingdom Metazoa; phylum Mollusca; class Cephalopoda; order Sepiida; family Sepiolidae; genus Sepiola; species Sepiola atlantica. The sequence goes on along the minus strand of OY744549.1, from coordinate 30,582,491 downwards.
TATGTCGTAACATACTTTGTTTCTGTGTAAAAGAAGAGCCACACAACTCACAAGAATATGGTTTTTCTCCAGTATGCGTCCGTATATGCTTGGACATACTATGTTTGTGTATAAATGAAAAGCCACATATTTCACAAGAATATGGTTTTTCGCCAGTATGCGTTCGGACATGTTCAATCATATGTTTTTTTGTTGTAAAAGAAACGCCACACATTTCACAAGTAAATGGTTTCTCACCAGTATGTGTTCGCATATGTTGCAACATAGTACCTTTCAATGAAAAAGAAGAGCCACATACTTCACAAGAATATGGTTTCTCCCCAGTATGTGTTCGCATATGTTGCAGCATAGTTACTTTCCGTGAAAAAGAAGAGTCACATACTTCACATGAATATGGTTTCTCTCCCGTATGCGTTCGCATATGTTGCAACATGGTACCTTTCAGTGAAAAAGAAAATCCACATACTTCACAAGAGTATGGCTTCTCTCCAGTATGTGTTCGCATATGTTCCAACATATGTTCTTTCCGTGTAAATGAAGAGCCACATACTTCACAAGAATAGGGTCTCTCTCCAGTATGCGTTCGCATATGCCGGAACATACCATGTTTCTGTATAAATGAAGAACCACATACTTTACAAGAATACGGTTTCTCTCCAGTATGCGTTCGAATATGGTTCAACATATTTTGTTTCTGTTTAAATGAAGAGCCACATACTTCACAAGAATATGGTTTCTTTCCAGTATGTGTCTGAATATGTTCAGACATCTGTTGTTACCATGTAAAATTATTATATTATTTAATAAGACTAGGAAAAGAAGAAATACATATACTCCTGATAAGAAAGTTTTTTTTCAAATATATTATCACAAAGTTCGAATAATGCAGGAAAAAAATAATATAGTACACAAGTGTATTATTTATTTCGTTTTCTGTGGAATTTATTGGGGAATTTACATCGATAAATTCCAAAATATATTTCCGTACATCAAGTCACCAAATCAATGTTGATCAATTCAAACTTTATAATACTTGTTTCCTTATGAATGCTGGATATTCTGCAAATATGAAAAGAAAAAAGATAAATTTCATGAAAAGATGAAAGAACGTAAATCCATTCAAATCTTATTATACATTATTTTATTTTATTGTTTGTGTTTCTACAAAATAACAAATTTTACATACACATTTCAAGAAAAGATATTCATTTTCATACATGTTCTTTGCCAACAAAAATTATTTTTAAGATGTTGAGCAGATGAAGAAATTATAATTATTAACTGACCAAATTAGAGATAGGTCTCAACATTATGGGTTAAAATGCAGGTTAAATTGAAGTTAGGTACAAATTTATGAAGAAGTTCCCAAATTAATTATAGTTAGAATTTAAAATATAACGCGGGTATAAGTTGAAATACTTATCTATTAATAACATGAATAACTTTCTTTTTTTACATAATATGACACTAAAAATCCATAAAACCTTTATTAATGTGATCCAAAATGTATAATTTGGTTTTTATAATTTACACAATTGTTATGGTTTAAAAAGGAAAAAATAATATTTAAGAAACATCTATTATTATTATTGACCTTAACAAGTTATAATCACATTTTGTTTGAAACTGTGTTCAACTAAGGTTTTTAAATGCAGGTAATAAATCCAGCAGTTCTTTGCTATTGCTCTTTTATTATTTTAACTAATGAAAAATATATAATTTTGCAAATTTGGCTGAGCACCAGGTTTACATTGAGTTAATCTTGTCAAGACTAAAGTTGGTCTTGTATGTCAGCTCTGGTCTCATATGAAAAATATCAAAATATTTCAAAATATAATACATATAATTAAAAGACGAGCCACACATGTCACAAGAATGTTAGTTCTATCATTTATTTCCATGCTAATTTACAATTAATTTCATTGTAAAAGAGAAACACACTTCACAAGAATATAGTTTTTCTAGTATGTATTCGCATAGCCATATACTTAACTGGGATATAGTTTTAATGTAGTATGTATTCAGTTGTGTTTAAACATAGTATATCTGTGTAAAAGCTAAGAGCCATGTATTCGCAAAAACATTGTTTTGTTTTCAGTATCTGCCCACATGTAACATGGGATTTCTATTAAAACGAAGACACATATACTAACAAGAATATGGTTCCTCTTCAGTATGCTTTTGCATATGTTGCAACATATTTTATTTCTGTTTAAAAGAAAGGCAACATATTTCACAAGAATATGGTTTATCTTCAATATGTGTTCGCATATTTCGCAACATACTTTCTTTCTGTGTAAAAGAAGAGCCACATAACTCACAAGAATATGGTTTCTCTCCAGTATGTGTTCGCATATGTAGGAACATACTTTGTTTACTTGTGAAACAAGACCCACATACTTCACAAGAATATTGTTTATCTACAGTATGCGTTCTCATATGTTTCAACATACTTTGTTTCCATTTAAATGAAGAACTACATACTTCACATAAATATGGTTTCTCTCTGCATATGTTCTGACATCTGTTCTTTCCGCGTGAAAGTATTATATTATTTAATAAGACTAGGAAGAGTAAAATACATATACACTTGATAAGAAAGTTATTTTCAAACATGTTATCAGAATGTTCGAATAATGAAGGAAAAAAACTCTATAGTTCACAAGTGTATTATTTCCCTCATTTTATGCTTAAAACTCAGGGGAATTACATCAAGAAATTCCAAAATATATTTCTGCAAGACATTTCTATACTTCAAGTCATCAAATTGATATCGATCAATTACAATTTTATAATACTTGTTTTTCTTATGAATGCCGGATATTCCGCAAATATGAAAAACAAATAAGATAAATTTCACGAATACATAAAGGAACGTAAATCCATTCAAATCTCATAACGATTTTATTTCATTGTTTGAGTTTCTACAATATACAAAATGTAAATACACATTTAAAGAAAAGATATTCATTTTTATACATGTTCTTTGAAACAAAATTATTGTCAAGATGTTGAACAGATGAAGAAACGGTTATAATTAAATGACAAAATAATATTAGGTTCCATGGTGGGCTAAAAAGCAACATTGAAGTTATGTTCAAATTTATGAAGAAGTTCCCAAATTAATTATTAATTAAATTTAAAATATAATGCAGACATTTGTTGGAATAGTTATCTATTAATAGCATAAGTAACTCCCCCTTTTTAAAAATAATACAACACTAAATTCTACAAAATATTTATTAACGTGATTCAAAATGTCACATTTTTTATTCACACAATTTTAATATTTTAAAAATAAATGAATTATTTTGAATAATATTTTTAAAAATATAAATTCTTTACTGAGGACCTTATAAAGTTATAATCACATTTTGTTTGCAACAATTTTCGACTGATGTTTCGAAATGCATTTAATAAATCTGACAATTCTTTGCCATTGCCCTTTAATTATTCTATATCAGAAATTATACTCTATAATAATAATAATAATATTCTATACATGAGTAATATATTCTATACATAAATAATATATTCTATAATCATAATATTCTATACATAAATAATATATTCTATAATAATATTCTATACATAAATGATATATTCTATAATAATATTGTATGCATAAATGATATATTCTAGAGAAAGTGAAAAACTACTAAATTACATCACAAACTGTTTTTCAAAAATACAAAACAAACAAGTAATGAAAATTATTAGTTTGAGGTGATACTTACATTTTTATATATTCTTGTGATTTATCTGATAAAAATACAAACCAAATTCATATTTAATAAAGGATAGTGTTCTGGCCAGTGTAACACCAAGGTAGACAGGAAATATATCAGAAATTATACTATATATTCTATAATCATCATATTCTATACATAAGTAATATATTCTATAACATCATATTCTATACATAAATAATATATTCTATACATAAATAATATATTCTATAATCATCATATTCTATACATAAGTAATATATTCTATAATCATCATATTCTATACATAAGTAATATATTCTATACATAAATAATATATTCTATAATCATCATATTCTATACATAAGTAATATATTCTATACATAAGTAATATATTCTATAACATCATATTCTATACATAAATAATATATTCTATACATAAATAATATATTCTATAATCATCATATTCTATACATAAGTAATATATTCTATAATCATCATATTCTATACATAAGTAATATATTCTATACATAAATAATATATTCTATAATCATCATATTCTATACATAAATAATATATTCTATAATAATAATATTCTATACATAAATAATATATTCTATAATAATAATATTCTATACGTAAATAATATATTCTATAATAATAATATTCTATACGTAAATAATATATTCTATAATAATAATATTCTATACGTAAATAATATATTCTGTAATATACTAAGTAAAATATATGAATGGGAAAATTTGGCTGACCACCAGTATCTGACTAACCTGATAAGATCATGAGATTTAAAAACATATCTGACATGTGGCAATTCGTTCAACAAATTATTGTATAAATATTTGAAAATATTTAGAAATTGGAGAATATACTAAAATCACAAAAATTACCCACGAAGGGTTGATATGCCATACATTTTAATGTAATGGAAACCTTTTTTTTTCGCATATGCCATAAGATATTTCATCATTTCATATATTTAATAATACCGGATGAGATTATATAATTGAATATGATTTTGAATAAACAAAAATAGAATAAAAGGTTATTTAAAGAAGCAATAAAGACATATATATAAATATTGCAAGCTGAAGATGTTACAGTCATATTCTTCAGTCAATAACATTTAGTTGAACATTTAAAAATATAGAAACAAATATTGTCAGAGGAAAATATAAATATCCAAGGGGTTAAAACTTGCTTCCCCGTCCGCAAGATAAAAAAGTAAATATAACCATATATTCTAAATATGATTACTGTGTTTTAATAAATAAAATTTAACCGTTAAAATCTATCAATCGTTGTGAAACATTCAAATTAAATTTGAAAAAATACAGTAATTTTTTAATAAGAAATAAATATTTTTCAGTGATTTTAAAATAAAGTATAAAAAACAAGACGTAATTTTTAAAATTTAATTTGAAAAAATATAGTTTTAAATGCACAGTAATTTTTCATAAGAAATAAATATTTTTGCAGTGATTTTTATAAAAAGTATAATAAAACATTAGACGTAATTTTTTAAATTTTATTTTAAAAATATAGTTTTAAATGCACAGTAATTTTTTATAAGAAATACATATTTTTGCAGTGATTTTTATAAAAAGTATAATAAAACATAAGACGTAATTTTTTTAATTTTATTTTAAAAATATTGTTTTAAATGCACAGTAATTTTTTATAAGAAATAAATATTTTTGCAGTGATTTTTATAAAATGTATAACATACGTGAGACGTAATTTTTTTAATTTAATTTGAAAAAATATAGTTTTAAATTCACAGTAATTTTTTATAAGAAATAATAAAACATAAGACGTAATTTTTTAAATTAAATTTCAAAAAATATAGTTTTAAATGCACAGTAATTTTTTATAAGAAATAAATATTTTTGCAGTGATTTTTATAAAAAGTATAAAAAACATAAGACGTAATTTTTTTAATTAAATTTCAAAAATATAGTTTTAAATGCACAGTAATTGTTTATAAGAAATAAATATTTTTGCAGTGATTTTCATGAAAAGTATAACAAACATAAGACGTATTTTTTTAAATTCAATTTGAAAAAATATAGTTTTAAATGCACAGTAATTTTTTATAAGAAATAAATATTTTTGTAGTGATTTTTATAAAAAGTATAATAAAACATAAGTCGTAATTTTTTTAATTAAATTTCAAAAATATAGTTTTAAATGCACAGTAATTTTTTATAAGAAATAAATATTTTTGCAGTGATTTTTATAAAAAGTATAATAAAACATAAGACGTAATTTTTTTAATTAAATTTCAAAAATATAGTTTTAAATTCACAGTAATTTTTTATAAGAAATACATATTTTTGCAGTGATTTTTATAAAAAGTATAATAAAACATAAGACGTAATTTTTGTAATTTAATTTTTTTTTAAATTCAATTCCTTTATGAAAATGTGTTTTCGTGAGACAAAATATTCAGTAATTTAATTAATTTGATTTGAAAAAAATAATTCAATTTCTTTATAAAAATGTGTTTTCGTGAGACAAAATATTCAGTAAGTTTATTAAATTTAATTTGAAATAAAAAAATTAAAGCTTCGGTTATTAACGGAATTTTAAAGAAAGCTTAAGCACTTCCGTTATACACGTGTACAAAATGTTGAGTGTCATTTATTTCACCGGTTTCATATCATTTAGTAAATTATGAAGAAAGTAGTTATGCTTTACATTTCAGTCACGTTCATTAAAAACAAGTTATTAACGATACAAGTAATTGCGATGTTTGATGACGCACATGCAAAGTCCCCTCTACAGCCAATTGCAACAGGTAAAACTAATCCCCCTGATGTAAACAACATAGGATCGATTGTGCCATGCATACTGGCGATAGGACTTGTAATAAACGGCCAATTGTTTGCACTGCCTAACTTTTAATACGGCAGGTAAAGTAATAAATGTTTAAGAAAAACTTGAAAGCAATTACGGTTGGAGGAAAACCTGAAACCAATTACGGTTGAAGGAAGACCTGAAAAAAAGTACGGTTGGAAGTAGACCTGAAACCAATTACGATTGACGGAAGACCTGAAACAAAGTACGGTTGGAGGAAAACCTGAAACCAATTACGGTTGGAAGTAGACCTTAAACCAATCACGGTCGGATGTAGACCAGAAGTCAATTACGGGTGGAGGTAGACCTGAAGTGAATTACGGTTGGAGGTAGACCTGAAGTGAATTACGGTTGGAGGTAGACCTGAAGTGAATTACGTTTGGGGGTAGACCTGAAGTCAATTACGGTTGGAGGTAGACCTGAAGTCAAATACGTTTGGAAGTAGACCTGAAGTCAATTACGGTTGGAAGTACACATGAAGTCAATTACGGTTGAAAGTACACATGAAGTCAATTACGGTTGGAAGTAGACCTGAAGTCAATTACGGTTGGAGGTAGACCTGAAGTCAATTACGGTTGGAGGTAGACCTGAAGTCAATTACGGTTGGAAGTAAACCTGAAGTCAATTACGGTTGGAAGTACACATGAAGTCAATTACGGTTGAAAGTACACATGAAGTCAATTACGGTTGGAAGTAGACCTGAAGTCAATTACGGTTGGAGGTAGACCTGAAGTCAATTACGGTTGGAGGTAGACCTGAAGTCAATTACGGTTGGAAGTAAACCTGAAGTCAATTACGGTTGGAAGTACACATGAAGTCAATTACGTTTGGGGGTAGACCTGAAGTCAATTACGGTTGGAGGTAGACCTGAAGTCAATTACGGTTGGAGGTAGACCTGAAGTCAATTACGATTGCAAATATTACAAGCTCTCATTAGCATGATGACAGACAACATCGATACTATAGACTGGTATTTCGGACCTCAGCCAAAATGGAGGTAAGTGTAAGGTAAGGTACACAGCAAGCTGACAAAATATGTATGAACGCAGTCACAAGATATTTAAACGAAGAGTGAAACCAATAGAAAAATAATTGTTTGCTCTCTATGACAAACACAACTTGAGCTCTCAAAATTGTTACTCTTGCTGATGGCTGTTTTCAAGCAGAACAAATAAAAAGTGTGCTGTGTTATGGGCTACTTGAAGCTCAACCTTCATGGTAATGGATACAGTGCTTTTCATAAGAGAGAAAAGATGATGGTGATAAAACATTGTGCTTCTAGATGTGTCTATCTTCAAGTGGCCATCAAAGATTTACTTTGGATCTATCAGATCATTGTTTACCACAGCAGCAGGTACTGCTTATTGAGGGTGGGATTTGGTCTGAATATGACTCTGAAAATAATGAGGTCTATTATGGACATAGCCTTATAGAAGATTGTAATCTCGGCATATGTCGACAACAAATATGTTAGTGTCACATCTGAAACTAATATTTTTTAACACTTGTCGTACCTTTGCTGAGTTTCTCAGATTAGGGGTCTGGGGATTGGATGGTTTTCTATTTTCGCAAACATTCTTACAAAGAGGAAGGAATTTTCTATCTGTGAAAATGCAGTGTACATCTTCCCACCTCCACGTATCCCTTGGCATATTAGCAAATGAAAAGTGCATTGTCAAAAGGATAGGATGACTGAATTGATAATCCTGGACTGCAATATACTAATGAAGACCATCAATAGGGTAAAACAAGCCTATGTATGCAAAAGATAATAGCGAGTAAACTTTTGCAAAGGTTGTTGGAGGCAATTAGAAGGGAGGCAGAACCTGTGTTGCAGACAAGTGTCTCTGTCAGTAACACCATGAGCTTAGACAAATATGATTAATCCATTGAAACAGTGACCACTTTGAAATGAAATGGATGAGGAACTTCAAGAAGATTGCCACAACTATAAGTAAAATAGTCTTGGAATCTGCAATTGCATTTTGTTGATAGTGTATGTCCATTTATTCAGTGCAGATTCGATGGAAAAGAGAGAAAACTAAAATATTCAAATTCATTGTAAATTTGGTATTTTTTAAACATAGTTCACCCCAAACAAGGCAGGCTGCCACTGTAGACGTAAAGGGCTACTGAGAAAACAGAAAAAGGGAGAAGGTTGGGGGGGGGGGTCAACCTAAATTGGGATCTGCGCAGCGAGATGTCTGTTTACATTAGTTTTAAATTTCTGCATGTCTGTACTGTCGAGGAAACAGGGGGCAGGGAGGGAGTTCCAGATGCCAGCAGCACGAGGAAAGAAGCTATTTGAGTAGAAAGCTCCCCGATATCTGGGGATCTCCACAGTGAATGAATGAGATTTAGTTGATTGTCGAGTTAGTCTAGTGAATTTACGTCGAGAGGGCACCAGAGTAGCCAATTCATCGGAGCATAATCCATTGAAGTATTTGTAAAACAAGCACAAGGATGCTACATTGAAGCGATGCGACAGGGACTGGAGCTTGGTTGACAGTGAGGGACCTATTAGGTTGGTGACTCTTTTTTGGACCTTGTAAAGGATGGAGAGACTAGTAGATGATGCACCAGCCCAGATGTGACAACAATACTCCATGCATGGGTTGATGGTGGCTTTGTAGAGATACAGGATGATGTCAGGTGTGAGGAGTTTACTAGCACCGTAGAGGGAGCCAACTTTCTTTGTGGCAGCCTTGGCAATGTCTTCAATGTATTTGTTCCAAAATTCATGTTACCTGTGAAGGTTAGGCCGAGGAGTTTGAATGATGAACTCTCAGGTAGGGTGTTATTTGCCATGACAATCGGTGGTTCGAGAGGTTTCTTGTAGTTATTGAAAGAAAGGAGCTTTGTCTTTGCGGCAACCATTTATGACCCCAATTCACTACAGCCTGGAGGTCATTTTCTAAAGATTCAGCCATTGCCTCGGATATGATCGCGTCTGTTTTGCCAACATGGCAAGGGTAAAGCATGGTGTCGTCAACAAATAAACCAATCTCAGAATCTATGTCATCAGGGAGATCGTTTATATAGATCAGGAACAACAAAGGTCGCTAGATCCCTGGGATACACCAGCATTTGTGTCATGTTGCTTAGATGAACGGCCATTGAGAACAACCTGGATTTTTCTTTTGTTTAGGAAGGATCTTATTATATTAAGTAATTGCCCAGTAATACTGTATGATCGTATTTTCAGGAGAAACTTTTTATGCCATACCTTGTCAAAGACCTTGGATATATCAAGCGCTACGGCTCTAGCTTCTCCTGCCTTGTCTAGCGTATGATACATGCGTTCAGAGATAACCGTTAGGATGTCTGCAGTAGATTGTGCTTGTCTAAATCCATACTGGTGGTCAGAAAGAAGTTTAGCATGGACTAAGTACCGTACTATCGCTAGATTGATTAAGGATTCAAAGATTTTAGCAAAGATCGGCAGTAGACTTGTTGGGCGGTAGTTCTGAGGATCGGTTCTATTCCCAGAACTCTTGTAGACTGGTACCACAGAGGCAATTTTTCTAGCTATCGGGGAAGCAAGATTCAGCTAGGCATTTATTGTAGAGTTTGGAGAGGACAGGGGCCAGTTCAGCAGAGCATTTCTTTATTACTATTACAGGTATAAGATCAGACCAACAAGCTTTGGAGGTGTCAAGGTTTTTCATGATGTATCTGAACTGGGATGGGGTTATGACCAGGTTATCAAGTGTGGCTTCGGTCTGCAATGGGAATTTGGCGAGGGAGTGGTTATCTGAGTCCAAAGTTGAGTTAGAGGCGAAACGCTGGGTAAGTAGTCAAGCCTTATCAGTTGCCGTGCAAACGACATCATTGTGGTTTAATGGTGGGGGAATCGTTGATTGACCATTGTTCACTACACTATTGTAGATTTTCCAGAAATCGCGAGTACCTAGTTTCTGTGACTGAATGCGTTTTGTTAACTCAGTATACCTTCTCTTTTCTTCGCCTATCATGGCCTTACAATTATTTCTTCACTCTATAAATTTCTGTCTATTAGTAGCTAACTTATGGCGGCCGAATTTACGGAATGCTTGCTGCCTCTCAAAATCAGCGTGCTTGTAGTATATCGTCATTTTGAGCAACGGTTCATCAGCTTTTGGGCGACTTTTTAGGGTGATATGAATCATTAGCACAATGTGATCAGCATTTCCGAGTTGCTATGAGCTTTCGTCACACAAGCCTCGGGCATTGAGGTTAATAAAAGGTCTAGAAGTGAGGCTTGCTGGTCTACTCGATCGGGGATGCGGGTAAAAAAATCAACAGTTTTAGAGAGGGGGTGAGCTAAGGAGAAATTATACGTATCTAAAGCACATGTAGTCTTGGTCATCTGATTCTAACCTATGTTTTCTAGTCAGGGGGAGGGGGTTCCGAACATAAACTCATAGCCCGGGTATATGTTTGTCAGAGTCTTTATGGTAGAGTGGGAGGTAGTCAGTCATGTCAAAGTGGTGAGAGGAGATTAAGGATTGAAGTTTTGTTTCACTTAGAGCTAGGATATCCGGGGAGTTTGTCAGGGGAAAGGTTTCTACGTTGTTGATGTTGGTTCTAAGTTCCCTGATATTTGTGAATGCGAGCCTCAAGGGTGGAGGCGAAAGTGTTTTTTGTTGGGTGTCTGGTTTAGGTTTGATTTGATTTTTTTGTAATGACATGTTTGTTTTGATTATAGAGTGTGTTGGCCAAGGTGGGTACTTGTTTGGTGCCAATAAGCTCACACAACCAGGCCATTAGTCACGACCTGGTCCATGGGGGTTGTGGCCTCAGGAAAGCCCACCGGAGATAATTGCAGGGACCCTTTCCATGTGCGACATAGCACATACAACTACCCACGGTATTATGCAACTGATGTGTGAGCAGCCGTTCTTTGCACTACCCAAGATTTTGAGCTCCTTTGTGTCAGTTGGAAACAGCAATCAGACAAGCTTTCTTACCTGTCAGAACAAGAGAGACCCAGACTGGTCATGTAAGACTTAGTGACGAAAGAACTTTCCCCAAGGTACCCAAATAAAGAGAAAGAGAACGGCGTTCATTGTCCTAGTAAGGAAACAAGGCTAGGCACCGAGTGTTTAGAGGTGTCCCAGCGCTGTGACCTCTGCGCTTGACTAATAAACAAAGAAGGAGTGCAAGGGCCGGCGATAGGCAGTACCTATCTACTCATTAAGCAATTGTAGGTTTGCAAACCGGATATTTTGTTCGGCATTCCAACTCTAGGAATTAGAGTTACCTCTTATGGTAGTGCTAACTACCCCACCTTCATCAATTGTTGGCACACAAGATTTGTAATCTGGTGACTCTTATCGCAAGATAATTATGTTGCCTTAGTAAAGTTGCTCAATTTTATTTGAGTGTAATTTATCCAAAGGATCTTGACTTAAAACAGCACGATTATGTAACAGCAGGAGCTTTAGAAAGTTACCTGAGAGCTGGGGTGGCAAACTGCATTTCCGGTTTGCATATGAACTATCACATAAGGCATTCTTGAGCGATCCACATATCAATGAATAGCTAATTTTGGCTAAGAATGTATGCACTGTAAGAGAGGTTGTTTATTGGTATGTCATAGTGACATTTTGAACTTATGCCTCCCCCTACGGAAATACCCTCATGCAATTGTGTTTGAGATGGGTATATTTACTGGTAAGACCTTGCTCTATTCTTGACATGTGGTAAAAAATAATGCAGACATATACAAGATAATTGCTGAATATTTAATATTTAGAAACTCACCTCCGCTGTGTAGGTAATTTTGACCACAAATAGATGGTAAGGCTAGTTCCTACTAAGACAAATATTTTTTTTCTTTCAACAGTTATAAGAAACCTTTTAACCCAGATTGTCATAGCTAATGGAATCCTACCTGAGAGTTTATCATTAAAACTCCTCAGCCTTACAGTTTACATGAATTTGAACAAATAGAAAATATTGCCATGGCTGCTGTGAGAAAGGTGGGCTCTTTCTGGCATGCTAGTAAACTTCTCACCCTGCCAGTATCTAATATCTACAAAGCAACCACTCTTCCATGCATACAGTATTGTTGCCACATCTGAGATGGTGTATCAACAACGAGTTTCTCCATCTACGACAGGGTCCTAAAAAGTGTCTAATCTTAAAGGTCACTCACTGCTAACTAGGTGCCAGCCCTTTTCATCAACACAATGTTGCATCCTTTGTTTGTTTTATAAGCATTCTAACAACTTGCCGCACTTATGCCTAACTAACGTAAATACCCACGACCAACCAGTAAATCTATAAAATCTCACCTATTCAATGTAAAAGTCCCAAGATGTAAGAAGGCTTTCTACTCTAGTAACTTGTTTCCTCGAACTGCTAACAGTTGGTATTCCTTAGCTGTTCTGTTCTTCTGATTAAACCAACGTACAGAAATTTAAATGAAATGTGAACCAATATCTGACTGCACAACTCCTCACTTAGAGTACCCCTATAAATATGGCCCTTAATTCACAGTAGAGCCCTACGTCACACTGACATTTTGCCTGGTTTAGGATGAATTAAAGTTAAAAAAATCAGTAAAATCGTATAAAATCTAATAAATTTTTAATACATTCGAAACACTTAATTTCATTAGTAATCGTGTAACCTCATACTAGCTAAGGATAACATATATGAAAGATGTTAAAATTCAAACTGTTTACCTTTTTATAAAAATGAAATTATTATTAAAAAGACATTAACTTAGTAAAATATTACTAACCAAATGTCAAATATATTTTTGAATACGAAACTCTTCTGCATTATCTCAACATGTCACTTTCAATGTAAATATGTGGTCATTTTCTTACAAATTCACAAAACCATTCTATCTATAGTAGTATAGTTTTGTCTTATATTTTCAAGAGGAAAGGAAACAAATATAATATTTAAATGTGCAAGTAGAAATATCATTTTGCCATTTACTATTCTTGTTTTTAAAGAAGTTAATTCTAAAATATTCTCTTTTCAGTTCTCTTTTTGTCTTTTGAGGTGTTATCTATTTATTTTCAAAAGCCGTAAACGTTTTAAAATATTTTCTATTTTAATAACAAATTGTCCTTTTCTTATATGTTTACTTTGATTACATGGTTTAATTCCTCTTTTCAATTCGTTTTATGCAATTTCTATTTTATTATTTTCTAAATTCACACCCGTGATTGTTTAATCTTCAACTTATTTATATTTAGTAAGTTTAGTTTTGTTTCTTAAATTCTAATAAATTATCTTTTTTGTCAAATTTAATTTTAGTTTCCCGTTTTTATAACTCTTCTGTGTGTTCAATTAGGTATTTTCTTTGTTTCATTTAAAATGTAAGTTTCTGACATTTTTATAATTTTATTCTTTTGTTAAATTTAATTTTTATTATTTCATTTTTGTAATTTAATAAAATTCAATATTTTATAATTTCAATTCTCGAAACCCAATGGCATATTTACTGTATTTTTAATCTAAAATCATTCTATATTTTGATGTAGCAACTATTTATAAAAAATATTTATCTTATTTATTTATTACTAATAAGAATTCTATATTTTGATGTAGCAATCATTTACGAAAAATATTTATCTTATTTATTTATTACTAATAAGAATTCTATATTTTGATGTAGCAATCATTTACGAAAAATATTTATCTTATTTATTTATTACTAATAAGAATTCTATATTTTGATGTAGAAATCATTTACGAAAAATATTTATCTTATTTATTTATTACTAATAAGAATTCTATATTTTGATGTAGCAATCATTTACGAAAAATATTTATCTTATTTATTTATTACTAATAAGAATTCTATATTTTGATGTAGCAATCATTTACGAAAAATATTTATCTTATTTATTTATTACTAATAAGAATTCTATATTTTGATGTAGCAATCATTTATGAAAAATATTTATCTTATTTATTTATTACTGATAAGAATTCTATATTTTGATGTAGTAATCATTTACGAAAAATATTTATCTTATTTATTTATTACTAATAAGAATTCTATATTTTGATGTAGCAATCATTTACGAAAAATATTTATCTTATTTATTTATTACTAATAAGAATTCTATATTTTGATGTAGCAATCATTTACGAAAAATATTTATCTTATTTATTTATTACTAATAAGAATTCTATATTTTGATGTAGCAATCATTTATGAAAAATATTTATCTTATTTATTTATTACTGATAAGAATTCTATATTTTGATGTAGTAATCATTTACGAAAAATATTTATCTTATTTATTTATTACTAATAAGAATTCTATATTTTGATGTAGCAATCATTTATGAAAAATATTTATCTTATTTATTTATTACTGATAAGAATTCTATATTTTGATGTAGTAATCATTTACGAAAAATATTTATCTTATTTATTTATTACTAATAAGAATTCTATATTTTGATGTAGCAATCATTTACGAAAAATATTTATCTTATTTATTTATTACTGATAAGAATTCTATATTTTGATGTAGTAATCATTTACGAAAAATATTTATCTTATTTATTTATTACTAATAAGAATTCTATATTTTGATGTAGCAATCATTTACGAAAAATATTTATCTTATTTATTTATTACTAATAAGAATTCTATATTTTGATGTAGCAATCATTTACGAAAAATATTTATCTTATTTATTTATTACTGATCTCATTTAAGAACTTAAAGACATGCTATGTAAGTAGAAATATTGATCATGATTTTTATATAATTAAGAAGAGAATTATGTTTTAAATAAAAATCAATGCATAAAATATCTACAAATTTTCCAGCCGACGTTTAACTCATTTTGGTTTATACTTACTTCAAGGTAAATTATTTTTTTTAAATTTTATCTCGTTAAAACTTTTAGAGTTTAAACTTTTTATAAATAAATACCATGACCTGTATTAACTTATTAGAACGCCCATAAAGGTCGCGGTGTTCGAATTAATTTACCTTACAAAAATCTCAATTGAAAAAAAAAACTCATGCAATTACAATAATCATTAAAGAAATAATACAACACTAAACATTTTTACAAATTCGGATAATTACCTGTTATTCAAACAATATTTAAACATTCAAGCTGTCTGTTTTCTGCAAAGATCATGAAGCTACAGTTGAGGGTTTTGGCTATAGAAATATGCAGTTCAGATTTTCTGGAAAAAGTCTGTAAAACAAAATAATTAGTTAAATTTAGTTACATATAAGGAACAGACGTGAGGATTTTTAATTTCTCATTGTTAAAAATGTATTTAATAAGTCTAATTATTTAATATAATGAATTACATAAACAACTTTGATCTAAAGAAACCAAATTCATATTTAATAAAAAAAATACAGCAAAATATTGTTACGGGTTCATAAATAAATGTGGACAATAGTCATCAGATTCAAAGTTATCCGATGTTTCCACAGCTATGACTTCTTCAACGTGGTTTCAATAATTGGAAATGTTGATCAATTCAAAACAAGTAGTAGAATTTTATTTCATGTCACTCAACTAGAATTGATCGTCGTGCATCAACTCTTGGTCAGTACAAGTTATTCCATCTTTACAGACATTAACGATGTGTTCAATTGTATGTCTGGGATTTTCACAATAGCAGTTGATTGTTGTTGCTGGTTTCAATCTTGTCTCCTACCTTTGTTCTTGCTCGGTTCAAGGTCACGTTATTATTCTTTGGGAGAGTCGTGCTATGTGGAACATGTTCTCTGTGTTCTTCCTTAGCTTCGTTCAAGTAGTCATTCCAATTATTTCATCTGTCACTGTAGTAATTATGTGACCGTGCAAGTACAAGGCTCACTGTGGTCATTAAATGCTTATTGCTTTAAATCTGCCTCTTGACCAAATGCGAGGTGTCCTCTGTTGCTTTCCTTGTCGTTTTGGGATACTCACATGGGTCTCCCTTCAAATACGGGAGAGGTATTATGCTAACCAATCTTTACAACACTGATAGGATAGTTGGTCTTAGTTTGCTAGTGATTCGATGGCATGAATTATTTAGTATTAATTTGGCCAAACTACAGTACTACTCGTATTTAGTAGCCGATCAACAAACTTATAATGCTGTTGTGTGCAAGATGTTTAGGTCAGCTCCCAAGTTTAAATTTGCGAGTTTTTTCAGCAAATTGTCAATTGTAGCAACCTTTTCCTTTATCTTTTTGCAGTGCACATTGAAGCATAGTGTTCCAACCAGTGTAACACCCAGGTAGACAGGAAAACTGACATTTTGTAATTCATTGCTATTTCAGGGGATGTTGAGCTCCTGGTTGCCTCAGAGTTGTCCAGATCAAAAATGCAGACCTGTGTCTTTCCTGGATTAGTATTTAGTGCATTGTTTATGTCGTACTCTGTCAGGGTATTAAGAGCATCTGAAAGTCGTTGCTAACTATTTATGAAGCTCTCTGCTTGCATCGTCAGACAAAGATTATCTCCATAGATAAATTTGCGGATTTCATCGAATTAAGATTGGTCATTGGTATATATGTAGAAAAAGGTAGGTGGAAAAACTGATGCTTGGGGTAATCAGTTTTTTAGGTCTTCACAGGCTCTTCTATTCACCCATTTCAATGAAAAAGTCCCGGTTGTTGTGCAGTGATTGAATTATTCTGACAGCTGCTGCGTGTTTTATCATTTTAACTATCTTCAGTAATAGTGGCTTATCGTTGACGTCATATGCAGCTGTTATGTAAATAAAAACTATTCCTGTTATCAGGGTTTGTTTCATACCCATCTTCAATATATTGATAAGTTAATCCCAACAGGATCTCCATAGACAAAACCGGCCTGATTTAATGACAGCCGATTTTCTGTAATCAAATCAAAGCTTTTTACATGTGTGTACATACTTGCCACTACTATCAATTCATCAAAACTCAACGGTCAACCATTCGTCCTGTACCTTTTGCTTTCTGATTCTAATGGTTTCCATCAACCAGGTTCAATTAAAATTCTGCATGTTTTCTGATGTTTAAGGGCCATCAAACATAAGCGACTTATCTAATTAGTCATTTTAATTTTTGCAGAAATGAAAAACAACACAGAAAATGTCAGGGTGATTTCTCTCTGCAAACAATAGCACCACTTTGAACAATATATTCATTTGTATTTACTTCCCCCAGACAAGATACAAGCTACATACAAAGTCTGTTTTTGGTGTAAAGGATACTCAGTAAACCCAAAATGTACTCAGTGGAAAAGCATTTCTCTTCATCTGACGGAGGACAAAACAGATACTACACTTATATCCTAGTCAAAATGTCGGGCTTCAAACTCATCACAAATAATATTTTTAACAAAAATTTAATTTTGGAACAATTTGTCTATTAAAAAGGAACAAAAACAACACTCTATAAGAAAGAGTTCAGGAAGAGCAAAACAACATAATAGTAACTTTGAGCATCTGAAAGTCGTTGCTAATTACTCATAAAGTCCCCGGCATGCATCGCCAGACTAAGATCGTCCGATTAGATGAATCTGCAGATTTAAAATTAAGTTTGGTCATTGGTATAAATATTGAAAAGGCGAGGCACAAGAACTGATATATGTTTAAAAAATTGTAATTGGAATTTATGTTGAAAATGGTCATTGGTATATATATTGAATTAAAACACTAGTATATATGATAAAAAGGGTCATTAGTATATATGTTGAACAGTTGCATAGGTATATATGTTGAAAAGGGTTATTTGTATATACATTAAATTGGGTCACTAGTATATATGTTGAAAAGGGTCATTAGTATATATGTTGATAATAGTCATTGGTATTGATGTCGATAAAGGCCATTTATATACATGTTGAAAAGGTCATTGGCATACATGTTGAAAAGATCATTAATATACATGTTTTAAAAGGTCATTGGTATACATGTAGAAACGGGTCATTGGTATACATGTTGAAAAAAGTCATTAGTATATACGTTTAATTGCATCATTGGTGCATGTGTTAATTGCATCATTGGTACATATGTGATCAATTGGGTCATTGCTATATATGTTGAAAATGGTCATTAGTATATATGTTTAGAAGGGTCATTGGTATATATGTTGAAAAAGGGTCATTGTTGAAAAACATCATTGGTATGTATGTTCAATTGCGTCATTGATATATATCTTTAAATATAGTCATGAGTATATATGTTAAAAAGGGTCATTGATATATATGTTAAAAATGTTAAAAAGGGTCATGTTTATATATGTTAAAAAGAGTCATAAGTATATATGATGAATTGGGTCATTGGTATATATGTTTAAAAAGTTAATTGGTATATATGTTTAATTGGGTCATTGGTATATATGTTGAAAATGCTCATTGATATATATGTTGAAAAGGGTCATTGGTATAAATGTAGGAAAGGGTGATTGGTATATATGTTGAAAAGGGTCATTAGTATATATGTTTTAAAAGGGAGGCAAAAAGACTGATCCTTGGGGGAGTTTGTTTACTAAGGTCTCCACTGGCTCTACTTTTCATCCATTTTAATGAAAAACACCCAGTTTGTGAGCAGTGATTGAATAGTCCTGACAACTGCTGCGTTCTGATCTATTTGTACCGGATTCGGTAGTAGTGTTGTGTGGTTCACCGTAGTTTTGTTTTGAATTCCACTGTTACAATGTTCCTACTACTGTTCTCTTATTCTTCGGTCACTAAGGATTATTCGTCCACTTGGAAACAACTGTTAACCAATTCCTGCTATTGTGAATTTATTTCCTGCCAAGAAAACGGCTACCTCCCAAAAGATTATGTTTACTTGGAAACCACTTTTAACCAATTCCTGCGACTGCGACTCCATTCCCAGCCAAGCACTGTTAACCTGGTCCTGCTATTATGACTTTATTCCTTGCCAAGAACACGGCTATCCCCACAAGAATTATTATTTTGTAACTCAGAAAGCACTGTTACTCTTTATTTTCACTCCAACAATTCTGTTAATGGACTTTCTGTTTCCCTGTTTCGGCAGAGAGTTGAAAACTTGTCAGATTTCGCAAGACAACCACCTCCAAGGACACACTATTACACAACTTTTCTTATTTTCCCCTTTCCCTTTTTAACAGTTGAAATATTTTCTGACACATTGCAAAATACACTGCAACACTGAAGTAAGCGGCACCTTTTTTTAGTTGTTGTCTTCTTACTGCCATTTCATATATCGATTGTTCCCCTCTCAAGCTAGACTAAAATCAGCTAAGATGGCTGAAAATCTTTATGCTATACACAACTAGATTTTAGTTATTAAAAACATAGTCAATGCAAAACTCTTCAGTTTACAGTCTAGAATTACACCCCCAGTTACCTTTTCAGTGACCAAGGAACAAATTATGACATATCTTGTGGAGATTGAGCCCCACATTTGCAATATAACACTTCATGCCCCTCTCCTCCATCAAGGAGATGGAGAGTTGGACTTTTTAATAAGTAGGTATTTTGAACGCGTATAACTTATTTCCCCTCTTACTTCGATAATATATTTGGCTTGCTTCCACACTCTCGGGCATCTAACTTCTCTCCTCGAAGGAAACCCTTTTCTTCTTTACCTGATGTTTTGTTCCTTTTGGAAGTATGCCATTTCTCACATCTGGTGAGTGGAATTTAAGAAATCGTCCCTAGTAACCTCATCATTCTGATCTTAATGATAGAAACTAGCAGTCTAAGTTCTCCCGTACAACCAATACCAACAAATATTAGTCATCTGGACATCACACTATTCTCCCTTCTGAATCCCTCCTATCGTTTGACTAACAAGAATGGGGAATCATCATCGACTGCATCAAAGAGTTCTTTTGTTGTTCCGCTTTTACCAACAGTCACTCAAATCAACCTTCTATGGTGACTGACGATGTTTACTCATTCACTGCCGGAAGTCCAAGTGGGCAAAAGCATTTCTGCACATACGGTTCAGCAAGCGTTTTCACAAAATTAACACAATAAATTAAAAATAAATAAATCTTATTTTGGACCAATCAGAGGATTTTCTGAGTTTGTCCCGAATTCGAGCCGATAAAAATCTTTAAAAGAGATCTGCATTTCTTCAACAAACTTGTTTATATCTAAAATTCTGAGGTAGTGTTTCCTAATCTTTTGTCACTGCTTGATGCAACACTACTCAATAAGAATACACTATCAAAAATAGCAGCCAGCATATCTGCCAAGGTAGGCGAACACACACAGACACAATAACAAACCTTTGCATTCGCTTTCTTATCGTCTGCTGATCTTTTCGTTGTGGCCCTGAACAATTAATTTATCTCTCGTACATTCTTCTATGAACTTTTTCAAAAGAAATCTTTGCACATTAAATCAACGATTGAATTAACCATTCCTATATTATTGACCTTTTATGAATTATAAATTTATATTTCATTGTTGAACTCTGGAAAAGACTTTTAATCTTTGAACCGAATTCCGGAAAAACTCAGAAAATCCTCTGATTGGTCCAAAATAACATTTATTTGTTTTTAATTGTGTTAATTTTGTGAAAACGCGTGTAGAGCCGTATCCGCAGAAATGCTTTTGGGAACTTCGACTTCCGGCAGCGAATGAGTAAACATCGTCAGTCACCATACTTCCACTCAACTTGTCAGATACAGAGCATAAAGAGGCACTTCATCAACAAGCACTGAGAATACCTATACAGCTCTGACCACATCTTCTAAATCTTCAAGCAAATTGAATGCATATCTTATAGATGAGACGATGTCTTCTTCTTTCTCTTTGAATTATGTAAGTATAGATAATACCTACCGGTAATCGGGGGTGGCACTTTTATCCCCCGCCCAGCCCCCAGCGTCAGCATTTTGGCTCACGTGACTCAATCATAGTCACTTATGAACAGAATAGTATTCTGTATTAAGAATTAGCATGTATCCCACCCCCAATACATTTTTTTTGTATATTAATTATTTACCTTACGAAATAGAATGAAGATTGTTTAATTGAAAATTGGTTGAACTACTTTCAGAGCACTGATTTTAAAGAATTTGAAACATTTATTTTTTCAGTACGGATATACTCAGAAGGGAAAATCCATCAATCTTCATTATTTTTCGTAAGGTAAATAATTAATAAACAAAAAAAATGTATTGGGGGTGGGATACATTATCCTTAAAAAAGTAAATATTTTCTATAGATAATGAAATTTCTTTCAAATTACGTAATATGTTGATTTTTTAGATGTTTTAAGTAGTGAGGGGTTTATTTTTACTGAATCACTCCCCTCTACAAACCGTTTTTTGTGTGTGTTTTAAGCCGTTGCAGTTACGGTTAGGGTATGTAGTAATAAAACTAGGTACTTGAGACGATTTTCAATATCAAAATCGTCATCAGAAACAAAACTCGGAAACAAAACAACGAGAAAAATACACACAAAAAAATCCGAACCGATTGGAGACGATTCTATAAAATGACCGTTCTTCGTTTACACGCAAACTTGGAACATTGACTAATTTCTATAATAAAATCAAAGGGAATCATAATTGTTTGGAATTGGATGCGTCCCTGTAGTAAAAAAAAAAAAAAGAAATTAAATTCAAGTAATACGTACTTTTTGTTTGACAAACTTCTTTCAAGGAAAAAATATTTATAAGATGCGTTAATTAAAACGAGACGAGCTGGACGGGTGGAAGTCACCATTTAAGATGGCGACCGGAAAAGTAGGTTCACAGAAAATTAAAGTCTAGGTAATTTAACTGAACCATTTCGAAATATGGTCTATCTCTTTGGTGAATATTGCGGGTAAAAAAATATTATTAAGCGCGGTAAGCGCGTTTGTCATAATTGACAAGATGGATACCTTTGACCATGTCGATTGACTGTTCCCGAAAAATAGATTTTAATTCTAATCAAAGTTCTACTCGATAATTTTTTGTTACTTTTTGGTGAGGATACTTATTTAAATCTGCTGCGTAAGTATATACTACTGTTTTGTTTGTGGTATTGATAATTTAATGTTGACGCTTTTTCGTACAATCACCCAATATTTTCATATTCTAATAGGGACACACAAAAAGATGCCAGGGCCGATCTCAAGGGACAACCGAAACACACCATAGAATCGTTGCGTCACTATTTAGTGGGTACTTTGTAATAATTGTTTTCTTTTCAATGTGTCTTTAAATCTCACCCAAAATAAAGTTATTTATAAAAAGCATTTCGAAAAAATAGTTGGTGCTTATCCAGAAGTAAAGACATTCGAAAAAGCACAAAAAAAAAAACACTGAGTAATATCTGTTTAATATACGTACCTGTCACGTGTGGAATATATCCTATACTAAAAATGACCTAAATTAATAAAGTTGTGTTTTCCTTTATAAAAGAACTAATTTCATCGATAAACGAATAAGCGGGAAATGTCACCGTCATTTGAGAAAGTTCAGGGAAGATAATACGAACTTTTATACTATTTATAATACGCACTTAGGAAGTTCACAAAAGTTCGTATTATCTATTTTGAATATCTCGCTTGACCAGTTTTACATATACTTTTAACATAAAATGATCTACCATTTTCGGGCGATTCTAACTTTTTAGGGCATTAACCAATTTTCTTGTGTTATGGGAGATAAATTATATGCATTGTTTTTCGGGCGGGGTGGGTGAATTCTACTTTTTATAGCGATTACCTGTTTTTCTTATTTCCCTCTTGTAGCATTCCATGGTGATATGGCACCCTTCTCCGCAGGTCCATCTCGGAGGCCTCTTACCTGCGACGAATACCGGGAATCGTTCCTCCCTTATTTCCAGGTAATAGGGGATCGTGTCAAATGCCTTCTTGTCGAGTGGAATCTTAATGGTTCATATAGATAAGTGTTCGTCGCAGGAAACGGACATAATGTCTGCGTATTGCATAAGAAAAGCTGCGATATGCTCCCCGTCCACATGAAATGGTACGTTAAATACAGAGACGGAGGTCCTTCGGCGTCCCGGGTACTCTATTACTACCTATTCTTTTATGTTTTCTCTTAGATTGTCAAATTTCCTTTGAAATAAACTGCTTATCCTTCATTTTAACATGAACTCGGCAAAATTACTTCTTCCTTGAAACTATTTTACAGTTACATTTTGGTTGACAGTATTTCATAAAAAACATAGAAATCAAAAACATTTTAAATATAAATATTAAGAAATAACAATCAATAAAAAGCAGATTTATTTGCAATATTTAACAAAACTGACCTCATACAAAAAGAAAGTCAACGCGCTACAAATGATGTGCTCTTTACATAAAAGTTAATTTCACAAAAATTGTTATAATAGTAAATGTTATTTGCTATTACTGATGAAATCTGTAAAAAATAACGAAAGTCATATTTTATAAAATATACTGACCAGCTGTAGATTTAGTATCACAATTGTAATAGGACGAACGGGTTTAATATGGCACAATCGTTTCAAATCGATTTTGTCTCAGAATAAAATTTTATTTTTCACACACATTAAATAAAATGTAATGAAAACCACTCGCGTTCCATCAATATTTGTAAGATGCAAATTAATTTAGAATTAATTATCCACAATATTTTTTTGTAAAAGTAGAAATGTATGAAAGGAAATAAGAAGCCAAATTCATTTATAAAGAAAAACTGCAAACTTTTTTCTATGTTTTTTGGCACAGATTATTTTGTTTATGTGGGAAAGTATTAAATTGATATTCGGAGATATGATTTGAGAAGTCATCTAATTAAATAATATTTGTACTGACAAACCCTTGTACAGAGACGGAAAACACTCGAGAATGATGTCTAGTAGGTAATTCAAACTCTACACATATATATTTATTTGGAAGATTTCAATAACTTCTATGCAGTATGTATATTTGTGCAAATGGTAAGAGCTATGCACTTCACGTGAATATTTTTGAAAAGACACAAATACTAAACGAGAATGTTTTGTCTCGTTTAATTTTACTCCAGTCGAAGTTCACAGAAATAAAGGGGTACCTTCCCGGTGCTTAAACTTGATCTATATATAAGATACATAGATATTTGAATATTCCATTAAAGTTCTCCTTTACCTGTCAAACGCTTAATTAGTAAAGAAGTTAACAACATTTATGTTCCTCTCCCCAATTGACAAGCTATGTTATAGTATACACTTATTGTGGTCTCTTCGTCTAACCGGATTCCAGGACAATAATTCATCCAGTCTGGTAGAGTATCCAGCTTAGTGCTTTTACTATACAGAAAACATAACTTAGCGATGGTGCACTATATCTCGTATAAGCCAGTGTGAGTAGCCATATTTGGTAGATTTTATATTTGCTGCGAATACTATGTTATTTTAAATATTTTGTCAGGGTTTACATATAGGGGAAAGTATTCAGGTGTCGCTATTCCTGACAAATTATGTGTATAAGGAGACTGTGTTTCCTTGTAAAAGAAGAACCGCATACTTCACAAGAATGTTCTCTCTCCAGTATGTATACGCATATGTTGCAACATAAATTGTTTATTTGTAAAACAAGTGCAACATACTTAACAGGAATATAGTTTCTATGCATCATGAGTTCGCCCGTTCTTCAATATAGTGTATCTTTGAAAAAAATAAGAGATATATACTTTACAAGACGATAATTTTATTTACAGTATGTGTTTGCATGCAATACATTGGATTTCTTTGAAATACAAGAAAAATACTTAGCAAGACTATCGTTTCTTTCCAGTATGCATTTGCATATGTCGCAACATACTTTGTTTAGTTGTAAAAGAAGAACAACACACTCCACAAGAATATGCTTTCTCTCCAGTATGCACTCGCAGATGTTGTAACATATATTGTTTCCTTGTAAAAGAGGAGCCACATACTTCACAAGAATATGGTTTCTCTCCAGTATGAGTTCGCATATGTTGCAACATATATTGTTTCTTTGTAAAAGTAAAGTCACATACTTCACATGAATATGGTCTCTCTCCAGTATGCGTTCGCTTATGTTGCAACATGTCATATTTCCTTGAAAAAGAAGAGCCACATACATCACAAGAGTATGGTTTCTCTCCAGTGTGTGTTAGCATATGCTGCAACACATGACGTTTAGCATGAAAAGACGAGCCACATACTTCACAAGAATACGGTTTCTCTCCAGTATGTATTTGCATATGTTGCAACATATGATATTTCCTTGAAAACAAAGAGCCACATACTTCACAAGAATACGGTTTCTCTCCTGTATGTATTTGCATATGTCGCAACATATGAAATTTCCTTGAAAAAGAAAAGCCACATACTTCACAAACATATGGTTTCTCGCAGCTCATAATTAAGATATAATGTCAGTGTTAACCATATAATATATGTGTTTCTCTATAAGTATTCATGAAGACAACAATTTTGTATATATTAATACGATCAAGGAGTTCATTGGTTATATACACAAACAATTGTATTAGTCATATCCACCCATAAGTGCATTAGTCATTTGCACTTAATGAGTGGATTAGTCATTTGCGACAAGTATTCCACCTAGTGTTCTATTGAGTAAGACTAAGAAGAGAAGAAATACATATACGGTTGAGAAGAAAATCTTTTGTCCAATAGATTATCACAAAATGTTATTTGATGAAAGAAACTGATACATATTGCTTACAAAGATATGATTTCTCTTGTTTCAGGCTTTTAACTTCAGGCAATTTACATTAAAAAATAAATATCTCTTCATAAGAAATTTCCATATTAAAAGTCACCAAGAGAATTTAGATCCATTTAAATCCAATAATACTGGTGTTTCTCATGAATGCTGGATATTCTGCAAAATTAAAAACAATTATAAGATAAATTTCAAGAAAATATATTTTTATACATATTCTTTGCAAACAAAAGTCTTAAGCATTGTAGGCTTAAAAGCAAAATTGAAGTTATTATATACAATTTTATAACAAAGTCCCCCAAATATTTATGAGATCCAAAATGTAATAATTTTGTTTTTTATAACTTACACATTTTAATAGCATACAAAAGAAAAATATTCTTTGGAATAATATTTAAAAAACTCCAATACTTTACTGACGATCATAAAAAAACTTTGAATAATGTTTTGTAATGCATGTAATACATACTGCAATTCTCTTCTATTGCTCTTCATTCAACAAATTAATGTTTTGTAATGCATGTAATAAATCTTGCAATTCTCTTCTATTGCTCTTCATTCAACAAATTAATGTTTTGTAATGCATGTAATAAATCTGGCAATTCTCTTCTATTGCTCTTCATTCAACAAATTAATGTTTTGTAATGCATGTAATAAATATGGCAATCCTCTTCTATTGCTCTTCATTCAAAAAAAAATGTTTTGTAATGCATGTAATAAATCTGGCAATTCTCTTCTATTGCTCTTCATTCAACAAATTACTGTTTTGTAATGCATGTAATAAATCTTGCAATTCTCTTCTATTGCTCTTCATTCAACAAATTAATGTTTTGTAATGAATGTAATAAATCTGGCAATTCTCTTCTATTGCTCTCTATTCAATAAATTATTTTTTTCTAATGCATGTAATAGATATGGCAATTCTTTTCTATTGCACTTCATTCTACAAATTAATGTTTTGTAATTCATGTAGGGAATCT
This sequence comes from Sepiola atlantica, assembly GCA_963556195.1. Taxonomy (NCBI): domain Eukaryota; kingdom Metazoa; phylum Mollusca; class Cephalopoda; order Sepiida; family Sepiolidae; genus Sepiola; species Sepiola atlantica. The sequence continues at coordinate 30,555,343 of OY744549.1, read as the reverse complement.
GGCAATTCTCTTCTATTGCTCTTCATTCAACAAATTAATGTTTTGTGATGTATGTAATGAATTTGGCAATTCTTTTCTATTGCTTTTCATTCAAAAAATTAATGTTTTGTAATGCATGTAATAAATCTAGAAATTCTCTTCTATGGCTCTTCATTCAACAAATTAATGTCTGTAATACATGTAATAAATATGGCAATTCTATTCTATTGCTCTTCATTCAACAAATTAATGTTTTGTAATGCATGTAAAATATCTGGCAATTTTCTTCTATTGCTCTTCATTCAACAAATTAATGTTTTGTAATGCATGTAATAAACATGGCAATTCTCTTCTAGTGCTCTTCATTCAAGAAATTAATGTTTGTAATACATGTAATAAATCTTGCAATTCTCTTCTATTGTTCTTCATTCAACAAATTAATGTTTTGTAATGCATGTAAACTATCTGGCAATTTCTTCTATTGCTCTACATTCAATAAATTAATGTTCTCTGATGCATGTAATAAATCTGGCAATTCTCCTCTATTGCTCTTCATACAAAAAATAATGTTTTGTAATGCATGTAATAAATCTGGCAATTCTCTTCTATTGCTCTTAATTCAACAAATTAATGTTTTGTAATGCATGTAATAAATCTGGCAATTCTCTTCTATTGCTCTTCATTCAACAAATAAAATTTTTGTAATGCATGTAATAAATCTGGCAATTCTCTTTTATTGCTCTTCATTCAACAAATTAATTTTTTCTAATGCATGTAATAAATATAGCAATTCTCTTCTATTTCTCTTCATTCAACAAATTAATGTTTTGTAATGCATGTAATAAATATAGCAATTTTCTTCTATTGCTCTTCATTCAACAAATTAATGTTTTGTAATGCATGTAATAAATCTGACAATTCTCTTCTATTGCTCTTTATTAAACAAATTAATGTTTCTAATGCATGTAATAAATATGGCAATTCTCTTCTATTGCTCGTTATTCAAAAAATAATGTTTTGTAATGCTTGTAATAAATATGGCAATTCTCTTCTATTGCACTTGATTCAACAAATTAATGTTTTGTAATGCATGAGATAAATCTAGCAATTCTCTTCTATTGCTCTTCATTACACAAATTAATATTTTGTAATGCATGTAATAAATCTTGCAATTCTCTTCTATTGCTCTTCATTCAACAAACTAATGTTTGTAATGCATGTGATAAATCTTGCAATTCTCTTCTATTGCTCTTCATTCAACAAATTAATGTTTTGTAATGCATGTGATAAATCTAGCAATTCTCTTCTATTGCTCGTTATTCAACAAATTAATGTTTTGTAATGCATGTAATAAATATGGCAATTCTTTTCTATTGCACTTGATTCAACAAATTAATGTTTTGTAATGCATGTAATAAATCTGGCAATTCTCTTCTATTGCTCTTCATTTAACAAATTAATGTTTTGTAATGCATGTAATAAATCTGGCAATTCTCTTTTATTGCTCTTCATTCAACAAATTAATGTTTTGTAATGCATGTAATAAATATTGCAATTCTCTTCCATTGCTCTTCATTCAACAAATTAATGTTTTGTAATGCATGAGATAAATCTAGCAATTCTCTTCTATTGCTCTTCATTCAACAAATTAATGTTTTGTAATGCATGTAATAAATCTTGCAATTCTCTTCTATTGCTCTTCATTCAACAAATTAATGTTTTGTAATGCATGTAATAAATCTTGCAATTATCTTCTATTGCACTTGATTCGACAAATTCATCTGTAGACATTTAAACATACCACTTAATTGGAGAATATATAGAAAATCACACAATTTAATCATAATATGCCATAAAAATAACAAAATAATGCTATTAATCTTTTTTGCATAAGATATTAGATTTGTTCATATATTTAATTGTACTGAATTAGGTTATCTATTGATAATCATTTTCACTTAAATCAAAACAGAATAAGACGTTATTTTATGAAACAATAAAGGCATCCCAAATATTTCCAGAGGAACATTTAAATATTCAAGGAGTTAAAACATTGTTTCTGTAAACGCAAGCTAAAAAAAAAACAGCATCTAAATAAAATTGAAATTTTTTTTTTTAATTCACCTTCACTTTTCATAATAAATCTTTCTGCATAGTGATTTTAATAAAATTGAAAAGAACATAAGACATAATATTTTAAATTCAATTACTCAATTTCTTTATGAAAATGAGTTTTTGTGTGAAGAAATATTCAGTAATTGAATTAAACTCGGTTTTTGATTTCCAACCTTATAAAATTATATGTCATGTGCATTAATGCTTTGATATTTTTTGTGATAGACTGCATTTTCAATTAAATATTGAACACTTTGGTTATACACGTATACAAAATGTTGATTGTCATTTATTTCACTGCTTTTTATATCATTCTAACATATCACATGAAAAACTGATGAAGAAAATCGGCATGCTTTACATGTCAGTCGAGTGCCATCAAAACAAATTATTTCCAATATGGGTGACTCAGTCTATTATAATAAGCAGAGCCTATCCCCCTGATGTAAGCAACACAGGTTTGACTGTGCCACGCATAACGACTATGGAAACTGTAATAAAAAACGAGCAGTTCTTTGCACCGAGCAAGTTTGAATACAGGCTTGGAAGCAATAAATGTTTAAGGACAACTTGAAAGCTATGACGGTTGATCGAAATCTGGAAAACGATGACGGTTGAATGAAAACTGGAAAGCCATGACGGTTGAACGAAATACTTGAAAAAAAAAGGGGTTGAATGAAGACTTTACAGCAATTATTATATTTTTCTTTTTTCTGACAAGAATTTCAGGGTGTACACATGTAATCACGTAAAACTTAGAAATTATTGTTATTTTAATTGGCGGCTAATAATTACATTATGACTAGAATTATAGATCGAATGTTAAGTATATTTTAAAATCGGTATTTCTCCACAACATTCCTATTTTATAAAAGAACCACAAATCAAATTCACTTTAATTTTAAGCAAAAAAATAATTTCTTGCTTTTTTTTTTTCAAAATAAGCCCGTAAATGTAGTTAACAAAACTAGCGATTTTTGGTGGCTGATAGCATTATCAACGATAGCAGTGTCAGCAAAACAGTCTAATTATTGACTTTTGCTGAAATGGATACTATATTTTTCTCAGATAGGCTAATTACAAAATGCTACTAGAAAAAGAGAAAACAACATATAATTATAATTTTGATGCATAAAAAGAGTAAAAAGATTGATTTACTTACTAGAGAAATATGTTTTTAAATGTTCGATACGTCATGTTGAAGTTTTATTTTTAAGATAAACTAAGAATGGACCAATCTCTTTCGTCCTGCAAAAGAGATTAATTTTAATGTCTTTCCTGATTGGATTCCAATGTTAATAACAAAATTCATCAAAGAGGTAATGAACTTATAAAACGGAGATTTGTAAAAACGTTACAAAAATTGCATTAAGATTTGTATCACTTAAAACATGACTACTTTAGTGGAACCCCCTTGAAATCTGCACTTATCCAAAGTGTTTTATGGTCGGTGGATTTTACTAGTACAAGTGACCTTAATACTAGACATATAACTCACATCACACGAATCCCTTATTTAACTTGGGTAATACCATCTATAAATAAGTCCTCTTTTCTCACATGATTCTTTATTTACTGTATAAAAGCAATTCTATTCATCAACTACCTTGTTTTCTCATTCACATAACTGCACACACTTTTAAGTGATCCTACCAAGTTTTAGTAAAGAGAAAACCTATTTTATCTCATACTTTCTTTCAAACCTGGAAACCCATTGCACATTATGAAAGCCAGTTCATACCCTTTTCTCTTGTTTTCCAATCGTTTAGGTGGCTTTGCAATTGGCTCAAATTTTATAAGGTGCATTATTACTTACCTCTGCAGAGGAAATCAATTTATCCACTAACATGTAATCTATGTAGTAATACATTCCGTCTCTGCCGCCAACATGATTCTTGTGCATAATTAAAACGGATTCAGTCGCAGACAATATACCCCTTTATTGTTGACCTATCAATTGATTTTCTACCTTTACTAATAATAGCCAGACTTTAAGTCTTCTTCTAATCTCTCATTTTGTCATTGCTCACGTCAATTACAGCATGCAGTCTGACATCACACATTCGTTTAATTAACTAAAGTCGATTACTGATCTTTTTGTTTTTTCGACAACATTAGTACCATTTGTTACAACACAACAGCTTGCATCTTTTCTTTTCATGAACTAACAGTGTATTTCTATATAACTATTTATCTTTCAAATTCATTTAATGTTCATTTGGATCAGCTGATCTTGTTTCTTCCAAACAAACTTCTTCATTCAACAATCGCCATTAAATTCGGAAAAGAAATCTTTTATCAAAAAACATTCTCACTAACATTTTAAACTCTTTTCTTCCTTTTTTCCCAGCAGTGGCACCGACAACACTTTCAACATTTGACGCCATTCTCATAAACTATTACCGCAACCTCAAAGTGCACCCACACACCAACTTGCCACTGTACATGTAAAAGGTTACTGAGAATTAAGGTGACAGTTTAGGGGATTATTTTTAAGTGAGAGCTGTGCATATTAGGTTTAAATTTATGCATGTTGTTACAGTTGGGGAAACAGGGAACAGAGAGGGAGTCTCAACAAAAGGAGTTATCGGAGTAGAAGGCTCTCCGGCATATGGAGACCTCCATAGTGAAAGATTGGGATTTAGCTGATTGTTGAGCATATTTATGTCAAGGGTGCACCAGAGCAGCGACTTCATCAAAGCACATTCATTGAAGTACTTGTAAAACAATCACAAGGAGTCAACATTGCAGCGATGGGACAGGGGTTGGAGTTTGGAAGACGGTGTGGGGTCTATTAGAGTAGAGGCTCTTTTTTGGACCTTGTCTAAGAGGGAGAAACTATTGGATGGTGCACCAGCTCATACATTCAAACAATACTCTATTCATGAGCGGATGGTGTCTTTGTAGAGATACTGTCAAGTTTTCTAGCATGGTAGAGGGAGCCAATATTCTTTGCAGCAATATTCTTTGCCTAGGATAACTGTGCGTCCGTTTTACCCACATTACAAGAGTAGAACATGGTGTTGTCTACAAATATATTCATCTCAGACACAATGTCATCAAGTAGGTCGTTTATGAAAGTCAGAAACAAGAAAAGTCTAGGGATCTATCCCTGGGGTACACCTGCATTTATGTCATGTATGGATAAACAGTGCTCGAGGACAACCTGGATGTTTCTATTGGATAGGAAGAATCTAATTATATTAAGTAATTGTCCAGTAATACCATATGTATAAATTTATATGAGACGACCTTTATGCCAGGCTTTGGATATATAAAGCGCTACAACCCTACCTTTCCCTCCCAGTTCAAGTGTATGGTATATGCGTTCAGAGAGATCTACAGTAGACCGTGCTTGCCTAAATCCAGACTGATGATCAGAAAGAAGTTTAGCATTAACAAGGTGAAAGACTATCACTAGATTAATTAAGGATTCAAAGATTTTAGCGAAGAGCGGTGAGGTAAACTGATGGGGCGATAATAATGACAGATACTTCTATCTCCAGAATTCTTGAAGACTGGTAACACGGAGGCAATTTTCCAGCTATCAGGAAAGCAAGATTCGGCAAGGCATTTATTGTAGAGTTTAGAGAGGATAGGGGCCAGTTCAGCAGAGTATGACTTTATTACTATTACTGGGATAAGATCAGGTCCATATTCTTTCGATGTGTTAATATAGGGTGTTTGCCAGGTCATCAAATATGGCTTCAGTCCGCAATGGGAAATTTTGGAGGAAGTGATTTGACAGATTTCAATGTTTGTATCGTTCAAAAGAATAAACATTAAATACACTGTGCTTATTTGTTTTCAATGTTCAACTCAGAATAAAAATAGATACGATATCAATGTTTACATTTCGATTAATAGTTAACTCAAAACTCTTTTAAGGTGGCAATTTATTATTCTCACATGTTAAAAAAAACTTCTATGAAATAAATTAATAGTTAACTCAAAACACTTTTAAGGTGGCAATTTATTATTCTCACATGTTTAAAAAAAACTTCTATGAAATCAATTAATAGTTAACTTAAAACACTTTTAAGGTGGCAATTTATTATTCTCACATGTTTAAAAAAACTTTTATGAAATCAATTAATAGTTAACTTAAAACTCTTTTAAGGTGGCAATTTATTGGTCTCACATGTTGGAAAAAAAAATTCTATGAAATCAATTAATAGTTAACTTAAAACACTTTTAAGGTAGCAATTTATTATTCTCACGTGTTTAAAAAAAACTTCTATGAAATTAATTAATAGTTAACTCAAAACACTTTTAAGGTGGCAATTTATTATTCTCACATGTTTAAAAAAAACTTTTATGAAATCAATTAATAGTTAACTCAAAACTCTTAAGGTGGCAATTTATTATTCTCACATGTTTAAAAAAAACTTTTATGAAATCAATTAATAGTTAACTTAAAACACTTTTAAGGTGGCAATTTATTATTCTCACATGTTTAAAAAAATCTTCTATGAAATCAATTAATAGTTAACTCAAAACACTTTTAAGGTGGCAATTTATTATTCTCACATGTTTAAAAAAACTTTTATGAAATCAATTAATAGTTAACTCAAAACACTTTTAAGGTGGCAATTTATTATTCTCACATGTTTAAAAAAATCTTCTATGAAATCAATTAATAGTTAACTCAAAACTCTTTTAAGGTGGCAATTTATTATTCTCACATGTTTAAAAAAACTTTTATGAAATCAATTAATAGTTAACTTAAAACACTTTTAAGGTGGCAATTTATTATTCCCACATGTTTAAAAAAACTTCTATGAAATCAATTAATAGTTAACTTAAAACACTTTTAAGGTGGCAATTTATTATTTTCACATGTTTAAAAAAATCTATGACATAAATTAATAGTCAGATTTTGAACATATCACTCAATTAGATCCGGGCCTTACATATAGATGGAACCATTTACAAAAGCCAGATTTTGCTAAAAAGCTGTTTTATTACTTAGGCTCGGGACTTATTGGGTGATGTTACATCACTTTCGGTACTTATTTTCAGATGACTTCAGTTTTAACATTTAACCATTTAGCAAAGCCACATACGACAACTTATGTACATTTTTACGAGATGGGGAAATGGGGGTGGGGAGGGGGGCTAAAGTTATAAAAATGCTTTTGATTATTTAATAGAAATAGTTATCAGCAAAATATAATTTTATTAAAAAGAAACTAGAAAATAAGACATTTAAGAGAAAACAAAAACATAAAGCTTTTAAGTTCGAGTCACAAAGAAACCCCATCTTTATAAAAACAACAACTCTACCCCTAACCCTTAGTCCGAGTGGCCAAGCCCCCTAAAAACCCTTACTTAACCATTAAGCCCAAGTCCAAGTGGAGTTAAAATCTATCATTCGATTTCTAAAAATAAAGTAAAAAAAAAACCTTCATAAAACCACACCGAATAGCCATCAAAAGTACATCCTAAAACACCGCACATAATGTATCTTAGGCATTCACAAAAAATATCTATCTGCCATAATGAAGATATTATTGGCTGGGACCAGGTAGTTATTTTACGTCAGATTTTTACGCAAAACATCTCCTCAACTATAAATTCTAAAGAAAATAATATTTCCGCAACCTTCGGAAGGTGTTCACACGTAATCGCCCCTAAAATGTAGAATCTCATTTTGTGTTGTTTTATGATTTCGCCGAGGGTGTTAATCTACTGGAATACCGATTTTGAACAAAAATTCATCGACAATTACCAAAAAAAAAAAAGGACTCTTTAAATAAAAAGAATATTTATTGGTGAATATAATTTGTTTTTCGTTTTGGGGGCTTTTCTTCCTCTTCTATGTCTAGAATAAATACAAGAAGAGAATTCGTGGTGCTTCTGTTGTTTCACAATTACATTAAAATATTAAAAGAAATGCATAAACTTTGTTATGTATTTACGTGTTAGCTGAAAATAAGATTGTACAAAATGAAATACGCAAATTCATCACGTATTTATTAAAATATAAAAAAAAGAAGAAAAAACGATCTCACGTATCACTAGACATATTGTAACCAGTTAAGCTTACTGATTAGGGAAGGGAGATAACTTTTTTTTTTAATCTGACGCTTGATAGGCACAATATGGCGACCGACAGATACAATCGCTTTTTTTTCCAAATTTTTAATTCAATAAATATTGGATAAATTTGCGTTATTTTTGGTGGACTGTCTTCTTTTCATCTACCACGTAAATACATAACAAAGTTTATACATTTCTTTAGCTATTTTTTAAGTGAGGCCTAACATGTCATTGTGAAACTACAGAAGCACCGAATTCGTTAATATTTCATGTATAGAAAGGCAATTTAAAACTGATTTCTTTAAATGTTCGAGAGATTTTGTTTTATTACTAAAGGAAAAGAGACATTTTTATGGGTCATTTCGTCTTTTTGAATCTTTTAGTTCTAGAAAGCAGATAAATCCTTCAGATAAACAAGATTGGGCAAAACTAACTTTAGGAAATCCATTGCTTGGAAATTTACATATTGAAATGGTTATTGGTATATATGTTGAATTGGGTCGTTCGTATATATGTTTAAAGGGGACATTGGTATATGTGTTGAAAAGGGGCATTGGTATATATGTATATTTGGATCATTGGTATATATGTTGAAATAATTCATTGGTATATATGTTAAATTGCATCATTTGTATATATGTTGAAAAGAGTCATTAGTATATATGTTGAAACGGACGATTGGTATACATGTTGGAAACGGTACTTTGTTATATATGTATAATTAGGGTCATTGGTATATATGTATAATTGGGTAATTGGTATATATTTTGAAAACTGCAATTGGAATATATGTATAATTGGGTCATAGTTATATATGTTGAAGTGCGTAATTTGTATTTGTGTTGAATTGCGAAATTGGTATATGTGTTGAAAAGGGTAATATATATATATATATATATATATATATATATATACATGTAAAAGGGGGATTGATATATATGTTGAAAATCATAATTGATAAATATATTGAAAAGGCTCATTGATATATATCTTGAAAAGGGTCATTGGTATATATGTTTTAAAGGGTCATTAGTATAAATGCTGAAAATAGTCATTAGTATATGTATTGAATTGGGTCACTTGTATATACGTTGGAAAATATCAGTGGTATATATGTTTAATTGTGTCATTGGTATATATGTTTAAAGGGATTATTGGTATACATGTTGAAAAGGGTTATTAGTATGTATATTGAATTGGGTCACTAGTATATATGTTTAAAAGGGTCATTGGTATATATGTTTAAAAGGGTCATTGGTATATATGTTTAAAAGGGTCATTGGTATATATGTTTAAAAGGGTCATTGGTATATATGTTTAAAAGGGTCATTGGTATATATGTTTAAAAGGGTCACTTGTATATATGTTGAAATTGGTTATTAGTATATATATATATATTGAATTGGTTCACTGGTATATGTGTTGAAGTAGGTCATTTGTATACATGTTGAAAAAGTCATTGGTATATATGTTGAATTGAGTCATTGGTATATATGTTGAAAAAGAGTCATTGGTATATATGTTCGAAAGGGTCATTTGTATACATGTTGAAAAAACATTGGTATATGAGTTGAATTGAGTCATTGGTATATATGTTGAAAAAGGTCATAATATACATGTTTAAAAAAGTCATTGGTATATATTTAAAATTGGGTCATTGGTATATATGTATAATTGGGTTATTGGTGTATATGTTGAAAAAAGTCATTGGTATATATGTTTAAAAGGGTATTTGGTATATATGTTGAAAACATTATTAGTATATATATTGAATTGTGTCCTGGGTATATATGTTGAAAAGTGTCATTGGTATATATGATTGATTGGGTTATTGGTGTATATGTGTAATTGGGTCATTGGAATATATGTGCAAAAAGGTTATTAGTATATATATTGAATTGGGTCATTGGTATATAGGTTTAAAAAGCATCATTGGTATATATGTTTAAAAATGGTAATTTCTATATATCTTGAAAGGGGTCATTGCTACATATGTTGAAAAGGGTCATTAGTATATATATTAAATTTGTCACTGGTATATATTTTGAAAATAGTCAATGGTATATACGTTTAAAAGGGGTCATTTGTATATATGTGGGAAAAGTTTATTATTATATATATATTGAATTCGGTCACTGGTATATGTGTCGAATTGGGTCATTAGTGTATATGTTGAAAAGAGTAATTTGTATATATGATGAATTCGGTCATTCGTATATATGTTGAAAAGGGTCATTTGTATATATGTTCAAAAGGGTCATTTGTATACAGGTTGAAAAGGGGCATTGGTATATATATTGAATGTGGTCACTGGTATATATATGGAAAATGCTCATTGGTATAAATGTTTAAAAAGGTCATTGCTATACATGTTTAAAAGGGTCATTGGTATACATGTTTTAAAAAGTCATTGCTATACATGTTTAAAAGGGTCATTGGTTAATTTTGTGAAAATGCACATCGAGCCGTATGCACAGAAATGCTTTTGGGAACTTCGACTTCCGGCAGCGAATGAGTAAACATCGCCAGTCACCATACTTTCACTCAATCTGTCAGATATAGAGCATGAAAAGACACTTCACCAACAAGCACTGAGAATACCCATACAGCTTTGACCACATCTTCTAAATCTTCAAGCAAATTGAATGCCTATCTTATAGATGATACGATGTCTTCTTCCTCTTTGAATTATGTAACCATAGATAATACCTACCCGGTGGTTAATAGTGAGGCTACCCGTAATTGGTATCTCCAAATAACTCTTCATTGTTGCCCTCCCCCTCCTCTTCATTCCTCTTCCCCTATTCGCCCCTTTCTCTTTCTAACAATCGAAAGATTTTTGGACACATTCTCATTTTGCCTTTTCACGCTGTTTACGTATTTCTGCGTCGGCAAAAGTCGGTTTTGTCTGGTTCAAAAACTGTACGAGTACCGATTTTCGTTTACGGTAACTTCTAATATCAAACCGAATTCATCTTCGAAAATCTTAAATAAGTTATTTTCTCGGTAACAAGTAATTTGCGGCAGGTTTGAAGGCCAAATTTAATAACTAAAAAAAAGTAGGAAACAATCAATAATTCGCTGTTTTCCCTCGTTTTTTTTTTACCAAACACATTTTTTAGATGTTTTAAGTAATGAAAGGTTTATTTTAACTGAATCACTCCCGTCTACAAACCGTTTTTTTGTGTGTTTTAAGCCGTTGCAGTTATAGTTAGGGTACGTAAGAATTAATCTAGGTACTTGAGACGGTTTTCAATGTCAAAATCGTCATTAGACAACTCGGAAACAAAAAAAAAACGATAAAAATACACACACAAAAATCCGAACCGATTCTATAAAATGACCGTTCTTCGTTTACACGCAAACTTGGAACATTGACTAATTTCTATAATAAAATCAAAGGGAATCATAATTGTTTGGATGCGTCCCTGTAGTAAAAAAGAACCCCAAAAGCAAGTAAATTCAAGCAATACTTACTTTTTGCTTGTCAAACTTATTTCAAGGAAGAAATGTTTATAAGATGCGTTAATTAAAACGAGACGAGCTGGACGGGTGGACGTCAACATGGCGACCGGAAAAGTAGGTTCGCAGAAAATTAAAGTCTAGGTAATTTAACTGAACCATTTCTAAATATGGTCGATCTCTTTGGTGAATATTACGGGTAAAAAAATAATGATTTTATTTGTCGCAATATTTGGTGCTTCTACAGAGAAGTGTTCGTATTAAATTATCGGTAAATTTTTACTATCTTACACAGAGCAGTTTACCCCTTAAACATAGTCAAATTCTAGTTTTTTGTGCAAATACATTTAAACAGCCTAAAAAATATCCGCAAAGAAGGAATTTTAAATTAAAATAAAATATTTAAGATTTTACAGTGAGGGATCACTTTCCTTTATAAATTTAACATAAAATGAGTACCTATTTCCTGGCCACTTAACGTTAAACGAGACATGTAACCGACTTGAGTTTCTTATTTTGTGAGGGGGGATTTTTTTAATATAAAAAACACGTAAAAATTTAGCCAATTTCGTTTATTGGGGGGGGGGGTATTTATTTCATGAAAACGGAGAGATTTAGGTAATTTAGATTTTGTGGGGGGATTAAAAAAAAAATTAATTTAATTTTTTAATTAAACTTTTTTTAAATTTTGGGTGGGGTGGGGGGTATTTATTTATTTAATAAAAACATGTAAAAAAATTGCCGATTTAGAGTTTTGTGGGTGGGGGGTATTATTTATTTAATAAAAACACGTAGAAATTAAGCCAATTCAGGTGTTTTGGGGGTGTGGGTATTTATTTAATAAAAACACGTAGAAATTTAGCCAATTTAATCTGTTTTTGTGAGGGGGGGGGGGGGCTGAAATTAACGAATCATAGAAAAATAAAAATAAAAACAACAAATAAACCACGATGGAAATACTTAAAACATTTGGTACTTCTGCAGTTTACGGACCGTGCTGAAATAATTCCGTTATTATTTAGAAAACCATTAAATAGCACGGTCCGTAAACTGCAGAATACCAAATGTTTGAAGTATTTTCTATCGTGGTTAATTTGTTTTGCTATAATTCGTTAACTTCAGATCCCCCCCCCCCCAAAAAAAAAACAAACTAATTTGGCTAAATTTCTATGTGTTTTTAAATAAAAACACATATAAATTTAGCCAAATTAGTTTTTTCTATAATAATTAAAAAAAGAACAAATTGAACAGTCAGGTTGGTTATCCTCCCTCACCAAAAACAAAAACGCGGAAATGGCTTAATTTTTATGTTTTTATTAAAAACTCAAGTCGGTTACATGTCTCGTTTCACGCTAACTGGCCAGGAAATTGTTGCTCATTTTACGGTAAATGTATAAAGGAAAGTGGTCCCTTACTCTAATATCTTAAATATATATTGTTTTTTTTAATTTTTTCTTTGCGAATATTATTTTAGGCTGTTTAAATGTATTTGGACAAAAAAAAGTAGAATTTGAACTTTTTTAAGGGGTAAACTGCGCTGGGTAAGATAGTAAAAAAATTACCAAATTATCAATACCACACAACAAAAAAAAACATTATTATATACTTACGCAGTAGATTTAAATAACTATCCTCACCAAAAAGTAGGAACAATTATCGAGTAGAACTTTAATTATAAGCAAAATCTATTTTTCGGGAACAGTCAATCGACGCGTTCAAAGGCGGCCATCTTAAACCAACGGGAGACATAATCACGGGAGGTAAGCGCGTTTGTCATAATTGACAAGATGGCTACCTTTGACCATGTCGATTTGCTGTTCCCGAAAAATAGATTTTACTTTTAATCAAAGTTCTACTCGATAATTTTGTGTAACTTTTTGGTGAGGGTACTTATTTAAATCTGCTGCGTAAGTATATACTACTGTTTTGTTTGTGGTATTGATAATTTAACACGGACGCTTCTTCGTACAATCACCCAATATTTTCATTTTCCGATCTCTAGGGACAACCCAAACACACCATAGAATCGTTGCGTCTCTATTTAGTGGGTACTTTGTAATAATTGTTTTCTTTTCAATGTGTCTTTAAATCTCACCCAAAATAAAGTTATTTATAGGAAGCATTTTGAGAAAAATTAGTTGGCGCTTATCCAGAAGTACGGAGACATTCGAAAAAGCTAAAAAAAACAAACGAAAAAACTGAGGAATATCTGTTTAATGTACGTACCTGTCACGGGCTGAATATATCCTATACCAAAAATCATGTAAATTAATAAAGTTGTTTTTCCTTTATAAAATAAAAACAAATTTCATCGATAAACGAATAAGAGGGAAATGTCACCGTCATTTGGGCATGTTCAGGGGAGATAATGCGAACTTTTATACTAGTTGGGCATGTTCAGGGGAGATAATACGAACTTTTATACTATTTGGGCATGTTCAGGGGAGATAATACGAACTTTTATACTATTTGGGCATGTTCAGGGGAGATAATACGAACTTTTATACAATTTATAATACGCACTTAGGAAGTTCACAAAAGTTTGTATTATCTACTTTGAATATCTCGCTTGACCAGTTTTACATATAATTTTAACATAAAATGATCTACCATTTCCGGGCGATTCTAACTTTTTAGGGTATTAACTAATTTTCTTTTGTGATGGAAGATAAATTATATGCATTGTTTTTCGGGCGGGGTGGGTGAGTTCTACTTTTTAAAGCGATTACCTGCTTTCTTATTTCCCTCTTGTAGCATTCAATGGTAAGATGGCCCCTTTCCTGCAGGTCGATCACAACGGCCTCCTACCTGCGACGATTACCGGGAATCGTCCGTCCCTTATTTCCAGGTAATAGGGGATCGTGTCAAATGCCTTCTTGTCGAGTGGAATCTCAATGATCCATATAGATAAGTGTTCGTCGCAGGTAACGGACATAATGTCTCCGTATTGCATAAGAAAAGCTGCGATATGCTCCCGTCCACATGAAATGGTACGTTAAATACAGAGACAGTAATCCTTCGGTGTCGCGTATACTTTATTACTACCTATTCTTTTATGTTTTCTCTTAGATTGCCAAATTTCATTTGAAATAAACTGCTTATCCTACATTTTAACATGAACTCGGCAAAATTACTTCTTCCTTGAAACTATTGTACAGTTACATTTTGGTTGACAGTATTTCATAAAAAACATGGATTCAGCTTTTTTCATAGAAAGCAAAAACATTTTTAATATAAATATTAAAAAATAACAATCAATAAAAATCAGATTTATTTGCAATATTTAACAAAACTGACCTCATACAAAAAGAAAGTCAACGCGCTACAAATGCTGTGCTCTTTACATAAAAGTTAATTTCACAAAAAATGTTATAATAGTAAATGTTATTTGCTATTACTGATGAAATCTGTAAAACATAACGAAAGTCATATTTCATAAAATATACTGACCAGCTGTAGATTCAGTATCACAATTGTAATAGGACGAACGGGTTTAATATGGCACAATCGTTTCAAATCGATTTCGTCTCAGAATAAAATTTTATTTTTCACACACATTAAATAAAATGTAATTAAAACCACTCGCCTTTCGATTAATATTTATAAGATGCAAATTAATTTAGAACTAATTATCCACAATAAATTTTGGTAAAAGTAGAAATGTATGAAAGGAAATAAGTAGCCAAATTCATTTATAAATAAAGAAAAACTACAAACTCTTATCTATGTTTTTTAGCACATATTATTTTGTTTATGTCAGAAAGTATTAAATTAATATTAAGAGATATGATTTGAGATGTCATCTAATTAAATATTTGTACTGACAAACCCTTGTACAGAGACGGAAAACACTCGAGAATGATGTCTAGTAGGTAATTCAAACTCTACACATATATATTTATTTGGAAGAGATCAATAATTTCTATGCAGTATGTGTATTTGTGCAAATGGTAAGAGCTATGCACTTCACAAGAATATTTTTGAAAAGACACAAATACTAAACGAGAATGTTTTTAGTGTTTCATTTTACTTCACTCGATTTTATTAGAAATAAAGAGGTTGACCCATTCCTGGCGCTAGCACGTGATCAATATATAAGATACATAGGTATATGAATATTCCATTAAAGTTCTCCTTTACCTGTCAAACGTTTAATTAGCAAAGAAGTCAAGAACATTAATTTTCCTCTCCCCAATTGACAAGGTAACTATGTTATAGTATATCTTTATGTGGTCTCTTCGTCTAACCGGATTCCAGGACAATCATTCATCCAGTCTGGTGGAGTATCCAGCTTAGTGCTTTAACTATACATAAATTATAACTTAGCGAAAGGGGCACTATATCGCGTATGAACCAGTGGAGGATCTTATATGTGCTGCGAATACTATGTTATTTTGAATATTTTGTCAGGGTTTACATGAAGGGGAAAATATTAAGATGTCGGTATTCTTGACAAATTCTTTGTATAAAGAGACTGTGTTACCCTGTAAAAAAAGAACCACACACTTTACAAGAATGTTCTATCTCCAGTATGTGTACACATATGTCACAACATAAATTGTTTATTTGTAAAACAAGAGCAACATATTTTACAGGAATACAGTTTCTATGCAGCATGAGTTCGCCTGTGCTTCAATATAGTGTATCTTTGAAAAAGGTAAGAGAGATACACTTTAAAAGACGATAATTTTATTTACAGTATGTGCTCGCATGCAATATATTGGATTTTTAATAAATACAAGATAAATACTTAGAAAGAATATGATTTCTCTCCAGTATGCATTCGCATATGTATCAACATACTTTGTTTAGTTGTAAAAGAAGATCCACATACTCCACAAGAATATGGTTTCTCTCCAGTATGTGTTAGCATATGTTGTAACATACTTTGTTTCCTTGTAAAAGAAGAGCCACATACTTCACAAGAATATGGTTTCTCTCCAGTATGTTTTTGTATATGTTGCAACATATTATATTTCTTGGAAAACAAAGAGCCACATACTTCACAAGAATATGGTTTCTTTCCAGTATGTATTCGCATATGTTGCAACATATCAGATTTCCTTGAAAAGGAAAAGCCACATACTTCACAAACATATGGTTTATCTCCAGTATGCATTCGCATATGTTGCAACATATGAGATTTTGTTGAAAAACAAGAGCTACATACTTCACAAGAATATGGTTTCTCTCCAGTATGCGTCCGCATATGTTGCAGCATATGTATTTTCTGTGCAAAAGAAGAGCCACATACTTCACAAGAATGTGGTTTCTCTCCAGTATGTGTCCGCATATGTTGCAGCATATGAGATTTTGTTGAAAAGGAAGAGCTGCATACTTCACAAGAATATGGTTTCTCTCCAGTATGAGTCCGCATATGTTGCACCATATTAAATTTTGTTGAAAAAGAAACGCCACATACTTCACAAGAATATGGTTTCTCTCCAGTATGTATTCGCATATGTTGCGGCATATGAGATTTCCTTGAAAAAGAAAAGCCACATACTTTACAAGAATATGGTTTCTCTCCAGTATGCGTCCGCATATGTTGCAACATATTAGATTTTTTTGAAAAAGAAGAGCCACATACTTCACAAGTATATGGTTTCTCTCCAGTATGCGTTCGCATATGTTGCAGCATATGTATTTTCTGTTTAAAAGAAGAGCCACATATTTCACAAGAATATGGTTTCTCCTCAGTATGTATTTGCATATGAATAACCAAACTGTGTCTATTCATGAAAGGAGAACTACATACTTCACAAGAATATGGTTTCTCTCCAGTCTCAGATTTATAGTTCATTTCGAAGTCGAAATATGTGACATTTTATTAGTACAATTTGTTTTTCTATATGTTTCAATACTCCGTTTTTGTGTAAGAACAATCTTCTATGTATTCAGATTGGTGAAAACGGAACATAAGTGATGTATTGAGTTATTTTTTATAAATCATATTAAACTATGTAATTAATTATTAATTGTGATAGATTATTCTAAAAAAACATCCATTATCGCAGCTCATAATTTAGCTATAATGTCAGTGTAAACCATTGAATATATGTGTTTCTCTTTAAGTATTTATGAGAACAACAATTTTTTATTTATTAATAGCATCAAGGAGTTCATTGGTTATATACACAAACAATTGTATTAGTCATATCCACCCATAAGTTCATATGCACCCAATGAGTGGGTTAGTCATTTGCGACAAGTATTCCACCTAGTGTTCTATTGAGTAAGACTAAGAAGAAAAGAAATACATATACGGTTGACAAGAAAATTTTTTGTCCAATATATTATCACAAAATGTCATTTGATTAAAGAAACTGACTCGTATTGATGGAAAGGGTATGATTTCTCTTGTTTCAGGCTTTTAACTTCAGGCAATTTACATAAAAATACATCAAAATATTTCTTCATAAGACATTTCCATATCACAAGTCACCAAGAGAATTTAAATCCAATAATACTTGTTTTTCTCATGAATGCTGGATATTCTGCAAAATTAAAAACAATTATAAGATAGATTTCAAGAAAAAATATTTTATACATATTCTTTGCAAACAAAAGTATTAAGCATTGTGGGTTTAAAAGCAAAATTGAAGTTATTATATACAATTTTATAACAAAGTCCCCCAAATATTTATGAGATCCAAAATGTTATAATTTTGTTATTTATAACTTACACATTTTTATAGCATACAAAAGAAAAATATTCTTTGGAATAATATTTAAGAAACTCCAATACTTTACTGACGATCTTAAAAAAAACTTTGAATAATGTTTTGTAATGCATGTAATAAATCTGGCAATTCTCTTCTATTGCTCTTCATTCAACAAATTAATGTTTTGTAATGCATGTAATAAATCTGGCAATTCTCTTCTATTGCTCTTCATTCAACAAATTAATGTTTTGTAATGCATGTAATACATATGGAAATTCTCTTCTATTGCTCTCCATTCAACAATTTAATGTTTTGTAGTGCATGTAATAAATCTGGCAATTCTCTTCTATTGCTCTTCATTCAACAAATTAATGTTTTGTAATGCATGTAATAAATCTGGCAATTCTCTTCTATTCCTCTTCATTCAACAAATTAATGTTTTGTAATGCATGTAATAAATCTGGCAATTCTCTTCTATTCCTCTTCATTCAACAAATTAATGTTTTGTAATGCATGTAATACATCTGGCAATTCTCTTCTATTGCTCTCCATTCAACAATTTAATGTTTTGTAATGCATGTAATAAATCTGCCAATTCTCTTATATTGCTCTTCATTCAACAAATTAATGTTTTGTAATGCATGTAATAAATCTGGCAATTCTCCTCTATTGCTTTTCATTCAACAAATTAATCTTTTGTAATGCATTAAATAAATATTGCAATTTTTTTCTATTGCTCTTCATTGAACGAATTAATGTTTTGTAATGCATGTAATAAATCTGGCAATTCTCTTTTATTGCTCTTAATTCAACAAATTAATGTTTTGTAATGCATGTAATAAATCTGGCTATTCTCTTCTATTGCTCTTCATTCAACTAATGATTGTTTTGTAATGCATGTAATAAATCTGGCAATTCTCTTCTATTGCTCTTCATTCAACAAATTAATCTTTTGTAATGCATGTAATAAATCTGGCAATTCTCTTCTATTGCTCTTCATTCAACAAATTAATCTTTTGTAATGCATATAATAAATATGGCAATTCTCTTCTATTGCTCTTCATTCAACAAATTAATCTTTTGTAATGCATGTAATAAATCTGGCAATTCCCTTCTATTGCTCTTCATCTAACAAATTAATGTTTTGTAATGCATGTAATAAATCTGGCAATTCTCTTCTATTGCTCTTCATTCCAAAAATTAATGTTTTGTGATGCATGTAATAAATCTGGCAATTCTCTTCTATTGTTCTTACTTCAACAAATTAATGTTTTGTAATGCATGTAATAAATCTGGCAATTCTCTTCTATTGCTCTCCATTCAACAATTTAATGTTTTGTAATGCATGTAATAAATATGGCCATTCTCTTCTATTTCTCTTCATTCTACAAATTAATGTTTTGTAATGCATGTAATAAATCTGGCAATTCTCTTCTATTGCTCTTCATTCCACAAATTAATGTTTTGTGATGCATGTAATAAATCTGGCAATTCTCTTCTATTGTTCTTCATTCAACAAATTAATGTTTTATGATGCATGTAATAAATATGGCAATTCTCTTCTATTGTTCTTCATTCAACAAATTAATGTTTTGTAATGCATGTAATAAATATGGCCATTCTCTTCTATTTCTCTTCATTCTACAAATTAATGTTTTGTAATGCATGTAATAAATCTGGCAATTCTCTTCTATTGCTCTTCATTCAACTAATTAATGTTTTATGATGCATGTAATAAATATGGCAATTCTCTTCTATTGTTCTTCATTCAACAAATTAATGTTTTGTAATGCATGTAATAAATATGGCAATTCTCTTCTATTGCTTTTCATTCAACAAATTAATGTTTTGTAATGCATGTAATAAATCTGGCAATTCTCCTCTATTGCTTTTCATTCAACAAATTAATGTTTTGTAATGCATGTAATAAATCTGGCAATTCTCTTCTATTGCTCTTCATTCAACAAATTAATGTTTTGTAATGCATGTAATACATATGGAAATTCTCTTCTATTGCTCTCCATTCAACAATTTAATGTTTTGTAGTGCATGTAATACATATGGAAATTCTCTTCTATTGCTCTCCATTCAACAATTTAATGTTTTGTAGTGCATGTAATAAATCTGGCAATTCTCTTCTATTGCTCTTCATTCAACAAATTAATGTTTTGTAATGCATGTAATAAATCTGGCAATTCTCTTCTATTCCTCTTCATTCAACAAATTAATGTTTTGTAATGCATGTAATAAATCTGGCAATTCTCTTCTATTCCTCTTCATTCAACAAATTAATGTTTTGTAATGCATGTAATACATCTGGCAATTCTCTTCTATTGCTCTCCATTCAACAATTTAATGTTTTGTAATGCATGTAATAAATCTGCCAATTCTCTTATATTGCTCTTCATTCAACAAATTAATGTTTTGTAATGCATGTAATAAATCTGGCAATTCTCCTCTATTGCTTTTCATTCAACAAATTAATCTTTTGTAATGCATTAAATAAATATTGCAATTTTTTTCTATTGCTCTTCATTGAACGAATTAATGTTTTGTAATGCATGTAATAAATCTGGCAATTCTCTTTTATTGCTCTTAATTCAACAAATTAATGTTTTGTAATGCATGTAATAAATCTGGCTATTCTCTTCTATTGCTCTTCATTCAACTAATGATTGTTTTGTAATGCATGTAATAAATCTGGCAATTCTCTTCTATTGCTCTTCATTCAACAAATTAATCTTTTGTAATGCATGTAATAAATCTGGCAATTCTCTTCTATTGCTCTTCATTCAACAAATTAATGTTTTGTAATGCATGTAATAAATCTGGCAATTCTCTTCTATTGCTCTTCATTCAACAAATTAATGTTTTGTAATGCATGTAATACATATGGAAATTCTCTTCTATTGCTCTCCATTCAACAATTTAATGTTTTGTAGTGCATGTAATAAATCTGGCAATTCTCTTCTATTGCTCTTCATTCAACAAATTAATGTTTTGTAATGCATGTAATAAATCTGGCAATTCTCTTCTATTCCTCTTCATTCAACAAATTAATGTTTTGTAATGCATGTAATAAATCTGGCAATTCTCTTCTATTCCTCTTCATTCAACAAATTAATGTTTTGTAATGCATGTAATACATCTGGCAATTCTCTTCTATTGCTCTCCATTCAACAATTTAATGTTTTGTAATGCATGTAATAAATCTGCCAATTCTCTTATATTGCTCTTCATTCAACAAATTAATGTTTTGTAATGCATGTAATAAATCTGGCAATTCTCCTCTATTGCTTTTCATTCAACAAATTAATCTTTTGTAATGCATTAAATAAATATTGCAATTTTTTTCTATTGCTCTTCATTGAACGAATTAATGTTTTGTAATGCATGTAATAAATCTGGCAATTCTCTTTTATTGCTCTTAATTCAACAAATTAATGTTTTGTAATGCATGTAATAAATCTGGCTATTCTCTTCTATTGCTCTTCATTCAACTAATGATTGTTTTGTAATGCATGTAATAAATCTGGCAATTCTCTTCTATTGCTCTTCATTCAACAAATTAATCTTTTGTAATGCATGTAATAAATCTGGCAATTCTCTTCTATTGCTCTTCATTCAACAAATTAATCTTTTGTAATGCATATAATAAATATGGCAATTCTCTTCTATTGCTCTTCATTCAACAAATTAATCTTTTGTAATGCATGTAATAAATCTGGCAATTCCCTTCTATTGCTCTTCATCTAACAAATTAATGTTTTGTAATGCATGTAATAAATCTGGCAATTCTCTTCTATTGCTCTTCATTCCAAAAATTAATGTTTTGTGATGCATGTAATAAATCTGGCAATTCTCTTCTATTGTTCTTACTTCAACAAATTAATGTTTTGTAATGCATGTAATAAATCTGGCAATTCTCTTCTATTGCTCTCCATTCAACAATTTAATGTTTTGTAATGCATGTAATAAATATGGCCATTCTCTTCTATTTCTCTTCATTCTACAAATTAATGTTTTGTAATGCATGTAATAAATCTGGCAATTCTCTTCTATTGCTCTTCATTCCACAAATTAATGTTTTGTGATGCATGTAATAAATCTGGCAATTCTCTTCTATTGTTCTTCATTCAACAAATTAATGTTTTATGATGCATGTAATAAATATGGCAATTCTCTTCTATTGTTCTTCATTCAACAAATTAATGTTTTGTAATGCATGTAATAAATATGGCCATTCTCTTCTATTTCTCTTCATTCTACAAATTAATGTTTTGTAATGCATGTAATAAATCTGGCAATTCTCTTCTATTGCTCTTCATTCAACTAATTAATGTTTTATGATGCATGTAATAAATATGGCAATTCTCTTCTATTGTTCTTCATTCAACAAATTAATGTTTTGTAATGCATGTAATAAATATGGCAATTCTCTTCTATTGCTTTTCATTCAACAAATTAATGTTTTGTAATGCATGTAATAAATCTGGCAATTCTCCTCTATTGCTTTTCATTCAACAAATTAATGTTTTGTAATGCATGTAATAAATCTGGCAATTCTCCTCTATTGCTTTTCATTCAACAATTTAATGTTTTGTAATGCATGTAATAAATATGGCCATTCTCTTCTATTGCTCTTCATTCAACAAATTAATCTTTTGTAATGCATATAATAAATATGGCAATTCTCTTCTATTGCTCTTCATTCAACAAATTAATCTTTTGTAATGCATGTAATAAATCTGGCAATTCCCTTCTATTGCTCTTCATCTAACAAATTAATGTTTTGTAATGCATGTAATAAATCTGGCAATTCTCTTCTATTGCTCTTCATTCCACAAATTAATGTTTTGTGATGCATGTAATAAATCTGGCAATTCTCTTCTATTGTTCTTACTTCAACAATTTAATGTTTTGTAATGCATGTAATAAATATGGCCATTCTCTTCTATTTCTCTTCATTCAACAAATTAATGTTTTGTAATGCATGTAATAAATCTGGCAATTCTCCTCTATTGCTTTTCATTCAACAAATTAATGTTTTGTAATGCATTAAATAAATATTGCAATTTTTTTCTATTGCTCTTCATTGAACGAATTAATGTTTTGTAATGCATGTAATAAATCTGGCAATTCTCTTTTATTGCTCTTTATTCAACAATTCATGTTTTGTAATGCATGTAATAAATCTGGCAATTCTCTTCTATTGCTGTTCATTCAACGAATAATTGTTTTGTAATACATATAATAAATCTGGCAATTCTCTTCTATTGCTCTTCATTCAATAAATTAATCTTTTGTAATGCATGTAATAAATATGGCAATTCTCTTCTATTGCTCTTCATTCAACAAATTAATGTTTTGTAATGCATGTAATAAATCTGGCAATTCCCTTCTATTGCTCTTTATCTAACAAATTAATGTTTTGTAATGCATGTAATGAATATGGCAATTCTCTTCTATTGTTCTTCATTCAACAAATTAATGTTTTGTGATGCATGTAATAAATCTGGCAATTCTCTTCTATTGTTCTTCATTCAACAAATTAATGTTTTGTAATGCATGTAATAAACTTGGCAATTCTCTTCTATTGCTCTTCATTCAACAAATTAATGTTTTGTAATGCATGTAATAAATCTGGCAATTCTCTTCTATTGTTCTTCATTCTACAAATTAATGTTTTGTGATGCATGTAATAAATCTGGCAATTATCTTCTATTGCTCTTCATTCTACAAAGTAATGTTTTGTAATGCATGTAATAAATCTGGCAATTCTCTTCTATTGTTCTTCATTCAACAAATTAATGTTTTGTGATGCATGTAATAAATCTGGCAATTATCTTCTATTGCTCTTCATTCTACAAATTAATGTTTTGTAATGCATGTAATGAATATGGCAATTCTCTTCTATTGCTCTTCATTCAACAAATTAATGTTTTGTAATGCATGTAATAAATATGGCAATTCTCTTCTATTGCTCTTCATTCAACAAATTAATCTTTTGTAATGCATGTAATAAATCTGGCAATTCTCTTCTATTGTTCTTACTTCAACAAATTAATGTTTTGTAATGCATGTAATAAATCTGGCAATTCTCTTCTATTGTTCTTCATTCAACAAATTAATGTTTTGTGATGCATGTAATAAATCTGGCAATTATCTTCTATTGCTCTTCATTCTACAAATTAATGTTTTGTAATGCATGTAATGAATATGGCAATTCTTTTCTATTGCTCTTCATTCAACAAATTAATGTTTTGTAATGCATGTAATAAATCTGGTAATTCTCTTCTATTGCTCTTCATTCAACAAATTCATCTGTAAACATGTAAACATACAACGAAGTTGGAGAATATATGTTAAATCACAAACTTTAACCATAATATGCCATAAAATAACCAAATAAAACCATTAATCTTTTTTAGCATATGTCATAAAATATTAGATTTGTTCATATATTTAATTGTACTGAATAAGGTTATCTATTGATAAACATTTTCACTTAAATCAAAACATAATAAAACGTTCGTTTATGAAACAATAAAGGCATCTCAAATATTATCAGAGGAAAATTTAAACATCCAAAGGGTTACAACATTACTTCTGTATACGCAAGCTAAAAAATTCTTTTAAATGCACTTTAACTTTTCATAATAAATCTTTCTGCATAGTACTTTTAATAAAATTCAAAAGAACATAATACATAATATTTTCAATTTAATTACTCAATTTCTTTATCAAAATGAGGTTTCGTGTGATAAAATATTCAGTAATTTAATTAAACTCGTGTTTTGATTTCCAATCTGATAAAATTATGTGTCATGTGCACTAATGCTTGGATATTTTTGTGATCGACTGTATTTTAAATGAAATATTGAACACTTTCGTTATACATTTTTCATTTATTTCACTGCTTTTCATATCATTCTAACACATAACATGAAAAACTGATGAAGAAAATGGACATGCTTTACATGTCAGACGAGTGCCATTAAAAACAAATTATTTACAATATAGGTGACATATGTTTGATGATGGACATACAAAGTGATCACGACAGTCAATTATAATAGGCAGAGCCTATCCCCCTGATGTAAGCAACACAGGTTTGACTGTGCCATGCATAACGACTATGGAAACTGTAATAAAAAACGAGCAGTTGTTTGCACTGAGCCAGTTTGAATACAGGCTTGAAAGCAATAAATGTTAAAGGAAAACTTGAAAACTATGACGGTTGACCGAAATCTGGAAAACGATGACGGTTGAACGAAATCTGGAAAACGATGACGGTTGAACGAAATCTGGAAAACGATGACGGTTGAACAAAAACTGGAAAGCGATGACGGTTGAACGAAAACTGGAAAGCGATGACGGTTGAACGAAAACTGGAAAGCAATGACGGTTGAACGAAAGACTTGATAAGAAATTAGGGTTGAAGGAAGACTTTAAAGCAATTAAGGTTGAAGGAAGACTTTAAAGCAATTAAGGTTGAAGGAAAACTTGAAATAAATTACGTTCAAATGGAAAACTATGTAAATATGGGGGTCATTTTCTTACAAATGCACAAGATTATTGTATCTATAGTCATTTAGTTTTGTATTTTACTTTCAAGAAACACATTTATATGGTTGTTGAATATACAAGTGGAATATCATTTTTTTAAAATTATTTTTAAATGAGATAATTTTCAAATATTCTCCTTTTTACTTATCTGCTTGTCTTTTAAATGCTTATCTTTGATATTTCTTTTCTAAAGGTGTAAACGTTTTAAAATATTTTCTATCTTCATATCAAATTGTCCGTTTCTTCATATGTTAACTTAAATTATATGAATTTTTTATTATTTCTCTTTTTAATTCGTTTCATGGCAATTTCCGTTTTATTACTTTCTAAATTCCCACCTGTTTTAGTTTTACTTTCAATTATTTCTTTTTTATGGAAATCTCTCCAGACAAGGCATGTAGCCACTTGATGTAAGGAGCTAATAAGAACGAAATATGATTATCACAAATACAGAAGATGCCTATTGGGCTTTATCTAGAAAGGACACTGGTTATAGATAAGAGAAAAAAGTCAGCAGGAAGAGAGTTCCGCAAGCCTGCAGTTCTTGAAATGTAGCTACTGGAATAGGAAGCTGCATTACAATGAGGTATCAAAACAGCGAATTGATGGAGACCACTAGACCAACGAGTCAAACGAGCTGGAACAAAAGAAGCGGGGTATAGATCACATAATTCTGAAGAACACATGCCATAATAGTATTTATAGAAAAGAGTGAGACTAGCATCATAACGTCAGTTAGAGAAAAAATCATCAGCCCAAATAGACAACAGTACTCCATACATCGTCTGATCGTAGATTTATAGAGATAGAGAATAACCACAGGTGGGAGAAAGTGTTTGGAGCGATAGAGAGAACCGATTTTATGGGAAGCAGAAAGAGAAATGGATCTTATATATGAACAAGATTTGATGAGAGAGAAAAATCAAGTTTCAGAGTCGATTTCTTTTCAAGGGTCAAGCTATAGATGAGCATCTCAGGATAAAAAGGAACACAACTATGATTTAAAGACAAAAGCTCAATTGTAACAGGATTAAGTGAAACTAGCCATTGCATACCTTAATCCAGCTGAACCCAAGTGAACTTCTAGATCAGCTGCATATTTCGACTTATCCAAAGGAGATGGGCGAGAATCAACACCAGAATAAAGAGAGTATCAGCAGCATAGATGTAATTTTCTGCACAATATTCACTGGAAGATGATTTATATAGAGAAGAAATAGTGTTTGACCTACAATAGAGTTCTGAGGAACAGCAGCATAGATAAGTGAAGAGAATGAAGAGACACTGTCCAAAGTTACTCGCAAGCTTTGATCAGAAAGAAAAGACCTAGTAATGTCAAGAACCTAACCACCAATACCATAACCCTGAAGTGTATGTAAGAGACAAGAATGTCACACTCTGTCAAGCACGATAGCTCTACTCTGCTGAATGATTGATAAATCGAAATATCTGCTCAATTAAAACAGTTAATTGATCAGCAGTTGAACGAAAATCATACGGAATATCACAAAAAGGCTTAAAACTTCCTGAAAATGAGCAAGCTTGTTGTTGACCAACCTTTCAGAAACGTTGCTAACAACCGGACAATACTTAGTTGGGTCAGACTGATCACCAGAACATTTAAAGATTGGGCCAACAGATAACTCCTTCTAACAAGAAGAGAAACAGGACTTAGACAAACGGAGAATTAATAATTTAGAGAGGATAGAAGTTCAGGTGCACAACACTTGAGAACAACAGGAATTGAATCAGGACCTAATGCTTTAGGCTTGTCAGCATCAGAAATAACCATAGCAACCATGTTTGGGTGATAATAACACAATCAAAAGACGGGTCCGTTTTAAAAGGAAGACCAACATCAGAATCATTAAGAGAAGAATTTCTAACAAAAAGAAAGCAAAGAGACCAGCTTTATCCTTAGAGGAGGAATCGAAAACGTACTACTATTGTAAATTATTCAAACATCACGAGAGCAAACACTCTGAGATGAGATAGAGTAACAAATCCTTTGAGAATAGCTAGACTTCTGAGCTAGCATCTGAGATTGCCCTCTTGCAGGTATTTCTAGCTCCTCTTTAGAATTGTCTAGAATTCTAAGAACCATCTCAAGCAGACTGATTAAAGAAATGGTTAAGATGATGGAAAATAGCAAAAGAACAGACAGATGAATATTATGGACGAGAAAAAGGTTTAGTTTGAAACTTTAAGATGTCAATTCCAACAAGAAGCCAGTCAGAAACCTCCCTAGAAGCATCTTTCGGAGACATACCAAAGATATGACCTCATAGAATGCCATATACGAAGTTGCGAAGCCCATCCCAATCAGCCTTCCTGTAGTTTAACGTCTTCCTATGGAAGGGACGATCAATAGAAGACTTCACCGACAAATCAACCTCAACATGAATAACAGCATGATCAAAAGAAACACAAATGAGGGAGAAGAGACAATAGAATATGAGTGAGAGGAAGATCAAGTAAGGATTGTTTATGCATATCCTTACCAGCAAAATGTGTGGGGAAGGTGACAATTTAGGCAAAGTCATGAGACAGAAAAGTTAAGACATATTTCACCAGCTAGATCTGTGCAGTTAGAGTGAGAGATCCAGTCAGAATGGTGAGCATTGAAGTCACCAAAAAGAAAGATGGAGCATGACCGATGAATTCTCAATGCATAATCAATGCTGCTTGATATAGAATGGAGTGCAGCAAAGAACACCACAGACAGATGAAAGGTCACCCATAGGATTCAAGACTGGGGACATGTGCAATAGAGGGATCCTTGCGGGGAAAAGAGCAAAGCAATGAAATTGTGTGGAAGAGTCTAAGCAGACAAGAGGCAAAGAACCATCAACATATAGATCGTTGCTATCAATAAAATCATCCAGATTAGTCTCACAAAGATCAAAGATGTGAGGAGATTTACCGAAAAAAGGAGTGAACATCAAGAAAGTTTAACATGAGACCTTTGATGTTACTATAGGAAATAGTAAGGTGTTTGTTGTGTAGATGTGTAGACGACATAATAATAAAAAGGGAGAGAAAGTTAGAATCACATCAAGACAAACCAAGCCTGAAAGAGACCTAACCACCAGCATTCATTCCCCTGGACTCCAAACAGGCTTGCTAAAAAAGCCTTTCAGGAACCAAAAGGGAGTGAAGGGTTTACTAGGCTGACTGACAAAAAAGTATACGCCATAAACTGGTTAAATGGCTAATCAGAAATCAGTTTTTTATTGGTACATCTTCATGCTCGAACAAAGGCTAAAGATGGCTTTCCCTCCAAGAGGTAAGACACCATCCTGTCATTAAAAGTCTCGGCGTTAAGAGTGACAAGGAACTGTGCAAAACATGAAGTATTTACATACC
This sequence comes from Sepiola atlantica, assembly GCA_963556195.1. Classification (NCBI taxonomy): domain Eukaryota; kingdom Metazoa; phylum Mollusca; class Cephalopoda; order Sepiida; family Sepiolidae; genus Sepiola; species Sepiola atlantica. The sequence goes on along the minus strand of OY744549.1, from coordinate 30,526,145 downwards.
TACATAGATGTTAGACTACAGTGACTCTCTATTTTGTTTTATTTATATGTTTTTAGTAAAACATATAGTATACTCGCATATATATAACAATAATATATACTCAAAAGGAACGAATAGCGCTTCACAGTAAATCTGATCGTTTGTATAACCTGTCAAACTGTCGTTAAATACTTACAAAATTGGCAAAACAAAAAAAAAGCTTTTTATGTGATAATAAAGTAAGAATTCACTACAAATGAAACCGAAGTTGTCCAAAATATTTTTTAAATTGGCAAAACAAAACGACACTATTTTTGATGTGATAATCAAGTAAAAGTTCAACTTGTATGATCCAAACAAAACAAAGCAACATAAAGATTTATTTTGAGGTTTCATCTTATAATTTTTATAATTTGTCAAATTCAATTTTAGTTTCCCGTTTTTATAATTCCTTTTTTGTACAAATTAAATTATTTGTCTTTGTTTCATGTTTAAATTTAATTTTTCTAGTTCCATTTTTTGTTAAATTTAATTTCAATAGTTTCCATTTTTATAATTTTATTTTTCTGTTTAATTAAGTTATTTTTTTTATAATTCCAATTGCAGTTCTCGAATATTATGATATATTTGTGTCTTTTTAATCTAAACGAATATATGAATAAAATATTTTTTTAAATCGTAGAATATCTTGTATTAAATCTTTTAGGTTTTGTTAGTAAAATATTATTTATCTCTGTAATTCTATATTTAGATAGAGGAAACATTTATGAATAATATTTACTATATCATTTCAAAAATAAAACTATTTGTTGTACAAATATATTGAATAATAATGTTTATATAATTTAAAAGAGAATGTTATTTGAAATAAAAATCAATGCATAAAAATCATGACAAATTCTAGCTTACTTTTAAATGTTTCCATTTTTGTTAATACTCATCTCAAAGACGTTTAAAACTATTTTTTTATTATTTTATCTTGTTCAAACTTTCAGAGTTTAATCTTTTTAATAAATCAATTAATTTTAGTTTTACATGATAAACATATGTGAGGAGTTTTGATTTCTCATTTTTTAAATATTTATTAAAAAAATTTTAAACTAAAATCTTGTGTTTTACTAGAATTTAAATATAAACCTTAAATTAAATTATTAAAAATCAAAAACTTAGAAGTCAACATTACATTAATTATTCTACATTGAAGTGAAAAACTACTGAATTATGTCAAAACAAAAACATGTTATAAAAATATAAAAATGAGCAAGTAATAGAACGTATTAGTTGGAGATTATACTTACATTTTTTATGTATTGTTGTGATTTATCTGAGTAAAAAGGAAATAAATTGATATTTAATTAAAAAAATACAGCAAAAAGTTTTAAAACTTATAAATTCGTTTGTTTTTGTAATCAGAAAAGAGAGTCAACAAAGATAATCTATCAAAATATAATGGAATGTTCTTAATGAAAAGCTTAAACAAGCTTTCGTACAATTATTTTTATATTATAATCAATCGCATATTTTTTGTTAGTAAATGTAATGCTTAGTTTACATCTTAATAAACAAATACATTAGAAAAATGATATTCTTAAGATTTAAAGGATAAATTGTACATTAGACATAAGATCAAAAGTTATTCGATTTTTTCCACCGTTAAGACTTTTTTCAATCTAGTTTCAATAATTTTAAATCTTAATCAATGCAGTACAAATATGAATTTTATGTCATGTCACTTCACAATATAACAGTAAGAACATCATCATTGTATTATATCATGCAAATACTGGATCACTCATTGGACATCGACTCTTGGTCAATACAAGTTGGTTCATCATTGCAGTCACTGAGAATATGTTCAATTATCGGTCTCTGATTTTGACAAGAACAGTTCTTTTTTTATATGTTTTATTTCGTTTCTCCCAACCTTAGCCCTTGCTCGGTTCAGAGTAAAAGTCATGCCTTGAGAGATAATTTTTTTTTAATCCATGCTCTAATCGCCAGGCAAAGATCATTTGCATGGATGAATTTGTAGATTTCATCAAATTCAGGTTAATCATTAGTATACATGTTTAAAAGGGTAGGCACAATATATATATATATAAATATATATATATATATATATATATATATATATATATATATATATATTCAATAAAGTATGCACAAAGATCGATCCTTGGAGGAGTCCGTTTTTCTTATGTCTCCACACACTCTTCTTTCCATACTTTTCAATGAAAAACTCAGTGTGTGATCAGTAATTCAATAATTCTAACGACTGTTACATTCTTAGTCATTTAGTAATAGTGTCTTGTGGTTCACTATAGCATATGCAGCTTTTAGGTCAACAAATGCTGTTCCTGTTATCAGTTTTTCTTCATACCTATCTTCAATGTATTGAGTTAGAGAAATTGGTCACAACATGATATTCTGGGCAAACTAGAACGATAACTGTTCTTCTGTAAGCACAGCAAATGGCTTTTTACAGGTACATACATCATTCCCACTACGATCTATGTATTGAAACACTAAATGGTCACCCATTTCTTTCGCAAATCTTGCTTTATGATGCTGAACGTCTCCATAATCAGGTTCACTTTAAATTCTGAATGTTTGTTGATGCGTAAGGACCTTAAAAATAAATGGTGTATTTAATAAGATGGTTTAACTTTAAAAAAATTAACAGAGAGAGTGTCAGGGTTTTTTCTTCTCAGAAACAATAGCACCACTTTGAACAATATAATAATATGTATTTACTTGCATCCACACAAGGGACAAATTAGATACAAGGTTGGTTTTTGATGTGGGGATATCAAGCTAACCCCAAATTCCCTCAGGATAAAATTACTTCTCCTGCTCTGACTGAATACAGAACAGATACTACACTTTTATCTTAGTCCGAAGGCCCTGAATTATTACTTTAACTCACTACAAATAATATTTTGAACAAAAAATATTTTCATTTTTGAAGGGGTTTTAATGTGCTATCATAATGTAATGAAAATACACCCAATACCAAAGAGTTTAGGGAGAAGAGTTACATGGAAAGAGCAGTAACTTTGGTTATATGGAAATTGGTGATGGGAAAGGTTCAGCTTGTCTTTCATGAAAGATTTTCCGACTTTCACTTCATAAGGTCACTAAGAAAGAATGCTACTCTCGAAGACAGAATGCTACTCTCGAAGACAAAATGCTACTCTTACATTGGAAATGGAGAATAAAATAAATTATCCATGAAAAATAATTGAATATATGTAATTTTTTGAACATGGTTGAAGGAGTTAAATTGCTCGGCGATGATGAAGAAACATTCTTTGATTTCAGCATAAAAATAACCCTAAGAGAATGGTGTTAATTGTGAATACGGGATCTGGGTCGAGACCATAATTCCACATGGTTTCATAATTTAAGTATAGCAATCGAGACGCTCATCTTCAAATAATAAAACATTTGTGTGCTTTAAAAATATCGTGTTCTTTTTTGTGCATACAAACTTCAAATTACGTTTGAAAAAATGAAATTAGATTGAAATGAAAAAAGGACAATTGGAGTTACTGACATTTTTCAGTTTAACTTACCCTTTCTACGAATCGTTATGAAAAAATGAAATTAGATTGAAATGAAAAAAGGACAATTGGAGTTACTGACATTTTTCAGTTTAACTTACCCTTTCTACGAATCGTTATGAAAAAATGAAATTAGATTGAAATGAAAAAAGGACAATTGGAGTTACTGACATTTTTCAGTTTAACTTACCCTTTCTATGAATCGTAATGAACACATGAAATTAGATTGAAATGAAAAAAGGAAAATTGGAGTTACTGACATTTTTCAGTTTAACTTACCCTTTCTATGAATCGTTATGAAAAAATTAAATTAGATTGAAATGAAAAAAGGACAATTGGAGTTACTGACATTTTTAAGTTTAACTTACCCTTTCTATGAATCATTATGAAAAAATGAAATTAGATTGAAATGAAAAAAGGACAATTGGAGTTACTGACATTTTTCAGCTTACCTTACCCTTTCTATGAATCGTTATGAAAAAATGAAATTAGATTGAAATGAAAAAAGGACAATTAGAGTTACTGACATTTTTCAGTTTAACTTACCCTTTCTATGAATCATTATGAAAAAATGAAATTTGATTGAAATGAAAAAAGGACAATTGCAGTTACTGACATTTTTCAGTTTAACTTACCCTTTCTATGAATCGTAATGAAAACATGAAATTAGATTGAAATGAAAAAAGGACAATTGGAGTTACTGACATTTTTAAGTTTAACTTACCCTTTCTATGAATCATTATAAAAAAATGAAATTAGATTGAAATGAAAAAAGGACAATTGGAGTTACTGACATTTTTAAGTTTAACTTACCCTTTCTATGAATCATTATAAAAAAATGAAATTAGATTGAAATGAAAAAAGGACAATTGGAATTACTGACATTTTTCAGCTTACCTTACCCTTTCTATGAATCGTTATGAAAAAATGAAATTAGATTGAAATGAAAAAAGGACAATTAGAGTTACTGACATTTTTCAGTTTAACTTACCCTTTCTATGAATCATTATGAAAAAATGAAATTTGATTGAAATGAAAAAAGGACAATTGCAGTTACTGACATTTTTCAGTTTCACTTACCCTTTCTATGAATCGTAATGAAAACATGAAATTAGATTGAAATGAAAAAAGGACAATTGGAGTTACTGACATTTTTCAGTTTAACTTACCCTTTCTATGAATCGATATGAAAAAATGAAATTAGATTGAAATGAAAAAAGGACAATTGGAGTTTCTGACATTTTTCAGTTTAACTTACCCTTTCTATGAATCATTATGAAAAAATGAAATTAGATTAGAATGAAATAAGGACAATTGGAGTTTCTGACATTTTTCAGTTTAACTTACCCTTTCTATGAATCATTATGAAAAAATGAAATTAGATTGAAATGAAAAAAGGACAATTCGAGTTACTGACATTTTTCAGTTTAACTTACCCTTTCTATGAATCGTTATAAAAAAATGAAATTAGATTGAAATGAAAAAAGGACAATTGGAGTTTCTGACATTTTTCAGTTTAACTTACCCTTTCTATGAATCGTTATGAAAAAAAGAAATTAGATTGAAATGAAAAAATGGCAATTCGAGTTACTGACAATTTTCAGTTTAACTTACCCTTTCTATGATCCATTTTGAAAAAATGAAATTATATTGAAATGAAAAAAGGACAATTCGAGTTACTGACATTTTTCAGTTTAACTTACCCTTTCTATGAATCGTTATGAAAAAATGAAATTAGATTGAAATGAAAAAAGGACAATTGGAGTTACTGACATTTTTCAGTTTACCTTACCCTTTCTATGAATCGTTATAAAAAAATGAAATTAGATTGAAATGAAAAAAGGACAATTGGAGTTACTGACATTTTTCAGTTTAACTTACCCTTTCTATGAATCATTATGAAAAAATGAAATTAGATTGAAATGAAAAAAGGACAATTGGAGTTTCTGACATTTTTCAGTTTAACTTACCCTTTCTATGAATCATTATGAAAAAATGAAATTAGATTGAAATGAAAAAAGGACAATTGGAGTTTCTGACATTTTTCAGTTTAACTTACCCTTTCTACGAATCGTTATGAAAAAATGAAATTAGATTGAAATGAAAAAAGGACAATTGGAGTTACTGACATTTTTCAGTTTAACTTACCCTTTCTATGAATCGTTATGAAAAAATGAAATTAGATTGAAATGAAAAAAGGACAATTGGAGTTTCTGACATTTTTCAGTTTAACTTACCCTTTCTATGAATCGTTATGAAAAAATGAAATTAGATTGAAATGAAAAAAGGACAATTGGAGTTACTGACATTTTTCAGTTTAACTTACCCTTTCTATGAATCGTTATGAAAAAATGAATTTAGATTGAAATGAAAAAAGGACAATTGGAGTTACTGACATTTTTCAGCTTACCTAACCCTTACTATGAATCATTATGAAAAAATGAAATTAGATTGAAATGAAAAAAGGACAATTGGAGTTACTGACATTTTTCAGTTTAACTTACCCTTTCTATGAATCGTAATGAAAACATGAAATTAGATTGAAATGAAAAAAGGACAATTGGAGTTACTGACATTTTTCAGTTTAACTTACCCTTTCTATGAATCGTTATGAAAAAATGAAATTAGATTGAAATGAAAAAAGGACAATTGGAGTTACTGACATTTTTCAGCTTACCTTACCCTTTCTATGAATCGTTATGAAAAAATGAAATAAGATTGGAATGAAAAAAGGACAATTGGAGTTACTGACATTTTTCAGTTTAACTTACCCTTTCTATGAATCATTATGAAAAAATGAAATTAGATTGAAATGAAAAAAGGACAATTGGAGTTTCTGACATTTTTCAGTTTAACTTACCCTTTCTATGAATCATTATGAAAAAATGAAATTAGATTGAAATGAAAAAAGGACAATTCGAGTTACTGACATTTTTCAGTTTAACTTACCCTTTCTACGAATCGTTATGAAAAAATGAAATTAGATTGAAATGAAAAAAGGACAATTGGAGTTACTGACATTTTTCAGTTTAACTTACCCTTTCTATGAATCGTTATGAAAAAATGAAATTAGATTGAAATGAAAAAAGGACAATTGGAGTTACTGACATTTTTCAGTTTAACTTACCCTTTCTATGAATCGTTATGAAAAAATGAAATTAGATTGAAATGAAAAAAGGACAATTGGAGTTTCTGACATTTTTCAGTTTCACTTACCCTTTCTATGAATCGTTATGAAAAAATGAAATTAGATTGAAATGAAAAAAGGACAATTGGAGTTACTGACATTTTTCAGCTTACCTAACCCTTACTATGAATCATTATGAAAAAATGAAATTAGATTGAAATGAAAAAAGGACAATTGGAGTTACTGACATTTTTCAGTTTAACTTACCCTTTCTATGAATCGTAATGAAAACATGAAATTAGATTGAAATGAAAAAAGGACAATTGGAGTTACTGACATTTTTCAGTTTAACTTACCCTTTCTATGAATCGTTATGAAAAAATGAAATTAGATTGAAATGAAAAAAGGACAATTGGAGTTACTGACATTTTTCAGCTTACCTTACCCTTTCTATGAATCGTTATGAAAAAATGAAATAAGATTGGAATGAAAAAAGGACAATTGGAGTTACTGACATTTTTCAGTTTAACTTACCCTTTCTATGAATCATTATGAAAAAATGAAATTAGATTGAAATGAAAAAAGGACAATTGGAGTTTCTGACATTTTTCAGTTTAACTTACCCTTTCTATGAATCATTATGAAAAAATGAAATTAGATTGAAATGAAAAAAGGACAATTCGAGTTACTGACATTTTTCAGTTTAACTTACCCTTTCTACGAATCGTTATGAAAAAACGAAATTAGATTGAAATGAAAAAAGGACAATTGGAGTTACTGACATTTTTCAGTTTAACTTACCCTTTCTATGAATCGTTATGAAAAAATGAAATTAGATTGAAATGAAAAAAGGACAATTGGAGTTACTGACATTTTTCAGTTTAACTTACCCTTTCTATGAATCGTTATGAAAAAATGAAATTAGATTGAAATGAAAAAAGGACAATTGGAGTTTCTGACATTTTTCAGTTTCACTTACCCTTTCTTTGAATCGTAATGAAAACATGAAATTAGATTGAAATGAAAAAAGGACAATTGGAGTTACTGACATTTTTCAGTTTAACTTACCCTTTCTATGAATCGATATGAAAAAATGAAATTAGATTGAAATGAAAAAAGGACAATTGGAGTTACTGACATTTTTCAGTTTAACTTACCCTTTCTATGAATCATTATGAAAAAATGAAATTATATTGAAATGAAAAAAGGACAATTGGAGTTTCTGACATTTTTCAGTTTAACTTACCCTTTCTATGAATCATTATGAAAAAATGAAATTAGATTGAAATGAAAAAAGGACAATTCGAGTTACTGACATTTTTCAGTTTAACTTACCCTTTCTATGAATCGTTATAAAAAAATGAAATTAGATTGAAATGAAAAAAGGACAATTGGAGTTTCTGACATTTTTCAGTTTAACTTACCCTTTCTATGAATCATTATGAAAAAATGAAATTAGATTGAAATGAAAAAAGGACAATTGGAGTTACTGACATTTTTCAGTTTAACTTACCCTTTCTATGAATCATTATGAAAAAATGAAATTAGATTGAAATGAAAAAAGGACAATTTGAGTTACTGACATTTTTCAGTTTACTTTATCCTTTCTATGAATCATTATGAAAAAATGAAATTAGATTGAAATGAAAAAAGGACAATTGGAGTTACTGACATTTTTCAGTTTACTTTATCCTTTCTATGAATCATTATGAAAAAATGAAATTAGATTGAAATGAAAAAAGGACAATTGGAGTTACTGACATTTTTCAGTTTACTTTATCCTTTCTATGAATCATTATGAAAAAATGAAATTAGATTGAAATGAAAAAAGGACAATTGGAGTTACTGACATTTTTCAGTTTAACTTACCCTTTCTATGAATCGTAATGAAAACATGAAATTAGATTGAAATGAAAAAAGGACAATTGGAGTTACTGACATTTTTCAGTTTAACTTACCCTTTCTATGAATCGTTATGAAAAAATGAAATTAGATTGAAATGAAAAAAGGACAATTGGAGTTACTGACATTTTTCAGCTTACCTTACCCTTTCTATGAATCGTTATGAAAAAATGAAATAAGATTGGAATGAAAAAAGGACAATTGGAGTTACTGACATTTTTCAGTTTAACTTACCCTTTCTATGAATCATTATGAAAAAATGAAATTAGATTGAAATGAAAAAAGGACAATTGGAGTTTCTGACATTTTTCAGTTTAACTTACCCTTTCTATGAATCATTATGAAAAAATGAAATTAGATTGAAATGAAAAAAGGACAATTCGAGTTACTGACATTTTTCAGTTTAACTTACCCTTTCTACGAATCGTTATGAAAAAACGAAATTAGATTGAAATGAAAAAAGGACAATTGGAGTTACTGACATTTTTCAGTTTAACTTACCCTTTCTATGAATCGTTATGAAAAAATGAAATTAGATTGAAATGAAAAAAGGACAATTGGAGTTACTGACATTTTTCAGTTTAACTTACCCTTTCTATGAATCGTTATGAAAAAATGAAATTAGATTGAAATGAAAAAAGGACAATTGGAGTTTCTGACATTTTTCAGTTTCACTTACCCTTTCTTTGAATCGTAATGAAAACATGAAATTAGATTGAAATGAAAAAAGGACAATTGGAGTTACTGACATTTTTCAGTTTAACTTACCCTTTCTATGAATCGATATGAAAAAATGAAATTAGATTGAAATGAAAAAAGGACAATTGGAGTTACTGACATTTTTCAGTTTAACTTACCCTTTCTATGAATCATTATGAAAAAATGAAATTATATTGAAATGAAAAAAGGACAATTGGAGTTTCTGACATTTTTCAGTTTAACTTACCCTTTCTATGAATCATTATGAAAAAATGAAATTAGATTGAAATGAAAAAAGGACAATTCGAGTTACTGACATTTTTCAGTTTAACTTACCCTTTCTATGAATCGTTATAAAAAAATGAAATTAGATTGAAATGAAAAAAGGACAATTGGAGTTTCTGACATTTTTCAGTTTAACTTACCCTTTCTATGAATCATTATGAAAAAATGAAATTAGATTGAAATGAAAAAAGGACAATTGGAGTTACTGACATTTTTCAGTTTAACTTACCCTTTCTATGAATCATTATGAAAAAATGAAATTAGATTGAAATGAAAAAAGGACAATTTGAGTTACTGACATTTTTCAGTTTACTTTATCCTTTCTATGAATCATTATGAAAAAATGAAATTAGATTGAAATGAAAAAAGGACAATTGGAGTTACTGACATTTTTCAGTTTACTTTATCCTTTCTATGAATCATTATGAAAAAATGAAATTAGATTGAAATGAAAAAAGGACAATTGGAGTTACTGACATTTTTCAGTTTACTTTATCCTTTCTATGAATCATTATGAAAAAATGAAATTAGATTGAAATGAAAAAAGGACAATTGGAGTTTCTGACATTTTTCAGTTTACTTTATCCTTTCTATGAATCATTATGAAAAAATGAAATTAGATTGAAATGAAAAAAGGACAATTGGAGTTACTGACATTTTTCAGTTTAACTTACCCTTTCTATGAATCATTATGAAAAAATGAAATTAGATTGAAATGAAAAAAGGACAATTGGAGTTACTGACATTTTTCAGTTTAACTTACCCTTTCTATGAATCATTATGAAAAAATGAAATTAGATTGAAATGAAAAAAGGACAATTGGAGTTTCTGACATTTTTCAGTTTAACTTACCCTTTCTATGAATCATTATGAAAAAATGAAATTAGATTAGAAATGAAAAAAGGACAATTGGAGTTACTGACATTTTTCAGTTTAACTTACCCTTTCTATGAATCATTATGAAAAAATGAAATTAGATTGAAATGAAAAAAGGACAATTGGAGTTACTGACATTTTTCAGTTTACTTTATCCTTTCTATGAATCATTATGAAAAAATGAAATTAGATTGAAATGAAAAAAGGACAATTGGAGTTACTGACATTTTTCAGTTTAACTTACCCTTTCTATGAATCATTATGAAAAAATGAAATTAGATTGAAATGAAAAAAGGACAATTGGAGTTTCTGACATTTTTCAGTTTAACTTACCCTTTCTATGAATCATTATGAAAAAATGAAATTAGATTGAAATGAAAAAAGGACAATTGGAGTTACTGACATTTTTCAGTTAACTTTATCCTTTCTATGAATCATTATGAAAAAATGAAATTAGATTGAAATGAAAAAAGGACAATTGGAGTTTCTGACATTTTTCAGTTTACTTTATCCTTTCTATGAATCATTATGAAAAAATGAAATTAGATTGAAATGAAAAAAGGACAATTGGAGTTACTGACATTTTTCAGTTTAACTTACCCTTTCTATGAATCATTATGAAAAAATGAAATTAGATTGAAATGAAAAAAGGACAATTGGAGTTACTGACATTTTTCAGTTTAACTTACCCTTTCTATGAATCATTATGAAAAAATGAAATTAGATTGAAATGAAAAAAGGACAATTGGAGTTTCTGACATTTTTCAGTTTAACTTACCCTTTCTATGAATCATTATGAAAAAATGAAATTAGATTGAAATGAAAAAAGGACAATTGGAGTTACTGACATTTTTCAGTTTAACTTACCCTTTCTATGAATCATTATGAAAAAATGAAATTAGATTGAAATGAAAAAAGGACAATTGGAGTTACTGACATTTTTCAGTTTACTTTATCCTTTCTATGAATCATTATGAAAAAATGAAATTAGATTGAAATGAAAAAAGGACAATTGGAGTTACTGACATTTTTCAGTTTACTTTATCCTTTCTATGAATCGTTATGAAAAAATGAAATTAGATTGAAATGAAAAAAGGACAATTTGAGTTACTGACATTTTTCAGTTTACTTTATCCTTTCTATGAATCATTATGAAAAAATGAAATTAGATTGAAATGAAAAAAGGACAATTGGAGTTACTGACATTTTTAAGTTTACTTTATCCTTTCTATGAATCATTATGAAAAAATGAAATTAGATTGAAATGAAAAAAGGACAATTGGAGTTACTGACATTTTTCAGTTTACTTTATCCTTTCTATGAATCGTTATGAAAAAATGAAATTAGATTGAAATGAAAAAAGGACAATTTGAGTTACTGACATTTTTCAGTTTACTTTATCCTTTCTATGAATCGTTATGAAAAAATGAAATTAGATTGAAATGAAAAAAGGACAATTTGAGTTACTGACATTTTTCAGTTTACTTTATCCTTTCTATGAATCATTATGAAAAAATGAAATTAGATTGAAATGAAAAAAGGACAATTGGAGTTACTGACATTTTTAAGTTTACTTTATCCTTTCTATGAATCATTATGAAAAAATGAAATTAGATTGAAATGAAAAAAGGACAATTGGAGTTACTGACATTTTTCAGTTTACTTTATCCTTTCTATGAATCGTTATGAAAAAATGAAATTAGATTGAAATGAAAAAAGGACAATTGGAGTTACTGACATTTTTAAGTTTACTTTATCCTTTCTATGAATCATTATGAAAAAATGAAATTAGATTGAAATGAAAAAAGGACAATTGGAGTTACTGACATTTTTAAGTTTACTTTATCCTTTCTATGAATCATTATGAAAAAATGAAATTAGATTGAAATGAAAAAAGGACAATTGGAGTTACTGACATTTTTCAGTTTACTTTATCCTTTCTATGAATCGTTATGAAAAAATGAAATTAGATTGAAATGAAAAAAGGACAATTGGAGTTACTGACATTTTTCAGTTTACTTTATCCTTTCTATGAATCGTTATGAAAAAATGAAATTAGATTGAAATGAAAAAAGGACAATTTGAGTTACTGACATTTTTCAGTTTACTTTATCCTTTCTATGAATCATTATGAAAAAATGAAATTAGATTGAAATGAAAAAAGGACAATTGGAGTTACTGACATTTTTCAGTTTACTTTATCCTTTCTATGAATCATTATGAAAAAATGAAATTAGATTGAAATGAAAAAAGGACAATTGGAGTTACTGACATTTTTCAGTTTACTTTATCCTTTCTATGAATCATTATGAAAAAATGAAATTAGATTGAAATGAAAAAAGGACAATTGGAGTTACTGACATTTTTAAGTTTACTTTATCCTTTCTATGAATCATTATGAAAAAATGAAATTAGATTGAAATGAAAAAAGGACAATTGGAGTTACTGACATTTTTCAGTTTACTTTATCCTTTCTATGAATCGTTATGAAAAAATGAAATTAGATTGAAATGAAAAAAGGACAATTTGAGTTACTGACATTTTTCAGTTTACTTTATCCTTTCTATGAATCGTTATGAAAAAATGAAATTAGATTGAAATGAAAAAACGACAATTGGAGTTACTGACATTTTTCAGTTTAACTTACCCTTTCTATGAATCGATATGAAAAAATGAAATTAGATTGAAATGAAAAAACGACAATTGGAGTTACTGACATTTTTCAGTTTAACTTACCCTTTCTATGAATCATTATGAAAAAATGAAATTAGATTGAAATGAAAAAAGGACAATTGGAGTTACTGACATTTTTCAGTTTACTTTATCCTTTCTATGAATCATTATGAAAAAATGAAATTAGATTGAAATGAAAAAAGGACAATTGGAGTTACTGACATTTTTCAGTTTACTTTATCCTTTCTATGAATCATTATGAAAAAATGAAATTAGATTGAAATGAAAAAAGGACAATTGGAGTTACTGACATTTTTCAGTTTACTTTATCCTTTCTATGAATCATTATGAAAAAATGAAATTAGATTGAAATGAAAAAAGGACAATTTGAGTTACTGACATTTTTCAGTTTACTTTATCCTTTCTATGAATCATTATGAAAAAATGAAATTAGATTGAAATGAAAAAAAGGCAATTTGAGTTACTGACATTTTTCAGTTTAACTTACCCTTTCTACGAATCGATATGAAAAAATGAAATTAGATTGAAATGAAAAAACGACAATTGGAGTTACTGACATTTTTCAGTTTAACTTACCCTTTCTATGAATCATTATGAAAAAATGAAATTAGATTGAAATGAAAAAAGGACAATTGGAGTTACTGACATTTTACAGTTTACCTTACCCTTTCTATGAATCATTATGAAAAAATGAAATTAGATTGAAATGAAAAAAGGACAATTGGAGTTACTGACATTTTTCAGTTTCACTTACCCTTTCTATGAATCATTATGAAAAAATGAAATTAGATTGAAATGAAAAAAGGACAATTAGAGTTACTGACATTTTTCAGTTTAACTTACCCTTTCTATGAATCGTTATAATAAATGAAATTAGATTGAAATGAAAAAAAAACAATTGGAGTTACTGACATTTTACAGTTTACCTTACCCTTTCTATGAATCATTATGAAAAAATGAAATTAGATTGAAATGAAAAAAGGACAATTGGAGTTACTGACATTTTTCAGTTTAACTTACCCTTTCTATGAATCATTATGAAAAAATGAAATTAGATTGAAATGAAAAAAGGACAATTGGAGTTACTGACATTTTTCAGTTTACTTTACCCTTTCTATGAATTGTTATGAAAAAATGAAATTAAATTGAAATGAAAAAAGGATTATTGACATTTTTCAGTTTACCTAACCCTTTCTATGAATCATTATGAAAAAATGAAATTAGATTGAAATGAAAAAAGGACAATTGGAGTTACTGACATTTTTCAGTTTACCTTACCCTTTCTATGAATCATTATGAAAAAATGAAATTAGATTGAAATGAAAAAAGGACAATTGGAGTTACTGACATTTTTCAGTTTAACTTACCCTTTCTATGAATCATTATGAAAAAATGAAATTAGATTGAAATGAAAAAAGGACAATTGGAGTTACTGACATTTTTCAGTTTACTTCACCCTTTCTATGAATCGTTATGAAAAAATGAAATTAGATTGAAATGAAAAAAGGACAATTGGAGTTACTGACATTTTTCAGTTAAACTTACCCTTTCTATGAATCATTATGAAAAAATGAAATTAGATTGAAATGAAAAAAGGACAATTGGAGTTACTGACATTTTTCAGTTTAACTTACCCTTTCTATGAATTGTTATGAAAAAGTGAAATTAGATTGAAATGAAAAAAGGACAATTTGAGTTACTGACATTTTTCAGTTTACTTTATCCTTTCTATGAATCGTTATGAAAAAATGAAATTAGATTGAAATGAAAAAACGACAATTGGAGTTACTGACATTTTTCAGTTTAACTTACCCTTTCTATGAATCGATATGAAAAAATGAAATTAGATTGAAATGAAAAAACGACAATTGGAGTTACTGACATTTTTCAGTTTAACTTACCCTTTCTATGAATCATTATGAAAAAATGAAATTAGATTGAAATGAAAAAAGGACAATTGGAGTTACTGACATTTTTCAGTTTACTTTATCCTTTCTATGAATCATTATGAAAAAATGAAATTAGATTGAAATGAAAAAAGGACAATTGGAGTTACTGACATTTTTCAGTTTACTTTATCCTTTCTATGAATCATTATGAAAAAATGAAATTAGATTGAAATGAAAAAAGGACAATTGGAGTTACTGACATTTTTCAGTTTACTTTATCCTTTCTATGAATCATTATGAAAAAATGAAATTAGATTGAAATGAAAAAAGGACAATTTGAGTTACTGACATTTTTCAGTTTACTTTATCCTTTCTATGAATCATTATGAAAAAATGAAATTAGATTGAAATGAAAAAAAGGCAATTTGAGTTACTGACATTTTTCAGTTTAACTTACCCTTTCTACGAATCGATATGAAAAAATGAAATTAGATTGAAATGAAAAAACGACAATTGGAGTTACTGACATTTTTCAGTTTAACTTACCCTTTCTATGAATCATTATGAAAAAATGAAATTAGATTGAAATGAAAAAAGGACAATTGGAGTTACTGACATTTTACAGTTTACCTTACCCTTTCTATGAATCATTATGAAAAAATGAAATTAGATTGAAATGAAAAAAGGACAATTGGAGTTACTGACATTTTTCAGTTTCACTTACCCTTTCTATGAATCATTATGAAAAAATGAAATTAGATTGAAATGAAAAAAGGACAATTAGAGTTACTGACATTTTTCAGTTTAACTTACCCTTTCTATGAATCGTTATAATAAATGAAATTAGATTGAAATGAAAAAAAAACAATTGGAGTTACTGACATTTTACAGTTTACCTTACCCTTTCTATGAATCATTATGAAAAAATGAAATTAGATTGAAATGAAAAAAGGACAATTGGAGTTACTGACATTTTTCAGTTTAACTTACCCTTTCTATGAATCATTATGAAAAAATGAAATTAGATTGAAATGAAAAAAGGACAATTGGAGTTACTGACATTTTTCAGTTTACTTTACCCTTTCTATGAATTGTTATGAAAAAATGAAATTAAATTGAAATGAAAAAAGGATTATTGACATTTTTCAGTTTACCTAACCCTTTCTATGAATCATTATGAAAAAATGAAATTAGATTGAAATGAAAAAAGGACAATTGGAGTTACTGACATTTTTCAGTTTACCTTACCCTTTCTATGAATCATTATGAAAAAATGAAATTAGATTGAAATGAAAAAAGGACAATTGGAGTTACTGACATTTTTCAGTTTAACTTACCCTTTCTATGAATCATTATGAAAAAATGAAATTAGATTGAAATGAAAAAAGGACAATTGGAGTTACTGACATTTTTCAGTTTACTTCACCCTTTCTATGAATCGTTATGAAAAAATGAAATTAGATTGAAATGAAAAAAGGACAATTGGAGTTACTGACATTTTTCAGTTAAACTTACCCTTTCTATGAATCATTATGAAAAAATGAAATTAGATTGAAATGAAAAAAGGACAATTGGAGTTACTGACATTTTTCAGTTTAACTTACCCTTTCTATGAATTGTTATGAAAAAGTGAAATTAGATTGAAATGAAAAAAGGACAATTGGAGTTACTGACATTTTTCAGTTTAACTTACCCTTTCTATGAATTGTTATGAAAAAATGAAATTAGATTGAAATGAAAAAAGGACAATTGGAGTTACTGACATTTTTCAGTTTAACTTACCCTTTCTATGAATCGTTATAAAAAATGAAATTAGATTGAAATGAAAAAAGGACAATTGGAGTTACTGACATTTTTCAGTTTACCTTAGCCTTTCTATGAATCGTTATGAAAAAATGAAATTAGATTGAAATGAAAAAAAGGACAATTGCAGTTACTGACATTTTTCAGTTTAACTTACCCTTTCTATGAATCATTATGAAAAAATGAAATTAGATTGAAATGAAAAAAGGACAATTGGAGTTACTGACATTTTTTAGTTTACCTTACCCTTTCTATGAATTGTTATTAAAAAATGAAATTAGATTGAAATGAAAAAAGGACAATTGGAGTTACTGACATTTTTCAGTTTAACTTACCCTTCCTATGAATCGTAATGAAAAAATGAAATTAGATTGAAATGAAAAAAGGACAATTGGAGTTACTGACATTTTTCAGTTTACTTCAACCTTTCTATGAATCGTTATGAAAAAATGAAATTAGATTGAAATGAAAAAAGGACAATTGGAGTTACTGACATTTTTCAGTTTACTTTACCCTTTCCATGAATCGTTATGAAAAAATGAAATTAGATTGAAATGAAAAAAGGACAATTTGAGTTACTGACATTTTTCAGTTTACCTTACCCTTTCTATGAATCGTAATGAAAAAATGAAATTAGATTGAAATGAAAAAAAGGACAATTGGAGTTACTGACATTTTTCAGTTTAACTTACCCTTTCTACGAATCGTTATGAAAAAATGAAATTAGATTGAAATGAAAAAAGGACAATTGGAGTTACTGACATTTTTCAGTTTAACTTACCCTTTCTATGAATCGTTATGAAAAAATGAAATTAGATTGAAATGAAAAAAGGACAATTGGAGTTTCTGACATTTTTCAGTTTAACTTACCCTTTCTATGAATCATTATGAAAAAATGAAATTAGATTGAAATGAAAAAAGGACAATTCGAGTTACTGACATTTTTCAGTTTAACTTACCCTTTCTACGAATCGTTATGAAAAAATGAAATTAGATTGAAATGAAAAAAGGACAATTGGAGTTACTGACATTTTTCAGTTTAACTTACCCTTTCTATGAATCGTTATGAAAAAATGAAATTAGATTGAAATGAAAAAAGGACAATTGGAGTTACTGACATTTTTCAGTTTAACTTACCCTTTCTATGAATCGTTATGAAAAAATGAAATTAGATTGAAATGAAAAAAGGACAATTGGAGTTTCTGACATTTTTCAGTTTCACTTACCCTTTCTTTGAATCGTAATGAAAACATGAAATTAGATTGAAATGAAAAAAGGACAATTGGAGTTACTGACATTTTTCAGTTTAACTTACCCTTTCTATGAATCGATATGAAAAAATGAAATTAGATTGAAATGAAAAAAGGACAATTGGAGTTACTGACATTTTTCAGTTTAACTTACCCTTTCTATGAATCATTATGAAAAAATGAAATTATATTGAAATGAAAAAAGGACAATTGGAGTTTCTGACATTTTTCAGTTTAACTTACCCTTTCTATGAATCATTATGAAAAAATGAAATTAGATTGAAATGAAAAAAGGACAATTCGAGTTACTGACATTTTTCAGTTTAACTTACCCTTTCTATGAATCGTTATAAAAAAATGAAATTAGATTGAAATGAAAAAAGGACAATTGGAGTTTCTGACATTTTTCAGTTTAACTTACCCTTTCTATGAATCGTTATGAAAAAATGAAATTAGATTGAAATGAAAAAAGGACAATTGGAGTTACTGACATTTTTCAGTTTACTTCACCCTTTCTATGAATCGTTATGAAAAAATGAAATTAGATTGAAATGAAAAAAATACAATTGGAGTTACTTACATTTTTCAGTTTACTTCACCCTTTCTATGAATCATTATGAAAAAATGAAATTAGATTGAAATGAAAAAAGGACAATTTGAGTTACTGACATTTTTCAGTTTACTTTACCCTTTCTATGAATCATTATGAAAAAATGAAATTAGATTGAAATGAAAAAAGGACAATTTGAGTTACTGACATTTTTCAGTTTACCTTACCTTTTCTATGAATCGTAATGAAAAAATGAAATTAGATTGAAATGAAAAAAGGACAATTGGAGTTACTGACATTTTGCAGTTTACTTTACCCTTTCTATGAATCGTTATGAAAAAATGAAATTAGATTGAAATGAAAAAAAGACAATTGGAGTTACTGACATTTTTCAGTTTACCTTACCCTTTCTATGAATCGTTATGAAAAAATGAAATTAGATTGAAATGAAAAAAGGACAATTGGAGTTACTGATATTTTTCAGTTTACTTCACCCTTTCTATGAATCGTTATGAAAAAATGAAATTAGATTGAAATGAAAAAAGGACAATTGGAGTTACTGACATTTTTCAGTTTACTTCACCCTTTCTATGAATCATTATGAAAAAATGAAATTAGATTGAAATGAAAAAAGGACAATTTGAGTTACTGACATTTTTCAGTTTACTTTACCCTTTCTATGAATCATTATGAAAAAATGAAATTAGATTGAAATGAAAAAAGGACAATTTGAGTTACTGACATTTTTCAGTTTACCTTACCCTTTCTATGAATCGTAATGAAAAAATGAAATTAGATTGAAATGAAAAAAGGACAATTGGAGTTACTGACATTTTGCAGTTTACTTTACCCTTTCTATGAATCGTTATGAAAAAATGAAATTAGATTGAAATGAAAAAAAGACAATTGGAGTTACTGACATTTTTCAGTTTACCTTACCCTTTCTATGAATCGTTATGAAAAAATGAAATTAGATTGAAATGAAAAAAGGACAATTGGAGTTACTGATATTTTTCAGTTTACTTCACCCTTTCTATGAATCGTTATGAAAAAATGAAATTAGATTGAAATGAAAAAAGGACAATTGGAGTTACTGACATTTTTCAGTTTACTTCACCCTTTCTATGAATCATTATGAAAAAATGAAATTAGATTGAAATGAAAAAAGGACAATTTGAGTTACTGACATTTTTCAGTTTACTTTACCCTTTCTATGAATCATTATGAAAAAATGAAATTAGATTGAAATGAAAAAAGGACAATTTGAGTTACTGACATTTTTCAGTTTACCTTACCCTTTCTATGAATCGTAATGAAAAAATGAAATTAGATTGAAATGAAAAAAGGACAATTGGAGTTACTGACATTTTGCAGTTTACTTTACCCTTTCTATGAATCGTTATGAAAAAATGAAATTAGATTGAAATGAAAAAAAGACAATTGGAGTTACTGACATTTTTCAGTTTACCTTACCCTTTCTATGAATCGTTATGAAAAAATGAAATTAGATTGAAATGAAAAAAGGACAATTGGAGTTACTGATATTTTTCAGTTTACTTCACCCTTTCTATGAATCATTATGAAAAAATGAAATTAGATTAAAATGAAAAAAGGACAATTGGAGTTACTGATATTTTTCAGTTTACCTTACCCTTTCTATGAATCGTTATGAAAAAATGAAATTAGATTGAAATGAAAAAAGGACAATTGGAGTTACTGATATTTTTCAGTTTACTTCACCCTTTCTATGAATCATTATGAAAAAATGAAATTAGATTAAAATGAAAAAAGGACAATTGGAGTTACTGATATTTTTCAGTTTACCTTACCCTTTCTATGAATCATTATGAAAAAATGAAATTAGATTGAAATGAAAAAAGGACAATTGGAGTTACTGATATTTTTCAGTTTACCTTACCCTTTCTATGAATCGTAATGAAAAAATGAAATTAGATTGAAATGAAAAAAGGACAATTGGAGTTACTGACATTTTTCAGTTTACCTTACCCTTTCTATGAATCGTAATGAAAAAATGAAATTAGATTGAAATGAAAAAAGGACAATTGGAGTTACTGATATTTTTCAGTTTACTTCACCCTTTCTATGAATCATTATGAAAAAATGAAATTAGATTAAAATGAAAAAAGGACAATTGGAGTTACTGATATTTTTCAGTTTACCTTACCCTTTCTATGAATCGTTATGAAAAAATGAAATTAGATTGAAATGAAAAAAGGACAATTGGAGTTACTGATATTTTTCAGTTTACTTCACCCTTTCTATGAATCATTATGAAAAAATGAAATTAGATTGAAATGAAAAAAGGACAATTGGAGTTACTGATATTTTTCAGTTTACCTTACCCTTTCTATGAATCATTATGAAAAAATGAAATTAGATTGAAATGAAAAAAGGACAATTGGAGTTACTGATATTTTTCAGTTTACTTCACCCTTTCTATGAATCGTTATGAAAAAATGAAATTAGATTGAAATGAAAAAAGGACAATTGGAGTTACTGATATTTTTCAGTTTACCTTACCCTTTCTATGAATCATTATGAAAAAATGAAATTAGATTGAAATGAAAAAAGGACAATTGGAGTTACTGATATTTTTCAGTTTACCTTACCCTTTCTATGAATCGTAATGAAAAAATGAAATTAGATTGAAATGAAAAAAGGACAATTGGAGTTACTGACATTTTTCAGTTTACCTTACCCTTTCTATGAATCGTTATGAAAAAATGAAATTAGATTGAAATGAAAAAAGGACAATTGGAGTTACTGATATTTTTCAGTTTACTTCACCCTTTCTATGAATCATTATGAAAAAATGAAATTAGATTAAAATGAAAAAAGGACAATTGGAGTTACTGATATTTTTCAGTTTACCTTACCCTTTCTATGAATCGTTATGAAAAAATGAAATTAGATTGAAATGAAAAAAGGACAATTGGAGTTACTGATATTTTTCAGTTTACTTCACCCTTTCTATGAATCATTATGAAAAAATGAAATTAGATTAAAATGAAAAAAGGACAATTGGAGTTACTGATATTTTTCAGTTTACCTTACCCTTTCTATGAATCGTTATGAAAAAATGAAATTAGATTGAAATGAAAAAAGGACAATTGGAGTTACTGATATTTTTCAGTTTACCTTACCCTTTCTATGAATCATTATGAAAAAATGAAATTAGATTAAAATGAAAAAAGGACAATTGGAGTTACTGATATTTTTCAGTTTACCTTACCCTTTCTATGAATCGTTATGAAAAAATGAAATTAGATTGAAATGAAAAAAGGACAATTGGAGTTACTGATATTTTTCAGTTTACTTCACCCTTTCTATGAATCATTATGAAAAAATGAAATTAGATTAAAATGAAAAAAGGACAATTGGAGTTACTGATATTTTTCAGTTTACCTTACCCTTTCTATGAATCGTTATGAAAAAATGAAATTAGATTGAAATGAAAAAAGGACAATTGGAGTTACTGATATTTTTCAGTTTACTTCACCCTTTCTATGAATCATTATGAAAAAATGAAATTAGATTAAAATGAAAAAAGGACAATTGGAGTTACTGATATTTTTCAGTTTACCTTACCCTTTCTATGAATCGTTATGAAAAAATGAAATTAGATTGAAATGAAAAAAGGACAATTGGAGTTACTGACATTTTTCAGTTTACCTTACCCTTTCTATGAATCGTTATGAAAAAATGAAATTAGATTGAAATGAAAAAAGGACAATTGGAGTTACTGACATTTTTCAGTTTACCTTACCCTTTCTATGAATCGTTATGAAAAAATGAAATTAGATTAAAATGAAAAAAGGACAATTGGAGTTACTGACATTTTTCAGTTTACCTTACCCTTTCTATGAATCATTATGAAAAAATGAAATTAGATTAAAATGAAAAAAGGACAATTGGAGTTACTGATATTTTTCAGTTTACCTTACCCTTTCTATGAATCGTTATGAAAAAATGAAATTAGATTGAAATGAAAAAAGGACAATTGGAGTTACTGACATTTTTCAGTTTACCTTACCCTTTCTATGAATCATTATGAAAAAATGAAATTAGATTAAAATGAAAAAAGGACAATTGGAGTTACTGATATTTTTCAGTTTACCTTACCCTTTCTATGAATCGTTATGAAAAAATGAAATTAGATTGAAATGAAAAAAGGACAATTGGAGTTACTGACATTTTTCAGTTTACCTTACCCTTTCTATGAATCGTTATGAAAAAATGAAATTAGATTAAAATGAAAAAAGGACAATTGGAGTTACTGACATTTTTCAGTTTACCTTACCCTTTCTATGAATCGTTATGAAAAAATGAAATTAGATTGAAATGAAAAAAGGACAATTGGAGTTACTGACATTTTTCAGTTTAACTTACCCTTTCTATGAATCGTTATGAAAAAATGAAATTAGATTGAAATGAAAAAAGGACAATTGGAGTTACTGACATTTTTCAGTTTACCTTACCCTTTCTATGAATCGTTATGAAAAAATGAAATTAGATTGAAATGAAAAAAGGACAATTCGAGTTACTGACATTTTTCAGTTTACCTTACCCTTTCTATGAATCGTTATGAAAAAATGAAATTAGATTGAAATGAAAAAAGGACAATTCGAGTTACTGACATTTTTCAGTTTACCTTACCCTTTCTATGAATCGTTATGAAAAAATGAAATTAGATTGAAATGAAAAAAGGACAATTCGAGTTACTGACATTTTTCAGTTTACCTTACCCTTTCTATGAATCGTTATGAAAAAATGAAATTAGATTGAAATGAAAAAAGGACAATTCGAGTTACTGACATTTTTCAGTTTACCTTACCCTTTCTATGAATCGTTATGAAAAAATGAAATTAGATTGAAATGAAAAAAGGACAATTCGAGTTACTGACATTTTTCAGTTTACCTTACCCTTTCTATGAATCGTTATGAAAAAATGAAATTAGATTGAAATGAAAAAAGGACAATTCGAGTTACTGACATTTTTCAGTTTACCTTACCCTTTCTATGAATCATTATGAAAAAATGAAATTAGATTGAAATGAAAAAAGGACAATTGGAGTTACTGACATTTTTCAGTTTACTTCACCCTTTCTATGAATCATTATGAAAAAATGAAATTAGATTGAAATGAAAAAAGGACAATTGGAGTTACTGACATTTTTCAGTTTACATTACCCTTTCTATGAATCGTTATGAAAAAATGAAATTAGATTGAAATGAAAAAAGGACAATTCGAGTTACTGACATTTTTCAGTTTACCTTACCCTTTCTATGAATCGTTATGAAAAAATGAAATTAGATTGAAATGAAAAAAGGACAATTCGAGTTACTGACATTTTTCAGTTTACCTTACCCTTTCTATGAATCGTTATGAAAAAATGAAATTAGATTGAAATGAAAAAAGGACAATTCGAGTTACTGACATTTTTCAGTTTACCTTACCCTTTCTATGAATCGTTATGAAAAAATGAAATTAGATTGAAATGAAAAAAGGACAATTCGAGTTACTGACATTTTTCAGTTTACCTTACCCTTTCTATGAATCATTATGAAAAAATGAAATTAGATTGAAATGAAAAAAGGACAATTGGAGTTACTGACATTTTTCAGTTTACTTCACCCTTTCTATGAATCATTATGAAAAAATGAAATTAGATTGAAATGAAAAAAGGACAATTGGAGTTACTGACATTTTTCAGTTTACATTACCCTTTCTATGAATCGTTATGAAAAAATGAAATTAGATTGAAATGAAAAAAGGACAATTCGAGTTACTGACATTTTTCAGTTTACCTTACCCTTTCTATGAATCATTATGAAAAAATGAAATTAGATTAAAATGAAAAAAGGACAATTGGAGTTACTGACATTTTTCAGTTTACCTTACCTTTTCTATGAATCATTATGAAAAAATGAAATTAGATTAAAATGAAAAAAGGACAATTGGAGTTACTGACATTTTTCAGTTTACCTTACCTTTTCTATGAATCATTATGAAAAAATGAAATTAGATTGAAATGAAAAAAGGACAATTGGAGTTACTGACATTTTTCAGTTTACCTTACCTTTTCTATGAATCATTATGAAAAAATGAAATTAGATTGAAATGAAAAAAGGACAATTCGAGTTACTGACATTTTTCAGTTTATCTTACCCTTTCTATGAATCGTTATGAAAAAATGAAATTAGATTGAAATGAAAAAAGGACAATTGGAGTTACTGACATTTTTCAGTTTATCTTACCCTTTCTATGAATCGTTATGAAAAAATGAAATTAGATTGAAATGAAAAAAGGACAATTCGAGTTACTGACATTTTTCAGTTTACCTTACCCTTTCTATGAATCGTTATGAAAAAATGAAATTAGATTGAAATGAAAAAAGGACAATTCGAGTTACTGACATTTTTCAGTTTACCTTACCCTTTCTATGAATCATTATGAAAAAATGAAATTAGATTGAAATGAAAAAAGGACAATTGGAGTTACTGACATTTTTCAGTTTACTTCACCCTTTCTATGAATCATTATGAAAAAATGAAATTAGATTGAAATGAAAAAAGGACAATTGGAGTTACTGACATTTTTCAGTTTACATTACCCTTTCTATGAATCGTTATGAAAAAATGAAATTAGATTGAAATGAAAAAAGGACAATTGGAGT
The DNA here is from genome assembly GCA_963556195.1 of Sepiola atlantica. Classification (NCBI taxonomy): domain Eukaryota; kingdom Metazoa; phylum Mollusca; class Cephalopoda; order Sepiida; family Sepiolidae; genus Sepiola; species Sepiola atlantica. Next base: position 30,500,830 of record OY744549.1, on the reverse strand, counting down.
TACTGACATTTTTCAGTTTACCTTACCCTTTCTATGAATCATTATGAAAAAATGAAATTAGATTAAAATGAAAAAAGGACAATTGGAGTTACTGACATTTTTCAGTTTACCTTACCTTTTCTATGAATCATTATGAAAAAATGAAATTAGATTAAAATGAAAAAAGGACAATTGGAGTTACTGACATTTTTCAGTTTACCTTACCTTTTCTATGAATCATTATGAAAAAATGAAATTAGATTGAAATGAAAAAAGGACAATTGGAGTTACTGACATTTTTCAGTTTACCTTACCTTTTCTATGAATCATTATGAAAAAATGAAATTAGATTGAAATGAAAAAAGGACAATTGGAGTTACTGACATTTTTCAGTTTATCTTACCCTTTCTATGAATCGTTATGAAAAAATGAAATTAGATTGAAATGAAAAAAGGACAATTGGAGTTACTGACATTTTTCAGTTTATCTTACCCTTTCTATGAATCGTTATGAAAAAATGAAATTAGATTGAAATGAAAAAAGGACAATTGGAGTTACTGACATTTTTCAGTTTACATTACCCTTTCTATGAATCGTTATGAAAAAATGAAATTAGATTGAAATGAAAAAAGGACAATTGGAGTTACTGACATTTTTCAGTTTACCTTACCCTTTCTATGAATCATTATGAAAAAATGAAATTAGATTAAAATGAAAAAAGGACAATTGGAGTTACTGACATTTTTCAGTTTACCTTACCTTTTCTATGAATCATTATGAAAAAATGAAATTAGATTGAAATGAAAAAAGGACAATTGGAGTTACTGACATTTTTCAGTTTACCTTACCTTTTCTATGAATCATTATGAAAAAATGAAATTAGATTGAAATGAAAAAAGGACAATTGGAGTTACTGACATTTTTCAGTTTATCTTACCCTTTCTATGAATCGTTATGAAAAAATGAAATTAGATTGAAATGAAAAAAGGACAATTGGAGTTACTGACATTTTTCAGTTTATCTTACCCTTTCTATGAATCGTTATGAAAAAATGAAATTAGATTGAAATGAAAAAAGGACAATTCGAGTTACTGACATTTTTCAGTTTACCTTACCCTTTCTATGAATCGTTATGAAAAAATGAAATTAGATTGAAATGAAAAAAGGACAATTCGAGTTACTGACATTTTTCAGTTTACATTACCCTTTCTATGAATCGTTATGAAAAAATGAAATTAGATTGAAATGAAAAAAGGACAATTGGAGTTACTGACATTTTTCAGTTTACCTTACCCTTTCTATGAATCGTTATGAAAAAATGAAATTAGATTGAAATGAAAAAAGGACAATTCGAGTTACTGACATTTTTCAGTTTACATTACCCTTTCTATGAATCGTTATGAAAAAATGAAATTAGATTGAAATGAAAAAAGGACAATTCGAGTTACTGACATTTTTCAGTTTACATTACCCTTTCTATGAATCGTTATGAAAAAATGAAATTAGATTGAAATGAAAAAAGGACAATTGGAGTTACTGACATTTTTCAGTTTACTTCACCCTTTCTATGAATCGTTATGAAAAAATGAAATTAGATTGAAATGAAAAAAGGACAATTGGAGTTACTGACATTTTTCAGTTTACTTCACCCTTTCTATGAATCGTTATGAAAAAATGAAATTAGATTGAAATGAAAAAAGGACAATTGGAGTTACTGACATTTTTCAGTTTACTTCACCCTTTCTATGAATCGTTATGAAAAAATGAAATTAGATTGAAATGAAAAAAGGACAATTGGAGTTACTGACATTTTTCAGTTTACTTCACCCTTTCTATGAATCGTTATGAAAAAATGAAATTAGATTGAAATGAAAAAAGGACAATTGGAGTTACTGACATTTTTCAGTTTACTTCACCCTTTCTATGAATCGTTATGAAAAAATGAAATTAGATTGAAATGAAAAAAGGACAATTCGAGTTACTGACATTTTTCAGTTTACATTACCCTTTCTATGAATCGTTATGAAAAAATGAAATTAGATTGAAATGAAAAAAGGACAATTGGAGTTACTGACATTTTTCAGTTTACCTTACCCTTTCTATGAATCGTTATGAAAAAATGAAATTAGATTGAAATGAAAAAAGGACAATTCGAGTTACTGACATTTTTCAGTTTACATTACCCTTTCTATGAATCGTTATGAAAAAATGAAATTAGATTGAAATGAAAAAAGGACAATTCGAGTTACTGACATTTTTCAGTTTACATTACCCTTTCTATGAATCGTTATGAAAAAATGAAATTAGATTGAAATGAAAAAAGGACAATTGGAGTTACTGACATTTTTCAGTTTACTTCACCCTTTCTATGAATCGTTATGAAAAAATGAAATTAGATTGAAATGAAAAAAGGACAATTGGAGTTACTGACATTTTTCAGTTTACTTCACCCTTTCTATGAATCGTTATGAAAAAATGAAATTAGATTGAAATGAAAAAAGGACAATTGGAGTTACTGACATTTTTCAGTTTACTTCACCCTTTCTATGAATCGTTATGAAAAAATGAAATTAGATTGAAATGAAAAAAGGACAATTGGAGTTACTGACATTTTTCAGTTTACTTCACCCTTTCTATGAATCGTTATGAAAAAATGAAATTAGATTGAAATGAAAAAAAGACAATTGGAGTTACTGACATTTTTCAGTTTACTTCACCCTTTCTATGAATCGTTATGAAAAAATGAAATTAGATTGAAATGAAAAAAGGACAATTGGAGTTACTGACATTTTTCAGTTTACTTCACCCTTTCTATGAATCGTTATGAAAAAATGAAATTAGATTGAAATGAAAAAAGGACAATTGGAGTTACTGACATTTTTCAGTTTACTTCACCCTTTCTATGAATCGTTATGAAAAAATGAAATTAGATTGAAATGAAAAAAGGACAATTGGAGTTACTGACATTTTTCAGTTTACTTCACCCTTTCTATGAATCGTTATGAAAAAATGAAATTAGATTGAAATGAAAAAAGGACAATTGGAGTTACTGACATTTTTCAGTTTACTTCACCCTTTCTATGAATCGTTATGAAAAAATGAAATTAGATTGAAATGAAAAAAGGACAATTGGAGTTACTGACATTTTTCAGTTTACTTCACCCTTTCTATGAATCGTTATGAAAAAATGAAATTAGATTGAAATGAAAAAAGGACAATTGGAGTTACTGACATTTTTCAGTTTACTTCACCCTTTCTATGAATCGTTATGAAAAAATGAAATTAGATTGAAATGAAAAAAGGACAATTGGAGTTACTGACATTTTTCAGTTTACTTCACCCTTTCTATGAATCGTTATGAAAAAATGAAATTAGATTGAAATGAAAAAAGGACAATTGGAGTTACTGACATTTTTCAGTTTACTTCACCCTTTCTATGAATCGTTATGAAAAAATGAAATTAGATTGAAATGAAAAAAGGACAATTGGAGTTACTGACATTTTTCAGTTTACTTCACCCTTTCTATGAATCGTTATGAAAAAATGAAATTAGATTGAAATGAAAAAAGGACAATTGGAGTTACTGACATTTTTCAGTTTACTTCACCCTTTCTATGAATCGTTATGAAAAAATGAAATTAGATTGAAATGAAAAAAGGACAATTGGAGTTACTGACATTTTTCAGTTTACTTCACCCTTTCTATGAATCGTTATGAAAAAATGAAATTAGATTGAAATGAAAAAAGGACAATTGGAGTTACTGACATTTTTCAGTTTACTTCACCCTTTCTATGAATCGTTATGAAAAAATGAAATTAGATTGAAATGAAAAAAGGACAATTGGAGTTACTGACATTTTTCAGTTTACTTCACCCTTTCTATGAATCGTTATGAAAAAATGAAATTAGATTGAAATGAAAAAAGGACAATTGGAGTTACTGACATTTTTCAGTTTACTTCACCCTTTCTATGAATCGTTATGAAAAAATGAAATTAGATTGAAATGAAAAAAGGACAATTGGAGTTACTGACATTTTTCAGTTTACTTCACCCTTTCTATGAATCGTTATGAAAAAATGAAATTAGATTGAAATGAAAAAAGGACAATTGGAGTTACTGACATTTTTCAGTTTACTTCACCCTTTCTATGAATCGTTATGAAAAAATGAAATTAGATTGAAATGAAAAAAGGACAATTGGAGTTACTGACATTTTTCAGTTTACTTCACCCTTTCTATGAATCGTTATGAAAAAATGAAATTAGATTGAAATGAAAAAAGGACAATTGGAGTTACTGACATTTTTCAGTTTACTTCACCCTTTCTATGAATCGTTATGAAAAAATGAAATTAGATTGAAATGAAAAAAGGACAATTGGAGTTACTGACATTTTTCAGTTTACTTCACCCTTTCTATGAATCGTTATGAAAAAATGAAATTAGATTGAAATGAAAAAAGGACAATTGGAGTTACTGACATTTTTCAGTTTACTTCACCCTTTCTATGAATCGTTATGAAAAAATGAAATTAGATTGAAATGAAAAAAGGACAATTGGAGTTACTGACATTTTTCAGTTTACTTCACCCTTTCTATGAATCGTTATGAAAAAATGAAATTAGATTGAAATGAAAAAAGGACAATTGGAGTTACTGACATTTTTCAGTTTACTTCACCCTTTCTATGAATCGTTATGAAAAAATGAAATTAGATTGAAATGAAAAAAGGACAATTGGAGTTACTGACATTTTTCAGTTTACTTCACCCTTTCTATGAATCGTTATGAAAAAATGAAATTAGATTGAAATGAAAAAAGGACAATTGGAGTTACTGACATTTTTCAGTTTACTTCACCCTTTCTATGAATCGTTATGAAAAAATGAAATTAGATTGAAATGAAAAAAGGACAATTGGAGTTACTGACATTTTTCAGTTTACTTCACCCTTTCTATGAATCGTTATGAAAAAATGAAATTAGATTGAAATGAAAAAAGGACAATTAGAGTTACTGACATTTTTCAGTTTACCTTAACCCTTTCTATGAATCGTTATGAAAAAATGAAATTAGATTGAAATGAAAAAAGGACAATTAGAGTTACTGACATTTTTCAGTTTACCTTACCCTTTCTATGAATCGTTATGAAAAAATGAAATTAGATTGAAATGAAAAAAGGACAATTAGAGTTACTGACATTTTTCAGTTTACCTTAACCTTTCTATGAATCGTTATGAAAAAATGAAATTAGATTGAAATGAAAAAAGGACAATTAGAGTTACTGACATTTTTCAGTTTACCTTAACCTTTCTATGAATCGTTATGAAAAAATGAAATTAGATTGAAATGAAAAAAGGACAATTAGAGTTACTGACATTTTTCAGTTTACCTTAACCTTTCTATGAATCGTTATGAAAAAATGAAATTAGATTGAAATGAAAAAAGGACAATTGGAGTTACTGACATTTTTCAGTTTACCTTAACCTTTCTATGAATCATTATGAAAAAATGAAATTAGATTGAAATGAAAAAAGGACAATTGGAGTTACTGACATTTTTCAGTTTACTTACCCTTTCTATGAATCGTTATGAAAAAATGAAATTAGATTGAAATGAAAAAAGGACAATTAGAGTTACTGACATTTTTCAGTTTACCTTAACCTTTCTATGAATCGTTATGAAAAAATGAAATTAGATTGAAATGAAAAAAAGGACAATTAGAGTTACTGACATTTTTCAGTTTACCTTAACCTTTCTATGAATCGTTATGAAAAAATGAAATTAGATTGAAATGAAAAAAGGACAATTAGAGTTACTGACATTTTTCAGTTTACCTTAACCTTTCTATGAATCGTTATGAAAAAATGAAATTAGATTGAAATGAAAAAAGGACAATTAGAGTTACTGACATTTTTCAGTTTACCTTAACCTTTCTATGAATCGTTATGAAAAAATGAAATTAGATTGAAATGAAAAAAGGACAATTAGAGTTACTGACATTTTTCAGTTTACCTTCAACCCTTTCTATGAATCGTTATGAAAAAATGAAATTAGATTGAAATGAAAAAAGGACAATTGGAGTTACTGACATTTTTCAGTTTAACTTAACCTTTCTATGAATCATTATGAAAAAATGAAATTAGATTGAAATGAAAAAAGGACAATTGGAGTTACTGACATTTTTCAGTTTACTTCACCCTTTCTATGAATCGTTATGAAAAAATGAAATTAGATTGAAATGAAAAAAGGACAATTGGAGTTACTGACATTTTTCAGTTTAACTTAACCTTTCTATGAATCATTATGAAAAAATGAAATTAGATTGAAATGAAAAAGGACAATTGGAGTTACTGACATTTTTCAGTTTACTTCACCCTTTCTATGAATCGTTATGAAAAAATGAAATTAGATTGAAATGAAAAAAGGACAATTGGAGTTACTGACATTTTTCAGTTTAACTTAACCTTTCTATGAATCATTATGAAAAAATGAAATTAGATTGAAATGAAAAAAGGACAATTGGAGTTACTGACATTTTTCAGTTTACTTCACCCTTTCTATGAATCGTTATGAAAAAATGAAATTAGATTGAAATGAAAAAAGGACAATTGGAGTTACTGACATTTTTCAGTTTAACTTAACCTTTCTATGAATCATTATGAAAAAATGAAATTAGATTGAAATGAAAAAAGGACAATTGGAGTTACTGACATTTTTCAGTTTACTTCACCCTTTCTATGAATCGTTATGAAAAAATGAAATTAGATTGAAATGAAAAAAGGACAATTGGAGTTACTGACATTTTTCAGTTTAACTTAACCTTTCTATGAATCATTATGAAAAAATGAAATTAGATTGAAATGAAAAAAGGACAATTGGAGTTACTGACATTTTTCAGTTTACTTCACCCTTTCTATGAATCGTTATGAAAAAATGAAATTAGATTGAAATGAAAAAAGGACAATTGGAGTTACTGACATTTTTCAGTTTAACTTAACCTTTCTATGAATCATTATGAAAAAATGAAATTAGATTGAAATGAAAAAAGGACAATTGGAGTTACTGACATTTTTCAGTTTACTTCACCCTTTCTATGAATCGTTTTGAAAAAATGAAATTAGATTGAAATGAAAAAAGGACAATTGGAGTTACTGACATTTTTCAGTTTAACTTAACCTTTCTATGAATCATTATGAAAAAAATGAAATTAGATTGAAATGAAAAAAGGACAATTGGAGTTACTGACATTTTTCAGTTTACTTCACCCTTTCTATGAATCGTTATGAAAAAATGAAATTAGATTGAAATGAAAAAAGGACAATTGGAGTTACTGACATTTTTCAGTTTAACTTAACCTTTCTATGAATCATTATGAAAAAATGAAATTAGATTGAAATGAAAAAAGGACAATTGGAGTTACTGACATTTTTCAGTTTACTTCACCCTTTCTATGAATCGTTATGAAAAAATGAAATTAGATTGAAATGAAAAAAGGACAATTGGAGTTACTGACATTTTTCAGTTTAACTTAACCTTTCTATGAATCATTATGAAAAAATGAAATTAGATTGAAATGAAAAAAGGACAATTGGAGTTACTGACATTTTTCAGTTTACTTCACCCTTTCTATGAATCGTTATGAAAAAATGAAATTAGATTGAAATGAAAAAAGGACAATTGGAGTTACTGACATTTTTCAGTTTAACTTAACCTTTCTATGAATCATTATGAAAAAATGAAATTAGATTGAAATGAAAAAAGGACAATTGGAGTTACTGACATTTTTCAGTTTAACTTAACCTTTCTATGAATCATTATGAAAAAATGAAATTAGATTGAAATGAAAAAAGGACAATTGGAGTTACTGACATTTTTCAGTTTACTTCACCCTTTCTATGAATCGTTATGAAAAAATGAAATTAGATTGAAATGAAAAAAGGACAATTGGAGTTACTGACATTTTTCAGTTTAACTTAACCTTTCTATGAATCATTATGAAAAAATGAAATTAGATTGAAATGAAAAAAGGACAATTGGAGTTACTGACATTTTTCAGTTTAACTTAACCTTTCTATGAATCATTATGAAAAAATGAAATTAGATTGAAATGAAAAAAGGACAATTGGAGTTACTGACATTTTTCAGTTTACTTCACCCTTTCTATGAATCGTTATGAAAAAATGAAATTAGATTGAAATGAAAAAAGGACAATTGGAGTTACTGACATTTTTCAGTTTAACTTAACCTTTCTATGAATCATTATGAAAAAATGAAATTAGATTGAAATGAAAAAAGGACAATTGGAGTTACTGACATTTTTCAGTTTAACTTAACCTTTCTATGAATCATTATGAAAAAATGAAATTAGATTGAAATGAAAAAAGGACAATTGGAGTTACTGACATTTTTCAGTTTACTTCACCCTTTCTATGAATCGTTATGAAAAAATGAAATTAGATTGAAATGAAAAAAGGACAATTGGAGTTACTGACATTTTTCAGTTTAACTTAACCTTTCTATGAATCATTATGAAAAAATGAAATTAGATTGAAATGAAAAAAGGACAATTGGAGTTACTGACATTTTTCAGTTTAACTTAACCTTTCTATGAATCATTATGAAAAAATGAAATTAGATTGAAATGAAAAAAGGACAATTGGAGTTACTGACATTTTTCAGTTTACTTCACCCTTTCTATGAATCATTATAAAAAAATGAAATTAGATTGAAATGAAAAAATGACAATTTGAGTTACTGACATTTTTCAGTTTACTTCACCCTTTCTATGAATCATTATAAAAAAATGAAATTAGATTGAAATGAAAAAATGACAATTTGAGTTACTGACATTTTTCAGTTTACTTCACCCTTTCTATGAATCGTTATGAAAAATGAAATTAGATTGAAATGAAAAAAGGACAATTGGAGTTACTGACATTTTTCAGTTTACCTTACCCTTTCTATGAATCATTATAAAAAAATGAAATTAGATTGAAATGAAAAAATGACAATTTGAGTTACTGACATTTTTCAGTTTACCTTACACTTTCTACGAATCGTTATGAATAAATGAAATTAGATTAAAATGAAAAAAGGACAATTGGAGTTACTGACATTTTTCAGTTTACCTTACACTTTCTATGAATCGTTATGAAAAAATGAAATTAGATTGAAACGAAAAAAGGACAATTGGAGTTACTGACATTTTTCAGTTTACCTTACACTTTCTATGAATCGTTATAAAAAAATGAAATTAGATTGAAATGAAAAAAGGACAATTGGAGTTACTGACATTTTTAGTTTACCTTACCCTTTCTATGAATCGTAATGAGGTTTCTGTTTACGTCAATTTCTTATACCAAATCAAATTCATCTTCCAAAATCTAAAATAAGTCATTTTCTCGCACAAAAGTAATTCGCCGCAGGTATAAAGGCCAAATTAAATGAAGAAAAACAATCAATAGCAGCAGTATTTATTTATTTTCAACCGAATGCAAACAAAAGAAAAAGTAATTTGTGTTTAAAAAATATATATTTTGCTATAAATACTGAAAATTTCCTTTAAATTCCGCAATATGTTTATTTTTGTGTGATTTTTTAAGTAACAGCGAGGTGGGATTTAAACTGAATTACTCCCATCTTGAAACCGTTTTTATTTAAATGTATTTTTAGCTGTTAGAATTAAGCTTAAGGTACGTAATAACAATAGAACGTATTTACAACGGTTTTTACTGTCAAAAGCGTCCCGATGCAACAAAAAATTACATAAAAACTATAAAAACACAAGAGAAACAAAACACACCCAATTGGGGACGATTCTATAAATAAACGGTGCTTCTTTGACACGCAAACTTGGAACATTGACTTACTTCGATACAAAAACCAAAGGGAATCAGAATGGTTCGGACGTGTAGTAAAAAAGAAGTCAAAATGCAATAAAATTCAAGCAATACTTACTCTTTGTTTGACAATATGCTTTCAAGAAATAAACGATTATTATATGTGTTTGCCATGTGGAAGTCAACTTTTAAGATGGCGACCGGAAAGCAGGTTCGCAGAAATTAAAGGGGAGGTAATTTAAATGAACCATTTCGAAACAGAGTCGAGCTTTTTGGTGAATTATTGGGTAAAATTATTAATATTTTATTTATAGCAATATTTAATAGTTTAATGCTGACAAAAAAAAGATGGCACCAAATCTATTTGGTGAATATTATGGTAAAATTAATATTGTCTTATTTATCGCCATATGTTAATAGTTAAATTGGAGGAAAAAAATTACAGGCCGAAGTCTTTGTTGAATATTACGGGTAAAATAATCATTATTTTATTTATCGGCATACGGTACTATTTTTGTAACTTAATTTCTGTAGTTCTTGAAATTAGATTGTGATGAAAAAAAGGACAATTGGAGTTACTGACATTTTTCAATTTACCTTACTCTTTCTGTGAATCGTTATGAGGTTTCTGTTTACGATAGCTTTTAATACCAAACCGAATTCATCTTCCAAAATCGAAAATAAAGTATGTTCTCGACAAAAAGTCATTTGCGGCAGGTATAAAGGCCAAATTAAATGACTAAAATAAGTACAAAAATAAATCAATAACCAACGGTTTTCCGTTATTTTTTTTGTTTTTGTTACCAACCACAAACGAAAGAAAAAGTAAATTGTTTTGTAGAATTAAAAGTGTATCAGTATGTCATAGCTGATTTGTTTACCTTTTAAACTTCCGGTAATTGTCTGCCCTTAGCCTGTCCCCACTTTTAATGGCGTACTATGTAAGTAAAGTTTGTGTTCATTTAATCTCCGTCTCTGTTTGTTCTTAATCCAAGCCATCCTCGACCGGCGACAACACAACATGGTGTCAGAAGTGAGACCCAAATCACAAGAATGTTTTTCAGTGAAAATCACAATTTATAGTGATATTTGTCAGATTTAGGTGACATTACACTCGTCCTCGGTAAAATACGCACGTGCGCACAGCTATACGCCGAGGTAAGAGGAATTTGACTCTACTATTTTGTTAATTTCTCATCATGGACGCCCCCATACATTAGCACCAACGATAGACTGGTCCAGTCCCGACTTGTGAAAAGAAATGGACATTTTTTTTTACGCCAAGCCACATTATATTTTGGTGGGCCACTTCGTGACGTGGACGACGATGTGAAAGTAAATTACCTCCTTTTGTGGACTGGTGTCTACGGGCAGGAGATTAGAGACCACTTCGTTTTTCAGACGGATGAAAGTAAAAATGTGGACAACTACATGAGACATTTCAAGAATTATCTCAGTCCTCAGTCAAATTTCCGGGAGTCTCGACACCAACTTTTACAAAGTGGCCAAGAGGAGAATGAGCCAGCCCACTGATTTCTAAAGAAGCTGAGGCAAATAATAAAAAATTGCGAATATGACACCATAGTCGAGGAGACAAACTCGGTGGAGTTATTTATATTTGGACTAAACCTCAAGTCAACTCAAAAGACACTGTTAAAAGAAGGTAGGGGTTTATCAATAACGACAGCCTTAAATATAGCAGAAACTGAAGAGGTGACAATCAAACAGGTGGAAGCAATCCGGACCTCACTTGAGAAGCTCAGTGCACATTCGGTCCCATCAAATCGTGCCCCCGTGTATATGCACACATGTGGTTTTTCTGGTAGAGGTCACCATAAAGGAGAATGCCCAGCCAAGGCTAAGACCTGCCTGAAATGCAGGAGACAAGTCACGTTGCCATAGTTTGTCGCTCGGCAGAAAGAAACAGAGGCGAAGAACAGGGTATCAAGATGGGAAGACCTCAAAGATACTCCAACAATAAAAGCCGAGACAGTAAAATCTACACAGCCACCCCAAACGACAGTGAAGATGAGCCTGAAAATGGAGGACTCTATTTTAATTCTGTAGAATGCGAAGTTCCATTAGGCGCAACAGAAGCCTATGCAAACTTAATAATAGGCAACAAACTGGCCCAGATAGAGATCAAAGCAACAATTGACACATGAGCTATGAGCAACCTGCTACCCCTGAGTGTGTTACAGCAATTAGTTAAGGTACCACTGCACAAAACACCAGTGAGACTACTTGCATTTGGAGGCACTGCAATAGAGAAAGCAGGATCATGCATTCTCGGAGCGAAATACCAGGACAGATTCAATAGTGCGACATTTCAATGGGCCGATTCTGCTTGGACTACAAACCTCTAGAAAGTTAGGCCTGGTGACTTTCAATTTGGCAATTAACACGGACGATCCACTTAAGAACCAAAAGAAATGCCAGTCTGAAATCAGCATGAAAAGAAATCGTATCCCAAGAGGGAACCCCAAAGTACGGGAACAGATTCTCTACAAATTTGTAGATGTATTTGATGACATTGGACCTGCTAGGATAATATGCGATAAATGTAGACCCAACAATAGCCCCAGTTGTGCACCCACCTCGGTGAGTCCCTGTGTCCTTAAAGGAAAAAATTTAAATTGAGCTTGATTCAGTGGTAAATCAGGGTATCATAACTCCAGTGACCAAACCAACCTCATTGGTCAACTCATTTGTCTGTTTCACAAAGGCCAATGGATCAGTGGGGATATGTGTAGACCGCAAAGACCTGAACAAGACCATACAGCGACCACATTTTGTGACCCCCACATTCGAAGAAGTGGTCTCAAGGCTACACAGTGCAAAATGGTTCACCACGATAGATGTCAAATCTGGTTACTGGCAAATGAAACTAAATGAGAAATCAAATGAATTGACAACATTTATCACCCATTTGGTAGATACATGTTGAATGGATTACCAATGGGAGTGAAGAGCGCCCAAGATTAATTCTAGCGAGCCATGTTGGAGAACTTTTGAGACATTAAGAATGTTCTCTCTATCTCCGATGACACAATCGTGTACGGCTTTGAAGAAGAGGGTTGCGACCATGACTAATCACTCAATCAGCTCCTTCAAAGAGTTAAGGAAAGGAACTGAAAATTCAACCCAGACAAGTTGGTGGTACGCACATCAGACGTACCATTCTTTGGCCACATCATATCCAGAGATGGTATAAAACCACACCCCAAAACGTTGGAGGCGATTGGCCAGATGCAAACCCCAAGGATGAAAAACAGCTACCCAGCTTCCTTAGACTAGTTAATTACCTCAACAAGTTCTCTCCCCATCTCTCAATACTGACAAAGCCAATATTGGGCTTAAATATAATATTTCGAGGGCGCATCAACCAAAACGAGGCTTTAGTCTCTCTTTTTCACCTCATCGGACCAAACGAGTTATTTCTCTCTCTCAATCTCTCTCTCTCTCTCTCTGCCACTCATGTCTATTTCTATTACTACAGGCAAGTTTTGCTATTGTTGTTATTATTACCATTTTTAAAACAGGTTATTTTTTTACTGTTATCGCTGACACTTTTGTTAGTCATGGCTCAGTCGAACCTTTTTCTCCTTGGTTACTTGTTGAACGTGGCAAGGAGTTAGTTGAGACTTTCACTGAGTGATTCTAGAAAGCAACCGTAAACCACCTTTTATATTACCGAAAGTCAGTGAAAACCACATCAATATGACATTATTGTTGCGTTAAGTTTTACTGCTATGATCATAAAATGTGCGCCCTTTTTGCCATTGAAGGAGTTGAAATAGTGCTTCACCATGTAAGAGATACTGTGGATCTGAAGACTGTAGACCTGATTGTACAGGGGAAGTTAGTTCCCATATTGCGTCTGCCAAAGCCGTTTTTTTCCTCTCGCGGTAGTCAGAAACAATCAAAAAGCTCACACTGGAAATGTTCTTGCTGAGTTGAAAGTTCATTGGTAGATCGTTGAATTTAGTCCATTCCTCTGCCATGAGTAAGACCTCCAGACGTATTCATGCTTCTCATTAGCACCTGCTCAATAACTAGATCCATCGACAAGCCAGCTCAGTAGCGATCATTTTGTCTAATTACATGGAATCCTACACAAAATACTTGGTACACTTCAGGATGGCTTTTCAGCAGCCCCTCCATTTGCTGCAAGTACAAGTAGGCCGACTTTACATATAGGATGTGTCCTGCTGCAGCGAATATTGGAAACATTTTCCTTACAGTGTCAAGGTGCAATTCCCAGTTCCCGCTGCAGTCTGCCTTGTTAAACAACTTGTCTGTATACCTTTAATGTAAGCGTGGCTGCCGTCTCTATAATTCACATTGCCTCTTATTCTCAATTGTCTGTTGAGTGGCTCTGTGCATAGACTTCATGGAGAATACATTTTGCTGTACTTAAAAGAGTCAGCAGAAGAGAATTCCTTAGGAATGTTTTTATTGGAATCAAAGTTTGCAAAACCTGTTCTATGATAACGTGCTTCTTCTGAAACAAGGTCAGTTCGATAACCTATTCTACTTTTAAACGTGGATGCCCAGCCATCATTTTTTTGGACTTTCTCATAAACTTTTAACACTCTGTCTTTAAACTCAATAGTTACCAGATGGGAAACATCTACACCTCTTTTATTTCTATCAGATTTGACCCCAGAACCACAAAAAAGACAATTCTTCTTAAAGTTAAACACACACAAAGAGCGGCTTACACAGGATAGCATTTCATCATGGGTGGACCAGTTTTACGGTCAATTTCTATGTATTTGAGGTAGATCCAATGCTGTCTACATTTCTTGTGAAGCCGTTGACCAATCTGAATTATGATCTTCTCTTCACGTTGTTCAGAAGCTCTGTTAATGGAATCCATGCCCTTCTGGCTGACGATGAATGTTTCTTCATTATTGGAAAGTTCATTGTTGTAAATAGCACACTTGCCAGCATCCATACTTATCGGTACTACACTTTGCCCAACCTGAAATTAGAATATGACAGATTAAGCTCCTGCAGTAATACATCAAAAGAGACAAAAATACGCATGAGAGGTTATAAATATATTTAACTTTATGAGAACTGTTGGTTTTATCCAATTTCACATTGCTACATTCGGTATTTTTGAAGATAAATTTACTAAAATTGAGTTGAGAGAGGGGAGGCCAGAATCGGCAGCAATATTTAAAAATGGCGCCCATTGACCCTTTTCAGCAAGGCTAATTTTTGTAAACTTGTTTTTATCTGAAAGAGAGGCTATTCATGTCCAATATCCAAGTTAAAACCTTTGTTAGCAATTTGTTTGAGGTTCAGCCAAACAAAATCAGCTAGATTGACTGGACTGACACTACGTCAGTCGAAATCTAGCAAAATGTTTCGGCTGAAACCCGAATATGGAAGTGCTCCACTTGTCTCCAACTGCTGACAACGACCCCTAGTCCTCCACCTGTTGCTTCCATGAGCGATATCCACGCCCGTCTTACCATCTGCAAGCTAATCACTCTCAGAACGAATCACAACATTCCTGTCCGCATACAAAAATCTGCAAGCATATTCACATAAGCTCTGTTAACGTTTTAGTTTTTGTTCAAATAGCTCTGGGTCTTCATGCCACAAATTTTAAGCCACCATTGTCCCGTGTTGTGAAAGCCAATCTCCGCTTATTCTCGTAATCTCCAGATTGGCACAGAACAGATATAGACCCAAACCTTCAGCGCGCAAGATACAGCAGCTTTGAGGAAGACTGTCAATGCAAAATCTCATCGGCCGTTTACTTATAGCTTGTCTGAATAGTGATGTGCTAGAGGCGCTGAAAATAAAACACACTTCATCACCACCGGATAAAAGGATTTTGTCCTCCACAATCAACCATGTGTATCAGTGTGTCCTGTTATGACGTCTAAGAAGCCCTGCAGTCGTCACCCCAGCAGTAGCGAAGAAATCAACAGCCTATGACCTGAGAATTTGCTAGATTTTACATAATTTGCAAAATGCGCTGTTTCGTGTCTGTTTCATCAAGCCCTATCAAAAATTAATATCCAATTATATTCCTCCAAGTGCGAGGGAGCTCATATTTTCTGTAAATCTGAAAAAAAAGGATGACGGACTATGCCCAATCGTCGTCAGAAACACTCTTTGTCATCTTGCCTCTAAAGTGGCCGCACATCTCGTGATTTGCACAGTGACCACCGCAATGTCTCCTATCTAACTCGGTATAAGAGTTTCTTGTGGAGGCGAAACTGCAGTATATGCTGTTAGGGTGTTCATCCCGGACAAACAACAATGGGATCAGGGCTGTTTACTGGTTAAGTTTGATATGAGAAACGTTTTCAACGTCATCCAACGTGACCATTTTCTTGAGACCTGTCTCCATCGACCCTCTGTGCTTCATCTTTTGCTTTAGATATGACATCCTACCAGATGCTGGACATTCATCCACTATTTCAGAGACTCTTAGAAGTCATTTTAGGATTCAAACCGTTTATATTAAGTGCAATTGTTTGTACTTCTCTTGTACTTGGAACAACGGGTATATTGCCAGGTAATTTGATAAATCCTTTTTTATGATCCTTGTGTTCGTATGATTACTGGAATTTATCGACTTATTTTGTTTAATTTTACTTCAGTATATAGCAGTATATGTTCGCCACAAACCTGATTTCTGTGTAAAAGATAAAGCCCTTACTTCACAATAATATGGCGTTTCTTTAGTATAGGTTTTTCATCCAAAAAAACAAAATACTTCACATTTTTGGTTTCATCAAGTACGCTTTCGTATGAGCTACAATATACAAGACTTCTGTGTATATAAATAAATATACTTTACAAGAATATTTCGTATGAGCTACAATATTCTAGACTTATGTGTATATAAATGAATATACTTCACAAGAATATTTCGTATGAGCTACAATATAATAGACTTCTGTGTATATAAATGAATATACTTCACAAGAATATTTCGTATGAGCTACAATATAATAGACTTCTGTGTATATAAATGAATATACTTCACAAGAATATTTCGTATGAGCTACAATATAATAGACTGCTGTGTATATAAATAAATATACTTCACAAGAATATTTCGTATGAGCTACAATATACTAGACTTCTGTGTACATAAATATACTTCACAAGAATATTTCGTATGAGCTACAATATAATAGACTTCTGTGTATATAAATAAATATACTTCACAAGAATATTTCGTATGAGCTACAATATACTAGACTTCTGTGTATATAAATATACTTCACAAGAATATTTCGTATGAGCTACAATATACTAAACTTCTGTGTATATAAATGAATATACTGCACAAGAATATTTCGTATGAGCTACAATATAATAGACTTCTGTGTATATAAATAAATATACTTCACAAGAATATTTCGTATGAGCTACAATATACTAGACTTCTGTGTATATAAATGAATATACTTCACAAGAATATTTCCTCGAGTCTCATTATATTCGGCGACATATTAAATTTCTTTGAAAAAGACGAACCACATATTTCACAAGAATATGATTTCTCACATGTATTTGCATGTGATGTAACATACTTAATTTCTGTGTAAAAAACGAGACCCACACTTCACAAAAATATACTTTTCTTTTTTGTTTCATTTTAATTTGGTGTAAGTTCTAAGAAATCAAGGGTAACCTTCCTGGCACTAACACTTGATCTCTATATATAAGATATAGAGATACTTGAGTGTTCACTTAAAGTTAAACTTTATATCTCAAATGGTGACTTTGTAAAGAAGTGAAGTAGGTTCTCACGTGTGTTTGCATGTTATGCAACGTAATCTCTGTGTAAAATAGATCTACACACTTCAGAAGAATATTGTTTCCCTCCAGCATGTGTGCGCATATGCCGCACCATGTGTGGCTTGTGTTTAAAATAATATTGTTTTGCTCATGTATGTGTTCGCCCATGTCGCAACATATGCTGTTTCATTCAAATTAACAAAATATTTTATGAGAATATAGTTTCTCTTAAGCATCAGCATATTGGATTTGTTTGAAAAATGAGAACAACATATTTCATAGGAATATAGTTTTTATGTAGTATGTGCTTCGATGTTCTTTAACTTAGTGTACCTATGCAAAACATAAGAGCTATATATATTTCACAAGAATATTGTTTTATTAACATATAAACAACATGCAACATATTGAATATCTTTAAGAATAAAACACAAATATTCTAAAAGAATATGTTTACCCTTATGTATGAGTTTGTATATGTTGCAACAAACTTTTTTTCTTTGTAAAAGAAGAGTCACATACTTCGCAAGAATATGGTTTCTCGCCGGTGTGCGTTCGCATATGTTCCAACACATATTGTTTTCTTGCAAATGAAGAGCCACATACTTCACACGAATATGGTTTCTCTACAGTATGCATTCGCATATGTCGCAACATACTTTGTTTCCTTGTAAAAGAAGTGGAACATACTTCACAAGAATATGGTTTCTCTCCAGTATGAGTTCGCATATGTTGCAACATACTTTGTTTCACTGGAAAAGAAGAGCAACATAGTTCACAGGAATATGGTTTCTCTCCTGTATGTGTTCGCATATGAATATCCATACTTTGTTTCCTTATAAAAGAAAAACCACATATTTCACAAGAATATGGTTTCTCTCCTGTATGTGTTAGTATATGTCGCAACATATGTGTTTTGTATGTGAAAGAAGAACCACATATTTCACAAGAATATGGTTTCTCGCCAGTATGTGTACGCATATGTTGCAACATATGTGTTTTGCGTGTGAAAGAAGAACCACATATTTCACAAGAATATGGTTTCTCGCCAGTATGTATTCGTATATGAATAAACATACTGTGTCTATTTGCAAAAGAAGAGCCACAAAATTCACAAGAATATGGTTTCTCTCCAGTATGTGTGTTCATATGGTTCAACACAGATTTTTTCTGTGTAAAATAAGAACCACAAATTTCACAAGAATATGGTTTCTCTCCAGTATGTGTTCGCATATGTCTCAACATAGATATTTTCTGTGTAAAAGAAGAGCCACATATTTCACAAGAATATGGTTTTTCACCAGTATGTGTTCGCATATGAATAACCCTACTTTGTTTACTTGTAAAAGAAGAACCACAAATTTCACAAGAATATGGTTTCTCTCCAGTATGTGTTTGCATATGTTGCAGCATACCTGTTTTCTGTATATAAGAAGAGCCGCATATTTCACAGCAATATCGTTTCTTTCCATAATCTGATTCACAGTTCATTTTCGAAGTTGAGATATGTGAGATTTGTTTAAAACAATTCGTCTTTCTGTATTTTCCATATTGTGCTTTTGTGCAAGAAACAGAATAAATCATGAAACATTCCCATATCTTGCTTAAATTTTTGAAGGGGTCTTGACTGGTATGTTTCTTATATTTCAGTAAAATCAACTTTTTAAAACTGTAAATGAAAATATATATTAATGTTTGTCTTTCAGTGGTACATCTAACTATTAGATCTATAGATTTTAAATTTAGTAGAACTTATCCTTTATGTAGATCGGGGTAAATGGAATATAAATGCTATATTCAGTGCATTTTTATATATCATATCCAAATGCTATTGAAACTCTATTAGTAACATAATGACAAGAAAATTATTTCCCAATATATTATCACGAGGTTTGAGTTGATGAAAGATATAAAATTAGTATAGTTCACCAGATCATGATTCCTCTTGCTTTATGTTTTTAACTCTAGGAATTTACATCAAGAAATATATTTCTGTAAAGCATTTTACGATTTCAAGTCACCAAGAAAATGTTCATCCATTCAAATCAAATAAGGCATTTGTTTCTGATGAATGCTGGATATTCTGCAAATATAGAAACAACATTGAACAGTAAATTTCAAGAAATGATAAAGAAATGTAAATCTATTCAAATCTAATAATGCATTTGTGTTTTCTTTGTATTGTTAGAGTTTATCCAAGTATAACATATTTAAGACACATTTCAAGAAAATATATTAATTTTATATATATTCCTTGTAAACAAACTTATTTTGAATATGCTGAGCAAATGTAGGAACAGTTATTTTTTAATGAGCAAATAAGAGATATGTTTCAGCAGTGGACAAGAAGACAAAATTCAAGTTATGTACAATTCTATGAAGTCCCCTAAATTCATTACTGATTAGATCTAGAATATAATGTGGACATTGACTGCAATACTTATCCATTAATAACATGAATTAACTTCCTTTTTTTTCAGATAATATCGGACTAAAATACACAAAATTTTCATTAATGAGATCCAAAATGTAATAATTTTGTTTTTTAATAATAATTTACATATTTTTCATAGTTTACAAAAGAAATTAATTATTTCAAATAATATTTAGGAAGCATAAATACTTTATAGCTAACCTTTAAAAAAACTATAATTATCCCATTATGTTGCATCAGTGTTCGACTAATGTTTATAAACGTAGGTAAAAAATCGGGTAAATCTTTTTCCATTTATCTTTTATTATTTTAATTCAGAAAACATATACGAATGGGACAATTCGGATGAGAACCAGTATCATAGACTTGACAAACATATCTGGGGTGCTATAATTCGTTCAACAAATTAATCAATAAATATTTGAAGATACTAAGAAACTGGGAAATATATTAAAATCACCAAAATGACCCACAAAATGTTTATATGCCAGAAAACATAGCCAAAAGAAACTATTCATCTTTTTCACATCTTCTATAAAATATTTAATTATTTTATATATATACTTGTACCGAATATGTTTTTTTTTAAACAATCTTATATGACTTAAACCAAGATACAAAAGAACGTTATTTGAAGAAATAATGAAGACATCCGAAATTTTATAGTCGGAAGATGTGACAGTCATATATTTCTTCTGTAAAAAACATTCAATTAAAGTTTTACAAATTTACGATCAAATTAATTCAGAGGAAAATGGAATAATAATATCTATTATGGACGTAGCCTTATAACAGACAAGTACATCTAGAAGAGAATCTCAGCATATGTTAACAAGACATATATGAAAGTGTCACATCTGCAGCCAATATTTTTGAACACCTGTCACACTTTCGATTAAATGATTGGATTGGAAGTCTGGGGAATGAATAGTTTCCCATTTTGAAAACGAGCTTCCCTACGCCCCAAACAGTATTAGCAGAAGAAATGTGGTTTCTCTTTGTACATCTCCCCTCTGAGTATCCGTTGGCATACTAAGTGACAGAAAATTGTCAGAAAGAAAATTCTCCAACAGCATGAGTCAAGTTTATCTATGTAAAGTAGAATGCTGTGTCAATAACGACTAGACTCCTAGAGAGGTTGCTGGAGGCTGGGCCTGTTTAGCAAATATGTGATGCTGTCAGTGACAGCCTAAGTTGAGTAAAATACGATGAATCGATTCAAACAGCTGGTACTCTTGAATGCAATTAACAAGAAGATCGCCGCTTCTATGACAAAAATGGACTTTGAATCTGCAATTCAGTTCTGTTGATAGTGTATGTCCAATGATCCGGTGCAGATTTGATGGCAAAAACTAGAATCTTCAAATTTATGGCTAGATTTGCTATTTGTGTTATGCACTATGGAAATGCGAAGTATCTCAACCTCATCGATTGTGGGCCTACAAGGTTTCTAGTCTGCTGACTCTTATGGCGAAGAAATCCCGACTAATAACAGCACCAGCAACATAGGCCCTGCCACTTGATTTAGTTTTCTATTGGTGCACCCCAATGTATGGCTAATCGTTTTGTAAACAAGCCCTGCAAAATAAGCCACCAGGTTAAGATGGCATTTCAGAATGGTGCTATTCAATTTAGCATACTTCCCTAAAGGCTAAAGGTAAGGTTACCCTGATAGAAACCTCAAAAGTCTCAAGAGTGTTCAAAGGCACCTGTCGGGTCAGTGTATATAGACTATCAATCTGAGTTACTGTCGCTCTTCAGCGTACTTTATTTCTATGCATCGTTATGATGTTTCTGTTTACGGTAACTTCTAATATCAAACCCAATTCATCTTCTAAAATCTAAAATAAGTTATCCCCACACAAGTAATTCGCAACAGATTTAAAATACAAATTAAATAACTAAAAAAAGATACAAAAAATAAATAATTAGTCGTTTTCCCTGTGTGTATTTTTACCAAACGCAAACAAAAGAAAAGGTAAAATGTGTTTAATAATTAAAAGTAAAAATAAATCCATGTTTACTAATGCCTTTATTTATAAAAGAACAAAATTAGTTTGCTATGAATGTTGAAATTTCTTTAAAAATTCGTAATATGTTTATTTTTTGAAATTTTAACAAACAGCGATTGGGGGCTAACCTAATAACTCACGTTCCAGAATTGCTTTTTTTAATGTATTTGGAGCGTTAGAGTTAAGCTTAGGGGTGGTGAAAACAAAACTACGTATTTGTACCAGATTTCAATGTGAAAATTGTCCCCAGGGCACTCAAAAACAAAATAAAATATTATAAAAACACAACAAACAATCGATTGAAGATGATTCTATAAAATTACAATTCTTCATTTACTTGTGACGTTGACTCATTTCTATATCAAAACCAACGAGAACCAGAATTGTTCGGACATGCTTCAGTAGTAAAAAGAACCCCAAATAGCAATTAAATTCAAGTAACACTTACTTGTTGTTTGACAAATTGCCTTCAAGAAAGAAACGATTTTAGGATGTGTTAATTGAAAAGAGCCGAGTTTGACGGGTGGAAGTCAAAATTTAAGATGGCGACCAGAAAAGCTGGTTCGCATCAAATTAAAGCAGGGGGGGGGGGCTAATATACGTGAATCATTTCTAAACATTTGGAGGAAAAAATATTATTATTTTATTTATCGCAATATTTTAATAGTTCAATAGTGACAAAACAAAATATGACAAGGCGCATCTCTTTGGTGAATATTGCGAGTGAAATAATTATTATTTTATTAATCGCCATATTTTAATTGTTAAATGGGGACAAAACAAAACGACCTTCTCTTTACGACGGGCCTGAACAACAAATATATTTGATCATAATTTTTATATATTAAGGAGAATGTCGTTTTGAATAAAAATCAATGTATAACATTCTCAAAATAATTTCTAGCCCACTTTTAATTTTCAAATAAATGTCACTACGTTTATCGAAGATCTTTAAAACCATTTTTATTTTATCTCATTCAACTTTTAGGGTTTCATCTTTTTATTAAAAAAATAACAGAAACTGTATTAATTTCTAGTCAGAACATTCATGAAAGTTGTAATGTTCAAATGAATTGAACTTAAAGAAATCTGCAATTCATGAAAGTTGTAATGTTCAAATGAATTGAACTAAAAGAAATCTGCAATTCATGAAAGTTGTAATATTCAAATGAATTGAACTTTAAGAAATCTGCAATTCATGAAAGTTGTAATATTCAAATGAATTGAACTTTAAGAAATCTGCAATTCATGAAAGTTGTAATATTCAAATGAATTGAACTTAAATAAATCTGCAATTCATGAAAGTTGTAATATTCAAATGAATTGAATTTAAAGAAATCTGCTATTAAAAAACTCATGTAATTACAATAAACATTAAAGAAATAATAACCACTAAAAACTTTTAAAAATTCATATAATTACCTGTTATTCAACAAATATTTGAACATTAAAACTCTCCGTTCTTTAAATGTCACAAAGCTACAGTTGAGGTTTTTTATGCTGTTCAGATTTTCTGGAATAAGTCTGTAAAAATAATAAATCAATTAATTTTGGTTTTACATAATAAAAGAGATGCGAGCAGTTTTGATTTCTCACTGTTAAAAATGTATTTACAAAATTCTAATTCTTTTTATATACTTCTAACGCTAAAAATCAAATCGCATGTCTTTTTACAACAATTTACATATACATCTGAGGGTAAAATAATCTAATTAAAAACGCAGCAGCTGTCAAGATTATTCAATCACTGCTAGACAACCGAGAGTTTGTCATTAGAATGGATGGAAAGAAGAGCCTGTAGAGATCTTAAAAAACGGACTACCCTAAATACTCGTCATTGCGCCAATCCTTTTCAACATATACACCAATTGCCAATCGAAATTTGATGAAATCCACAGATTAATCTATGCCAATCCTTTTTAACATATACACCAATTGCCAATCAAAATTTGATGAAATCCACAGATTAATCTATGCCAATCCTTTTCAACATATACACCAATTGCCAATCCAAATTTGATGAAATCAACAGATTAATCTATGCCAATCCTTTTCAACATATACACCAATTACCAATCGAAATTTGATGAAATCCACAGATTAATCTATGCCAATCCTTTTCAACATAGACACCAATTACCAATCGAAATTTGATGAAATCCCCAGATTAATCTATGCCAATCCTTTTCAACATATACACCAATTGCCAATCAAAATTTGATGAAATCCCCAGATTAATCTATGCTAATCCTTTTCAACATACACACCAATTGCCAATCAAAATTTGATGAAATCCCCAGATTAATCTATGCAGATGATTTTGGTTTTCTGGACGAGAACCGGCCTGATTAAACGATAGTTGCTCTTCTGTAAGTGGCTTTTACAGATGCATAACTGTGGGCCTGATCTAATACCAGTAATAGTAATAAAGTAATGCTCTGCTGAGTTGGTCTTTGTTCTCTCAAAACTATACAACAAATGCCTTACTTAATCTGTTTTTCCTGATAGTTAGAAAATTGCCTCTGTGGTACCAGTCTTCAAGAATTCTGGAGATAGAACTGATCCTCTAAACTATCACCCAATCTGTCTACTCCCGATCTTTGCTAAAATCTTTGAATCATTAATCAATCTAGCGATAGTCAGGCATCTAGTTAATGCTGACTTTATTTCTTATCATCAATCAGGATTCAGGCAAGCAAGATCTACTGCAGATATCCTAACGGTCATCTCTGAACGCATATACCATGCACTGGACAAGGCAGGTGAAGCTAGAGCGGTAGTGCTTGATATATCCAAGGCCTTTGACAAGGACTGGCATGAACGGCTTCTCACAAAACTGCACTCATATGGTATTACTGGACAAATATGTAATATAATTAAATCCTTCCTAACAAAGCGAAAGATCAAGGTTGTACTCGATGGCTGTTCTTCTAAGCAATATGGCATAATTGCTGGTGTACCCCAGGGATCTATTCTTGAACCTCTACTGTTCCTGATTTTCATAAATGACCTCCCTGATGCCATTGCGACTGAGATAGGAATATTTGCTGACGACACAACACTCTACTCTCGTCATTTGGGAAAAGCCGACATGCACATATCTGAGGTAATGGCTAAATCCTTAGAAAATGACCTCCAGTCTATAGTGGAAATGGGTCAAAAATGGATGGTAACTTTTAATGCCGCAAAGACAAAGCTACTTTCCTTCAATAACTACAAGAAACATCTTCAACTATCGATTGTCATGGTAAATAACACTCTACCTGAGAGTTCATCATTCAAACTCCTCGACCTAACTATCACAGATAGCATGAATTGGAATAAATACATCAAAAACATTGCCAGGCTGTTGCAAAGAAGTTGGGCTCTCTATACCGTGCCAGTAAACTTCTCACACCTGACATTATCCTATATCCCTACAAAGCCACCATCCGCCCATGCATGGAGTAGTGTTGCCACATCTGGGCTGGTGCATCATCCGCTAGTCTCTCCCTCTTAGACAAGATCCAAAAAAGAGTTGCTAACTTGATAGGTCCTTCAGTATCCACCAAACTCTAGCCTCCATCCCATCGCTTCAATGGTGCATCCTTGTGCCTGTTTTGCAAGTTCTCTGATGAGCTTGCTGCTCTGGTACCCTTACAAAGTAAATTCATTCGACCAACCCGACAATCTGCCAAATCCCATCCATACAGTGTGGAGGTCCCCAGATGCTCTCTGCTTCCTGCTTTCCTGACGTTACTAACATGCAGAAATGTAAAACTTATGTAAATAGACAACTCGATGTGCAGCTCGTAATTTAGGTTGAACTCCCCCACCTCCTTTTTTCTCAGTAGCCCCTTAGATCTACAGTGGCGGACTGTCTTGTTTTGGGTGAACTCTGATAAAAAAAATCATTTGCACGACTATCAATGTATCGAAACATTCAAAGGTTACCAATTTGTCATGGAACTATTGCTTTATGAAGCTGAAGGTCTCATAAATCAGGTTCACTTTTTATTCTGCCTGTTTGTTGATGTTTAAGGGCCTTAAAACATAAATGATGCATCTAATAAGACGATTTTATTTTTGCTAAAAATAAAAGAGAGAACAAAGAAAGTGTCAGGATGCTTTCTCCGAATGCCTTGAATTATCGCTTCAAACAAAGCACAAATTATATTAAAAAAAATAATTTTAATTTTTAGAAGAGGTTTTAATTTGTTATCAAAATTCAACGAAAACAGCACACCGATAACAAAGAGGGCACTTACATGAAACGAGCAGTAATTTTGGGTATATGAGCAATCGCTCGTGTCGCGTTAAATATTACATTTTCAGGAAAAGTTTTTCTACTTTCATTTTCATTGCATCACTAAGAAAGAATGTTACTCCTATTTTAAAAATGAAGAATAAAATGAAGTATTCGTGAAAAAACTGAATACAGCGTGACTAAAAAAAAACGGGCCCCCGTGTACACTTTATGTGATATCTTCTTTGTTTATTCACCGATTGCCCTTATTTTACAGGACATGGCAGAATCAACGACCGTGAGTACACCAAGACCTCAGTGAGAGCTGGGACAAAGAATACACTGTGTTAAATTTTACTACAAGACAGGCTCGTTTAAGAAAACCCAGGACGATTTCATGCATCAGTTCGAATGTGAAAAGGCTCCATCCAAAAGCAGAATTCAGAACTGGGTGGACCACTTCGAGAAGTCTGGGACCGTGGAGAACCTCAACGCTGCCAGTGAGAACCGTTAAAGCCACTCGGGACGTCCCAAGAAGCAGACAACCGAGCTGGTCGAAAGTGTGAGAGAGTCTCTCCAGAAGAGTCCGAAACGCTCCGTGCGTAAGCGAAGTCAGTCCCTCGGTATCTCTTGTGAGACTTGCAGAAGAGTGCTGATGAACAATATCAGGGTTTACCCATACAGAATACAGACGCAGAGAAGCGCTGTGGCAGTCAAGATGCTCGATAAGATCGAAGAGACACCATGTTTCCTTAACCTTCTTTGGACCTCAGATGAAGCCCACTTCCATCTTGACGGAAAGGCGAACTCAAAGACAAATGTTTTCTGGGGGGCCTCCAGACCCAATGAAGTAGCCACCAAGCCCCTGCACTCTCCTAAGTGCATGGTGTGTGCTGCAATCTCGGTCAGAGGCATCATCGAACCAATCTGGCGAAGAATCTGGCAAAGAATCTGGCGCAGCAGCGACAGTCACAAAGGAGCGGTATGTGGAGGTCCTCAAAACCTTCAAGAGTGAGCTCCAGACCCTCTACCCGTCGCTCATGAGCAAGTTCTGGTTCCAGCAAGACGGAACAAGTTCTCACACCTCAAACCTGTCCCGACATTGGCTGAAAGAGAACTTCGGAGGCCGAGTGATCAGTCTCAAGACTAATTTTGAGTGGCCACTCCATAGCCCGGACCTAAGCCCCCAAGATTTGTTTCCTTTGGTGCTATCTTAAGGACAGAGTGTATGCAGGGAAACCCAGAACCATCACGGAACTCAAGGAAGCCATCAGGGAGGAGATGAGAGCCATTGCCAATTCAGTATGTAAGAACGTCATGGACAACTTCGTTCTGTGCCTCAAGAAATGCACGGAGCTAAATAGAGGCCATCTAGAACACGTGCTGTAGAACGGAGAAAAAGGGCCAAAGACCCTAGTCTGTTCATGTGATGTTTTGAATATAATAAACTAGTTATGCCCCAAAATTCATTTCATTCGAACGAAACACTAAGAAACGGGGGCTAATGAGAGTTGGGGCCCGTTTTTTTTTTTGGGGGGGGGGGTCACGCTGTATATGTCATATGATTGAAGAAGCTATTAGATTACGTAACTGTAATGAAAAAAAAAGATGCTTTCACTTCAGTGTAAAATAAACAGTAAGGGCAGGATCTTGTCCCGAATGTAGGGATCTGGGCCGAGATCTTAATTCTACATCACTTCATAGCAATCGAGACTCACTCATCTTCAATTAGTAAAATATTTGTGTTTTAACTGTAAAAAAATCGCGTCCTTTCTTTGTACATACGAGCTGCAAGTTACGTTTCGCAAAATAAAATTAGATTGGAATAAACAAAGAGAATCTGAGTTACTGCACCTCTTCAGCATGTACACTTCTTTATTTCTATGCATCGTTATGAGGTTTCTGTTTATGGTAACTTCTAATATCAAACCGAATTAATCTTCTAAAATCTAAAATAAGTTATCCCCCCCAAAGTCATTTGTGACAAGTTTAAAATCCAAATTAAATAACTACAAATAGATTTTTTTTACCAAACGCAAACAAAAGAAAAGGTAAAATGTGTTGAAGAAGTAAAAGTAAAAATAAATCCATGTTTACTAATGCATTCATTTATAAAATATAAAAATTAGTTTGCTATGAATGTTGTCATTTCGTTCAAATTTCGTAATAAGTTTATTTTTATGATGTTTTAACTAACAGCTGAATCACTCACGTTCCAGAACCGTTTTGATGTATTTTGGGCGTTAGGGTTAAGCTTAGGGTTCGTAATAACCAAACGACGTATTTGTTTCAGATTTCAATGTGAAAATTGTCCCCCAGGCACTCGAAAACAAAACAAACAATTATTAAAAACACAATAAACAATCGATTTAAAACGATTCTATAAAATTACAATTCTTCGTTTACATGCGAACTTGTAACGTGGACTCATTTCTATTCAAAACAAAAGAGAATAAGAATTGTTCTGATGCGCCCCTGTAGTAAAAAAAGAACCGCAAAAAGCAATTAAATTCAAGTAACACTTACTTGTTGTTTGACAAATTGCCTTCAAGAAAGAAACGAGTTTAAAAGTAGTCGAGTTTGACGGATAGAAGTCAAAATTTAAGATGGCGACCGGAAAAGCAGGTTCGCATCAAATTAAAGCGGGGGGGAGGGGATATACGTGAATCATTTCGAAACATTTGGAGGAAAAATATTATTATTTTATTTATTGTAATATTTTAATAGTTGGCAATGTTCAAGTACGACTAACTGTAAGCAAAGTTGTTTCCAACCGGAAACGGTGTCCGTTCGAAATTGGTTCCGATAATAAAAACTTCCTGTTTTGGTTAGTTTTGTATTGAATTTTTGTAATTTATTAAACAAAAATAAATAATAGTGTTAAAATTTTATTTTAAATAATTTATTTGACAAAAATAAATAATCACAGTTACTAAAAATAAATAATCACAGTTACTGAAAATAAATAATCACAGAGGGAAAATAATAAAATAGGTTGTTTCAGAAATCATAGTACTGTCGGATCGCATATATTATATGGTCGAAGTAATTTACTTTTACTTGTCGACGCCAGAGAAACTCCTGCAGGTAGCTATTGAAATGTGCTGCGGTTAGTACGTCTTGTACGATATAATTCATTATCATAAAATACAAAAGAAATAAAACCAGAAAATTGACTACCAGAAACTAGAGAAAATTAAACTAAAGAATACCGGAAGTTGTTAAGTACGAAGTTTATTATCGGGTACGGATGGCGGCGTAACACCGTAGCAGCGCCGCAGAAACTGCTCTTACAGTTAGTCGTACTTGAACATTGCCATTATTTTATTAATCGCCATATTTAATTGTTAAATGGGGACAAAACTAAACGAGACTCGGTGAAATGACCTTCTCTTTACGACGGCTATGGACAAGGCTGATCTCTTTGGTGAATATTGCGAGTAAAAATTTCATTATTTTATTAATCACAATATTTTAATTGTTAAATGGGGACAAAACTAAACGAGACTCGGTGAAATGACCTTTTGTTTACGACGGCCATGGACAAGGCTGATCTCTTTGGTGAATATTGCGAGTAAAAATTTAATTATTTTATTAATCACAATATTTTAATTGTTAAATAGGGACAAAACTAAACGAGACTCGGTGAAATGACCTTTGTCGAAATTTTCGTGGCGTTAACGAAAAACCGCTCTAAACGAAGGTTATGTTATCTAGGACAATTATCATAAAAAAATTATAACAAGAGATAAGGAATGGAATAATACAAGATGTTCGTAAAAGTTAAAATAAAGTTTTATTTACAAAAAAAGGTAGCCTGGACTGCTTTTTTTTTCCAAAGCTGGAATAAATAAATTATTCCTGGATAACATACAAAAAAATAAAATCAAAAAAATACACATCAGTACTTCTGAACATTAAAGTTAGATACAACAAAAATTGACACAATCTAAGTTAAGGAATAAATCCTTTTAAAACATGAACTTACTATAAAGTCCGTATTCTTACAAATCAATCAAAAGTCTCTTTTTTTCTTTACACCAAAGTTACAATCAAAAGAAATAAAATTAACAAACCGTGCTGAAGGCCGAACAATTTCCACGATAAAAACAACTCTATTTTTATTTTATCAAACGTCCGTCAGAAAGTTCTTTTCTTCTTCTTTTTCTTCAATAATTTTCTTTTAGCAAATCCAACGTAATATATACGTCACAAGAACAATACAATTTTCAAATAAACATAATACTCGCTATATTCCTCGTTTGTCTTGAATGGCAATCACGCGCGAATGTACGGATAAAACTGGCACTTATATCTCAAATCGATCGGTGTTGCAAAGACGATCAATCTCTATGATTCTTAATCTCTGATTAGAATCTTCTCGACAGCAAAGTATTTAAATTCTCGAGAGCTAAGCTCTTCAACATAGGCAACTTCGTTCCCGTAGCTATCTCGTTCAACTCATTCATTCCAAGTCTCTGACTTGAAACTTCCTCCCAAGGATAACATTCTCGACCGAGGGGAAAATATTTCATACACAACAGGCAACTCTGCCAAGAGATATCATATCTCTTAAATTTCTTCAAGTAGAAATTCTTCTAAAATTTAACGTCCCCCATGTGGACGGAGAAACAGTTCGCAGGTCTTGATTTCTCAACGTTCAAATCTGTTCTTATAAAAAAGGCAATTCTTGCCCGGAGATAATTTTATCTCCTGAATTTCCTCAAGTAGAAATTCTTTACAAATTTAACGTCCCCCACGTGGACGGAGAAACAGGTTTAACATGTGTCGGCCTCGGCGTCCAACTCTGTTCTAACTAAATTTCGCGCCAATATCTCCAGACACAACAATGCATCATTGCTAAAAATAAAAATCACGTGACACACCATGGCCTTCCCGGCATAACACCCACGCAATATCCATATGACCTTCGACCTGCACGTAGGGCCCCCCCCCCTGACCCTTCAACAAAGGGAAGTAACCGTTGACTTACTTAGAAAAACATCTAGAAATTTCCACACACACCCGACAAAGAAAAAAAATGTACAATGTTTATACATGTCTCATGTACACATCAATACCACAAATAATCATCATCCCGTTCACTCACCTTCTTGCGAGTTCGAATGGGTCTAGAATTGGAAGTCGAGGCATGATCTCCACCAGCAACATCCGGCTGGACCACATCAGGAACCTCGGAACCACAAGGCTCTTCGGGAACCTCCGAGGTTTGATGGGAATGAGTAACCGACAACTCCATCGGAAAAAAGTGTCTCAAAGAATGTTCCTGAGAGGAACCATCTGCCTTCTTAATCAGGGCAGATCTAATATGAGAATCATCACCTGGAGTCAAACCTATCACTCTACCCAAGGACCAATATGGGCGAGCTTTGGCTGGGTTCTTAACAAGAACCATATCGCCTATGGCGATGACATCACCAAAATCAGATTGGTACAGATCACCACTCAGTTCTCTCAAGCCGAGCAGGTATTCTTCATACCATAAAACCTTAAATCTCTGTAAGAGAAAATCCCTTTGTTTCAACTTCTCCAAAAGGCCACTCCTAGAAGGAGGAGAACTCTCAAGAAAACATTCTTCAGAATTTATAAAAACAGTACTATTACAATACGGGCGAATAAACGCGTTTGGAGATATAATATCCAAACCATCATCTCCAGAACATCTATAAGTTAGAGGACGTTAGTTAATAGCATTCTGTATATCAGACAACACAGAAAGAAGTTCAAAATAACCCAACTTCTGCCGACTCACTAACTTATAAAAACAAACCTTCACCGTCTTAACAAGACGCTCCCAAACACTGCCGAACCAAGCAGAATATAAAGGTATCGTCTTGTGCTTGATGTCAAAGGTACTAAACTTCTCTTCGAACTCGTCAGACACCAGCACTTGCTTAATCAAACCGCATCCAGCAACGAATGATTTAGCATTGTCTGAGT
Organism: Sepiola atlantica; assembly: GCA_963556195.1. Lineage (NCBI taxonomy): Eukaryota > Metazoa > Mollusca > Cephalopoda > Sepiida > Sepiolidae > Sepiola > Sepiola atlantica. The sequence continues at coordinate 30,468,607 of OY744549.1, read as the reverse complement.
ATATATGGGAAGGCACCCCATAAATGTTAAAAAATCTCACCAATGATAATATACCTGAGTGAGTAGACATGTCACTCACTAACTCCAAATGAACCGCCCTCACATTGAAGCACGTAAAAAGCAATATATACATTTTTTGCGGTCCCCTTTCATCTTCTACCCACAAGTGACCAGTAAAGTCTATCCCGGTATGGTTGACCGGCTTCACAAAATTAACTCTGTGCTTAGGTAAATTGGTTACCTTGGGGTATTTGAAAGATACGACATTGTATCTTTTACACAGAGCACAGGCAGAGATAACCGACTTCACTGCCTGCCTGGATTTATGTATCCAGAAACCTGACAAACGGAGTTTGCTGAGGGTAGCTGCAATACCCAAATGCTTACATTTGAGATGACAGTCCATAACAATCAAATCAGTTATATGACTGCCTCGAGGTAACAAAATTGGATGTAAAATTTCCGGAGGGTAAAGGCTGGATTTACCAATCCTTCCCCCAGACCTTATCAAACTTTTATCATCCAGGTAAAGATCCAACTTCGCCACCAACGGAGGAATCTCACGGTTGGAGGGGTTCAACAAAAAGGACTTCTCCCTGGGAAGAAGCAAAGACTGCTCCAACCTAATCAAATAAATTTTGGCCACTTGGCCTGGTTCTTTCATGGATTTCCGCAACTTCAATACAAACTTAAACACGTAGGACAAAACTCTCATGAGTTTTCCCAAAGAAGAAAATCTCTTAAAATCCACTACCGGTGACAATTCCTGAATCACAGGAGCCACAGAGATGGCATTAGTCAGCACTAACCTCTGACTGTCAGAACTGAAACAGTTCAAATCATACACTGGCCAATTAAAATTCCCACCGACCAGCCACTGCGGCCCCGACAACCAAAAGGGCAATAGAGATTTGAATTTCGCCAAAGAAATACCCCTGGTGATCAGGTCGGCAGGGTTGTCAGAAGTGTTCACATACCTGAACATCACTTCCAAACCCTGTTCACACAATTTATCCACCCCCAATCGAATATCTTTTTACCTATTTCGGACAAATATACTCTTTGTCACAACTGTCTCGGACAGAATCCAGGACAACACGACTTGTGCGTCCACCGCAACCACCATTTTCTTGACCACATCCTTTTGAAACACCTTCAAAAGATTAGGGATACATTTCATCGCCAAAAAGACGGACAACAACTCAAGTGACGGCAAAGTTCTCTTTGCCAATGGAGCCACCTTAGCCATGGAAAATATTAACTTAGCAGCCCCATACTGGAAAATGTAAGCCGCAAAGCCAAAGGCTTGTTGTGAAGCATCACAAAAGATTATTAACGTGGCAGGCGCAGAGGAATCAACAGCACATCTGGGGATCCTCACATTATGCAGATTCATCAACTCAGGAAACAACTTGTTCCAAGTGAGCTGCAAACTCTCCGGTATCTTCTGATCCCATGACACCTGAGTTTTCCATATCTCACTGAGAATTACCCTTCCCTTGATAGTCACAGGCACAACAAGCCCCAAAGAGTCGAATATGGAAGAGTTCTGCGATAGGATGCCCCTTTTTGTATCAGCCGGCACATCCAAGGAACCGACCGCCACATGCAAATTATCCTGCACAGGATCATACTCATAACCCAACACCCTCTCCAGAGGAGAATCATGGGTGACAAAACTTTTGTCAGCTTTCATTCGAGTGGTCAAAACATCACTATTGGAATTACAGGACCTTAATGAAAAATTACCATCCTGCATGATACTCATTGCATTCAGGTATAGGTCCAACAAAGTTTTCTGTGAATTGTGAGTTTTTATAAGATTATCCACATAAAAATTTTCCATAAGCATATCCCTACATAAACTATGAGAGTATTTTTCAACATGATGTCTAATGACGAAGTTGAGAATAAATGGGCTGGCCACAAACCCAAAAATCAATGTTTTGTAACGATAACATACCAGTTTATCATTCAATTTCACAAAAAAGCAAAACCGATTCTTATCTCTTTCGGTTTCCAACCGAATCATGAGAAAGGCATTACGGACGTCAGCCAACAGGACATAACGGTCCATACGAAACTTCAACAATAACTCTAGCATATCCGTGAAAAGGTTAATTCCCGGATATACACAATCATTTAGAGAGGGATGTCCACCTGTTCGCAACGAACAGTTGAACACCGGCCTTGTCTTTGTGGTACTCTGACCATTAGCCTTAATAACCGGACGGTGAGGAATCCAAGTATAATGAGTGAAATCCTCTGGATTCACTTCCACTCTCTCAATAATATCCTCCCTCTCCTGCTCTAAGAAAACCTGGCAGTAGTCCTCATATAGACCCTGCCTCGTCAAACGAGCGACAACCTTATCAAGCACGTTCAACGACACTTGATGGTTGGAAGGAACAGAAGGCAACTTTCTCTCGTCCCATGGCAAACTAACATAGTAGCAACTGTCTCGGTACGAGATCGAATTGCGAAAGGCATCAATTTTATTCTTGTCATAATTACTTACAGAGTTCTCAGTAACTCCTAGTGTTTCCAAACTAAAGAGCTTGTCCACGGCTCTTTCCACAGAAGAATCAACAAAACTATCGAAAGGGTCGAAGTATTGAGACTTCGGCTCAAGCACAAAATAAACATGTGTCATAAGACACCGTGAGTGTTCGGACACAACTTGGCTGTAATTCGCGCCAACAACTGAGGTATCCGTTTTCTTTATAACAGGACTCACAAAATTGGACATATCTCCAAAAGGCACAATTCCTTGAGGAAACTCAAAAACAGACCCATTCATGAAGGGAGACAACTTCAGGGGTCCCAAATACATCAGTAGGTCAACACCTACCAAACCATGTACAGTAATACAATAATTTTCAACATTTGAAAAGTCGGCAGCCAATTTCCCCCCACCCGGAAAATACTTTCAATAGCAGTAGGCAGACACCTGACGTGAAACTGAAGGTCCAAGCCTTCGTCCACCAAAAAGGGTATAACACACTCAGAGCTCGGCACTTTAACCCGCAACTCGAGTTCATTTAGGCTCCTTCTGGCCGTTCCGAGAAAAGTTTTAATAAAGAAGTCTTTTCTCTTTACAGGCATAGAACGGCAATTCAAAAGGTCCAGAACTACATCAGACAAATAGGAGCGCTGGCTCCCTGAATCCAACAGACAATTGAAAGATTCCACAACTCCATTATTGACCACGTCAATTTTAATTATAGGCAGGAGAAGATTCACTTCTCCCACCTGGAGACAGGGGTTAGTATCCAGCCGAGACTTGTCAAAGTCAGGGCATAACGCACCTGCATGTTCGCAACTTTTACATTTCCAACAGGGGCGGAGACGACCACTTTTACCGGGGCACGCCTCGGCGTTATGGAACGGGCTAGTACAACGGGTGCACAACTTAGCCAATTGGCATCGTTGTAACCGATCCCTTAGAGAGGGATACTTCCCGCAATAGTAAGCAATATGGCAGTCACTACTGCAAAGGAAGCACTTATGTCGACTGGGTTTAGTTTTTACAAAAACGTTCTCACAAGTGGAGGGCTTCTTAACAGCACTAGCGGGCCTGAATCTAAAGGAACCAGACGAACGCGGTTTGGCGACGGGCTTTACCGTTTTAACTATCCTGGGTTTGACGATGTCCAACGTGCGCAACACCTCAGAATAATTATCAAAGATATCTCCCAGAGATGGGTAATTACAATTGACGGTATGAATCAGTTCCCGTCTCACAGAAAGAGGAAGTTTTTCAAAAATAATGCTACTTAGCAACAAATTGCCGGGGGCCTCCTCCTCTAGAAAATCCATACCAAAGGAGTTTTTCAGCTCGTATATTTGAGCTTTCACCTTAGTTAAAAAGCTCTTCACCGAGTTAGTATCTGAATCCCCAAGAGGCTTAGCACTATGGAGATCTTTAAAAATAGAGATTACAATAAACTTTTTATCTAAAAATTCTCTATCTAGGATCTCCATCGCTGCCTCAAAGTTGGCATCCGAAATGGAAAGATGTCCCACTATTCGGTGGGCATAGCCCCTGAGGTGATTTTTCAGAATAATCAACCTCGTGGACTCACTGGGTATATTTGACACGCAATTTTCGAACTCCTTCGAGAAGTTGAGATACGCCAATCTGTCGCGTTCCAAACTCATGGGGTCGAAAACAGGACAGACAAGTTTTGGTGTCACACTACAAAGGGACGCTTTAGACTTCTCCCCTTCTCTATTATGTGGGGAGCCCTCATCCTTCCACATGCTCTCCAATTCGCTGAAACGTCGATCCACATGGATACGATATAACGTTTCGCTCCGACAGTTCTCAGACATCTCTTCTCGAGACTCACTCTCAATATAGGCACTTGTGATCTGCTCATTGAGCGAATCAATGGACGCAACGAGTTCCTTAACCCTAACCTTCTGGGAAGAAACAAATTCCCGGTTCTCCCCCTCCCCACCCCCAAGAACATCAATAATAGTATCAATTTTGATTTTTACAATATCTCGCCTTTCTACAAAGAGATTAACAGTGGGGGTAGACGCCATTATGAACAAAATACAATATGGCGATCAGGTGTGGGCTAACCTAAAATAGGCGCCAAACGTCTTCTCAATGGCGGGAAAATGACAACGTAAAATTATCTAAGTAAGATTCCTACAAAAAAATGGAAAAAGGCTGTACCATAGTTAACCAAAGTCGTTCAAATGTAATTCTAACAATTCCACTTGTCAGTCAAAGCAAAATTTCCAAGGGAAAAATAATTACACAAAAATCATTCAATATCTAACATTCAACAGTTTACAAAAATGGCGACTTAGAATACGCGGGAAATTACAAAAATGACTCCACGTGGCGAACAAAAATGGCGATCAGACTTTCGAAAATGCAATTTTCACATAAAATACATAAAAAGAAAAAGAAAAAAAAAGCAGTCAGCTTAAAACAGTATTAAAACCTGAACATCTCGTATTTGACTACGTTTTAATTGTAATGATAGGCCGCCGAATCCCGTGCACCACGTCTGATACACGCAACTAGGCGCCAAAGGAAGAAAGGAGATTATCACTTGAAGTAAGTTCCTTCATTGACTCGATACCAAAAAACAGCAATAGAAGAAAATTAATCCAAATCCAAACTAGTAGCACACTTTCGAGTATTTTGTCCAACACGCGAAATATGAAACAAGAAGTAGAATGTTTTTAATAGGAGAAAAATAGATATCAAAAAGCAGAATCGCTTTTAATAGAAAGAAAATTAATTATTCCAGTATATCGTTCTGAAGTTCGTCCACCCAGACGAAAAATAGAAACATAAAAAAGCAGAATGTCGAAATTTTCGTGGCGTTAACGAAAAACCGCTCTAAACGAAGGTTATGTTATGTAGGACAATTATCATAAAAAAATTATAACAAGAGATAAGGAATGGAATAATACAAGATGTTCGTAAAAGTTAAAATAAAGTTTTATTTACAAAAAAAGGTAGCCTGGACTGCTTTTTTTTTCCAAAGCTGGAATAAATAAATTATTCCTGGATAACATACAAAAAAATAAAATCAAAAAAATACACATCAGTACTTCTGAATATTAAAGTTAGATACAACAAAAATTGACACAATCTATATTAAGGAATAAATCGTTTTAAAACATGAACTTACTATAAAGTCCGTATTCTTACAAATCAATCAAAAGTCTCTTTTTTCTTTACACCAAAGTTACAATCAAAAGAAATAAAATTAACAAACCGTGCTGAAGGCCGAACAATTTCCACGATAAAAACAACTCTATTTTTATTTTATCAAACGTCCGTCAGAAAGTTCTTTTCTTCTTCTTTTTCTTCAATAATTTTCTTTTAGCAAATCCAACGTAATATATACGTCACAAGAACAATACAATTTTCAAATAAACATAATACTCGCTATATTCCTCGTTTGTTTTGAATGGCAATCACGCGCGAATGTACGGATAAAACTGGCACTTATATCTCAAATCGATCGGTGTTGCAAAGACGATCAATCTCTATGATTCTTAATCTCTGATTAGAATCTTCTCGACAGCAAAGTATTTCAATTCTCGGGAGCTAAGCTCTTCAACATAGGCAACTTCGTTCCCGTAGCTATCTCGTTCAACTTCTTCATTCCAAGTCTCTGACTTGAAACTTCCTCCCAAGGATAACATTCTCGACCGAGGGGAAAATATTTCATACACAACAGGCAACTCTGCCAAGAGATATCATATCTCTTAAATTTCTTCAAGTAGAAATTCTTCTAAAATTTAACGTCCCCCATGTGGACGGAGAAACAGTTCGCAGGTCTTGATTTCCCAACGTTCAAATATGTTCTTATAAAAAAGGCAATTCTTGCCCGGAGATAATTTTATCTCCTGAATTTCCTCAAGTAGAAATTCTTTACAAATTTAACGTCCCCCACGTGGACGAGGAAACAGATTTAACATGTGTCGGCCTCGGCGTCCAACTCTGTTCTAACTAAATTTCGCTCCGATATCTCCAGACACAACAATGCATCATTGCTAAAAATAGAAATCACGTGACACACCATGGCCTTCCCGGCATAACACCCACGCAATATCCATATGACCTTCGACCTGCACGTAGGGCCCCCCCTGACCCTTCAACAAAGGAAAGTAACCGTTGACTTACTTAGAAAAACATCTAGAAATTTCCACACCTTCTCTTTACGACGGCCATGGACAAGGCTGATCTCTTTGGTGAATATTGCGAGTAAAAATTTCATTATTTTATTAATCACAATATTTTAATTGTTAAATGGGGACAAAACTAAACGAGACTCGGTGAAATGACCTTCTCTTTACGACGGTCATGGACAAGGCTGATCCCTTGGGTGAATATTGCGAGTAAAAATTTCATTATTTTATTAATCACAATATTTTAATTGTTAAATGGGGACAAAACTAAACGAGACTCGGTGAAATGACCTTCTCTTTACGACGGCCATGGACAAGGCTGATCTCTTTGGTGAATATTGCGAGTAAAAATTTCATTATTTTATTAATCACAATATTTTAATTGTTAAATGGGGACAAAACTAAACGAGACTCGGTGAAATGACCTTCTCTTTACGACGGTCATGGACAAGGCTGATCCCTTGGGTGAATATTGCGAGTAAAAATTTCATTATTTTATTAATCACAATATTTTAATTGTTAAATGGGGACAAAACTAAACGAGACTCGGTGAAATGACCTTCTCTTTACGACGGCCATGGACAAGGCTGATCTCTTTGGTGAATATTGCGAGTAAAAATTTCATTATTTTATTAATCACAATATTTTAATTGTTAAATGGGGACAAAACTAAACGAGACTCGGTGAAATGACCTTCTCTTTACGACGGCCATGGACAAGGCTGACCCCTTGGGTGAATATTGCGAGTAAAAATTTCATTATTTTATTAATCACAATATTTTAATTGTTAAATGGGGACAAAACTAAACGAGACTCGGTGAAATGACCTTCTCTTTACGACGGCCATGGACAAGGCTGATCTCTTTGGTGAATATTGCGAGTAAAAATTTCATTATTTTATTAATCACAATATTTTAATGGTTAAATGGGGACAAAACTAAACGAGACTCGGTGAAATGACCTTCTCTTTACGACGGTCATGGACAAGGCTGATCTCTTTGGTGAATATTGCGAGTAAAAATTTCATTATTTTATTAATCACAATATTTTAATTGTTAAATGGGGACAAAACTAAACGAGACTCGGTGAAATGACCTTCTCTTTACGACGGTCATGGACAAGGCTGATCTCTTTGGTGAATATTGCGAGTAAAAATTTCATTATTTTATTAATCACAATATTTTAATGGTTAAATGGGGACAAAACTAAACGAGACTCGGTGAAATGACTTTCTCTTTACGACGGTCATGGACAAGGCTGATCTCTTTGGTGAATATTGCGAGTAAAAATTTTATTATTTTATTAATCACAATATTTTAATGGTTAAATGGGGACAAAACTAAACGAGACTCGGTGAAATGACTTTCTCTTTACGACGGTCATGGACAAGGCTGATCTCTTTGGTGAATATTGCGAGTAAAAATTTCATTATTTTATTAATCACAATATTTTAATTGTTAAATGGGGACAAAACTAAACGAGACTCGGTGAAATGACCTTCTCTTTACGACGGCCATGGACAAGGCTGATCTCTTTGGTGAATATTGCGAGTAAAAATTTCATTATTTTATTAATCACAATATTTTAATTGTTAAATGGGGACAAAACTAAACGAGACTCGGTGAAATGACCTTCTCTTTACGACGGCCATGGACAAGGCTGATCTCTTTGGTGAATATTGCGAGTAAAAATTTCATTATTTTATTAATCACAATCTTTTAATTGTTAAATGGGGACAAAACTAAACGAGACTCGGTGAAATGACCTTCTCTTTACGACGGCCATGGACAAGGCTGATCTCTTTGGTGAATATTGCGAGTAAAAATTTCATTATTTTATTAATCACAATATTTTAATGGTTAAATGGGGACAAAACTAAACGAGACTCGGTGAAATGACCTTCTCTTTACGACGGTCATGGACAAGGCTGATCTCTTTGGTGAATATTGCGAGTAAAAATTTCATTATTTTATTAATCACAATATTTTAATGGTTAAATGGGGACAAAACTAAACGAGACTCGGTGAAATGACCTTCTCTTTACGACGGCCAGTGACAAGGCTGATCTCTTTGGTGAATATTGCGAGTAAAAATTTCATTATTTTATTAATCACAATCTTTTAATTGTTAAATGGGGACAAAACTAAACGAGACTCGGTGAAATTACCTTCTCTTTACGACGGCCATGGACAAGGCTGATCTCTTTGGTGAATATTGCGAGTAAAAATTTCATTATTTTATTAATCACAATATTTTAATGGTTAAATGGGGACAAAACTAAACGAGACTCGGTGAAATGACCTTCTCTTTACGACGGCCATGGACAAGGCTGATCTCTTTGGTGAATATTGCGAGTAAAAATTTCATTATTTTATTAATCACATTTTAATTGTTAAATGGGGACAAAACAAACGAGACTCAGTGAAATGATCTCTTTGGTGAATATTACAGGTAACATTTTCATTATTTTATTAATTACAATAATCAGTTATGCATTTTAACAATTGAAGAGTTCGAATGCAAAACGCGATAAATCCAATTCGTTTAAAAAGCGGCATAAAACAATAATAGGACAAATATATCAAATCTAGACTCAAATTATATAAGCTTGTTTTATTTGTAAGCAAAATTAAATTATGCCGATATTATATTATGTAAAAGATAATTTTGGGATGTATTCGAGTATTGAAATACAACACTGTTTGAAGTGACTGTTTCGTAATTTTGTCAATGGCGTTTATCGCGTTTTGCATACGAAATCTTCAATTGTTTTGTTTTCATTGTAGGAGAGTTCCATCCACGGCAAGGGAAGAGTTAACAAAACCCTTGCCCTCCTCATGTTAAGAATGCCTTTCTAAATTGGAGCGGCGGTGAATAAATGCACAAATTCCCAATATTTGAATAGTTTAATGGTCACAAATCAAAAGATGACGGGACTCATCTTCCTTGAATGAACAGATTCTGTTTTATTTTTTCAACCAAAAAATGACAAAAATGATTAATAATTATAAAAACATTAAAATGTAAAAATATAATTTTTATAATGCTTTAAATGTTGAATATGCCCCCCACCCCTGCCTTCATCATTGTTGTACATTATCATGCTCGCTTATGCATATGTAAGGGTTTTATTTATTTCTGGTTAGAACTTACTTAACGGTGGGGAGAGAAGAAAGCTTTCGGGAACGCCATTTTGTAGCAAGGATTGCTGTAAAGATATCCATCCTTCTTGTCTTGTTGAATATCAAGAAAACGGGTTAGCAAATTTTGGTTAAAAGGACAAACTTTCTCCTTTACAATTCACATCAATTTTATTCAAACAAATTCTTCAACACAATAAACATGACCCGCAAATAATTATGGAAGCAGGAATACAAAATATGTTGAGTCAGGAGACATGCATCTACTATACAAGTAAGATTGAGTTCATTGAATTCAGGTTTTTGATCTGGCCTCTGTCCAATTCAACATGACGCTTAAAGTCTGACTGTTCATGAATTCCCGGAAAATGTTTGGGCTGAAGTGCTTTCCCACACAAAAAGTGTTTTGGTTGAATGAAGCATCAATCACTCGGCAAGTGAAAAAGAAAATAGATCGTAATTATATAACTGCTACAACGGCAAACCATCGCATAAGAACAAAATGGATTTATTTTGGTTTTGGTTGAGGTTTTATTTCGTAAGGAATAAGATAGGTATAATGTTGAAGAATCGTACACGTCAATGGGGCCGAATATGATGTCAGCCCTTTGACACAGATTTACCCCCCTCCCCTCCAGAAAATATGCTGGATTATTTGAATCTGGTAGTGTTGGTATTTCTGTGGTAGTAATAAACTATCTCTATGATCTTTATTGTTTATATGGAGTTTTTGGATCTGGTCGGCATATTTATGATTCGTCCACATCTAGTGCGTTTGTGTTTCTGTGGGTCTGCTCTTAATTTTTTCTGATTCCTCTTTCATTATGGGAAACGGTGACCTGTTTCCTGCCCCCATCTGTATTGTTTTATCATTATATTGTATCGTTTTTGGTGTTGGATCTGCGAAGTGCACTTTCTTCTTCACTGTCGGTGCTGGTATTGCACGTAGGTTAGTACGATTGCGTCAGAGTTTTGTTGCATTTGGAGATTCCATAATATAGCTTATGGGGTTAACATCCTTTAGGAAAATTAGTCCAGGGTTCCACGTTTTGTCAATTTAATTTATTATTGACCCGCGTTGACCTGCATAGAGTTTATAGTGTATTTGTAGCAGTTTCGTACAATCCGCTATATTGTTTGAATATCAATGACTTCTTAGCTACCTGCTGATTAGTTCAGGTAAACTACTTCCTATTTGTCTTGACCAATCAGTAGTCTTCTTTTAGACGAATCTCGGATGTCTAGCATAATTATATAAACATTCGATCGCCATCCGCCCGTTCTCTTTTACTTCCGTGGCACGAGAGATCGCTTATCTCTCGTTCTTTCTTTGGCACTGCAAACACATGTCCCCCGCCTCTCTGGGGACGCAATAGGCATTTTCCCAGGCTTTTTGGCCCTGGCTTCGACAAGACGCCAAAATGGCTATAGTCTCAACACGTTGACTTTATATTACAGACACACATACTTGTATACACATATGGGCGCGTCCTGACACCATAGCCGGTGTACAAACATTCAATATCACGAACAATACTCTAAACTCCATCGGGGAATAATAATAATAATAATAATAATAATAATAATAATAATAATAATAATAATAATAATAATAATAATAATAACGTACCGTCAGATAATTTTGTCTTTTAAATACTCATGTACACACTAACATTTCCACATCGTCACTTATGCCATCCTACATTTTGGTGACCCCCCCCCCCTAGAGCATACAGCCTTCTGACAACTTTGTGGGTTTTCTCTTCGAAGTTTCCTGTCAGACTCTCCAGGACATTTAAAAGTCAATTTCGTGTCCATTTTTTTACACCAAAAAATTCTGTTCAGCCAACTCAATGGACAGCATAAAAAAAATCACAACGGAAAACTAAAACATCTCCACATGCACATATTTTACCGAAAAGCAAAAACATTTTTCAAAAAACTACTTTTCCCAGAAAATATAACACTTTTTTCATTGAAAAACAAAAACCGGAGATATTTTTCACTGAAGACTAAAGAATTTCTAACGGAACACTTGTCACGGAACCCCCCCCCCCCCCAAAAAAAAAATGGAAACGCATGTTCGCGTAAGCAAACAGTTTAATTGAAAACGGTTATATTTATGTTACTCTACCGACGATAGCGCACAGAGGGAGAATAAAAAAATGGTCCACCGACACCATTAGAAGGCACATGCGTAAATATTCTCAGCGACTTAAAATCTTTCCTTTCCCTCGGCAACTAGCCGACACACACAAAAAAAGAAAATTAAATTTCCATCCTACATACATACTTAAATCTTGAATCATTTTAATTTCTGTCGATCTTCTCTCTACGGTGCAAAACTAAATGGTATACGGTGCTCATTAGCTTTCTCTTAGAGTTGGCTTACTATTCGACTGTGGTCCATTGTTGAAAATCTAGGTCGGAAACCAGCTTGTTTTCTGGGTAGTTTTCGTTTTCAAGTGTTTTGCATTCTTTTGAGAAGAATATGAAGAATAGTTCGTAAACAACCGAAAGTAGACATATTAATATCTTTCAAATCTCCTTTCTTGTTGATGGTGGTAACTGACGCACACTTTCTGTTACAAAGAATTTTGTCTTTAGTTCGGCATTTGTTGTATAATTTGCTGGTGAAAATCACTGCAATTGGGTCACCCCACCTTGGAGAATGACTTCCGTAAATTTGCTGGAGATTTATCTCGCTTCTTTAGTTGTTGGATTGCAGACTTCAGACGTAATTGTGGGAACGAGAAGCGTAGCAGCCCTATTTTAGTCTGTGAAGCGTTTATCTTGGGGTTTTGTAGAGCTCAGTGTAAAACTCTTCGCATCTTCTGATTAATTTAACCATGTTTGCTGGTTATCGGGGTAAGATTTAGTCTATGTTTTATTATCTCGCCTCTCGCCCAAGTCATGTCGAGAGGCGAGAAAGATATATGATGCCATGTAAACTCGACGCTCAAAGTCTGACTGTTAATAAATCGTGGGAAAGCTATGAACGGAGAGCTATCTTGCACAAAAGTGTTCTGGCTAAACAGCACATCAATAACATCGTGAGTGAGAACATGCAAGTGCAAAAGAAAACAGATCGTAATTATGTAATGACTACAACGGCAAACCATCACAGAACAACATAAATATGGAAAACAGCTGATTATTGATTTTTGTCTACCGTTTTTAGTTATTTAACTTTGGCATTCAAACATGCCGCAAAATATTTGTTGGCAGGAAAAAAAATTATCTAAGTTTTTTTAATATTAATTCGGTTTGATATTCGCAGTTAGCGTTAGCAACATAAATCGGTACTGTTACAACTTTTGAACCAGACAAAACTGACTTTTGTCAAAGCAAAAATACGTAAACAGCCTTAAAAAAACAAGCCGAATAAAAGCGAATTGATGCTAAAATAAAAACACGGCGACTTTTCAACATGAAACAAGTAAGTTTCTTTCGATGATTTTTTTAAATCAATAAACTAAAGATTATACAGAACAGAATCAATGAAACAACGACTTTTACAAGGTTCTTTTTAATATTTTGGTTCAGGTGCAGCTTTAAAATCTTACAAAACTTATTAGGTTAGGGTTAAAAAACAGACCGGTTCAAAAGCTGTACCAGTTTGGTTTAATTAAGTTTCTTTAATTATCGCCTGCTGTCAGCCAGAAATGTTAACATTTAATCCATTTGCAAGTAAAGTTTTCGTCAGCTACTCGAGCCTTTTGATTGGCTAAGCACTTCAACATCTTCTGTCTGTTTACGTAAATTGCTGGAAGATGCTGAACAAAAAGTATGTTCTGTCTGGTTCAAAATCTGTACCAGTACCCTCAAATTTCATTACAATGCATGAAAAGGGGCAGTGATTCTAATTGTGTTTTTCAGTTAAATCTAATTTTATTTTTTTAAACGTAATTTGCAGCGTTTATGTACAAAGAAAGAACACGATTTTCTCAGTTAAAGCACATAAACATTTTTAAATTGAATTTGATAATTATTTGAGAGTCGAGATTGCTATCTCTAAATTATAAAGCGCTGTCGAATTAGGGTCTCAACCCAGATCCCCACATTCGTGATAAAAATCTTTCTTTTAGAGTTTATTTTTGCTGAAACGAAGGCATGTTGTTGTCTTCATCATCGTCAAACAAACTAATTGCTTCTCCCACTATGTTCAAAAGATGACATAAATTCAGTTATTTGACAGAATACTTCATTTTATTCCCCATTTTTAATGTAAGAGTAGCATTCTTTCTTGGTGATGTGATGAAATGAAAGTAGGACAACATTTTACGAAAACATAATATTTAACGTTGATAACTTTACTCTCCGTCACCACCAATTTCCCATATACACAAATTGTTCTTCTCTTTTCATGTTACTGCTCTTCATCAACACTTTGGTATGGTGTGCTGTTTTCATTACATTTTGATAGCAAATCGAAAGCCATTTTAAAAAGTAAAAAAAATCTTCTTTTTAATATTCTTTGTGATTAGTTTGAAGTCATAATTCTAGGCAATAAAAGATGAAGATAAAAGTCATAATTGTAGGTAATCGGACGAAGATAAAAGTGTAGTATCTCTTCTGTCATCAATCAGAGGAGGATAAATGCTTTCCCACTGAGGGAATTTTCGTTTAGCTGGATATCCCTTACATAAAATCCGACATTTTGTCTAACATGTCTTTTCTGTGGAAACAATAAATACCAATAATCATATTTTCGGAGTGGTTTCCAGGAAGAAAGCACTTTGATACTTTCTTCTATTTTTTTCTTTCATGTTTTGCAAAAACTAAACCGGCGAATAAGATATATAATTTATGTTTTAAGGCTCGTAAAAATCAGGTAACATCCAGAATTGAAATTGAACCTGATTTATAGAGACCTTCATCATTCATGGAGATGTTGTTGCAATCAACTTCTCAATCTACCTCAATATATTAAAGATGTGTATGGAGAAAAACTGATAACAAGACGTGTTTGTTGATCTAACAGCTTCATATGATAACGTGACCAATAAGACACCACTACTGAAGAAAGTTAAAATGACAAAGAACGCAGCAGTTTTAATGGTTATTCAAACAGTGTTTTTATTGAAATGAATGGAACGTGGAGCCGCTGGAGACCTCAGAAAATCGGAACCCTCAAAGATTAGTCCTTGTGTCTTTCCTTTTAAACGTATATACAAATGAAACGCCTGAATTTGATGAAATCAACATCAATACAGATGATCTTTGTCGATGCAATCACTGGCATTCAATAATATTTAGCAACAATATAGGATGTTATTTATTTATACTCTAACACATGACTACAAAAACACTGAACCGAGCGTTAAATCCCTTCAAAATACGTCGGATCAGTACGGGATGAAGATGGGAAGCCTGTTGTATCAAAGATCAAGGGCGGCAAAGTGATCTCCGGTTTTGACTAAGGCCCTAAACCGCACGCATAGTGTAAAATAACATATTAACTTGATTTTAGTTTCATTAACTTTTTTATGATATGAAATTCAATTTCTATTGTCCGGTGAGAGGAAGTAGAACATCTCGTCTATAATCCATATCTTTAATTGACTTAAACATTCATTTCAAGTAAAATAGA
The DNA here is from genome assembly GCA_963556195.1 of Sepiola atlantica. NCBI lineage: Eukaryota > Metazoa > Mollusca > Cephalopoda > Sepiida > Sepiolidae > Sepiola > Sepiola atlantica. The sequence goes on along the minus strand of OY744549.1, from coordinate 30,453,208 downwards.
GGGTTTAAATGTTTTTTAAAATGTTCTTTTTGCAACAAGCATTAATTTCGCAGCATATTCTAGCAAGGACCTACCATTCTCCTATACATCTTCACATAGATGTGCTTCAATTAACAAAAGTGATTGGATTACCGGATATGAAAGTTCCTCATGCGTCTTGTGCTGTGCACAAGTGCACTTCTTCTTAATCGTAGCGGCCTTTGTCCATACCTTGCGTATTGTGTCCAGTTGAGCCGCGTTCACGTGACGCTTGCGGCTCAGATTATCCGGCTTGAGAAACGCTGCCCTATACATGCTAAACCCTTTCTGATTCAAATCAGAATTAATGAATGACAAAAACATGTTTTGCTCTTACAGGAACATTTCATTCGCAAGATAAATAAATATTGGACTTCTTTCTTTCGGCCATTCTGCCTGTCTGTTGCTGATACGTTCTATGAACATTCTAGGTTGGCGGAATAAAATTTAACGAACATATGGCCACTTGCATAAACCGAATTACAAATGCCGACATCTGCTTAATGTCCCCACACGTAAGTAAATTTATGACCGTCAAAAAATAGCTCATGTTTTCACTGGTGTTATTAATTTGATTCATGTCTATTGATAACTTGTTCAGTTTGCGTTCATCAACTACTTGATTATTGAATGGCTGAGACGGATCCTTCGGTGGCAAATGCAAGAAAGTGCCAAATATTATTATTGCCCTTTCGCTTTTTTTTTACTCTTACTGTTTCTGTTGCGAGCGCAGAGAGAAGTTTCTCAAAACTAAAGTTTATTCAAACGCATCTAAGATCGAGCTTGTCTCAAGCCCGCCTTACAAATTAATCTATTTTATCAATTGAGCATAAAACGGCAAAGCTGATGAACTTCGACAAAATAAGAAGTAACTTGGTTTCTATGAAATCTCCTAAAAGTAAAATTTCATAAATCTTTATATCAGCTAATTGAAAAGAAATAGTTTTTCAAAGTCATTGTCTTTCATTGATTTTTCCATCAGTATCATTATGAATCTTTAATTTCTCTTTTGTTTCCAAGAAAAATAGCGGCTCTTATGAATAACTTAATGATTCATTTTCTTTTGCGCTTGCATGTTTTCACTCGTGGAGTGATAGGTGTGTTGTGCAGCAAGAACACTTTTGTGTGGGATAGCACTTTCGTCTACACCTAAGTGAGGAGATGAGAATTTCAGTTGGAAAGAGGATGAAAAACGGATTAGAAAAAAGAGACAGCTACTTAGGAAAACTGAAAATTATATTGATCAAACGCTGTAGCGGTCCTAGGTATGACCTTAAAAACATCCAGCGATGAGGCCTTCATTTGGGAGCTGTTGGGAATGTGATTTGATTGTTACTAAACTTGAAGCAAGATCTGACTCCGTGTCTGCAAACTGTCTTCACTGGATTATCGCTGCCAGAAATCCTAGAAGACGCCTAGGAGGAGTTTAAAAAAATAATAGTCTCTGGAACGATTACGCTGGGTACTTCGATGCAAAAAATGGCCGTCTCTTGTACGAACTATGCTTATTAAAAAGCGCTTATCATTAAATATTTAATTAGTTTCCATGTAAACTTTGATTGTCTTTGAAAGATAAAAGCTTAAACTCAATCTCTAAACGAAAAAACTGCATTTTCACGTATGAAAAATAAATTATAATAAAATATGTAATCACGGCGGTCAAAAAAACCCAAAATTCAGTGAATTTCTAACTTTAAAAAAATTACTTGTAAAATTCCCTGATTAGAAACTATTTCAAAGATAATTAGGAAATTAATGACATACTACACTGAATTTTTTTAAATCCCACGTCTTACTAAAAATTAGCAAAATTATCCCTCTAAAAGTCATAAATGAGTAAAATCCGCCATCACTTAACCGGAAAAAGACTTTGTTTACCAATTGACTATCGCTATGCAAAATATATGGAAGACAAAAATGTCATAATTTATCATTTTTAACTTTATATATAAACATGGTTTTGTAATAGTTTATAAAAGTTGAAAAAATATTATCCATTGATTTCTTTATTCTTTTTTAATGTTATAAACAAATTTAAGTACCCTTATTTTGTTACAATAAAAAAGGAAATGCTTATTAAAATATTTGTGAGTGTACGAAATTAATATCTTATTTTATTTTTACCTAAAAAGGTTCATATTTAACTTGGTATTAGTTTTTAATTTAGTAATACTGTGAAATTATTGATGACGTCTGTTTACCAATGTTTTCCTTAGAATTTGAAATAAAACTTTTTTTAAATGTTAACAATTATTTTTACGTTACGAACTGCGTCAATTTATCATTTTTTTTACATGATTTAAAACTTTAGTTACTCGATTTATTCTTAACGTATCGTAACGATAAATTACATTGATTCTTTTTAAAATAAAGTGTATTTCTTTTAAATTTTAAGTGTGAAAAAGTAAATTAAATTCAGTCATTTATTGATAAACAGAATTCAATTTTGAAAAAATGTCATGTTTGAATTCTCTTTATTTATTAATAAATTATTGTTTTTAACTTAAATATTTATTAATGAAAAAAGACAAAATAAATACAAATCTTTCCAATTAATTGACGATGAATTGTGAAATTAACGAAATTGTTGAATCTCTAAAAAATAACATTTTGAGAGCGGTGTAAAAGTGAGTGGTTGTTGGAAGGCTAATCCCACCTTGTTATTACAGAATGGGGTACCATACCAATCAAAGTGAATCGTTAGTAAAAATCTCAACATTTTTAATGTTTCGTTTATTTTCAAGATTATAAAAAGAATTTCTTGCGCTGATGATTCCACGTTCATGTATGAAAGGGAAATATAATTATGTCGCATATTTTATTTTCCCAAAAACTTTAATCATTTAAATCACATTTTGCAATTATATTATTTTTATGGTGAAAATATTGATTAAACAATGCTTTATTCAATAATAATATCGCTAGTTCACAAAATAATTTTTTCTTCGAGTTATAGTGATTTTGTTAACATTGTATTTAGGGGCCTTTTTCGTAATATATAAAAAATATTAAACATTTTGTTTTAAATGTTAACAGTTACAATGCTTTATTTTCATAAAAACAAAAAAATTAATGCATTTTTTTATTAATATATAAAAATATAACTTTAGTAAAGGTGTATTTTGTTTTAAAAAAATAATACACTATCCTAAGATTTAAAAAAAAAATGGTTTCATTATATTCCGTGATTGTTGATTAATAAATATTCAAAATTTAATTAAAATTGGTTGATTTCCTGAATTTTAGTGAATTTTTAAGTGAAGGAGGGGTCAAAATGTTTTTACATTTTGGGAATCGGCCATTGATTTTGCACATACCTTGATGTTTCTATGTTGCCTTCGGGTGTTGTTCGTCTTCGGGACTTTTAACGGCCGTTTCCGAGAAGGAGAGTAGAATGGGTCTAACAATGATGACAAATAATTGGCTATTGAATGGCTGAGATGGATCCATCAGTGGCAAGAAGCGCAAAATATTGTCATTGCCCTTTCGTCTGTTTTTTACTTTTACCGTTTCTGTTGCGAGCGCAGAGAGAAGCTTCTCAAAACTAAAGCTTATTAAAACGTATTTAAGATCGAGCTTGTCTCAAGCTCGCCTTACGAATTATTCCCTTTTATCAATTGAGAATAAAACTGTAGAGCCGATGAACTTCGATAAAATAATAAGTGACTTTGTTTCTACGAAAGCTCCAAAAAGTAAAATTTAATAAATCTATATATCAACTATTTGAATAAAATTAGTTTTTCAAATCCATTGTCTTTCATTGACTTTTCTCAGTCAGTACAATTATTAATTTTTAATTTCTTTTTTTTCTTCCAAGAAAAAAAGGCGACTCTTATGAATAATTTAATGATTCATTTTCTTTTGCACTTGCATGTTCTCACTCGCGGAGCGATTGATGTGTTGTGCAGTAAGAACACTTTTGTCTGGGATAGCACTTTTGCCAAACCTTTTCCCGCGATGTATTAACAGTCAGACTTTGAGCGTCGGGTTGACAGGAGATCATATCTCTTTCTTGCCTTTCGCCATGACTTCAGCGAGAGGGGAGATAAAAAAAAACAGTAACTCAATGTAACTTGTAGAGTGAATGATTTTCACGGACTCAACACATTAATAAAATTTAATTTAAATCAACATCATCATACTAATTTTTAATTTCGTTTTTTTTTGCCTCCAAAAAAAAAAAACGGTGCGGATCTTATGAATCAAACATCATGCGGCAATTGACCTCAGTATGCCACACCCGGAACTATTTTGGCCTTAATATGGTAGCTTGGCAAATTATATTCCATTTTCTGATTTTTGCGGTGAAAAAAGTAATCTATATAATACTAAAAGTCTATTGTTCTTGTATGTTTGCAATCAGCTTTCAGCTTTCCGGTTTTCAACATCCGGTTGCGCATGCGTAAATAGCATCGTCTTCAATCTGTTATTCCAATTCCGTTATTCTCTATTATGATTAACGAACGCATGAAATTTTTCATTCTGGAAATTTTTAAACAATTTCATTTAATTTCATCAAATAGTTTATTTGTTTTCTTCACGGCTAAAAACATTCAACGGGAGGACTTCGTAAAGTCTGTCTCAGTTTCAAAAAAACTCCTCCCTTTTAAAAAACAAAAACAAACAAACAAAAAAACAACACTCATTATTAATATCAGCCATACTAGCGATCGGTGAACGAAACCACCTCCCACTTTCCCTCTCATAGATTTCACCACTCCTACTCCCTCTGTTTTCGTTACGTACGCGAGAAAGCCTGCTGTACCCCCTTCCTTTCTCAAATCGCCCTAACCAACCACTTATAATTCAGTAACTGTAATTTAAAAAAAAAACAATTATAATAAACAGAACGACTCATAGAAATCTATCTATATATTTTTTTCATTTTAATATACTTTCATAGAAATGCTTCTGTTATGTAAAAAAAACTATTTTCTTTATGCCACAAGTGTCACGCTCATACATGAATTCCATAGCTAATATAACAAACTGACCCAACGGGTCACGGGTGGTCTAGTATATTATATATTTTTTTCATTTTCATTAGAAATAAACGAATACAATCAATGTGTTTTTTATCGATTTAAAAAATATAATTAATTTAAAATTAAACAAACAATAAACTTTTTTTTTTAAATTTTATTTGTTCAAATAGTAATTAACAAAAATAAAATCAGATTATTTGAAAAATTATCAAAAATTTAAATTTTATAATAATGGGTTATGCCGTACTTATTTGGCAAATATTCAATGATTGACGATTAAGCCATTTTATTCAAACCATCGGATGTTATCGTAAGTTTGGATGGCTAAATCTTTTAAAGAAATATTTAGAAAACAAGGGTCGAACGGTGGTAGAACTTCTTCAGATAGGAAATACATGATTCTTCTAAAAATCGAACGGTGCAAAATTAACCGTCAATTAAGAAATTGTATATTTAATTAAACATATGAGTAAATGAATGCCGGAACAAACTAAATTAAATTATCAGAAACAAAACAAAAAAATTCTTAATGAACTAGTTCTAAACAATTTTTTTCAATTAAATTGTTTGAAAAGTTATCTTTTAAAGGTTTTTATGGGGGTGTTAACACCGGTGTGAAAATTCTGACGTCACATTCAGCCGTCATTAACGTGAACGATTCTTTAATATTATCCATTTGTTTTTGTTGTTCATTACAAAATAAAACTTCAACTACAACCAAAATCAATTAATTTGATGCGTTGTGCACTTTCGTTCAAACTTCTGCAGTTTAGGGACCGTGATAAAATAATAACGTTATTATTTAGAAAGACATTCTAAACATTGAACTGGGAGGGGAGCTTATTTTTCTTTCTTTTTTTTTTTACTATTCTGTACTTTCACGTAACAATTTATAAATAAATGAATAAAATAAAACAAATTTGGAAGACTGAAACTCTCGCCGGAAGTTATATTATGGAAGAAGTTTAATAACGGGGACTACACCTTTTGCTGCTGACTTACTTCTAAACTGAGTCGATTAATATTCCGGTTTACCACTTTTTTAATCATTAATCATTTTTGTCATTAAATAAAATAATAATAATAATTTTAACCGTAATAGTCACCAAAGAGATTTCATTTTCTGCGAATCTGCTTTTCCGGTCGCCATCTTAAATGTTGACCTCCACTCACCAAATTCGTGTAGTTTTAATTAACACATTTTTATAATCGTTTCATTCTTGAAAGCAAAAAGTGAGTATTACTTGCATTTACAAGTTCTTTTTTATTACAGGGGCGCATCCAAACCATTACGATTCTTTTTGGTTTTGTTATAGAACTGATTCAACCTTCCAAAATTGCAGATTAACGAACAACGGGATTTATTTTTTCTTTGGTATTTTTATATTTTGTTTCTTAGTGCCCTGGGGACGATTTTGACAGTCGCAAATACGTAGTTTAGTTATTACGTACCCTAACCTTAACTTTAACTGCTTGAAATAAACCTCGATTTTTGTACAATTTTTAATTCTACAACACCATTTACTTGTTCTTTTGTTTGCGTTTGGCAGGAAAAAACAACAACAAATTATTGATTTCTTTCTATCTCTTTTTGGGTATCTTTTACGACACTCAGCAGAGTCGCGAACAGGGCCCAAAAAAGAACGAGAAAGGGTTTAAAAACATAAATTTGCAACAAGTGAAGTTGACCTACGACGAGAATAGATATTTTTCTACTTACCTATGTAATCTGTTTTTATTTTTACGTAGTATAAATGAGTTTTTATTAGATGTAAAAAAAAAAAATCTTGTTTTTTTTTTCCACAACTTTTCAAAAAAAATTCAAGATGGCCGATTCAGGTTCATTCTTACCAAAGCCCCCCCCCCTCAAAAAAAAAATCGGCCATTTTTTTCCCCCATGTTCCTGTGACAAAACTGTTGATTTCTAATAAATAGCGGTTGTAACGGTCTAAAAATACAAACAAATGCCACAGGCAAGTATTAAAATAACTTTTACAGCCTATAGTTACTTTTATTTGTTGTATATTTGGGTTTTTTTTTAGCGTTTTTACTCTGCTGAGCGTCGTAAAAGATACCCCTCTTTTTACTTAGTAAATTTGTCCTTAAAACTTATTTAAGTTTTTGAAAGATGAATTCTGTTTGATATTAGAAGTTACAGTAAACAGAAATCATTACTAGTGCAGCTTTTGAACAAGACGAAATTGACTTTCGCCGATGCCGAAATATGTAAACAGCCTGAAAAGGCCGAATGAAAGCGAACTGACGTCAAAATCAAAACGAGACAGCTTTTCAACATGAGAAAATGATGACAGATAAACACCCATCGTATGTATATTTTATGACAATTTATTTTTTGGACGAAAAATCAATAAAACATTTTTTTTTACGGGAAAAGTTAAAAGTTTAATTTTTTTTCCGATAAATCATATTTTTTCATGCATAAACTAAAGATTGTACAGAACATAATCAATCAAACAACGATTTCTACAGATTTAAAAAATATTTTTAGTACTGGTACATCTTTATAATCGGATAAAAAACCCGACTATGTTCGGGTTCAGTTAGGGTTAGCAAATAACAGTCCCGTTAAAAAGCTGTACCAGTTCGGTTTAATCAAATTTCTTGAATTATCGTCTGCCGTCCATAAATTTTCAGATTTAATCAAATTACAGGTAAAGTTTTCGTTTGCTACTCGAGCCTTTTGATTGGCTAATCGCTTTCAAATCTTCCAGCTGTTTACGTAAACGACTTGAAGATGCCAAAGAAAAAGTCGGTTTTATTTGGTTCAAAACTGTATCAGTACACCAACACCTTATAACGATGTATAGACAGGTAAGCTGAAAAGGGACAGTAACTCAAATTATCCTTTTTAACTTAACTCTAAATTGCTTTTTTAAAAACGTAATTTGCAACTCTTATGTCCAAACAAAAAATGAAACGGTTTTGTAAGTTAAAACACATAAATATTTTATTGATTTAATTTGATTATAATTTTAGAGTCTCGATTGCTATCTCTAAATTATGAGGTGATTTCTAATTAGGATACTACTCAAATCCACACTATCGCGATCAACATCCTGCTTTTAGGGTTGATTTTACACTGAAAGTAAGTAATCTTATTGTTTCTTAACTATTTTCGAAAGATAAACTATATTCACTTTTATAGCGAATACTTCATTTTATTCTCCATTTTTTATTAAGAGTAGCATTCCTTCTTTAGTGATGTAATTCAATTAAAGTAAGAAAACTTTTCTGAAAACGTAATATTTAACACAAGAAAAATTGTACCTTCCTACACTACCAATTGTCAATATAATCAAAGTTACTGTTCTTTTAATGTCATTACTCTGCCTCAACTCTTTCTGATGGGATGCTATTTTCATTAAAGTTGATAGCAGATTTAAACCACTTCTAAATTATTATTTTTTTCAAAACATTATTTGTGGTGAGTTTATTCGGATTAGGATAAAAGTGTAGTATATGTTCCGTCATTAGTCAGAGGAAGAGAAATACTTTTCAAAAGATGGAAATTTAGGTTAGTGTTATATTCCTCTAATTAAAAACTGACCTTGTGTTTAACTTGCTCCTCGTGTGAAGTCAACTAAATGCAAATGATTATATTGTTTGGAGTTTTGCTATTGTTTCCAGCAAGAAAACACCAACCTGACACTTTCTGTTTATTCTTTCATTGTTTTTGCAAAAAGTAAACTATCTAATTAGATTTATGTTTTAAAACCCTTACACATCAGCTAACATGCATAATTGAAAGTAAACATGATTTATGGAGACGTTCAGCATCATAAAGTAAGAGTTGCAGGACAAATGGGTGACCATTGAATGTTTTGATTCATTCATAATAGTTGGAAGGATGTACACACCTGTGAAAATACATTTGATGTGCTTACAGAAGAGCAGCTATCATCTTATCAGGTCGGTTTTTATCCAGGATAATCTTGTTGCGATCAACTTCTGTATCCAACTACATATATTGAAGATGGGTATGAATAAAAACTCTTTACAGGAACAATGTTTGTTGACCTAACAACTGCATATGATACGGTGAATCACAAGACACTAATTCTGAAGGTAGTTCAAATTAAGAATTGATCAGTTTTCATGGTTATTATAACCTTGCTAACCAACTGGGAGTTTTTCATTGAAATGGATTGGAAGTAGAGTCGTTGCCAACATAAGAAATACAGACTTCCAATGAAAAACCTGAATTTGATGAACTCCACCCACTCATCTATACAGAAGATCTTTGTCTGGCGATGCAAAATTCCAAAAGATTTAGCAATGCCTTTCAGATGCACTTAATACCCCAACAGATTACTACAAAAATAATGCACTCAATGCTGATCCAGAAATAACACGGATCTGCACATTTCATCTCAACAATTATGAGGAAACTCGCCATCACCTTACATGGAAATGAACTAAAAAATGTCAGTTTTCCTGTCCACCTGGCTGTTCAACTGGACAGGACCCTGTCTTTCAAGGAGCAATGTAAGAAGATAAAAGAAAAAGGTTGCTGCAAGAACAACTTGATGACAAAACTCACAAATAAAAACTTGCAAGCAGACCGTAAAATCTTGTGCACAATAACATTATCAATTTGTTACGCTGTTACTAAATTCTCTTCTGCAGTTTGGGCTGGATCATGCAATGCCAAATTAACCCGATACTTAATAAAGCATGCCACAGAATCATTGATAAACATAGACCAACGCTATTACAAGTCGTGTACAGATTGGTTAACAGATATCTTATGGGATGCCCATATGCGAATCTAAAATAAAACCAGGAAAACAAGAGAACAAACCCCCTGTATGGCCCAGAGACAAATTGAAATCAAGAAGCAGTTCATGACTACAATAAAACTATAACTTGCATGAATGACTACTTGAACCTGCTAACCAAGAACCATGAAAATATGTTCCACATAGAACGGATCTTTCAATGAATTACTAGGTTACCAAGAATGAGAAATGTTTGGAAGGACAGCGATCAGCTTCCAAAGGTAGAGACCGCAACAACAATCAACTGCTCTTTTGGAAGTTCCAGACAGACAATAGAACACATAATCAGTGAGTGCAGTGATGGACCAACTTGTTCGGACCAAGATTTATACCTAATGATGAATGCTGTATTGGCATGATAAGATACGATGATGATGTACTTACAGTTATATTCTTATGAATTGATCAACATTTCAAATTATTGAAACCACATTGATGAAGTTATAGCAATGAAATCATCGAATAACCTTTCTTCTGATGTACAATTTATCTTTCAAATTTAAAGAATGTAGATTATTTTCCAATTTATTCGTTAATTTAGATAAAAACTAAGAATTACATTTACTGCAAAAATATATGATTGATCATAATATAAAGATAATTGTACAAATGCTTGTCTGTGCTCTTCACTGACAACATTTCATTATAGTTTGATCTCATTCACTTCAAGATAGAATAAGTAATTTATTATTGACTTTAAATTATTTGTTTTTTAATTAGATTATTTTTTTACCTTGTTATCTTACCTTCATATTTATATTTAAATCCTGTAAAGAACTTCAGATTTGATGTTTTTTAAATATATTTTTTTAATATATTGAATTTTATGAATACATTTAAAAAAATGAGAAATCAACAATCGATACGTTTTTATGATGTAGAAAAAAAATTAATTGATTTATTATTTTCAGAGACTGATTACACAAAATATAAACTGCATTTATCTATAGCCAGAACACTCAACCATAGCTCTGAACCCTTTAAAGAAAACAGACAGGTTTTATGTTCAAATATTTTTGAATGACAGGTAATTATCCGAATATGTAAAAGATATTTAGTGTTTTTATTTTTTTAATGATTATTAAAATTGCATGAGTTTATTTTATTTTTCTTAATTGAAAATTTCTTAAAGGTCAATTAATTTGAACACAACATTTATAAACATTCTGCTCAGAAATAAATAATGTTTGTGGTATTTTTAAAAATAAAATCTGAAACTGTGAAAGGCTGAATGCGATAAAATAGCTTAAAAGAATTTGATATAAATATTAACAAAAATGGAAACATTAAAAGTAGGCTAGAAAATTTGAGAGATTTTAATGCATTGATTTTTATTAAAAATAACATTTTCTTTTCAATTATATAAAATTATGATCAATTATATTTGTAAGTATGTATTTAATTTTGGAAATGACATACTAAATATTTTTTTTAATAATTGCTACATTTAAATATGGAATTACATACATAAACAATATTTTACTAACCAAACATCTAAGATTTTACAAGTTTTATTCTACGATGTTTATTTTAATATTTTTATTCATATATTCGTTTAGATCAAAAATTATTCATATATTCGTTTAGATAAAAAAGAAAGGAAATATGCTCTGGTGTTTGAGAATTACAATTGAAATTATGAAAAATTAAATTTAATTAAATAAGAAAAAAATAAATTATAAGAAAAACAGTATAAAAATTAAATTCAAAGAAAGAAGAAAGCTATATAAATGAAAGAAAATTAAATTTAAAAGTGAAGCAAGTAAAAATACTAAATTTAATTTGTACAAAAGAGGAGTTACAAAAACAGGAAAGTTAAATTAGACAAAAAGAGATTAAATATAATAATTTTAAAAAAACATTAACAAATTTCACCTGCATAGTAGGAAACACAATAAACCTTGGCGGAGGGTTGTGCTCTCGGAGTGCTTTTGGTATTCAATTATTTCGCAATCATCTAACTCAATGTTATCTTCAGGCACTGACAAATTAGCACAAGGTGTAGCACACCCCTCTCCAACTACGTTTTGAACAATTAAGTCTATGCCTTTTACATGTACATCATGCTGTATTGCAATTTTTTACATTTGCACCGGATCAAGTTAAGAAGACTTTCTGGTGCTGGTAGCATATCAGTCATTTCTGGTATGATGACACCATCGATAACTTGCCATCCCTTATTGATGAGACTTAGAAAACGAGTGACTAACCATATATGTGCAGGAATAGAATAGAAATTTTAAGCAGCTGTTGTTGGAGGCAATATATTTAATCCACTGCGATTATGTTTGATGTATCTTTTGGGAAAACTGACGATAACGCAACTTGTTGAAGTTCACTCAAATATAAGCAGTTCAGATTTTGAACTGTATATTTTAACAGCACTTTCAGCAATAAGACAACATAACCAGTGATGTGGATACACCTACATCCTTATTATTTCAAATATCCAATAAACATCTGGATAAAGTTATATTTATTAAATTCATTAAATTTATTTACCAAGAAAACGTTTAAAAATGTCTAGAATTTTCATATATAGTTTCAGTATATGAAAATTCTAGAAATTTTGAAACGGTTAGTCATTTTTCTTTTTTGTCATGTTCTAACTTTTCATGGATAGCCATATCTGCTATCATAGATTCTTCATCTACCATTGTATCTGGGTTAGCAATGAGTTTTGCAAATATTTTTTCTGACATTATCCAACTTCCGGTTAAATAAGTACCTTTCACTTGACTTATATTATATGTCTCTTTTAACGTGTAGGTATTCTTCTTCACTTTCAGTTTCATTGTCAGGTACAGACGTACGTGATGCAGTGAGTTCAAATATGTTTGCAAAAAGTAATATATTAAGTGCACCATCTATTAAGAAATGTCCTCTTCATACTTTTGCAAGGACATTTCCACTAACATATTTGATACTGAGTTGTGGCCATAGATCTCTTCCAAAACTTCTGATAATCCTGCGTTTTCCATTAGGTGGCCTATACACCAAATAAAACTCATCTCACTGTGTAATTATCTAATTCGTAGCACTACAGATTAAAGACAGCTACTATTAACTAACATAGTTTAAACCTTACAATACAGTTGATGGTCAAATACCAGGAGTTGTGTTGTTATGATGTCACTTTTCCAACCAGAAATATCAATGTAGAATAAATACATGACTTATTTGATGGATCTAAGTCATTGAAAGTAAAAACAACAACAATTGGCCAACCTTTGTATAATATTTGTATGAATTCTGACAACCGTGGTCATGGCCATGGCAAAAACGGGGAAACAATCCACATGATGTCAAGTAAATACGAGGGTTTTTGGAAAAGGATTATAAAGCTTAAGATGGGTAAGTTCACCAAAATGATATATATTATCTTTGTGATGATTGTAATAATTAATTGTTACTTGTTCGAACCTAAGTATCTCATTAGTTTTTACTTCATGCTGGGAAATCACATGGCAACAATACCCATCCAATTAAAGGTGTGATATCCATAAAGGGTTTGTATATTGTGGTCAATGTTGTCTGCTTAATATAGCATAAATTGACTTTCTGTAACAATGACATAACATTTACAGAAGCATGTCATTCAAATGTTTGGGCTTCGTCATATGAGCTACAAAACCCATGTTGCTGTAATTCATCTAACAAAAAAACTAGAACCAAAAATGGTGATGCATTTGTATGTCTAATCATAATTATAAAGGAGGAATCACCATACTTGTTCGAATAGTTTAAATGATAGCATATCCCAGGGATGTCTGTTTCTCATCTGTATTTTTCCTGTTGGAATAATCTGCATAAAGTCAACAATACTATCAAGGACAAATGACAAGGTTTTCTCTAAACTAAGTTTATATGTGGATGGGTAATTTGAGCTTAGAGTGATATCTTTTATTTCATTGTTTGCCTTTCCTACAGTTGGTACTGCACCGTTAACAATACACTGCATCCTTGGCATGTAAATCATTTGCAGAGGATAATCTATCTAACACTGTATCACTCTACAAATCCTTCCGAGATGTACATATTTTGTCTATAGTGTATTTGATTGATGTACCACAAGAAATGCAGTAATTCTTGAAATCAAAAGTTTTGGTTCAGGAGAGAAACCTACAATTAAATGTTGATATATCGACCCATTCCACATTTTAAACTTCGTTTATGTTAGGGTTGTCACTATCGTTTTCTTCAGCTCTTATTAGCCAAAGCTTTTATATACATGCAAAATAATTTGGAAATCAAAAACGAGTTTCATTAAATTAATGAATATTTCTTCATATGAAAACTCATGTTCATAAAAAATTCAGTAATAAAATTAAAATATTAAGTCTTATATTCTAATTTTTTATTAAAACCACTACTCAAAAAAAATTATTATGAAAATAACGCTGCATTAAAAAATACTTTTTTCAAAATGTTATTTAAATGTTTTTTGTTTTGTTTTTAGCTAGCAGATTCGAAAGCAATGTTTAAATTCTTTGGATATTTCCATTTTTATCTGACAATATTTAATTATACTTACATTATTTCAACTTTCCACTGAATGTTAGTTTGTTAAGACATGTGTTAGTGTTACATCTTTTGACTGTACAATTTAGGAAGTCTTTATTGTTTCTTAAATAATGTTGTATTCTTTTTCGGTTGAAGTGAAAATCATTTTTAAACAAATATTCTCATTCGTTACAATTAAATATTAAAAAATGAAATATTTCAAAACATTACTGAAAAAAATGAATGGTTTTAATTTAGTTATTGTTTTGGCATATCAATCTTTTATCGGTAATATTGGTAATTTAAATGCATTCTCTATTTTCTTAGTATCTTCAAATATTTCAGAGCAATGAAAATACAATTGCCGAATTTATAACATGCGTTGAAAAACATTGGTAAACATTGTAAACAAAATTGGATTATTATAAGTGTTTTCGAAGATAATCAATAAATTATTGGTGCTTCTCAAATATTATTTGAAAGAATTTATTAATTTTGTAAACTATAAAAATTGTGTAAATATAATTAAACAAAATTATTACATTTTGAATCTCATTAATAGAGGTTTTGTTGATATTTAGTCCAATATTATCTGAAAATAAAGGAACAATTAATCTTATTAAACCTTTGTGATATCTTAAAAATAATGTTCTTTGCTAAAAAAATGTATAACATTTATTTTCTTGAAATATATCTTTTTATTATTTTTTATATTTCAGAATATCAAGCATTCATGAGAAAAACAAGTGTCATTGGATTTGAATGGATTTACATAATCATGCTGACTTGAAACATAAATATCTCACAAAAATACAGTTTGAAATTTCTTGATGTAAATTGTATTTCTGATCTTCTTAGTCTTACATTGGAACACGAGCTGGAATTATTGTCGCATGTGCATATATGACTAATGCACTCATGTGCATATATGACTAATGCACTCATGTGCATATATGACTAATGCACTCATGTGCATATATGACTCATGTACTCATGTGTGTATAGTATTGATGCACTCATGTGTGTATATGACTAATGCACTCATGTGTGTATGTGACTAATGCACTCATGTGTGTATATGACTATTGCACTGACAGGTGTATATGAACATTAACTGGTATGACTAATGAACTCATGGACCCCTTAATAAATGCAGATTTTCAGACATCTAAAAATACTTTAGGTGTAACGCATAATACTAATAGTGACAACTGAAATTATAGCATTTGTAGTATAATTCATTAAAAGCTTTTTATGTAGTGTTTAAGAATCACCTGGATACGATGTATAAACATTCACTCAATATGTTCCGTTTTATCTGCACACAGAGAATATAATTCCTACTAAATTTCAAATACAGAGGCACATACAATTGTCATATTAATATATATATCATGGATCACAGTAAAATAAAAGTAACGTTTTCAATAAAACATGAGAAAATACTAGTCACGATCCCACTTCAACTATCTACTAAATGTCTAATCCATAAAAAAGTGAGAACCTTTACTTGCACAATTTGAAAAAATGCAGAAACAAATTGTACAAGAAAAATTCAAATATTTAAACATCGAAAATAAAAAAAATCGATGTGAATCTTGTGCAGAAAACTAAATATGTTGCAACATATGCAAACACATACTATAAAAAACTACATTCATGTAAAGTATGTGGTTCTATATTAATAAATAAAAACATATGCTCACTCATACTGGGGATAAACCAAATTCTTGTGAAAATATGTGGCTTAGCCTTTACACAAAAGTTACCATTGTTGAGTAATATGCGAACACATACTTGAGAAATAACATATTCTTGTGAAGTATGTGACTCTGCTTTTGGTTAGAAACTAAATATCTTGCAACATATGCGAACACATACTGAAGAGAAACTATATGCTTGTGAAGTATGTGGCTCTTATTTTACACAGAAACAAAATGTTACGACATATGCGAACACATACGAGAGAGAAACTATATTCTTGTGAAGTAGGTGGCTCTTTTTTTACAATGAAGAAAAGTATGTTGCAACATATGGGAACACATACTGGAGAGAAACCATATTCGTGTGAAGTATGTGGCTCTTCTTTTACAAGTAAACAAATTATGTTGGTACATATGCGAACACATACTGGAGAGAAACCATATTCCTGTGACGTATGTGGATCTTCTTTTACACAGAAACAAAATATGTTACGACATATGCGAATACATACTGGAAAGAAACCATATTCTTGTGAAGTATGTTTCTCTTCTTTTGGAGAGAAACAGTATATGTTGCGACATATGCGAACACATACGAGAGAGAAACCATATGCTTGTAAAGTATGTGGCTCTACTTTTACAGAGAAAAAAAGCTTGCTGCGACATATGCGAACACATACTGGAGAGAAACCATATTCTTGTGAAGTATGTGGCTCTTCTTTTACAATGAAACATCATATGTTGCAACATATGCGAACACATACTGGAGAGAAACCATATTCTTGTGAAGTATGTGGCTCTTCTTTTACAATGAAACATCATATGTTGCAACATATGCGAACACATACTGGAGAGAAACCATATTCTTGTGAAGTATGTGGCTCTTCTTTTACAACTAAACAACATATGTTGAAACATATGCGAACACATACTGGAGACAAACCACATTCTTATGAAGTATGTGGCTCTTCTTTTACAACTAAACAAAGTATGTTATGACACATACGAACACATACTAGAGACAAACCATATTTTTCTGAATTATGTGGCTCTTTTTACACAGAGAAACAAAGTATGTATAAACATATGCAAACACATACTGGAGATACATCATATTCTAGTGAAGTATGTGGATCTTCATTTCCAAAGAAACAACATATGTTCCAACATAAGCAAACGCATGCTTAAACTACTAGACACTAGCCACGAGTGTCTTCGGTGTCTCTGTACAAAGGTGTGTTAGAACAACCTGATATGAGTATACTTCATCTTACAAGTAAACCCTTACCAAAAAATAAAAATAATATAGTATTCACAGCACAAGTAAGATTCCCTCAGCACGGCTATACACTTGCTCATACGAGAAATAGTAAACTTACTCCTAGTGATGTTACCTCAAGTAACAAGACTTAGCTGGATACTCCACCAGACTAGATGAATTATTATCCTGGAATATGGTAAGACCAAAAGACTACAAGAAAGATATACTACAACATAGTTTACTGGTAAATTGGGGAAATAAAACAATGTTATTAACATCTTAGCGAACTCAATGTTTGAGAACGAAAAGAGAAAATATATAGAATATTCGAATATCTGTATCTCATATAGAGATTAAGTGTTAGCCTAAAAAGGTGCTACTTGATTTCCGAGAAAGAAACCATATACTTGTAAAGTATGTCGCTCTATTTTAACACAGAAACAACGCGTGCTGCAACATATGAGAACGAATATTTTAAGGCAGGATTCCAGAACTGTCGAAAAGAATTCAAGCCAAGGATAGCAACCACAGGGCGACAGTTAGGAACAGACACTTCAAAAAGAAAATAAGACTATTCTACCGAATGTTGGTGGAGGAGAATATAACGATTGAAAAGCCACCAGAAGAGAAGACACCTCTATTTGATAATGAGGGACTATGCAATAAAGAGGTCAAGTGGATCTTATATATATAGCTTGAAATAATGAAAGTAGGCCAGAAATGCCAGAGCCAGAGATAACGTCTGCAATGTTGGAACGAAAGTTAGATCAATTTCGGAATTAAAAAAAAATTGGCATAGACAATATACCCAATTTATGGCGAAAGAAACTCACATAATTTCATAATCATTATAGTAACTGCTTCACCAGATTGTTGAGAGATGTGGAGGCCACCCCAACATGGCTAGTAAAAAGTGATACGATCCTCATAGCCAAAACGAGTGATACACAGAATACAGACCGATTTGCTGCTTCACTACAACCTACAAACTCTTCACTGATGGCAGACAACATGTACGAACACTTCTCTTCTGGAGAATACATGGAAAAAAGCAGGGTATAGGAAGAAGTGTTTAGACACCAAGGGGCATCCTTGAGGACTGAAGAGAGAGGCAGAGAAACCTAAACATGACATGGATTGATTACATAAAGGCATACGATAGTGTACCCTACACATGGTATCTATGTTGTTTTAAGCTATATAAGATCCATCCGGTCATCAAGAAATCCATGGCACTAGATATAAATATGTGGCAAAGAACCATGGCATTAAACCACACTAATGTAACAATAAAAAGCCCTGATGTAAAGATCCGAAGGGAAATCTTCCAAGGACATAGCTTATCTCTTCTACCCTTTTGCCAGGCTATAGATCCACTAAGTAAATTATTAAACAAAAGCCAGAGGACCTACAATCTGAGCCAACAAGACCCAAACAAAAGAGTCAATCACCTGCTCTTCATAGATGACCTCAAGCTGTGTGCTAATTTAGACGGTGGTTGTTGTCATTACGTTCTCCAAAGATGTTGGAATAAAGTTCGACTTATACAAATGTGACAAGTGCTCCCTCAGAGCTGGGAAGACGATCTAAACGTGAGAAGGTGATTCCCCGACATCATGCTGAGATGGAGACGAAAATAATTACTAGCATTTGTGAAAGAATAGGTTGAAAGAGAAAATGATTGAAAGGAACAAGAGGACTGGAAAAGGTTAAAAACTGAGAAAAAATAGGTTAGTTGGTTTACGTGTCTTGGGGTTGCCAGAGATCAGAGAAGGGCCGGGTGCTTTTGGCTTGATCAAGTCAAAAGTGTAAAAATGATTTTAACTATGTACTTATAGCTACACCGGAAGATAGTAATTTGCATATCAGTGATTACTGATTATTTAAGAGCTTTTTTCTTTCTTCTGATGAGTCAGTTGTACGTTCTTGCGACAAGTACACTACGTGAGAGTTCTTTCTTTTTTTACACTATTAAGAGTTCTAACGAACCTATTCCTTTTTGGTACTTGACTCCTGATAGAGTAGGTCGCGATTGAGCAACGTTTTGCATCGACCCTACTCTGATCAACAAGCTACCCCTTGGCGCAGAAGTATTTTCGACATTTTGCGAAATAATTGTTATTGGAACGCTTTACCCCTCTGCTCACCTTTTCTGCTGTGCTATTGTGTTTACGCGTTATGGCGGACGGGCCGGATGACCTCTCGACTCCTGCTGGACTTCTTCTGGGTATGGCCTGATGAAATATTTTTAAAACATATTGTAAAAAGAACTAATAGGATTCCACCATTTTTTGCGGACAGAAACCGAGCAGCTAATGGAGTATTCCAATTTCTCTGTCTACACCAGTAAGAAGTTTGACTGTATTGTTGGTATGGCCAATGACGCTGAGTAAGAGACACAGACCGGAGCTCCCGAGACAATGAGTCTTAGTCGCATGGATAAGGGGACGGTTTTTTATAGCAATTCATGTGATCAGGACGAGTGGACGACAGCCCTTAAAGGAGAAACTCTGAAGGAATTCCACAGTTACCGTATTCCTTCTCTGGCTTTTTATTTTGTCGCGCACACGGTGTCCCCTGAGGATGGTCCTTTCTCTTTGAAACCTTTCACCTGTTCCTGCTATGTGACTTATTTTCCCGCGATGCAAGACGGCACTCGACCAATGTTTTTCTTAAAATCTGACTTCTATAGAACGGTCTCCATATTCTGTCACTATATATGGAAGCAAGGACATTAATTTGAAGACGATAACCAGACCTTTTTACATTTTCTAGGCTGAAACGCAACCGTTACCTTTTTAAGGGGCAATGAGTCCCATTCGCATGCGTGAAAGGGGAATATTTTAGGGAGCATGTCATGTCGATGGGCGAGCGGACGAAAGCACTTAAAGGAGAATCTTTGAGGGAATTCCCCTGTTACTATATTCCTTCTTTTTCTTCTGTCAAGCACGAGGCTACCCCTGAGGATTGTTCTTTCACTTTAAGACCTTCAACCTGTTCTGCTATTGGAACTTATTTTTCTGCGAGGTAAAACGGACACTGGAGTATGTCACTACACTGACGACTTTAAAACTTTGACTAATACTCGGTCAATTTCTATTTTAAGTTTGTGTATATGATTTATAATTCTTACCAACAAACAGACGATTTGTTTTTACGAAAATGATGGTTCTAACTTCTTAAAATAAACCTTAACGTTACCCATGCTTGTTAGAAGTATCATACAATTTACTAAACGTGAGACCTCGCCTGTTGGCTAGTTTAAATTGTGTACACTCTACCCAGTGATAGTAAAACATGTTTCTCAGTAAGATGAAATATAATGTAATGCTTCAGAACATTTTAGGCACAAACTAGATTTGATTTTGACGTTGTTTTTCTTTTTAGTATTTTTTATTTCGACTGATTCTTTTTGTCGACCTTATTCCAAAACCTAGTTTTCTGAACTTTGTAAATTACAACTAAATATGACGGAGAAATCGTAATTTAATGAACTAAATCTATTAAAAAATATATAATGGCCACTTTAGAAATGTATTTCCTAATATATTCAATGATTACCGTTTTCTGATGACATCTGACTTCACTCTTTAACATAGGTGATCCTCTGTCTTAAAGTTTACATAACCATGCAATTTAGTAGCTCTCCATTATATTTATAAGTTCTGTAGTTTAGTCATCTGTGGTGTGTGGATTCTTTTACTGCTTTGTCATATATCCATTATGTTAGTGACACTAAGTTTATAAGCCGTTCGGTCGTCTGATAACTAAAATCCGAACGTTTATTCTTCTTAGTATAGCAATGGAGATTGCACGTGAACTGACAATATTTCACTTTTATGGAAGTCTCTTGAATTCACTGGAATATGATGCTAGATTTAACCATTCGTAATGTGTAAAATAATCGGACAATATGACCTGAAGCATCAGTTGTACACTGCCACTAAGACTGGAAGTATTTTGAGTAGGACCAACAGATGCAAGTGTACTTCTATTGTAATACATATAGTTTCGCATTTGAATCGGTCGCATTATCTACCTCGATGCGAACTGTGATTGGGACACTAGGTCCGTTTACTCCTTCTCTGAGCCAGATATTTGATGTGTTTCTCTTCTGACATTTTCTTGTTGCTTTGTTTTGAGTGTGAGAAAAAATAGGTTAGTTGGTTTACGTATCTTGGAGTTGTCGAGGATCAGAGAGGGGCCGGGTACTTTTGGCTTGATCAAGTCGAAAGTGAAGAATGATTTTAACTCTGTACTTATAGCTACACCGGAAGATAGTAATTTGCATATCAGTGATTACTGATTATTTAAGAGCTTTTTTCTCTCTTTATTCTGTTGTTGTACGTTCTGACGACAGCTACACTATCAAGAGTTCTTGCGAACCTTTTCCTTTTTGGTACTTGACTCCTGACATAGTGGGGTCGCGATTTAGCAATATTTCGCAACGTTTTGCACCGACCTACTCTAATCTACAAGCTACTCCTTGGCGTCGAAGTATTTTCGACATATCATAGCGTATTTACTTAAAAATAAAAAGTCTGCATAATTACTAAAAGTATAATGCGTAGGACCACGTTGCACTTTGTACAGGTTCTTTATTTCACTTCAAACAGTTAATTGTTTATTGGAATGCCTACATGATTTACTATCAATAAGTTTACGATTATCAGCATAGTTTTTTTTGTTTGTTGGTGTTAAACCAAATATAATGATAAGAAAGTCCTAAATGTCGAAAAGGCGTTGGCTGTAGATCAGAGTAAAACGTTGCGAAATACTGTTAAATCGCGACCCCAACTCTGCCTGGAATCAAGTACCAAAAAAAGAAGAGCCCTTGTCTTGTTCGCAAGAACTCTTTAAAAGTGAACAAATGAACTCTTACAAGTAACCGTCGCCAGAACTTTCAAAACAGATTGCCGCCAGAAGAAAGAAAATGCTCTTAAATAATCCGTAATTGACAAATCATATACCTCCGGCGACAGTAATAAAAGCAATCGTTCCTGGGTTTCTACTTGAACAAGCCAAAAGCAACCCCCCTCCGACCACCGGCAACCCCATAACATGTAAACCAGTCAACTTATTTTTCACAGTTTTCATTTCTTTTAATTCATAGAATTCTTTTTAGAAAATCGTAAAACAAACTATTTTCATACTTACTTTTTCATAAGCTGCTTTGAAGAAACGATGATAGTATTTCGAAATAAAATGTTCTGTTAGTGTTCGTGTTAAAACGGGTGTAAGTGTACATTCAAGATGGCGACCGGAAATGCAAGTTCGCAGAAAATTAAAAATAGAGATAAAACATATCGATTTCACAGTTGTGTCGATCTCTTTGATTTCAGAAGGAAATATTCTTCAGTCATTTGATGATTTTACTATTTAAATAGACGTTTTTTATCGGGGTTTATTTGCAAATGAAGGACATTATATTGTAATATTGTTTAATTTCAGAAAAGTTATAATACTATTTAACAACTGTAAAACATTTTGCGCTTGTCTTAATTTTCCATGGAAATGATGAGTTCGAAAGTGTAAACACTTATCGGATTGACATCCTAATATGTTATCATACCGGCGTAAACAGAAAAAAACACAAAACAATAGCAAATTCACTTCAACAACAAAATGCTCAAACTAGCCATAAAAATCGGCTCCCACGAGCTGTCTAGCAAAAAGGCGCTGAAAACGCCAAAAATATCGATCACGTGATTGTCTACTAATACGTTCGCCAAACCAGGGGAAAACAAAATAAAATCAGCAGCCGTGACAAAATAAGTCTCTTGTTCCCTTTTTCCCTACCACAATCGATTAAGACGGTCCTGTCAATAGTCTTCTAAAGTACTGGGGCAAGAAGCTGCCTGCTGCTGTCTCACTCTCGACTCCCCACCGTTTCTCCTTCCTCCTCACAGACACATAACACTAGTAAGCTTGTACCTCTTTTTCTCTCTACAAATTAATGCCAAACACACACACTCGCACTAACAAAAGAGCGACACGCACACAAGGGGTTAGGAGACGGCTCATTTTTCTCTATTTCTTATACGTACATCTAAACGCGTAAGATTTTCAACAAAAACCCGTTAAGGGAAATAGCTTTGAACAGCAAAAGAAGTTCAACATTAAAACTGTGAAAGAGACATTCTACACAAAACAAAAAGAAAGATACTTTTATTGAGAATTGTTACAAATGTTATGTGCTAAATATGTTCAATAAATTGTAATTGTTTATATGAATGTTTGAGTGCTGGGTTCTCACTTTTTATCTTTTTGTGTTGGTTACTGGCGTATTTTGCTCGTTCTTTCATGTTTAACAAGAATAGAATTCGTTAGTACCCCAACAGTCTAACCCAGGGCCCAAACAGTCTGTGGAGGTTTGTTGCATCTCGAAAGAGAATTGGGGGGGGGGGGGTTGAGCAACATGGGGAGTTTTTGGTAGTCCCGCCTTAAGCGAAATAAAGATGGAGTAAACAGTGAGATCTATCATTCATAATCTGCTATCACGTGATTAGCTCACATTGGAGATGGCATCTGATTGGTCAAGTAGAAAGGAAGTTAAATGACTGCACCAATCTTCACACAACTTAGAAATTAAGCATAAATGCAAAATTGTTCTGGTGTTTCGTTGTAACCGTGTTGTTTTTATTTGATGTCGTTTGTAGTCACTGCTACAAGATCACCATACAAGTGAGTTTAATTAGAATCCAATGAACAATTCCCCAAATTGTTTCATATTGAGCTCGAGTTGCTGCTTTAGTCATTATGTATTTTAACATATCAGCAGTAGAACAAAAAATTATATTTATACTGTCGCTGTGTAGGTTATCTCTAATGAAGTGATACTTAATTTCTAAATATTTATGGGATCTGTAAAATGGGGTGTTGCCCCCTGTTGTCTTCAAATATTTTTACAAGAGTGTATTCTTGTAGATTGTCTATTCCATTTTGTATTCGGGTTATGTATAGATGTACACGTGTGATCTTAGCTAAGGTTTTAGTGATACAATAGCGCCTTTGAAAAGTGCCAAGAACAATTCTACAATTAATATAAATCTACCTAAATTGGCGAATGAAAAAGATGTATAAAAGCATGTTAGGATTGACTCACAATTTAGAGAGTACTAAATTTTCCAACGGCTTTTGTGAATGAAAGAAAGTAAACATGAGTTAAAAAACAAAACATTTATTTATTAACAATTTTACAGAGATGCAAAATATATTTGAAACTCCAACGTTTGTTGAGGTTTAACGTTCTTTAAGAAACAGACACAAGCCTTCAAATTCCATTGTGTGTTTGTATGTGTGTGCATGTAATATACTTATGTGAGTATACGTCAGAATGTCAGTGTGTGTACATTGACCTACCTTGTTATATTAGTGCATTTGAGGGGGTCATAAGTGGCGAGTCGTTTCTGTTTGCCTGACCACTTGTTTGTAGATTTGCGCAGGATGAAGAAAGCTCGTACGTGAGTTTGTGAAGTTTTCCAGTCTTGTTTCGCCTCCCCCAACGAAAGGCACGGGGAGGGAGGGGTATTTAGCAAACGTTCTTTGCTCCTTTCGAGGTGCACGGGAGTGGATATCTGCTTTTGCCTATTTATTTACTCCTTTTTATAGGGTTTCTAAGTTTGCATAGGCTTGTTAGGTTTTGGGGTTAAAACAATTTCCATTGATTGAAAAATATTGAGTTAACACGTTCCTGTAAAAATCTATTTTAACGATCCGGATAAAGAACCAGGGTGGCTATCCAAGCCAGTTGCTTATTGGCGTTCATTCAAATCACATTGATATCCACCACAAAGTTACATAATAATTCTATTAGAATTGTAAACAACAGAAAAGAATACATTTTGATAAAACCTTACAATGGTAGTATAATAAGATTAAAATAGAGTCGAGGAATATCGAGTAAATGTTGGTTATTTTAATAAAAACATATTGGCTTCGGAATTACAGTGATTGCATTACTTTTAGAAATAATTAGTTAAGATAAGGATCATATAGTAATAGTTTTTTTATATTTATTATTATTTGCGTACAACACAACTTGAAATACATTCGTATACGCCCAGCCAGATGTTCAACATGAATAAAAATTAAGCACATACTTTCACTATAAATTAAACATCAATAAATCTTTTATTGTAGTTTAAGACGGGTGTAGGCAGACATTATATGTACAAGAGACAATTCCATGCAGTTGTTACCCAGCCTCTCAGAAATATTAAAAGTTTAAACATCTTCCAGCAATCGTTTATCAACTGGCACGATTCCTTTTCCACAATTACCTGCAAGTTGAGTACCTATTTTTTAATAGGTGACTACATTCCGTCGATCACATCATTTACACAACTTTAGCTATGACATGCTGCATATTTGTTGCTTCAAAAGTCAATTAATGTCTCTAGTGTTTGTATCCCACACCCTAGTCAACATATTTCCTTACCACTGAATAATAATAGTGTCCTCTATCTACCTAGATTCATCGCTGAAATCTATTTCTGAAGAACCAGTTACCCTGAAACCACTTCCCTATCTTTTTCTCGGCATTCTGTGAATAAATATTTATCTTTTATCACAAAAGCTATTTCATTAGAAATTTATCTAATCTATCAATGATGAGGCTATGTCATCTAACTTCACACTGTATCATTATGGATCTAGTTTGCCTAGACTTTTCTATGTGTCTCAACACCGTATTTCGAACACTTTTGAGGTAAGTAAAGTAAGATTTGTGGTCTATCCGTGAGAGAACGTTTATGAAAAATGTTTTGTGCAATTCACTATTCAACCTATTTTCAGCCCCCACCACTCTCTCTGCTGCCTGAAGAATTGAACTCTTCAATCCAGACTACAGTTTTTATACTAATCAACCCATCACTTATGCAAATTGACTACCAACCATAGCCATCTAGCTTTTAGAGACTCCAAACCGCCAATCTGCAAAATGGGAATAAGCTCAATTGACAACTAAACCACACTCCCCCTTGATCTCCAAGATCAATAATTGGTCTCATCATCTGCCACCAACACCAACTGTCTTCATTAGCATTGCGATCATTGTACAGGTTCTTCTTGGACATCAATAATCTCTTCATTTGATTATAAAGAAACTCTCTGTATATTGAATGCATGACGAGGCACTTCGTTAATTGACATTTTGTTTTTAGATAGTACTTTAGTTACTGTTCCACTTCCTGACATTGTGCGGTTTCACTCACACGTCCTCGCTCAGTGATTTTGATGTTGTTCATTAGGACCACTTCTATTGGCCTTCTCTTCATAAATACGTCCTCAACAATTCGCTTTAACTCTTCTGGTTTTTTCGTTCGAATTTTCCACTATATTACTACTCTCTCAGGTCTACAGTAAATCAGAGTTAAATACAGTTAATGGCTGTAATGCGTTATATCAATGACCAGTCGCTTCCACTTGTCTGTTACATGCAGCTCCCTTTTTCATACCTAGAGGGTGCAGGGTCAATGGATTTACACTCCTTACAGTGCTGAAGTAAATTCTGAACACCTTCCATTGTGATGTTCGGATTCACTTTCTTGCCAGATATATAACCTCCTTTCTCTCACAAAATGGGACATATTACGCTGGTCCTTAAAATTGTGTACTACACAGCACATTGGAGCCATATCTTTCTTCTCCTGTAAGCAAGCCTTCTTTTCTCTGGTCAGCATGTTTACCTTGTTTTTCTGTGACATTTACTTTCAGTTTAAATTCTCTGATTAAGCCTGTAAGTGTGTAAAGTCCACACGTGATAAGCACCTCAGTTTCTCCTTTGGTCGTGATACGTTTATCTCCAATAATTGACTTCATCCACGATACCACTGTTGTCAAGTCCGTTCTAATGTCCACTTCATTTCAAAGGCTTAGTGACTTCGAGCTCTGAATCATTGATGTGCACGCTACCATTCTTTTAGTGTAGCCAAGCAGCATCTTCAGCAGTTACTCCTCCTATTTCTAATAATACTCATAATACTCATAATACCAAGATGCTAGTCGCTCTATATTCCATGCTATGCTCCTTTTTACATGCTATTCTTCCTTTACAGAGTCAAACTTTTTTTCTATTATGTGATAACTTTCTCTATCATGTGAAACTCATCTTTGTCAATTAAATCCTCCCATCGGTCCGTACCAGTCTGCTTTTTAATAAAGCTGCATGCAGCTCACAGCCATCTGACTATGGGGTAATGACTAACCAAGTTCCCACACACCGAGACAAGTTCTCGCTTGGTTAGGCCGTCTGTAACTTCATGGATTTTGTCCCTCTCCAAGCATCAACTTTCCTGCCTCATTCTGCTGTAACTTCAATCCAAGAGCCATTCCGTTTTCTAACGACTCCGATGGTTTAGCTGTAAGTCAATAAGTTTTGACATGGTGTCTCACCCTTTCCACAGTCACATGTCTTGTCCACCAGTAAAACCTCGATATAAGAACAGGTGGCTCTTTTCACTGCATCGTCTTTGGACAATACAGTCTTAAGCACTGCCGTCATAATTTTTAGTGCAAAATTCAGTCTAAATCCTAGTCAGGTCATGCAATAAATCTGACCTTTATATTCGATAAATTGATATCGGCATAGCTTCTTGCCCACATGAACTTGAAAGTAGGCCGATTTTAAGTCAACGATTTTGGTTGTTCGCTCTCTTTTCCTCCACTCCATTTAGCAGCTTACAACAATCCCTTAAGTGTGTGAGTTCGTGTGGGTAGCTAAATATAACTTATGGTAAAATACTAAGCAACATGTTGGTAGTTAAATATAACTTATGGTAAAATACTAAGCAATATGTTGGTAGTTAAATATAACTTATGGTAAAATACTAAGCAACATGTTGGTAGTTAAATATAACTTATGGTAAAATACTAAGCAACATGTTGGTAGTTAAATATAACTTATTGTAAAATACTAAGCAACATGTTGGTAGTTAAATATAACTTATGCTTAAATACTAAGCAACATGTTGGTAGTTAAATATAACTTATGCTAAAATACTAAGCAACATATTTCACAATTTTATGGTGTTTCACTTTTTTTTTTACTGAAGTGTTAGTTCTTAGAAAGCAAACGGCCACTTCCTGGAACAAACACTTGATTTCTATATAAGAAACAGATATTGGAATTCTCTTTTATGTCTGAAACTTTGAGTTAGTAAAGAATTAAAGAACATGAATTTTCCTTTCCGTAATTGATCAGTTAATTATATTATACTATATCTTTCTTGTGATCTATTTGTCTTACCAGATTCAATCTAGTCTGGTTGAGTATTCATGTTAGTGTTATAAACAGAGGAAACATCATCTAGAGAAGGTGCATCATTCGACGTATGAGTCAGTGTGTAGACATGCCGAGGGGATTTTATTTTATTTGGACTTCGAATACTGTTATTTCTCATATCTGTGCAGGGTTCACTTATAGGGGAAGCATCTTCATGCCAGACCGAAAACACTCAAGGATAGTGTCTAGTAGGCATTCAAATTCCCTCCTGTACGCATTCAATTATGTGTCCGTATGTGTCGTTTTAAAGTAAATTGTCGTGAATATGCTAACCCACACACTTTGCAGGTATAAGGCTTTTCACCATTATGTCTCCGCATATGCATTTTTAAAACAGATGGTCTGGAAAATGCTGATGCGCACACTATGCAAGTATACGGTTTTTGTCCAGTGTGTGTTTGGATGTAGTCTCTTAAATAGGATCTTTGGGAAAATGCCGAACCACACACTTTACAAGTATATGGTTTCTCACCAGTGTGTGTCCGCATATGCATTTTTAGTTTATATTTTTCTGCAAATGCAAAGTCACATATTTCACAAGCATAAGGTTTTTCACCCTTATTTGCTTCACCCATATGGGTCCGCATGTGCCTTTTTAAACTACATCTAATTGAAAATGTTGATCCACACACTTCACAAGCATAAGGTTTTTCTCCCGTATGTGTCCGCATGTGGATTTGTAATTTGGATTTTTCTAAAAATGCTGAGCTACACACTTCACAAGAATAAGGCTTTTCACCGGTATGTGTCCGCATATGCCTTTTTAAATCACATGTTCCTGAAAATTTTGACCCACACACTTTACAAGTGTAAGGTTTTTCACCGGTGTGTGTTCGTATGTGGCTTATTAAACAAGACTGATAAGGAAATGTTGAGCCACACTCTTCACAAGCATTTTTGCCAATATGTCCTTGCATGTGGGTTTTTAAATAGGATTTATCTACAAATGCTGATCCACACACTTTACAAACACAAGGTTTTTGTCCAGTATGTGTTCACATGTGGATTTTCAATTTTGATTTTTCTGGAAATGCAGCCTCACACACTTCACAAGCATATGGTTTTTCACTTTTTTTATTTATTTTTCTTTTCATTCATTTGCTGGGGACGGGGCATTCTTCCAAATGCCATACGATCACCCGCTATTTACAGACTCCAACCGAGAGCTCTTTTCAGGATTCTGGCCGTTCCCTTGAGTGCAGTTGTCTGGATTTCTCTTGCACTTGGTTCACCAGGTATACTTGCTAAATACTTTTTCAAGTTCTTCTTCATGAGTCCAGTGGCTCCTATGATAACTGGAATGATAGAGATCTCTTTGAGGTTCCAGTTTCTTTTCATATCATACATTAGACCCTGATATTTTGTTATGTTCTCCCTTTCAGCTCTATTTAGGCCCCCATCGTAAGGGACACTGACCTCAACCAAAGTTGCCACTCTCTCTCTCTCTTGTTCCATATTACAATGTCAGGTTTGACAGCTGCGTTTTCCAGATAGGTAGCTGTGGGGATTTCATGGTCATAATGGATGGTGTATGTCTCATTCCCCACAGTTCTCTCAGGTAGATGTTCCCAGTGCCTGCTGCTACATCTGATATTCAGTTTCTTACAGATGGTCCAGTGGAGGTACCTGCACACTCCATTATGTCGTGTTGTATAGGAGCCATCTGCCAACATGATTTTGCAACTCGATATCAGGTGGCTCACACTCTCCACTTCAGTGTGGCAAAACCTGCACTTGTTGTCCTGACTGAGACCAGCCATCTTTTTAAACGCATTTGTCATCAGGCCCTGGTCTTGTGCGGCCATTATAAGCCTCTCCTGATCGTAGTGGAGGCCTCCCCTTCTTAGCCAGTCCAAGGACCCTTCCTTATCAATATAGTCCTTGGATAGTTCATCGAGGAAGTATGTGGCACGTTTCTGTCCTGACCACTCATCAATGCACCTGTTCTTAAAAGTCTGGGTGTATCTCTTGCGGCTCTTTTGGGCTATCTCTGTGGCAGGATTGTTTGGTGTTTCTGCCTCATCTATATGACAGCCTTGTCCAAAATGCTTGGCCAACTTTGTGATGGAATTTGTTTTGCTGGCTCTTGAATCTTGGTGTTCACGTACCATTGCTAGGCTGAGGTTTAAGGAGCTTCTTAGGTACTGGCCAATGCTGACAATAGTGGCTCTGTGCTGGTGGTTTATCTCTGATAGACCCAATCCTCCCTCTCTTCTGGGCAAGTACAGTCTTGGCAGACACTGATTTCTATAGATGACCCTATGAAGGGTTAACATTTTTCGAGTCTTTACATCTAGCCTGTTGATGGTTTGTTGAGGCCAATCAATGATGCCAAAGCTGTACGTAATTACTGGCATAGCAAGTTGGTTAATGGCAGTTATTTTATTTTTGTTTGTAAGCTGTGTTTTGCAGATCTTTCTGACACGGCGTACATACTCTCTGCCAATTTTCTCTCTCATCCTGGCATGTTGGATGGTGTCATTTTCCTCAATGCCAAGGTATTTATAGGACTCCTGCTCTTCGAGATCTCGTATCTCATTTTCCTCATCTAGCTGTAGATTGTCTGTCTGAATCTTTTTCCCAGCCCTGAGGAGCACTTGGCGCATTTATCCAAGCCAAATTTCATTCCAATGTCTTTGGAAAAGGTGTGTACAACCTGCAGGAGCTGCTTCAATTCAGTGTCAGAGCTTGCATACAGCTTAAGGTCATCCATGAAGAGAAGGTGGTTGATTTTCTTGGATGGATCTCTCTGGCATCCCTGGCCCAGGTTGTAGGCCTCTCCTCTGTTGTTGAGAAGCTTACTAAGTGGGTCTATTGCCATGCAGAAGAGCAACGGGGATAGGCTGTCACCTTGGAAGATTCCCCTTCTGATATTAATGTTAGGGATGGTAATCTTTCCATGGCTGTGGCTTAGTGAGATGTTGGTTTGCCACATTTTTATGTGGGCTGTCATTGTTCTTTTAATTATTGGATTGATATTATACAGGTCAAGGCACTGTAGTAGCCATGAGTGGGGCACACTGTTATAGGCCTTCTGATAATCAATCCATGCCATACTCAGGTTTCTATGCCGCTTCCTACAATCCTCTAAAATTGTTTTGTCAATCAATAACTAGTCCTTGGTACCAAAGCGTCGTCTCCTACAGCCAGCTTGTTGATCTTCTAGGTAGTTCCCAGAGAGAGATGGTCGTAGATGCTATCGGCTACCAGGCCAGTAAAGAGCTTGTAGGTGGTACTGAGACAGCATATGGGTCTGTATTTATTTGGGTATTGTGTCTCTTTTGTTTTAGGTATGAGGCTTGTATCTCCCTTAGTGAGCCATGGTGGTGTTGCCTCTTCACCCCTCAGTAGTCTGTTGAAGCATTTACTGTAGTGGCCATGGAGTGCAGTTAACTGCTTTAACCAAAAATTGGAGACATTGTCAATGCCAGGTTTCTTGTGGTTAGCAAACAGACCTTTTTTTTTTTTGTCGCTTCTGTTGTAATCACTGGCTCCGGCATTGTGGGCTTAGTCTCATTTATCCTCTGTATGTCTCCAATCCACTGGGCCTCTTGGTTGTATACTCCCTCACTCAAACAGGGGTCGTCAGTAGTTCTCCAGGTCTTGTTCTTCAGGTGGTTTTTCTACAGTAATGGTATCCCTTATTAGAGTTCTATAGAACACTCTAGGGTTTGCTTCAAACTGTTTGTTCTGGGACTGGGCCTTCTTCTTATTTTCCTCGGTTTTTATTCTTTTAGCAAGTGCTGGTATCTTGCCTTCCAGCTCCCTGACAACGTTGTATAGTTCCTCACTGCTGGTTGTGTGGTACTTTGCATGGAGTCTGCTGATGGTGTTTTTCAGTCTCCCTTCTGTTGTGGGAGCTGCGAGGAACTGTTTTATTTGGCCCATTTCTTTCCGATGGAGGTTTAATTCTTTTTGCAGCTTGAGCTTCCATGCAGGTGTAGTTTTGAAAGCTCTGGGATTAAATCGCTTTTTAATGTTCTTTTGAGGGAATGTTATCCTATCGATATAAAGCCCAGCTGCATATGTGATCTGGTTGAGTTCCGTGAGCGACACTGCATCTGGTACCAGTCTCTGCAGTGCAGTGTTGACTTTAGTGATGAGAGCTTTGGTGGTTCTGTAGGGTTTTATTTTTGACAGTTGTGGTCGGTTCTCTAGTCCCATGGACTTGACCTCCTCAATGGTGTTACTGAGGTCCTCCTCAACTGCCAATTGTTCCTCATCTGGCTCAAAGGGTGGAGATGGTGGTGGTGGAGGTGGGCTGAATGCTGGGGATAATGTAGGTGGAGTATTTAGTGCAGAGTTTTGTGGTGTGAGAGTTTCCGTAGGCTTTTGTTTGGCTTTGGGATTTTGTTTAGGGTGTGATTTTGAATAGTTATGTGGGTGTGCTGGTATTGGGAGGTGTGTTTGTGTTGGGACTGTTGTTGGGGATATTGTTAATCTATCTGTAGCTTGCAGATGTAGAGGGTCTATTCTAGGGGGCAGTTCTGGAGTGTCACCATTTGCCGATCTTACTTCCCTAGATATATTTGGGTTTTGTAATTTTTTGTTGTTGGTGGGAACTGTTATAGGGTTATGTAGGGGGCTGATGTTATTTGTTATAAGTGCTGCTACATCCAGTCCCATGGAATTAAGTTCTGTTTCACTGAAGTCCCAATTGAGACTATTGTAGCGCTGCATATTCAGTTTCTTAGAGGGGACATTGCGTTTTGCTGGGTGGTAGTGAAAGAAAATTTCTTTCCATGCTCTTGTTATTTCTTTCTGTTTTTCGTGTTTTGTTCTCGCATATGCCATGGACAATATTAGTGTCCATTTTTCCTCTTTGTTCCATTTGTTTTCCAGTCTCCACTGGGATTCCTCTGCTTGTTGTGGTAGATAGTCCTTTTCTGCGTCCATCAGGGCATCAGTTTTTATGCTGGAGATCTCCTCAGGTGTTAAGTATTTACCCACTTGGGACACTAAGGAGCGCAGATTGGAAACTGGGGTGTTTTTTTTATCTTCAGGAAGGTCAGACGTTCTTATTCTCTCGGTAAGAATCTCGTTTGAGCTCCTACTCCATTTCTCGAACATCGAGTAATGGTAGCAGTGCAGTAAAATCCTTTTTTGGGCAACTGACCACTTTTGGGATTTTAGGCCCCTTGTATTCCTTGTTTTAGTCGTTGCTTGTGGTGGAGTCTGGGTGCCAGGGTCTTTTTCATAAAGGCCTGGTGGCTGTCCGTCTTGTCTCTGACATGTCCATACTGACATTTTCAGAGGAAAAAAGGTTTGTACCATTGCATACCTCTTCCCGTCTGGTGCATAAACGAGTTGAGAGGCCCTTTTTATCCTGGGTGCCGGCCTGCCAGTTTGTAGATTTTGATTTATTCATCTTTTCATGTTTTTCTTCCTCTTTGTCCACGGCTTTTTATTGGTTATTCAAAGCTACCCTCAAAAAGAGGGGTACCCTCATTCACAATCAGAGGGACACGCTGGATGGCCTGAGGAGACAGCACTCCAGCTGTGTGTCCTTATGTGGGTTGTTAAATAAGACCAATATGAAAATGATAAGCCACATATTTCACAAGCATATGGCTTTTCACCAGTATGTCTCTGCATGTGCACTTTTAACACAGATGATCTGATAAATGCTGACACACACTCTATGCAAGTATATGGTTTTTCTCCAGTGTGTGTTCGAATGTGGTCTCTTAAATTTGATTTTAGGGAAAATGCTGAACCACACATTTTACAAACATATGGTTTTTCATGAGTGTGTGTCCGCATGTGAATTTTTAATGCCTGTTTTTCTGAAAATGCAAAGCCACATACTTTACAATCATACGGTTTTTCACTTTTTTTTAATATTTTTCTTTTCATTCATTTGCTGGGGACGGGGCATTCTTCCAAATGCCATACGATCACCCGCTATTTACAGACTCCAACCGAGAGCTCTTTTCAGGATTCTGGCCGTTCCCTTGAGTGCAGTTGTCTGGATTTCTCTTGCACTTGGTTCACCAGGTATACTTGCTAAATACTTTTTCAAGTTATTCTTCATGAGTCCAGTGGCTCCTATGATAACTGGAATGATAGAGATCTCTTTGAGGTTCCAGTTTCTTTTCATATCATACATTAGACCCTGATATTTTGTTATTTTCTCCCTTTCAGCTCTATTTAGGCCCCCATCATTAGGGACACTAACCTCAACCAAAGTTGCCACTCTCTCTCTCTTGTTCCATATTACAATGTCAGGTTTGACAGCTGCGTTTTCCAGATAGGTAGCTGTGGGGATTTCATGGTCATAATGGATGGTGTATGTCTCATTCCCCACAGTTCTCTCAGGTAGATGTTCCCAGTGCCTGCTGCTACATCTGATATTCAGTTTCTTACAGATGGTCCAGTGGAGGTACCTGCACACTCCATTATGTCGTGTTGTATAGGAGCCATCTGCCAACATGATTTTGCAACTCGATATCAGGTGGCTCACACTCTCCACTTCAGTGTGGCAAAACCTGCACTTGTTGTCCTGACTGAGACCAGCCATCTTTTTAAACGCATTTGTCATCAGGCCCTGGTCTTGTGCGGCCATTATAAGCCTCTCCTGATCGTAGTGGAGGCCTCCCCTTCTTAGCCAGTCCAAGGACCCTTCCTTATCAATATAGTCCTTGGATAGTTCATCGAGGAAGTATGTGGCACGTTTCTGTCCTGACCACTCATCAATGCACCTGTTCTTAAAAGTCTGGGTGTATCTCTTGCGGCTCTTTTGGGCTATCTCTGTGGCAGGATTGTTTGGTGTTTCTGCCTCATCTATATGACAGTTTTGTCCAAAATGCTTGGCCAACTTTGTGATGGAATTTGTTTTGCTGGCTCTTGAATCTTGGTGTTCACGTACCATTGCTAGGCTGGGGTTTAAGGAGCTTCTTAGGTACTGGCCAATGCTGACAATAGTGGCTCTGTGCTGGTGGTTTATCTCTGATAGACCCAATCCTCCCTCTCTTCTGGGCAAGTACAGTCTTGGCAGACACTGATTTCTATAGATGACCCTATGAAGGGTTAACATTTTTCGAGTCTTTACATCTAGCCTGTTGATGGTTTGTTGAGGCCAATCAATGATGCCAAAGCTGTACGTAATTACTGGCATAGCAAGTTGGTTAATGGCAGTTATTTTATTTTTGTTTGTAAGCTGTGTTTTGCAGATCTTTCTGACACGGCGTACATACTCTCTGCCAATTTTCTCTCTCATCCGGGCATGTTGGATGGTGTCATTTTCCTCAATGCCAAGGTATTTATAGGACTCCTGCTCTTCGAGATCTCGTATCTCATTTTCCTCATCTAGCTGTAGATTGTCTGTCTGAATCTTTTTCCCAGCCCTGAGGGAGCAGTTGGCGCATTTATCCAAGCCAAATTTCATTCCAATGTCTTTGGAAAAGGTGTGCACAACCTGCAGGAGCTGCTGCAATTCAGTGTCAGAGCTTGCATACAGCTTAAGGTCATCCATGAAGAGAAGGTGGTTGATTTTCTTGGATGGATCTCTCTGGCGTCCCTGGCCCAGGTTGTAGGCCTCTCCCCTGTTGTTGAGAAGCTTACTAAGTGGGTCTATTGCCATGCAGAAGAGCAACGGGGATAGGCTGTCACCTTGGAAGATTCCCCTTCTGATATTAATGTTAGGGATGGTAATCTTTCCATGGCTGTGGCTTAGTGAGATGTTGGTTTGCCACATTTTTATGTGGGCTGTCATTGTTTTTTTAATTATTGGACTGATATTATACAGGTCAAGGCACTGTAGTAGCCATGAGTGGGGCACGCTGTCATAGGCCTTCTGGTAATCAATCCATGCCATGCTCAGGTTTCTATGCCGCTTCCTACAATCCTCTAAAATTGTTTTGTCAATCAATAACTGGTCCTTGGTACCAAAGCATCGTCTCCTACAGCCAGCTTGTTGATCTTCTAGGTAGTTCACCAGTATGCGTCCGTATGTGGATTACTAAACTAGATTTCTGAGAAAATGCTGAGCCACACACTTCACAGGCATAAGGTTTTTCGCTCAATGTTTTATTTTACTTCAGTCGAAGTTCTCAGAAATCAAGGGGCTCCTTCCTGGGGCTAACACTTGATCTCTATATGAGATACATAGATACCCGAGTATTCTATTAAAATTCTCTTTTACTTCTCAAGCATTGAGTTAGTAAAAAAGTTAAGAATAATTTCTTCTCTCCCAGACTGACCAGTCAATATGTCATAGTATATCTTTCTTGTGGTCTGTTGGTCTTACCGGATTCCAGGACAAGAATTCTATCTAGTCTGGTGGAGTATCCAGCACGTGGTGTTACTTGAGGTAACATCACAAGGAGCAGATGCACTATTCCTTGTACGAGGGGATCTTATTTGTGCTGCAGGTATTATGTAATTTGAATATTTGGTCAGGGTTTACTTGTAGGGTAAGTATCCTCATGTCAGGTTGTCCTGACAAACCCTTGTACAGAGAGACCGAAGACACTCGAGGATAGTGTCTAGTAGGTAATTCAAACTCCCCCAGTGTGTGTTTGCATGTGGATTTTTAATTTTGATGGATATGAACATTCTGAGTCACACACCTCACAAACGTAAGGTTTATCTTTCGTGTTTATTTGCATTTTTATTTGTAAATGAAATATTTCTAAAATTGATTTTCTATTTCGTTTTACTAAACATATTTCCTCTTCTGTATATTTTTTAATCCTTCAGTTTTTATTCATTGCCCTGTAAATGAATAACATATTTTCGTTAATAAAACATACAATAACAAAACAAAATTATATATGTGGACAAAAATATCACAATTTTTTACATAAAATATTTCAAACATTCATTTAAATTAAATTCACTTATAAGAAATCGATTATTACAAGACAATATTTTCATGAATTATTTCTAATCTTCTTAATTGTTAATTGACATATGATACTAAACTGACATGTGACATTTAAATCTTTTATATATTTACTAAACAAGTACACTGAAGTGCGATCAGTAGGGACAGTAGGATTTTAAAAAAAATTAAATAGATCTACATATAATCTAAGATTAACTAAACCCTCCTGAACACAGCGTTTTATGGATTGTATGTACGTTTAAGATATAATGTTATCTAAATAAACATAAGTGCACAAGTGCACAAATCTAATATCATGCAGCCGTATATAATCTAACATGAATGTAAAAATATTGTAAATGATTGTGAAATGTGTAATTAGGTCCTTTCAAGGTGTATGTTCATTAGTTTAACCGATAAAATATATTCCAAATAATTTTCTCAAACTTTTAGATGAAACAGATTTGTTTTGCTTTGATGATCTATCTTGCCTCAAAGAGATTTGGAGAGTAGAGTTATGTCCTTTGGACATTTCCTGAAAGAGACAATCCATTACTTTAATGGATAAACCATCATTTGGTTTTTCACTTGTAAAATGGACCGAATTATTTCCAAACCATTAGAAAAATGAACATTTATATGATTTTGTAAAAGGAAAGATTGAAAAAAAATGAGAAAAAACATTTAACAACATTGCTATATTGAGCAAAAAAAATCTCGGGATGTAAAAAATGAGTAATGGAACAAAGTAAAGTCTTGTAGTGAATTGTAAAAGTAATAATATTATTTCTTTTTTATTGTGTTTTGTTCAGTCACATGATCTCATAATCTACCGTTATTTTTTATACATTTTTAAGTCAATATTTTAGGATATAATTTTGTGTGTTGAGTTTGTGAATACACATCTCATTACGGTACTTAATTGTCAAATAATGACACTACCACAAGACAAACTGATATTTAACAAAAAATAAATAAAACTTAATTTGAGCTTAGCTCAATAAAAATATTATTTCATTTAAATCAATTCATGTTACATTATAAAATTGATGGATAATATATTATCATAAACCATAGGGGCCTCCCAAGCTTAATGAATGGATAATATATTATTATAAACCATAGGGGCCTCCCAAGCTTAATGAATGGATAATATATTATTATAAACCATAGGGGCCTCCCAAGCTTAATGAATGGATAATATATTATTATAAACCATAGGGGCCTCCCAAGCTTAATGAATGGATAATATATTATTATAAACCATAGGGGCCTCCCAAGCTTAATGAATGGATAGTATATTATTATAAACAATAGAGGCCTCCTAAGTTTAATGAATGGATGATATATTATTATAAACCATAGGGGCCTCCCAAGCTTAATGAATGGATAATATATTATTATAAACCATTAGGGCCTCCCAAGCTTAATAAATGGGTAATATATTATTATAAACCATAAAGGCCTCCCAAGCTTAATGAATGGGTAATATATTATTATAAACCATAAAGGCCTCCCAAGCTTAATGAATGGATAATATATTATTATAAACCATAGGGGCCTCCCAAGCTTAATAAATGGGTAATATATTATTATAAACCATAAAGGCCTCCCAAGCTTAATGAATGGGTAATATATTATTATAAACCATAAAGGCCTCCCAAGCTTAATGAATGGGTAATATATTATTATAAACCATAAAGGCCTCCCAAGCTTAATGAATGGATAATATATTATTATCAACCATAGGGGCCTCCCAAGCTTAATAAATGGGTAATATATTATTATAAACTATAAAGGCCTCCCAAGCTTAATGAATGGGTAATATATTATTATAAACCATAAAGGCCTCCCAAGCTTAATGAATGGATAATATATTATTATAAACCATAGGGGCCTCCCAAGCTTAATAAATGGGTAATATATTATTATAAACCATAAAGGCCTCCCAAGCTTAATGAATGGGTAATATATTATTATAAACCATAAAGGCCTCCCAAGCTTAATGAATGGGTAATATATTATTAAAAACCATAGGGGCCTCCCAAGCTTAATGAATGGATAATATATTATTATAAACCATAGGGGCCTCCCAAGTTTAATGAATGGATAATATATTATTATAAACCATAGGGGCCTCCCAAGCTTAATGAATGGATAATATATTATTATAAACAATAGAGGCCTCCTAAGTTTAATGAATGGGTAATATATTATTATAAACCATAGGGGCCTCCCAAGCTTAATGAATGGATAATATATTATTATAAACCATAAAGGCCTCCCAAGTTTAATGAATGGGTAATATATTATTATAAACCATAGGGGCCTCCCAAGCTTAATGAATGGATAATATATTAGTATAAACCATAGGGGCCTCCCAAGCTTAATGAATGGATAGTATATTATTATAAACAATAGAGGCCTCCTAAGTTTAATGAATGGATGATATATTATTATAAACCATAGGGGCCTCCCAAGCTTAATGAATGGATAATATATTAGTATAAACCATATGGGCCTCCCAAGCTTAATGAATGGATAATATATTATTAAAAACCATAGGGGCCTCCCAAGCTTAATGAATGGATAATATATTATTATAAACCATAAGGGCCTCCCAAGCTTAATGAATGGATAATATATTATTATAAACCATAGGGGCCTCCCAAGCTTAATGAATGGGTAATATATTATTATAAACCATAAGGGCCTCCCAAGTTTAATGAATGGATAATATATTATTATAAACCATAGGGGCCTCCCAAGCTTAATGAATGGATAATATATTATTAAAAACCATAGGGGCCTCCCAAGTTTAATGAATGGATAATATATTATTATAAATCATAGAGGCCTCCCAAGCTTAATAAATGGATGATATATTAGTATAAACCATAGGGGCCTCCCAAGCTTAATAAATGGATGATATATTAGTATAAACCATAGGGGCCTCCCAAGTTTAATGAATGGATAATATATTATTATAAACCATAGGGGCCTTCCAAGCTTAATGAATGGATAATATATTATTATAAACCATAAGGGCCTCCCAAGTTTAATGAATGGATAATATATTATTATAAACCATAGGGGCCTCCCAAGCTTAATGAATGGATAATATATTATTATAAACCATAGGGGCCTCCCAAGCTTAATGAATGGATAATATATTATTATAAACCATACGGGCCTCCCAAGCTTAATGAATGGATAATATATTATTAAAAACCATAGGGGCCTCCCAAGCTTAATGAATGGATAATATATTATTATAAACCATAGGGGCCTCCCAAGCTTAATAAATGGATGATATATTAGTATAAACCATAGGGGCCTCCTAAGTTTAATGAATGGATAATATATTATTATAAACCATAGGGGCCTTCCAAGCTTAATGAATGGATAATATATTATTATAAACCATAAGGGCCTCCCAAGTTTAATGAATGGATAATATATTATTATAAACCATAGGGGCCTCCCAAGCTTAATGAATGGATGATATATTATTATAAACCATAGGGGCCTCCTAAGTTTAATGAATGGATAATATATTTTTATAATCTATAGGGGCCTCCCAAGTTTAATGAATGGATAATATATTATTATAAACCATAAGGGCCTCCCAAGCTTAATAAATGGATGATATATTAGTATAAACCATAAGGGCCTCTCAAGCTTAATGAATGGATAATATATTACACTGGTCAACAAATTTTTATTTTTTTTCTTTGGCAGACCATCTAGGAGTGTTTTCTGGGGTTTTGAAGGTCGCTGATTACGAATATAACATTGGTTTTGCCAGATTGGTTCTAGTTTAGAAGATACTGATAGCCCCAAATAAGCCTAAACTGCTAAAATTCTCCCTGAAATACTTCAATATAGAAGCAGTAAATAATAATTTTCTGATATTATTGAATCATCATAATGATTATGTATATATTGAAGTATTTCAGGGAGAATTTTTATATAATTATTTATATAGGGAGAATTTTTATATAATTATATACTGTAATTACTTAATAACATGTTCCATAAATATAGTTGCAGTATAAATTAAACAGTAATTAAGAATTTTCTTTTTAATTCCACAGTTGAAAATGAGTTCCAGAGAGAAAATGAGTTCTTCTAGAAGATGTTGCAGATATGAACCGGATGTCTTTTGTTACATCTGTGGACAGTATATGATGGCACAACAAAAGAGGAATATTACAGACTTTGTCAAGAGGGCGTACAAAGCATACTTCGATATGATACTTGGTGACCAAGACAAGTCTTGGGCCCCACATATGGTGTGCAAAACCTGTGTAGAAAGTCTCCGCGGTTGGACCAACGGTAAGCTGAAGTTGAAGTTTGCTGTACCAATGGTGTGGAGAGCGCCCAACAATCATTTTGATGACTGCTACTTCTGTCTCAATGACATGACGGGGTTTAACAAGCACAAGAAAGCAAATTGGCAGTATCCGAGCCTGGATTCTGCTATCCGTCCTGTTGCGCACTCTGAGGATCTACCTGTGCCTGTTTTCACCAGTTTGCCTGAAATCGATGAAACCGAAGAGATTCCAGCTGATCTTTCAATATCAAGTGATGATAGCTGTAGTGACTATGAAGAACCCTCAAATGGCCCTCAGCTTTTCAATCAATCTGAACTTAATGACCTAGTGCGAGACCTTTGTTTGTCGAAGGAGCAGTCTGAAGTTCTTGCATCACGACTCCAAGAGAAAAACATTCTTGATTCTGGCACAAAAGTAACATACTATAGGACAAGGGAAGGCAGCTTGCTTCGTTTCTTTTCTAAAGAAGACGACCTGGTCTTTTGTAATGACGTTTCTGCACTTCTTAACTGCATGGGGATCTCATCATATGACCCAGCAGATTGGCGTCTCTTCATAGATAGCTCGAAAGCAAGTCTAAAAATTGTACTTTTGCACAATGGCAATAAGTTTGCTCCTGTACCAATTGGCCATTCTACCAAGATGAAAGAAAAGTATGATGCTATCAAATTTGTTCTTGAAAAGCTGAATTACAACACTCATAAATGGCTGATTTGTGTGGACTTGAAAATGGTGAATTTTCTGCTTGGTCAGCAAAGTGGGTACACAAAGTATCCCTGCTTTCTTTGTTTGTGGGATAGCAGAGCAAGAATCCAGCACTGGAGAAGGGAGAACTGGCCAGAACGAGAAAGTCTCGAAGTCGGCACAGCCAACGTCATCAATGAGCCTTTGGTACCCAGGGATAGAATCATCTTCCCTCCATTGCACATAAAACTAGGGCTCATGAAGCAGTTTGTTAAGGCGTTGAACAAGGATGGGGATTGCTTCAAGTACATATGCAGGCAATTTCCAGGTCTTTCCATCGAAAAAGCTAAAGGTGACATCTTCGATGGACCTCAGATTTGAACGCTCATGAGGGATTCTGACTTCACTAATCATATGAACACGGTTGAGT
Organism: Sepiola atlantica; assembly: GCA_963556195.1. Classification (NCBI taxonomy): domain Eukaryota; kingdom Metazoa; phylum Mollusca; class Cephalopoda; order Sepiida; family Sepiolidae; genus Sepiola; species Sepiola atlantica. The sequence goes on along the minus strand of OY744549.1, from coordinate 30,410,377 downwards.
TAAATGCTTGGGTGTCCTTCACAGATGTAGTGACAAACTTTTTGGGAAATCACAAAGCTGACAATTACAAGCAATTGGTCCGTAAGATGCTTACTGCATACGGAAAACTAGGGGCAAATATGAGCATTAAAGTTCATTTCTTGTTTAGCCACCTCGACAGATTTCCTGGTAATCTTGGTGATTACAGTGAGGAGCAGGGAGAGAGATTCCATCAAGACATCAAAACAATGGAAGAGAGGTATCAAGGCAAATGGGATGAGCACATGATGGCAGACTACTGCTGGAACCTTTTGAGAGACTGCCCAAAAGTTGCTCACAAGCGAAAATCGTATAAACGTCAATTTTAGTTTTGTGAATAAAATATTGTTTTGTGTGTTCATTGTAACTAAGAATCTAGTGTATAATGCTTTGCATTAATTTATGATATATAACTGATTATGTAAATGTTTTTTTTCACTTGGAGAATTAAAATTCAGCAAATTGTTAGCAAATATTTTGTATATCCTCGAAATCTATGAAAAGTGTTCAGTTATAGGATAAATGAAATGATGTTATATCTAACTTAACTTGTTAGATTGAGATTTTACACTGTCTTTGTGGTTTAAGATCATCATAAAAATCAATATCTGACATTTATGCACTATTTAGCCGTTTTTTGTACGTTTAGCTATGGTCGCGAATGGGTGATTTCAGACAAACGACCCCCCTGTGATAACTCAAAAACTAGAGCCAATTTGAAAAAAACTAATGTCAGATTCGGATTCAGCGCCCTTGAAAACCCCAGAAACCAGTCTTACTTTGCCTGCCAAAAATATTGTGTTGACCAGTGTTATTATAAACCATAGGGGCCTCCCAAGCTTAATGAATGGGTAATATATTATTATAAACCATAGGAGCCTCTCAAGCTTAATGAATGGGTAATATATTATTATAAACCATAGGGGCCTCCCAAGCTTAATGAATGGATAATATATTATTAAAAACCATAGGGGCCTCCCAAGCTTAATAAATGGATGATATATTAGTATAAACCATAAGGGCCTCTCAAGCTTAATGAATGGATAATATATTATTATAAACCATAGGGGCCTCCCAAGCTTAATGAATGGATAATATATTATTATAAACCATAGGGGCCTCCCAAGTTTTATGAATGGATAATATATTATTAAAAACCATAGAGGCCTCCCAAGCTTAATGAATGGATAGTATATTATTATAAACCATAGAGGCCTCCCAAGCTTAATGAATGGATAATATATTATTAAAAACCATAGGGGCCTCCCAAGCTTAATGAATGGATAATATATTATTAAAAACCATAGGGGCCTCCCAAGCTTAATAAATGGATGATATATTAGTATAAACCATAAGGGCCTCTCAAGCTTAATGAATGGATAATATATTATTATAAACCATAGGGGCCTCCCAAGCTTAATGAATGGATAATATATTATTATAAACCATAGGGGCCTCCCAAGTTTTATGAATGGATAATATATTATTATAAACCATAGGGGCCTCCCAAGCTTAATGAATGGATAATATATTATTATAAACCATAGGGGCCTCCCAAGCTTAATGAATGGATAATATATTATTATAAACCATAGGGGCCTCTCAAGCTTAATAAATGGATGATATATTAGTATAAACCATAGGGGCCTCCCACGCTTAATGAATGGATAGTATATTATTATAAACCATAGAGGCCTCCCAAGCTTAATGAATGGATAATACATTATTATAAACCATAGGGGCCTCCCAAGTTTTATGAATGGATAATATATTATTAAAAACCATAGAGGCCTCCCAAGCTTAATGAATGGATAATATATTATTAAAAACCATAGGGGCCTTCCAAGCTTAATGAATGGATAATATATTATTATAAACCATAAAGGCCTCCCAAGCTTAATGAATGGATAATATATTATTATAAACCATAGGGGCCTTCCAAGCTTAATGAATGGATAATATATTATTATAAACCATAGGGGGCTCCCAAGTGCACCATAGAATCGTATACGTCACCATTTCTGTGTACATTACTGTTTTGCAATAATTGTTTTCATTTTATTGTGTTTGTAAATCTCCCTGAAATAAAGTTATATTCATAAGAAGTTGTTTCAAATAAAAATAATTTATTCAAAGATTTAATTGTCAAATAGGGAAAAAATGCATCTTTATCTTGATAAATAAGTAGGAAAATCCTTTTTTGTACGCCTGGGACTTGCTTATTTGACGTATACACAAAAATGTGCATCCTGATTTCATATTTTAAATAGTTATGGGTGCTCAGAAGTGAAATAAAATACTTTTGTTGTTCATTATGTTTTTGTTGTTGTTGCTATTAACCCGCCTCCCCACGAGGGAATAGTTATAACCAATGTATAATGTGAGGAAAAACCAGCTCCCCATAAAGGGGCACTTTGGATTTGAACAAAAAAAAATTGCCTCAATAAACGAGAACAGAATAGTCCCCCCAAAAAAAGATACTATACATTGTTTCTAGTCAAAACGATGTTTTAAAGAATGTTTCTCCCTTTTTAATGTGATAGACTTTTTGAAAAAAATTGAAGTTGTGGAATTTATGAATAGCGAATTATTTATGTTTATTTTATTGTTATGTGCTCCCACCCACTTGTCAAATTAATGCGAGCAAACGTTAGTCACCAATCACAAATAACACATCTATTTACAATTTCTATTTTATTGTTATGTGCTCCCACCCACTTGTCAAATTAATGCGAGCAAATGTTAGTCACTAATCCCAAATAACACATCTATTTACAATAACAAATTATGAAACCGCGATCGATGTCGGTCGTTTACTATTAGAAAAGCTAGTTTTATATGATTAAAATATTTTGAAAAAATGAGAACTTTGTTTTTAAAATTTGATGTGTGAACATCAATATTTTAAAACAATGAAATCATTTTAAATCAATTAAATCTCTTTAAAAAAATATTATTTTTAAGAATGTTTTTTTCTTTGCAATTCAGCAGTATAAAATGATCGGAAAATTAAGTATTTTTTTTCAAAACATAATAATGATGCATTTACTTAAACTGTTTATTCACAAATTAACAATAAATTTACCAAAATTTAAAAACAATAAATTAAAGATGTTTTTAAGACTCTTTTATATATTATTCAAATTTCGATCGATTATAATATATTTTGGTCAGATTTTTGAAAAATTAAACGGGGGGGGTCACGTACAAAACTATTATATAATATATATTTTACAAAAACAGCATTTTAGACATCAATTTATCCAATAGTGAATAAGTATCGAAAACTTCCTGAAAATCTGACCAGTAATTGATTTTTGTGGATTTATTAAACACATGTATGTGTGCGCTGTAAAAATGGCCACTACATAGGAACGTTGTTTTAAAGCGTCGAAAATGTAAAAATCCTATTTTAGTATCTCATTTTCATTATTTTCGTGCGCTGAAAGATTTAATTTAAGGTTTCTTCTTTTTACTGGTACAACATTATGATGATAATATTAACCTATATTAAAGTTACATCGTGTTACATATTATGATGATAATATTAAACTATATTAAAGTTACATCTGTTACATATAGGGGGTGGGGTATAAATTCTACGGTTCGCTTTGGAGGTTCCTAATAAACAAATTGCATGTCTCGTATTTACTTAAAATTAAGTAAAGTTGTAAATACAGAACTAACGTTTTGCTATCGGCAGCACTTTTACCCCCAGTCCAGGCCGCCAACGCCGCCCACGCCAGCATTTTGGCTCACGTGACTCAATCGGAGTCACTTATGAACAAAATAGTCTTCTGTATTAACAATTAGCATGTATCCCACCCCCAATACATTTTTTTGTTTATTAATTATTTACCTTACGAAATAGAATGAAGATTGATGGATTTTTGCCCACCGCCGCCCAGCCCCCCGGCGCCAGCATTTTGGCTCACATGACTCAATCGTAGTCACACTATGAACAGAATAGTCTACCGTATTAACAATTAGCATATATCCCCCACCCTCAATACATTTTTTTTGTTTATTAATTATTTACCTTACGAAATAGAATGAAGATTGATGGATTTTTGCCCACCGCCGCCCAGCCCCCCGGCGCCAGCATTTTGGCTCATGTGACTCAATTGTCGTAACTTATGAACACGGAAGACTATTATGTTCATAAGTGACTACGATTGAGTCACGTGAGCCAAAATGCTGGCGTCGGGGGCTATGAGGCGGTGGGCAGCGTTGGGCGGCCTGGGCTGGGGGTAAAAGAGCCACCCTTTTGCTATTATCTAGCGAATTCGCCTTAAATCTTCAAACAGATTAAATACATTTTTTATTCCAGGTTTAAAAGGTTCATGTTTATTTAATGTCAGTCTTACGCCACGTTGGGAAAATCTTTTTATTTTTATATAAACGACCCAACGTAGCGAACACGAAATCTTTTTTATGAATAGAAAATATAAGTAAATTTCTAGAAACTAAATTGTTTCTATATGGTTAAAACACGATTTACTCAGCGATCAAATTTTTGACACCATTTGTATTTCTCGAATTCACTTGAAATTAATAGAGAAAATAAAGTTTCGTAATTATCTACCGAATTCCTCTAAATTTAAATATTCAGAGAGATTAAATACACTTTTAATTACAGTTTTAAAAGAGTTATTTTTAACTAATACCAATCACCGGCATTTTCCCTCCAAGAATAAGTTTCCGCCTTTATTAGAGTCTAGAATGTGATATTTTTGGAGATTTAATAAAAACGTATTTACAAAAAGGTAAACTAATTCAAGAAGTATTATACTTACTTTGATCCAATCGTTTTTCACTTGAATTGTGTGATGGAGATCTACTTTGATGTTTTATGGGTTGAGTGTGTAGTTCGCTTTGTAGGGGAGAATTAAGCGAATTTCGTCATGGTCAGATTTGAGTAGTCAGCGCATGCGTCATCAGCCCAAACGAGGCTTTCTACTGCGAGCCTCCCCCCTCCCCCCCTCTCTCTCTCTCTCTCTCTCTCGTAAGTTTGTTATTGTTACTTGTTGTAAACACAATTGGTACGTGTTATTTTCGCTTATTATCCTGTTATATTTGTTGTTATTGCGATTCCGCTGACTTTCGGGTTATCCTGCAGTAAATTTCAAGTACGGATGATCATAAATGATAAAATAAACTTTTTTTAACGGAAAATTTAGAATTGTAGTTTTAGTTCTGGAGAGCCGGATTATATTTTACTATTATCGTTGATAAATTTAAGTCTATAGATACGTGCAAAAAGAATGCTGACCCCCAAAATGTAAAAACATTTTAACCTTCACTTAAAATTGCACTAGAATGAAGAAAATCAACCATTTTTTTTATTCAGTATTTTTTTTTTTAACGCAATAATTAGTTTTTTAATTAACGATCACGGAATGTAATGAACCCATCATCATCATCATCATCATCATCATCATCATCATCATCATCATCATCATCATCATTATTATTATTTTAAATCTTAGTGAAAATGTATTATTTTGTGTAAACTAAAATCATATTAATGTTATAAACGCAATAATTTTTTTTTAATGAAAATAAAGCACCGTTGATGTTAACAATAACATTTAAAAAGGTATTCCTTATATATTACGAAAAGAGTCCCTAAATTCCGTGTTAATAAAAATAAATATTGTTGGAATTTGTTAAAGCCCCCCTCACTGATTAGCTGTTGCCATGTCCCTTAAGGGCCTCACGGATTGGCTGTTAGGCATTGCAACCCCTTTTTTAGTATAGGTGTCACGTGAGCAAGCCCTTAAAAACCCTTGTATACGGCTCCCCGCCCTCTTTTTCGACGACTCTGCTCAAGTTAGCAACACATCGGCTGGTCTTCTTAGTGATACAGCCCACGACGGCATCACAGAGAATGACCTCCCGTCGATACCCGAACTCTATACAGACTCTTTTTCAACGACTCCACTCCAGTCAACAACACTTCGGGCGGTCTTATAAGTGATACAGCCCACGACGTCATCACAGAGAATGATCTCTCGCCGTTACCCGAACTCTAAAAGAGATAAGTTCACGCGAACCACGTTTTCGCAAACCATTGTTATATAACAGATCTCACTCTATCCGGAACTAATGTTGGACAGCGACATGCTGAGCGTTCACCGTTTCCGGAGAGCTACAAAAAGGAAAACAAGAAAAGGGGCTTGGCGCTAGTTGGAGGTAGCCGCCAACTTTTCCCCAGATAGCGACCAACGAGTGAACACGTAGAAAAAAAGGTCACTCCGTCGCCGTCGCCGTCACCGCCGTCATCAAGAATTAAGATAACAACTTAACCGTCGCCGTCGCCGCCGTCATCAAGAATTAAGATAACAACTTAACCGTCGCCGTCGCCGCCGTCATCAAGAATTAAGATAAACAACTTAACCGTCGCCGTCGCCGTCGCCGCCGTCATCAAGAATTAAGATAAACAACTTAACCGTCGCCGTCGTCATCAAGGAATTAAGAATAAAAAGAACGATCTTTGCTTTGGGGTAAATAAATATATTTGATTAATCCCATTCAAGTTGTCCGTGTTTCCTTGCAACCATACGCTTGTCTATCACACTGGTGTCAGAAGCGTACAGCAAGTTAAATATGGAGAACTACACGAACTTCACACGAGACGAACTTTTCACCCTCATTAGAGAGCAGAGAACACTATTGTTCAATTTGAAGACAGGGGCGGAACAGCCATCCGAACGTGTAATTCAAGAGGTTCAAACCGACTTAGACGACATGCTGGCGGCTTTAAGGCTGACTCCTTCGACAGCAACCCGTACGAATCAGAAGGAGAACGAGTATAGCGTAGTTATACGTCAACAGGTTATCCGGGACGTTCTCAAACAGCAGAAATTATTCCGCCCGGGAAATAACGTGAACCAATTCATCACGGCGCTGAACAAAGCTTATACCATCCACGTCGCACCGGAATTGGAGAGATATCCCAGCCTAGAAGGCGAGTTCGTCAAATCCGCGAAAGATTTACTTGACCAGGGTATCTTTCAGTAGATGGTGGATTCAAAGTCAGACTCGTCCACGTTTGAGGAACTAAAGGAGTACTTGCAAGCGGCCCACGGCAGCCAGATGACGAGCTTCCAGCACCTTAGCCGAGCCTGGGACTTGGAGCGAATAGACGGCGAAAAATTACCAGACTTCACAGCTCGCCTGGAGAACACTTTGAAAGATGCTGCCGTCCACATTAAAACGAAATTCAAAAAGGATAAAAAGACAGACCTGACAGTGGACTGTCTGGTTTCCATAATAGGCGCGATGCTGATGAGCGAAAAGGTGAAAACCTGGACTCCAAATATTTACACTCACCTAGTAAAGACGATGGACAATCATTACAATGCGATCGGCATAGCTTGCGAGGCCCAGCGATACATCGATCGTGGTGTAAAATCTGACGTCTCCTCGCCACAAGAAGCCTACTATACACAGTAATCACAGCAGTCTTACCAGGATGAGGCGTCACTCAGAACGACCCTGTCACCCCAACTCAGTAGGCAGCCACACCAGAGAGGCCCCGTCAACCAACATCCGAAGCAAGACCGTCTGCGAGGTCGCAAAGGTCGCCAGCACAATTCACAGACCCCGTTATGCCGGAATTACCCCGGGGGTCGACCCTGCTTTCGCGGGCACAATTGCCCATTCCGCCACCCGCCTCGCACCCAAGCACAGGCTCATATCGCTGCAATGGATGATGACCAGACATTCATAACACAGGATTTTCCGTTCGGGCAGGATGAGATGTGATGCTTCGTTCGCCCGACCCTCACATCAGCCATCACGTCTTCAATTTTCAAGGACCTAACCACCATTCACGGCTCGTCCAATCCTCATTCAATATTGACGGTGTGTACTTCTCCGGCATCGCGATGTTAGACTCAGGATGCTCCACGTGCATCATACCGCTGTCCCAGCTTCCCAAGGAAGCTGAAAAATATATGACCTGCACTGATATTCGGGTGAAGGGTATCAATGGGAGCATAGCCGCCCTGGGTGAACTGACATGTGACGTCACGATTGGCAACCACAATTCCCCCACGTTCAAAAAAGTGAACGTGCTTGTTACAACCCAAAACACACCAATCCTGATCGGCCAGAATATCCTGCGTCACAGCACGCTCAGCTCATATATAATTGACAACCAAAATTCCACGGTAAAATTCAGGCGCACATTTCCCTCAGGTTCTTTATCACACGCCGCGACCATCGCGCCGCCGACATCGTCGACCCACGTTCCTGCATGTGAACCCCAAACTGCTGTATTCCAGAGTCTCAAGTCGGAACCTCAACCCAACGCCCAGACACTGGAAGATAAATTAACTTGGCTGAAGCAGAACATTGGGCTATCGCTGCCGAATCACCCAAACCGGGACGAATTGGAGGATACGGCGAACCTTCTTATCAAATTCGCTGACATCATCGGCTCGAATGACAACAAACCAGGGACGTTCATCCGACCCATCCGGATACCGACCAACGGCCAATCCCGCAGTCAGAAGCAACACCCGATCGCCCAGGCCTTGGAAGCCGATGTCGATAACGAAATCAGACGCATGGCGAATGAAGGCGTTATCGAAAAATGCAGTGACCCCAGGGGCTTTAACAGCCCAGTGTTCGCTGTGCGCAAGACAAACGGTTCAGTTCGCGTAGTGACTAATTTCAAGAGAACACTGAACAAGGTCTTAGTCGATCTGGACCCTTACCCAATACCGAGGATAGACCATCTATTTAACAAGATCGGCAGGGGCAACACCTACTTTGCTTCTCTGGATCTTCGCAGCGGCTACTGGCAAATCGAAATCGACCAGCAGAACCGTCACAAAACCGCGTTTACATGGAATGGCCAGTGCTACCAGTACACTCGCCTGGCCTTCGGTCTTACCTCTGCCGGACAGATCTTTTCACGTTGCGTAGCGGAAGCTTTAGCCACAGTCAGTTCACGCGATAACATCTCGTCGTACATCGACGACAACTTGGTACATGCAAGAACATTCAATGAATACATATTCGCTCTGGAACAGCTTTTTACCGCCCTCCGGTATTTTGGTCTCAAGCTAAACCCGGAAAAATGCTCATTTCTTGCACCTGAGGCAAAATTCCTCGGACGCATTATAACCAGTGACGGTTTCAAGCCTGATCCTGAATACGTTCGGGCTATCCGAGAAATGAAGCCCCCAACTTCGAAAAAGGAACTACAAAGCCTTATCGGGCGGTTGGTATGGATTAGGCAATTCCTTGAAACGCGCTTGCAGGAACAAATCCGATTGGACACATTTTCAAAACTCATGTCTCCCAATCATGACCTCAACAGGGCCAATAAACCTTTTCTCTGGACTGAGAGTGCCGACAAAGCCTTCAGAAGAATCAAAGAACAACTTGCCTCTCCACCAATCATTTCATTCCCGGATTTTTCAAAGCTGTTCACACTCACCACCGACGCTAGCGATGTCGCATGTGGTGCGATCCTAATGCAAGAAGCTGACAACGGGAAGAAGAATATCATAGCTGTTGCTTCACATGCATTCAACCCCACGGAACAGAACTGGTCCACGACGGAACGGGAGGCCTACGCTATCAAGTGGGCGATAATTAAGTTTGATTATTTTCTCCGAAACCGCCCCTTTGTTCTTTTAACCGACCACAGGTCATTGACGTATCTGGATCAGCGGGTATTTAATAATGCCAAAATACGGAGATGGCAAGAAGAAATTTCGTGCTACGATTTTGTTCTCGAATACATCGAGGGCGAATCGAACATTTGGGCTGACATGCTCAGTAGGGGTTGCGGGCAGAAGAAGGCCAAAACCCCGTATGACCCGACCCCAGCAGGCCAGACTTTCGAGCTAAGTGGGTCAGTTTTACGCATGTATATACCGTCTTGGTGCCTCAGCGAACTTAACGGTTTACGGTTGATTCCTAAGACTCACTCACTACAAGGCACCCGTGCACAAGAACACATCAGCAATGCGTTCTTTGCATATCATTCGTCATCCTCCATCCCTACAGAGAGAATCTGCAATCACTTGGGCATTGCAGAAGAACAACAGAAGGATGAAACATTAGCGAAGATCATCAGTGCCCTCCAGTCACCCTCACCGGATAAACCACATATTGATCCCGACGATCACCGTGCTACGCTCTTCAATAGACACTTCCAACAATTTTTTCTGGAGCTAGGCACCTCCGTTTTGATGATTCGGGACAGCAACAACTCCCCCAAACTGGTTGTGCCGTATAAACTTCGTGCCAGATACCTCTCGCAAGCACATGAAGGCACCAATCACTCGGGCATCACGCGCATGCAAGAACTCATGTCCAGTTATTGGTGGGAGTTCAAGAACCGCGACATCAAGGCCTACGTTGACTCTTGCGTAACATGCGCAAAATGCAAAGGGAACTATGGCAAACGCACCCACTGGCCCATGGGTCACTGCAAACGTGGAAAGAAACCATTTGAGTTGGTCTTCATAGACTTTGTGACAATGCCAAACTCGAAAGGAAAACGTTACATCCTGACAATTTTGGACAGCTTTAGTCGGTACTTCACGGCCATACCATGCGCAAGGGACCGTGCCATTGACGCAGCCCGTGGGTTGTATCAATTCTTCCTTCGACACAGGGAGATTCCACGGATTGTTTCATCTGACCGTGGCACACACTTCACGGGAGAAGTGTACAGACGATTCTGCGACCAGTTGGCTATCACGCAGGAACTCCACTGTCCGTGGAGACCACAGAGCTCAGGCAACATCGAGCGACAACATCCAACGATGAAAAACGCGCTATATATGCTATGCGAGGACAGAAATTGCGAGTGGACTGACGTCCTGACATCTGTGGTCTCGTCCATGAACGCCACGGTCAATAGCGCTACCGGTGTCTCCCCCCATTACGCAATCACTGGTCGTCATCCCAACATTGGTTTGCCTATGCTTCACAATAAACAAATCAGAAGCGACGATCCGGGGGAATATGGCATGGAGATCAATGCCCTGCTGAGGCAGGTTCACCGCCATGTCACTCTGGCCAACGACGAGGCTGACCACAAACTTGAGAGGAATGCGCATAATCCTACTTGCAAAGACTCAATACAAGTGGGTGACAGGGTCTTACTTCATCGGCCACAATCAGGACCGGCCCGAGCATCTCATCTACCTTGGGTGGGGAATTTCACGGTCACAAAGTCAAAGGATGTGATGTGCCAGGTGCAAGATGAAAAGGGTGATACAGCCTGAATCCACCGCGCACATATCAGACAACTGGCCCCTCGACCACCACACCTATGCAACACACCCTTACCCCTCTCACCATGTACCAACCACAAAAATCACGTCGAACCGCAGTCACCAAGGGACCCAGATCCAACTCACGACATACACCCTACAACATTACAAGAGGGCAATACAGACAGTACTCCGCTACCAGCGAGAATGACGAGAGGACGACTACCTGCACGCTTCAAGGACTTTGTCATGAACTGAGGATATCCCACGGACTAGTTCACAAACCTGATTGAGATCTAAGGGGGCATTTGTTATATAACAGATCTCACTCTATCCGGAACTAATGTTGGACAGCGACATGCTGAGCGTTCACCGTTTCCGGAGAGCTACAAAAAGGAAAACAAGAAAAGGGGCTTGGCGCTAGTTGGAGGTAGCCGCCAACTTTTCCCCAGATAGCGACCAACGAGTGAACACGTAGAAAAAAAGGTCACTCCGCCGCCGTCGCCGCCGTCATCAAGAATTAAGATAACAACTTAACCGTCGCCGTCGCCGCCGTCATCAAGAATTAAGATAAACAACTTAACCGTCGCCGTCGCCGCCGTCATCAAGAATTAAGATAAACAACTTAACCGTCGCCGTCGCCGTCGTAATCAAGGAATTAAGAATAAAAAGAACGATCTTTGCTTTGGGGTAAATAAATATATTTGATTAATCCTATTCAAGTTGTCCGTGTTTCCTTGCAACCATACGCTTGTCTATCACACCATCCTCTCTTCCATCCTCTCTATACTTTACCAATGCCTAAATGAACTTTTTGAAACTGTAAATACTCAATCCAACTTTCTCTTTCTTACTAAATTGATATGAAATTACACCCTTGTGTTTTGTGTTGCTTCTTCAGACTTCCGTCCTATACATATCTTTGATGATTTTATCTGCACATGGTTACCCCATTCTCACGTGGGAGAATTGAACTTTATTTCAGGATTATTTTAATCCCAACAATATAACCCGAAGAAAAATTAATTTTCCGAATTAACTGTATTATCATTGAACAAAGAATTGTGTATTCAAAATTTTCACCAAAAAAATATCATTGCAAAAGATATTTTATGCGATTCCATAGATAACATTTTACGAGAAATTTTATATTTCCATTTTGCGTAAAAAATGTTTTCATAATCTTGAAAATAATAAAATTGAAAAGATGGAGAAACTGGGCCATTGCAAAAAAAATAATAATTAAAAAAATAGGAACATTTTTACTAACGATTAACTTGAAAGAAGTATGGATGTACAGTACTGCAATAAACAGACGGGATTTGAATCCACTTTCTATCCACCACCCGCTGTCATCCAAATTTTATTTTCAGAGAATCAACGACTTCTTCAGTTACGCAATTCACTGTTAATCATCTGGAAAAATAAAACTTAAGTGAAATATTTTGTGGTAATTTTTTTCATTAATATATAATAAATAATCATTTTCTTTCAAATTAAATGTTATTTAATCATCAATAAATATTTTTTTAGCTTTTTTTTAAATGAATAATGAAATTGTCAGAATAGTCATTGGATTTAATTTACTTTTTCACGCTTACAATGCGCTTTTAATTTTATTTAAAAAGAGTTAATTTAATTTATGGTTGCGACAAGTAAGAAGAAATCAAGGAATGTAATATCTAACGTTTTTAATAATCATGTAAACAAAAAAATAAATTGATAAAGTTGACGTAGTAGGCAATCAGTTCCGAAAAAAACGTTTTGAACAAAATTATACAAAAGTTCTATTTCAAGTTGTAAGAAAAACATTGGTAAACAGACGTCATCAATAATTTCAGAGTATTACTGAATTAAAAACTTATACCAAGTTAAATATTAATTTTTTTATATAAAAATAAATAAAAGCTTAATTGTTTACAACATTAAAAAATATTCTAATAAAATAAACATTTCCTTGTTATTACAATGAAATAAAGGTACTTAAATAAATAATTTTTAAAATCTGAAAGAAATAAAGAAATACAGGTATAATGAATTTTCAATTTCTATACTTCATTACAAAACCATTCTTTTATATGAATAAAACAAAATATTATTGCAATTATTGTCTTCCATACATTTCTTCATATCAGTAGCCAGTTTTTTTAACGACTTGACCGAAGACCATATTTTACTAAATTATTATTTTTTAGATAATTATAGAATTTTTAGTAAAAATTAGAAACATTTTTCAATTTAGCACTTAAGACTTTAATTGACTAATTATCTTTGAAATAGTTTCACAAAATTTATTGTTATCTGTAAAGAAATTTTTATAGTATATTTCTTAAAACTGCAAACTTCACTAATTTTTTTGTGAGCCATCGTGACAACATTTTTCATTCTAATTATTTTCCACACGTAACTATACATTTTCTTGTTTTAGAGGTTTACTTTAGGTATGTATCTTTAAAACAAAATCAAAATTTAAACGGAAACTAATAAAAAATATTTATGATGAGCCCCTTTTAATAACAATAATCCGTATAAGTCACGGCTATTTTTGCACATACCTATCGTGTCTAATATGTCTTGTGTCATATGTGTTACATGCTGAACAGCACAATGCGTTGGTTAAGGTTTTACCTTCCACATCCAGCTCTATCGTTGTGTATGAATCCTCCCCACAGTTAAAATAAATGTTAGATATTTTATTGAAAAACCAACAAACAGTAGAATGCACCCAGCTAGTCACTGTTAAGTGTCGGTTGATAGACTGAAGAATACAACGAAGCGAACACTGCTAATTTTTTATATAGAAAAAGATGTCAAAGAAGCTGATAAGAAAAGAAACTGTAACCAAATTGTAGCAGCATTTAAGATCCTGTGTCGAAAGATCCTATTCGATAAGAAAAGATTTACATAACTTCCATATTACCTACATTTGGAGCGAACAGTAATAACAGCGTAGTAAAAATGTCACGGTAAAATTGGCTAAGGTAAAAATGGTACAAGTAAATAAATATGGAAAAAATGACAAATCGTAATAATTTCAAACCTTTTTCTCCGGCGTCCCCAATCATGAAGCTGAAGACATATTATTTCGTGTTCGCTATATGAGTATGGGGCAAGCATAAATACACGCATGGACGAATTTTAAAACCAATTACTGTTGGGGTTAGAGTTAGGGTTGTGATTAGGGTTAAGGTTAGGATTATAAGAAAGGTTAGGCTTAAGCTTTAATTTTGTTTTTCCTTAGAATGAAGATATGAATTTCTTTTAAATTTTGTAAACTTCTTAATGATTCCCCTCTTGTGTTTTTTTATGAATAACGGACAAGCATAATGAATAAACCCAAATAAACATTTCAGAAAATATGGTTGGGTTAGTCTTTAGGTAAGGGTAATATTTAAATTTAGGATTGAGGTTTGGAATAGGTAAGAGGATACAAGTAAAGCACACACATGAACAGAGATGAACATTTAAGAAAAATAAATTGTGTTAAGAGTTTTCTCCATAAAATTATATCAATCACTTTATTGAGCTATTTAAATTTCCCTTGAGGCATCGGTTGTTTGTATCTAGGCACTCTCATTATTATTGAAATTGGATAAGAATCTACGGAACAAACTCTCAATATCCCCGTCAACCTTTGTTTAAGAATTTCAAGCATAGACCACTACAATGGCACTCAGATATGTAGCAGTCTGAAATAGGACCTACTTCTTATGCGTCCACTGTGGGCAAGTTGGTCTTAAACTAACCAATCGGCTCACAGGGCGTATTGATTTCAGCTAGTCCCTTGCGGACTATTTGCACACCTGTTGAACGGTGGAACGGCTCGTCAGAAAGACCCTGGCCGTCAACCTAGAAGGAACTCTTCTTCACCTCTCTTCTGCCATTGGATTTCCGAACACCGCTCCTCGGGCTCTAAAAGGGCTTCGTTTCCTTCCACCGGACACCAGTCCTACCTTTTTCTAAGCTATACCCCAACGGTATAGGATACGCAATAAAGATCTGTTTAATGTTAAAAGAAGCGTTGAGTTTTTCCTCGTATGACTACCGTCTACCGTGCTTATACTTATAGTGAGGCTATGACTACTAGCCTTAGCTATTATAATGGTGACCCGACGTGATTAATTAATCAAACGCAACACGGCTAGACGGTTTTGTTAAAAAAATATTAAAAAACACGAGGTGGATTTGGCAACGCACGCAGAAAACTTTAACACAAACAAATTTTTAAAAAGACGCACGCCTGCTAACAAACAACAAAAAAAGTTGACGTGGAAAACAAACAAACAACAACAACGGAGAAACAAAAACGTCAATTACTAGAAAACACAGCTTCGTGTCTAAAACTTTTACGACGAATATTGGACTCAAATGAGAAGAAAAAAAATTTCTAACCCGGACTTTCAAGATATTATTTATTTTCTTTATTTTTTTCTTAAAGCAAAAAACAAAAATAAAAAAATTGTTATCTTCTTCCTCTAATTGTTAACGCTCGTCGCACGCACGCAATCACTTTTTGCTTCTTGGAGATATTTTTCTATCTTCCGCTATTTTTGTGACAGAGAAAGAGTTTAGAATACCCTTACGGACAAAATATCGAAAAAGAAAGTTCTTTTTTTTTCAAATTTTATACCTTTTGTTCTATCAAAAAGTTGGCCATACATGCCGACGCCACTTAGTTCGTCCCGAGAACACAACTTCTACGAAGAAAAGAATAACTCTTGCCTTATAAATAACAACAACTTTTCTACGAATAATTATTTTTTAAAAGGCCCCTTAAAAATACGTGCGTACACGAGTTTTCCATTTACAAATACACTCACACATTTTTTTCTGTCTGCCATATATATATATATATATATATATATATATATATATATATATATATATATATATATATATATTACACACACGCATACATGCACTCGCACACTTTTTCTGTCCGCTAATATATATATATATGTACATTTTATTCTTTTTTTATTTTTTCTGTCTTCAACGCACATATATTTTTCCTTTTCTTTTCATTGAAATTTGTTTCCTTGATGAGTGTTCTTTACATCCCCATTTTTGTTTCATCCGGGAATATTTCTTTTTTGGTCTGTTGCCCCCCCCCCCCTCCTCCATCACAAAAAAATGAGCAGTATTTTACCTGCTTTCGCCGGCGATGTTCGAGTTTTGTTTGCCCAACTCGAATCGTATTTCGCAGCAAATAATGTTACAGAGCAACGGCAACTGCACATTTTATTTAGTGCATTCCCGGCGTCACTAACAACCATGATTATTGTTCACTTCTTTATGCGGAACTTCCTTCATCTTTTCAACATTTTATTACTCAGGTTATATGTATATTCTCAAGTTTATTATATTTGTATATACTAGAATATACGTATTTAGTAATGGGAAAATATATATCTCAGAATATATATATATATATATATATATATATATATATATATATAATCACTTGCTCTCCCTTTTCTTTTGTTCAGTACTTACACTTCTATAATTATAATATTCATAATAATAGAATGTGTACGTTCCTTTGTACTACGATATCACCATTTAAACCCTTTTCAACAAATCAAATGATCGACAGAAAGAAAATACAAAAAATAATTGATTATTATCTCATATCACTTTCAGGCAAAGAATAGCTTTTAAACATTCTAAAACTAATTGTTTAAAAAATAAATATTATATCATAAAAAGAATGATGCTAATAAAAATATAGGTATAAAATTATATTGGGACTAGGATCAAAGTGCAGTAACTGTTCATTCAGCTAATAGAAAAAAGGCAGTAAATCAATCCCCTTAAAACTGAGTAGGTCATTACAGATGTCAGTTTTATTGTCTTCCCCACTAGGGCCCAGCCAGAGACAATCACGAATTTGATTTGTTTCATCTGCTTCAGAAAGGAGCACACGAGATTAGAAGAAAACTACTTATATATCCATCAGCTCTGCTTCAATAAAAACAGTGCTTCCGGTGTGTTGTGACTTTGTAAAAGGGCCGGAAATAAAACACGAACTCGAAGTTTAGAGAAATCTTTTTTCTTTTTAGTTTGCCGGTAATGACAGTTTCTCGTACGTGGTCATGTGAATTTGCCGTTATTTTTTCAATGTTTATGTTTTTTTACGGTTAAATAAAAACCCTACATATACTTTGTCACCAGTTGTGGCGTCTATTTAAAGATTCTCTAGAATCCCTAACTGTACGTCGTTGCCAGTTTATGTGAACCTGTAAAGGGACCGGAAGGAAAACATGAACTCGGAGTTTAGATGAAACAAGTATATTGAAAAAGTATAAAACAACAGAGAAAAAGCGTAGTTGTACATCAGTCTTAACTACCAGTATAGCCTGGTGTGGTTCCTACACTGAGAATCAAATGCTCCCAGTATTTATGGTGAATGGAAAGTCGAAGTAGTTCGTATAAGTAAGGTAATATGACACCGCGACAGGAAATAAATTCATCTACCCTCAGAAAAAGGGATAATGTTGTATATTGTTCCTATTTACTTGCCCCTTTACGACGAAACAAATCGATTTTAATGTGGCGGTTGCCAGTGCTTTTTCAAAGTGTATATCTTGCTAGGAAACATATCTAAGTATAATCCTTCACAAATCATGGCATCTCAAACGATAGGCGTACAAATATATGATTTATCTTACGCCCGTTGTGTTCGTCTTTTTACATTAAAAATAAAGTGATTCTGCGTCAGTCATGAAAGATTAATTACTTACTCTTCACCGTACGACCGGATAAAAACACTTAGTTCACATAATGGCTTGGAATTCAAATCAAATTAGAATCTTTACTTGGTAAAAATATGAAGCATCAACGCCATATTGACCTAATCAAAATGAAACAACAGAAAAATGTGCGGACACTTTTCGTTCCTAATAAACGGTCTATTATCTATATACTTAGGACTCTTGTCAATATTCGAAATAGATGTTTTAATAAACGCTTAAAGCAAACTCCTTCTATATGATAACTGGGAGGAAATTCGACCCCTCAAAAATGAATATTTTCTACTCAGAATGTCATACATATAAGGAAATTAGACATGAGATGCCAAATATGAATATTAATCGGATATGAAAGACAAATCCATTAACTTCTAGCATATTGCTAAAAACAGATTATTAAACGTAGAAAAGTTGAATTCATCGTCAATAAACCGAAACCAATCTCTCAAGTGATGACGATTATTATTTTTCGTCGAAAATGTGACTTCAAACCCCCAAATCGAAAGATCCGTATAAACCAAACACTGATGAAGAAATCTATACTAAAGAGGGTTACGATACTCAACGATACAAAAATAGAAACAAATGATTCTCAAAAACGAAATGACTAAACAAAAAACAAAAGACAAGAAGGATCAGTCACTTTTATATTATGCGTAGATACAGGTGAGTAATAAATAAAGCCATATTAGTAACTTGTTATTGAAGCATTCATTAACAGAGTCGAGACACGTGCGAACATAACAAGTATTTATTTACACTGATTACATAGCCGTTTACTACTAATACAAGTAGTGGGAGGTTGCCGTCAAGAGTGACGGTGGGAGTCAACGGGAGATAACTCTCGTCTTTACGTAACATCTCCGTTTTTTTATTTCTTTGTTTTACCTGAAAAATAAAAGTATTTTTATTTTTTAGAGTTTTCTCATTTAGTCTTTGTATCGGGCTGGACACTTAATTGGTCTTCCTTTCTTTGTGGAGTTTGGTATTATTTTGTTTTCCGAGCCCGTTTTTGATACGACTTGTTTTCGACTATTTTCTTGGTTTATTATGTTTTCATAGTTGTGTTCGATTTTGTACTTTTGATTTTCTTTTGTTTTTAAAATATGACGTCTGTTGCGCCGTACATAATTTCCTTGTTCTGTTTTTATTAGATATGAACGAGGCTCTTTTAATTTTTTCACAACCTTACCTTTTCGGTTCCATTTTTCTTGTGAAAGAATACGGACAGTATCGTCTTTCTTTAGTTTTGGTAGCTCTCTGGACTTATTATTTATTTCACGCTTTTTCATTGTTTTGTTATGCATGATATTTGGAAGATTTGTCCTTAGCGTTCTTTTCATCAACTGTTGGGCTGGTGACGGGGTTTTATCTTTTAATGGTGAAGTCCGTAACGCTAACATTGCTAGGTATGGGTCTTGTCTACTTTCAAACGATTTATTTAATGTTCTTTTAATTGTTTGAATGTTTCTTTCCACTAAGCCATTCGACTGTGGATAGTTCGGACTTGTCGTGATGTGCCTGAAATCCCAATCTTTAGCAAATTGTCTAAATTCTGATGATCGGTACTCGGGTCCATTGTCACTAATCACTATTTGTGGAATGCCAAATTTTGCGAAGGTGTTTTTTATTTTATTGATCACCGTACTTGATTTGCAGTCATCAAGTTTGTGGATATCGAAATATCTAGTCGTGTAGTCTATTATCACTACATACGCTTTACTATATAAGTAAAATACGTCTGTCGCAACTTTTGTCCATGGTGTTACGGGTATTTCATGGTGTATTAGTGATTCTGACGGTTGTCGGTTTCTGTGATCTAGACAATGTGTGCATGTGCTAACCATTTCTTTTATTTGATTGTTTATGTTAGGCCAATATACGACCTCTTTTGCTCTTGTAATGCACTTTTCTATGCCCAAATGTCCAGTGTGGATTTTTTGTAGGGCTTCCTTCCTTAGGGAGGTTGGGACCACTATTCGTGTACCTTTCAATACTAGTCCTTTTACAACCGATATGTCATCGCGGACTGGCATATATGGTGCTATTGTGGGTGGCACTTCCATTTTTTCTGGCCAAGTTGATGTCGCATATTTCATGAGCATTTTTAGTGTTAGGTCTTTCCCAGTCTCCTCACGGTATGTGTTGAGTTTTTGGTCGCTCATTGGATATTGTTTTATAATGGTATGGATGTATTTGTCCATTTCTGCAACTATTTCTTCGGCGGTGGGTAATTTGTAGTGTTCTCTTTTTATGGCCTTGTTTAGATCTCTAGGGTCCAAACATAGTCTTAATTTTCCGTTCGGTTTCTCCACTATTACCAGAGAATTTACCCAATCTGTCGGTTCTTCAACGGGTTTTATTATTCCCATTTTTGTCATTTTTTCTAACTCCTTTTTTAATTTTGGTTTCATCCCAAACGGTATGTTCCTTGGAGGATTTATGACGGGTTTTATGTCCGGAGTTATTGTTATATGATGTGTGACTGGTAATTTTCCGATGTCACCATAGCAATCTTTATATTTTTCTTTTAATGCTTCTATGTCCGTCTTGTTTATTTCATAAGTTCTTTTTATCAGTCCTAATTCTTCCGCTGTTTCTGCGCCGATTACTGCGTTTGCATTTGTGTTTGCCACAATGAAATGCGAATTTACTTTTATATTTTTATTTTGTAATTGTATAACACAGCTCCCTATCGTGGGAATTTGCGTACAGTTGTAGGCGGTTTATTTTATAGACGTTTTATTTAATTTTGGCTTTGGTTCAACAGTTCTATATATTTTTGCTGGTAATACATTTACTTCAGCACCTGTATCGATTTTGAAGTTGATGAGTGTTTCGTTGCCTTTCCATTTGTCAGTTTGTAGTGCGTCTACATTTTTTTTCAATATGGCGTCCATGTTAAACTGATTTTGCTCCACGTGGTCTGAATTGTGTGATTGTCCGACATTATATAGTTTCTTCTTTTTCGTTCGACATATTCGAGCGAAGTGTCCTTTTTTGCCGCAATTTGTGCAGTTTTTATTGTATGCTGGACAGTTTCCTTTCTGATGTGACCCAGCGCAGTAGGTGCATGTCTCAATCCATTGTTGTGTTTTCGCGGGCTTTTTGTCTTCACGTTTGAACATGACTTTGGACGACAGCCTGTTTTTCTTTGGATTGCGAATTGTTGCGATATTTTCTGTATCATATGCAGCCATTATCTTTGAGTGTCTCTTCGTTTCTTCAGCACTCAGGCCTGCTTGTATCGCCTTTTGTAAATCCAGTGAAGGTTCTCTGAGCATTCTTTCTCTCAACATATGTCATTAACGCCACAAATTAGAATGTCTTTTATTAGTCTTTCAGTGAGGTCACCGAATTCACATTTGTTTGCCTTTTGCCGTAGTTCTGTGACGTACTCATCAAATCTCTGTGTTTCTTTCTGTTTGTACGTGAGAAATTGATATGTGAGAAACGTCAGGTTTTTTCTTGGTTGGCAGTGCGCATCAAATTTTTCTATAACTTTTTTCAAGTTTAGCTTCTCTTCGTCATTTTCAAAGTTAAACGTATAATATATTTTCCTTCCCTCGGTTCCTATACAGGTCAGTAATATTGAAGTTTTCACCTTCTCCGGTTTCTTGTCCGACTCTGTAGCTTGCAGGAACAATTGAAATTGGTTTTTCCAAGTTTCCCATTCCTGTCCGAGATTATCCGAAGAGAAATTTAATTCTTTTGGATGTGGTAAAAATTCCATTTTTTTTTTTGAAAAGATTTATATACTGCTGTGAGTGTTGACGGTTCGATGTTCTATTCTGACACCATTTTATATTATGTGTTGATACAGGTGAGTAATAAATAAAGCCATATTAGTAACTTGTTATTGAAGCATTCATTAACAGAGTCGAGACACGTGCGAACATAACAAGTATTTATTTACACTGATTACATAGCCGTTTACTACTAATACAAGTAGTGGGAGGTTGCCGTCAAGAGTGACGGTGGGAGTCAACGGGAGATAACTCTCGTCTTTACGTAACAGTCACTAACCAACGCCGACTACTAATTGAAACGAACGCCATAGACTCCGCAAAATCGTATCGGTGCATCACGGTTATGCGAAAGGAAAAAAATAACGGTAAACTATTCTTTAACCGTAAACAACGTTTTTAAACTAAAAAAATTACGCGAATGCAAACCTACTATAGTAAGTTTCAGATTAATTTATAAAATTAAAGGAAACACTAATGGAACTAAAAATAAAAAGCAAGATTTCGCCTAGTTTACACCCAAGGAAAAGACTGAACTATACGAAAATAGCGAATATTACGGCAAGACACATGTTTATGCAAATAAGTGCATAGTATGAGCTAACACGTAGAACAGTAGACAACAGCTAAACACGGAGTAAGATTCACAAAAACAATATAAAAGTAACTGCCATTTCACAAGAGAGACGACAGACTCAAACAAATTACATACAGCTATGCAGATTAGGCATTGGACCAAAACGACAAGCATAGTACCTCGTGTTACTATTCAAATTTAACCGGCAGTCGTCCATTCATTTCCTCGAAATCTAAGAAGTATCCAACGATCGCCCTATGTAAGACGAGACCGAATACATGGCCTTAGTTAAGAACACACATGCAAATCTGTACCTTACCCAAAGGCAAAACTGAATAGACTTTCTAAAAGAATAAACTACTGTTAAATATTTAAAGATTACCAGAGTTCAACCGCCCTTTCTAAAGACTCTGTAAACATAGACGGCATATACCATTCTATCAGACACAGGCTTCACAGCGATTTTATATAAATCATTTTTGTCCTATTGCTGATGTTCTCACGGGCATAATGACTTAACCGCCTACTCGAGTTAAATTAAAACCAATGTAATGATTATTGTGAAGACTTCAATTAACCCCACTCATACAGTTCTCCAATATATACAAGTAAACTAAATATGATATGTGATAATAAAACCGAAACTGTCTATATCGACTGTAGGTTTGTTCATAGTTTTATGTCTCTTAGCAGTGAAGGTGTCTCATTCCGGTTCATCTTACATCTTCAAGATTGTTCTAAGTTAAAATGGTGCAAATGAGATGGAACACGAGCAAGGTAGATAGTAGGATAAGAAGAACATACCCTCTTCTATTTACAGAGAAGAACAACTCATATTATTTCAAAGATATATAATTTATTAAAAGGTTGTTGCTATTTTCTTGATTTAAGATCGTAAACAAATTGTAATCTTTAATTAGTTTAAAGTACTCTCAACCACTCAAACCTAATGTAGACATCTTTTATTTTTTTAATAAATAGATTAAATATTAAGAGAACTAAGCTGAGAAGTATTTTTTCAAGGAATATAAAGACACCATTTCAATTTTCGTCCGATGGAATCAAATTATTTTTTATCAGAGATGCTGTGAAAAAACCCAACTTACCCAATTGTCAAACACATTTTTTCTAATCCAAATGAAAATTTTCATTGCTGGTAACTGTAACATTATTTATACACACGCCATGTAATACAGTCATCAAGCAACAAAGAAACGGATATAAAAACATAAAATACTTTAAAATTATGAGATTCTCATTTATTCTAATAATATTAAACACCTGAACATATTAAGTGTTTTACCCGGAATGTACTTTCAGGTGTTGTTTTGAAAAAATATATATCTAACAAATCTGCATAACTTACATAGACAACATTTCACTTTAGTTTTCGTGTTTTTTCTAAATACGAGTACTTTGAAAATGTTTATCGAACATGTAAAAAGGAAACGTTTTCTCTAGAATTGGTTGAAAATTATACGCCAAAAAAGATTTCTCGCCAGTCTGTATGTATTTTGAATAAGATTAACTTGATGATTATGTGAAAGACACACACTTCATAAGATTTCTCGCCAGTCTGTATGTATTTTGAATAAGATTAACTTGATGATTATGTGAAAGACACACACTTCATAAGATTTCTCGCCAGTCTGTATGTATTTTGAATAAGATTAACTTGATGATTATGTGAAAGACACACACTTCATAAGATTTCTCGCCAGTCTGTATGTATTTTGAATAAGATTAACTTGATGATTATGTGAAAGACACACACTTCATAAGATTTCTCGCCAGTCTGTATGTATTTTGAATAAGATTAACTTGATGATTATGTGAAAGACACACACTTCATAAGACTGTTTATCTTCAGTGTTTGTTTATTACATCATTTTGAAATATGAGTTTTCGAAAATACTGTTAAAGACAACAAATAATAGAATGCATTTGTTTCATGATTTTCCTCAATCATAATTTCTAGAAAGCATTTATCATGTCACGGAAAAATAAAATCGAATCAAGTTTTCATGTTACATTTCGAATGAGGTGGAAACTGAAATGCTATACATTTTACACTTAAAAAGGTTCTGTATTAAATGCGGCCATTTGCATGCATGATTTTAAATGAGAATTAGTTGAAAATGCTGTTCTATTATCTTAAAATAGAGATTTTACTCATTTATAATGTTTTTCATGTTAGTTCAATTCTCAAGAGTCCTTCTTTTGGGAGCTTATTTCTTTATGAGTTGTGTTCGCATGTATTTTTACTTTTGAACTTTGTGAAAATGCTTTACCACATACTTCACAAGAATAGGGTTTCTCACTTAATGTTTAATTTTACTTCAGTCGAAGTTCTCAGAAATCAAGGGGCCCCTTCCTGGGGCTAACACTTGATCTCTATATGAGATACATAGATACCCGAGTATTCTATTAAAATTCTCTTTTATTTCTCAAGCATTGTAAAAAAGTTAAGAATAATTTCTTCTCTCCCCAACTGACCAGTCAATATGTCATAGTATATCTTTCTTGTGGTATGTTGGTCTTACCGGATTCCAGGACAAGAATTCATCTAGTCTGGTGGAGTATCCAGCACGTGATATTACTTGATATAACATCACAAGGAGAAGATGCACTATTCCTCGTACGAGGGGATCTTATTTGTGC
Source organism: Sepiola atlantica (assembly GCA_963556195.1). Taxonomy (NCBI): domain Eukaryota; kingdom Metazoa; phylum Mollusca; class Cephalopoda; order Sepiida; family Sepiolidae; genus Sepiola; species Sepiola atlantica. Next base: position 30,385,377 of record OY744549.1, on the reverse strand, counting down.
TGCGGGTACTATGTAATTTGAATATTTGGTCAGGGTTTACTTGTAGGGGTAAGTATCCTCATGTCAGGTTGTCCTGACAAACCCTTGTACAGAGAGACCGAAGACACTCGAGGATAGTGTCTAGTAGGTAATTCAAACTAAATCAGAATTATTCGTAAATGCTGAATTACACACTTCACAAGAAAAAAGTTTCTCTCCAGTGTGTGTTCGGACATGCCTTCGCACATCAGAATGACTCAAAAATGATCTGCCACACAGTTCACAACGGTAAGGTTTCTCTCGGTGCTCTCCAGTATGTGTTCTCATGTGGTTTTTCAGATTAGAATTATGCATAAATGATGTACCACACACTTGTAAAAAATAGGGCTTCTCTCTTAATGTTTAATTTTACTTCAGTCGAAGTTCTCAGAAATCAAGGGGCCCCTTCCTGGGGCTAACACTTGATCTCTATATGAGATACATAGATACCCGAGTATTCTATTAAAATTCTCTTTTATTTCTCAAGCATTGAGTTAGTAAAAAAGTTAAGAATAATTTCTTCTCTCCCCAACTGACCAGTCAATATGTCATAGTATATCTTTCTTGTAGTCTGTTGGTCTTACCGGATTCCAGGACAAGAATTCATCTAGTCTGGTGGAGTATCCAGCACGTGGTGTTACTTGAGGTAACATCACAAGGAGAAGATGCACTATTCCTCGTACGAGGGGATCTTATTTGTGCTGCGGATACTATGTAATTTGAATATTTGGTCAGGGTTTACTTGTAGGGGTAAGTATCCTCATGTCAGGTTGTCCTGACAAACCCTTGTACAGAGAGACCGAAGACACTCGAGGATTGTGTCTAGTAGGTAATTCAAACTCCCCAGTAGGTAATTCAAACTCCCCAGTAGGTAATTCAAACTCCTGTGTGTGTACGCATGTGGCTTTTTAAATCAGATTTTCTCAAAAATGATGTGTCACACACTTCACAAAAATAAAATTTCTCCCCAGAGTGCGTTCGCATGTGCATATTTAAATTAGACTTTATCGAAAATGCTTTGCCACACACTTCACAAGGATAAGGTTTCTCTCCAGTATGTTTTCGCATATGGGTTTTTAAATGAAAATTGGTGGAAAATCCTGTACAACACACTTCACAAGAATATGGCTTCTCCCCAGTGTGTGTTCTCATATGGTATTTTAAAATGGAATTCATTGAAAATGCTGTACCACACAGATCACAAGAATATGGTTTTTCGCCAGTATGTGTTCTTATGTGCCTTTTTAAATGAGTATTTGTTGAAAATGCTTTTCCACAAACATCACAAGAATAAGGTTTTTTTTTTGTTTTTTTTTTCTTTTCATTCATTTGCTGGGGACGGGGCATTCTTCCAAATGCCATACGATCACCCGCTATTTACAGACTCCAACCGAGAGCTCTTTTCAGGATTCTGGCCGTTCCCTTGAGTGCAGTTTTTTGGATTTCTCTTGCACTTGGTTCACCAGGTATACTTGCTAAATACTTTTTCAAGTTCTTCTTCATGAGTCCAGTGGCTCCTATGATAACTGGAATGATAGAGATCTCTTTGAGGTTCCAGTTTCTTTTCATATCATACATTAGACCCTGATATTTTGTTATTTTCTCCCTGTCAGCTCTATTTAGGCCCCCGTCGTTAGGGACACTGACCTCAACCAAAGTTGCCACTCTCTCTCTCTCTTGTTCCATATTACAATGTCAGGTTTGACAGCTGCGTTTTCTAGATAGGTAGCTGTGGGGATTTCATGGTCATAATGGATGGTGTATGTCTCATTCCCCACAGTTCTCTCAGGTATATGTTCCCAGTACCTGCTGCTACATCTGATATTCAGTTTCTTACAGATGGTCCAGTGGAGGTACCTGCACACTCCATTATGTCGTGTTGTATAGGAGCCATCTGCCAACATGATTTTGCAACTCGATATCAGGTGGCTCACACTCTCCACTTCAGTGTGGCAAAACCTGCACTTGTTGTCCTGACTGAGACCAGCCATCTCCAGTGTGTGTACGCATATGCATGTTTAAATTTGTATTTCTCGGAAATACTGCGTCACACACTTCACAGGAATAAGGCTTTTCTCCAGTATGTTTTCTCATGTGGGTTTTTAAATTAGAATTAGTTGAAAATGATTTACCACAAACATCACAAGAGTAAGGGTTCTCTCCAGTGTGTGTTCTCATATGGCATTTTAAATTAGATTTAATTGAAAATGATGTACAACATACTTCACAAGAATACGGTTTCTCACCAGTATGTGTTCTCATATGTCTTTTAACATGAGCTTTGGTTGAAAATGCTGTTCCACACACTTCACAACGATGAGATTTATCAAAAGTGAGCGTTCCCATCTGCATTTTGACATGAGAATTACTTCAAGGAATTCCAAAGAAATTGATTAAAATGCTTTGCTACACACTTCAAAAAATATAATGTTTCTCTTGAAGGTGTGTTATGTTGCTTTTAAGAATAGCCTTCACTGGAAATGATGTATTACACAGTAATGACAATTACTCGAAAAACCTATGGCACACACTGCACAAAGTTTCTCTCGTTTTGTAAATCTTCTCCCTGCTTTGTTTTACTGGGGATCAAAGCATCCTACTGGATGCAAGAAATGTACATGCTAGAGATCTTTTTAGGATTCTAACTGTCTCTTTAAGTACACTTGTCAAAATCTGTCTTCTGTAAGTTTTATTATCTTCATATTTTTTTGTAGATTAGTCAATATTACCGGATGGCAGATATTTACCCGCTACTTAAGAATAACTAACCAAGAAATCTTCTCATGATTCTAACCGTCTCTTTTTTGTTTCATTTTACTTCAGTCGAAGTTCTCAGAAATCAAGGGGCCCCTTCCTTGGGCTAACACTTGATATCTATGAGATACATAGATATTCCATTAAAGTTCCCCTTTACCTGACAAACGCTGAGTTAGTAAATTAGTTAAAACATTCATTTCCCTCTCCCCAATTGACCAGTTAGTAATGTTATAGTATATCTTTCTTCTGGTCTGTTGGTCTTACTAGATTCCTGTACAATAATATATCTAGTCTGGTGGAGTATCCAAATAAGTGCTGTTATTTTAAGTAACATGACTTGGACAAGATGCAACATTTCTTCATATGAGCCAATGTATAGCCGTGTCGAGTGGATGTTATTTGGGCTGTTTTGCTATTTTGAATATTTTAAGCTATTTTGAATATTGGGCCAGGGTTTACTTGTAGGAAGACGTATCCTCATGTCATGTGATACTGACTAACCCTTGTACAAGAGTCCAAAGACACTTGAGGATAGTGTATAATAAATAATTTAAACTTTATGTTTTCTTGTTTTTAAAAAAAATAATAATTGGTGTAAAATGTAATAAGAATCATCTTAATTTCCAGTATTACAATTTTGTGCCGCAAGAATAAGTTTTCTCTACAGTGTGTATTCCAATTTATAGTTTAAAGTAAGAATTGAATAAAAATATACTGTCATTTTAAACTAAAATTGTTTGAAAATGTGGCGTCACCACTTTAAAAGAATAAGTTTTCTCTACAGTGTGTATTCCAATTTATAGTTTAAAGTAAGAATTGAATAAAAATATACTGTCATTTTAAACTAAAATTGTTTGAAAATGTGGCGTCACCACTTTAAAAGAATAAGTTTTCTCTACAGTGTGTATTCCAATTTATAGTTTAAAGTAAGAATTGAATAAAAATATACTGTCATTTTAAACTAAAATTGTTTGAAAATGTGGCGTCACCACTTTAAAAGAATAAGTTTTCTCTACAGTGTGTATTCCAATTTATAGTTTAAAGTAAGAATTGAATAAAAATATACTGTCATTTTAAACTATAATTGTTTGAAAATGTGGCGTCACCACTTTAAAAGAATAGCGGTTTTTTCGTGGGTGCATTGCTTTGAAATCAGCAAAGACTTCACTACAAAAAATTTCTCGCCAATGTGAAATTATGTGTCTTTTTAAAATATAATTGGTTACTCAGTCATACTTCAAACTGCTGTAGTACACACTTCAGAAAATTACGGTTTCTTTCCACCGTGTGTTTACATGTGTATTGTTTAAGTAAGATTATTTCTAAACTGTTGTACCACACACTTCATAAAAATAGGTGGATCTTATTTGGACTATGTTATTTTCTATATTTGGTCAGGTTTAATGTGTTTGTCGAAATATTTTCATGCCAGCTGTTCATGAAGACACTCGACAGTTGTGTCTCGAAGGAATTCAAAGCTCCATATTAGGCATTCAAGTTTCAAGTGTCTTTAAATTTGATCGCTTAAAAAAAGCCACACACTTCACTTGAATGAAATGTATCTCTCATGTGTATTTTAAAAGGGGATGAATTTAAATTCTCTGCCACACACTAAACAAGAATAAAGTTTCTCTCTAGTGTGTGATTGCATGGGTCTTTAAATTAGTATTTGCTGAAAATAATGTCGGATAAGTTATACACATTAGGTTGTGTTCGTATTGTATGTTTAGATATATCTGCAAGACCCGAGTCTATAAGATTCATTCATGATATTATCTCACACTGTAGAAAAGTTGTTTTTCTTTGTGTGTATTCTTCAGTAGAGTTTTCGTATAGATGAAATAAATAAAGGATATTTGTGACTGTCATTCCAGAAACTTTACAAGAATAGATTTTATCAACAGTATCTTCTTCATTTGAACCAATCTTTTCTAAAACGAGAAATTAGTGAAAATGCTGGTTCACTCAGTTCAAAAAATAAAAACGAATTCTGTTAGTTGCTCTTAATTGGATGCAATTTCTCACTGTAACTGTTATCTGTGAAAGAAAAGAAATATTATTATACAATTTTACATTATAATATAATGCAGATATTGATTCAAATCAATTTACTTACTGCATTTTATGAAGTATTTGATAATATAATATTTCCGTAAAAAATATGAATAACTCCTCATAACATCTCTTCCGTATAAAAAATATCTAACGCTGTCAAATCGTATAATCTGCACAACTTAATGTAACACTTGTTTTAATTGGTATATCAACAAAATCTCTTCATCATAGTGTACCAATGAGACTAGCAGTACCATAATCACAAATAAAATAGAAAAATATTATAGTTTCAGGGAAGGATTTGAAAGATTACAATTAATAAATTTAGTAGAGAGAAGTGTGATATGTGATTTAATATAAACATCACTTTGAAATGTATTTCTGCATGAAAGTTTTTTGTAAATTTATGAACTGTTTAGTGAAGTATATTTCTATATACTCGCTTTTAGATTCACTAAACCTACCTATCCATTTGTGATGCTAGTATTTTTGCTATAAATTTTACTTCAACTATCAAACCCTTCCATGACCTTAGTAATTTATAATTTTGCATTTAAAATAATTTGTCAAAATGACAAGACTACAACATCAGACAGTAAAGTTTAAAGATCTTCCGTACTTTCAAATTATCACTGCTTGCAAAATGACGATGAGTCTAACTGGAGATTTGATAACCCCACAAAGCGCTTCAATGGCATCAATATCTAAGTACTCCCGTCAAATCAAAAGGACAAAAAAGAGATGAGTAGGCAAAATTTCTTGATATAATTGATAGATTTGAAATTGCATACACAACAGGTAAACTGTGATAATTAAATAACATCAGAAACTAAAATTATCCTAGTCGAATTTCAGAGCAGATATATAAAATTGCTTGTGATTGTCATATCATGCAAATCAATATCACATCTTATCTATGTAACTTAGAGTTTGATTTTGTGTGAATAAGTTCCAGCAAGTCATCTGGACGCGTATTAATACAAGCTTTTAGATCATCTCATGTGTCGCAAATATCAAGGTCAACAAAGGTTATGACTGAAACAACTGCATTAGAATCAATTAATTGATAAGGTCAACAAAGGTTATGAGTGAAACAGCTGCATTGAAATCAATCAATTGATAAGGTCAACAAAGGCTATGACTGAAACAGCTGCATTGAAATCAACAAATTGATAAGGTAAACAAAAGGTTATGACTGAAAAAGCTGCATTAAAATCAATCAATTGATAAGGTCAATCAAGGTTATGACTGAAACAGCTGCATCGAAATCAATCAATTGATAAGGTCAATAAAGGTTATGGCTGAAACAGCTGCATTGAAATCAATCAATTGATAAGGTCAATAAAGGTTATGACTGAAAAAGCTGCATTGAAATCAATCAATTGATAAGGTCAACACAGTTTATGACTGAAACAGCTGCATCGAAATCAATCAATTGATAAGGTCAACAAAGGTTATGACTGAAACAGCTGCATTGAAATCAATCAATTGATAAGGTCAATAAAGGTTATGACTGAAAAAGCTGCATTGAAATCAATCAATTGATAAGGTCAATAAAGGTTATGGCTGAAACAGCTGCATTGAAATCAATCAATTGATAAGGTAAACAAAAGGTTATGACTGAAAAAGCTGCATTGAAATCAATCAATTGATAAGGTCAATAAAGGTTATGACTGAAACAGCTGCATCGAAATCAATCAATTGATAAGGTCAACAAAGGTTATGACTGAAACAGCTGCATTGAAATCAATCAATTGATAAGGTCAATAAAGGTTATGACTGAAACAGCTGCATCGAAATCAATCAATTGATAAGGTCAATAAAGGTTATGACTGAAACAGCTGCATCGAAATCAATCAATTGATAAGGTCAATAAAGGTTATGGCTGAAACAGCTGCATTGAAATCAATCAATTGATAAGGTCAATAAAGGTTATGACTGAAACAGCTGCATCGAAATCAATCAATTGATAAGGTCAATAAAGGTTATGGCTGAAACAGCTGCATTGAAATCAATCAATTGATAAGGTCAATAAAGGTTATGACTGAAAAAGCTGCATTGAAATCAATCAATTGATAAGGTCAACACAGTTTATGACTGAAACAGCTGCATCGAAATCAATCAATTGATAAGGTCAACAAAGGTTATGACTGAAACAGCTGCATTGAAATCAATCAATTGATAAGGTCAATAAAGGTTATGACTGAAACAGCTGCATCGAAATCAATCAATTGATAAGGTCAATAAAGGTTATGACTGAAACAGCTGCATCGAAATCAATCAATTGATAAGGTCAATAAAGGTTATGACTGAAACAGCTGCATCGAAATCAATCAATTGATAAGGTCAATAAAGGTTATGACTGAAAAAGCTGAATTGAAATCAATCAATTGATAAGGTCAACACAGTTTATGACTGAAACAGCTGCATCGAAATCAATCAATTGATAAGGTCAACAAAGGTTATGAGTGAAACAGCTGCATTGAAATCAATCAATTGATAAGGTCAATAAAGGTTATGACTGAAACAGCTGCATCGAAATCAATCAATTAGTAAGGTCAACAAAGGTTATGACTGAAACAGCTGCATTGAAATCAATCAATTGATAAGGTCAATAAAGGTTATGACTGAAACAGCTGCATGGAAATCAATCAATTGATAAGGTCAATAAAGGTTATGACTGAAACAGCTGCATTGAAATCAATCAATTGATAAGGTCAACAAAGGTTATGACTGAAACAGCTGCATTGAAATCAATCAATTGATAAAGTCAATAAAGGTTATGACTGAAACAGCTGCATCGAAATCAATAAATTGATAAGGTCAACAAAGGTTATGACTGAAACAGCTGCATTGAAATCAATCAATTGATAAGGTCAATAAAGGTTATGAGTGAAACAGCTGCATGGAAATCAATCAATTGATAAGGTTAATAAAGGTTATGACTGAAACAGCTGCATTGAAATCAATCAATTGATAAGGTCAATAAAGGTTATGACTGAAACAGCTGCATGTAAATCAACCAATTGATAAGGTTAATAAAGGTTATGACTGAAACAGCTGCATTGAAATCAATCAATTGATAAGGTCAACAAAGGCTATGACTGAATCAGCTTCATTGAAATCAATCAATTGATAAGGTCAACACAGTTTATGACTGAAACAGCTGAATTCGAATCAATCAATTGATGAGGTCAACAAAGGTTATGAGTGAAACAGCTGCATTGAAATCAATCAATGTATAAGGTCAATAAAGGTTATGACTGAAACAGCTGCATCGAAATCAATCAATTGATAAGGTCAACACAGTTTATGACTGAAACAGCTGCATGTAAATCAATCAATTGATAAGGTCAACAAAGGTTATGAGTGAAACAGCTGCATTGAAATCAATCAATTGATAAGGTCAATAAAGGTTATGACTGAAACAGCTGCATCGAAATCAATCAATTGATAAGGTCAATAAAGGTTATGACTGAAAAAGCTGAATTGAAATCAATCAATTGATAAGGTCAACACAGTTTATGACTGAAACAGCTGCATCGAAATCAATCAATTGATAAGGTCAACAAAGGTTATGACTGAAAAAGCTGAATTGAAATACATCAATTGATAAGGTCAACACAGTTTATGACTGAAACAGCTGCATCGAAATCAATCAATTGATAAGGTCAACAAAGGTTATGAGTGAAACAGCTGCATTGAAATCAATCAATTGATAAGGTCAATAAAGGTTATGACTGAAACAGCTGCATCGAAATCAATCAATTGATAAGGTCAACAAAGGTTATGACTGAAACAGCTGCATTGAAATCAATCAATTGATAAGGTCAATAAAGGTTATGACTGAAACAGCTGCATTGAAATCAACCAATTGATAAGGTTAATAAAGGTTATGACTGAAACAGCTGCATTGAAATCAATCAATTGATAAGGTCAACAAAGGCTATGACTGAATCAGCTTCATTGAAATCAATCAATTGATAAGGTCAACACAGTTTACGACTGAAACAGCTGAATTCGAATCAATCAATTGATGAGGTCAACAAAGGTTATGAGTGAAACAGCTGCATTGAAATCAATCAATGTATAAGGTCAATAAAGGTTATGACTGAAACAGCTGCATCGAAATCAATCAATTGATAAGGTCAACACAGTTTATGACTGAAACAGCTGCATGTAAATCAATCAATTGATAAGGTCAACAAAGGTTATGAGTGAAACAGCTGCATTGAAATCAATCAATTGATAAGGTCAATAAAGGTTATGACTGAAACAGCTGCATCGAAATCAATCAATTGATAAGGTGAACAAAGGTTATGACTGAAACAGCTGCATTGAAATCAATCAATTGATAAGGTCAATAAAGGTTATGACTGAAACAGCTGCATTTAAATCAATCAATTGATAAGGTCGAGAAAGTTTTACTGAAACAGCTGCATTAAAATCAATCAATTGATAAGGTCAATAAAGGTTATGACTGAAACAGCTGCATTGAAATCAATCAATTGATAAGGTCAAGAAAGGTTATGACTCAAACAGCTGCATCCAAAGCAATCAATTGATAAGGTCAACAAAGGTTATGACTGAAACAGCTGCAATAAAATCAATCAATTGATAAGGTCAACAAAGGTTTATGACTGAAACAGCTGCATTGAAATCAATCAATTGATAAGGTTGTTATTCTCTCATTATAAATATTCTAGATTTTATTAAATTTATGGATTATCATATATCCAAGAAGTATTATTCATTGTGAGTTTTATCAAATTAGTTTATCGAATTAATGTAACAATAGCCCAACAACGAAAACGCTGAAAAAACAAATATACAACAAATAAAAGTTACCGTAGCCGATAAAACTGAATTTCCAAGTTAACTGTGACAGTTATTAATGATTATAATCCGTTAAAAGTGCTATTTTCTATAAGTTAATAGTTTTAGCGCATGTAAAGTGGAAAAAAAACCCAGTAATGGCCGCTTCGATAGAAAACATTGAATCCAGAACGAGACTGCAGCCTCGTTCTGGATTCGGTTGGTGTTTTACTGGGACTCATAGTCAAAGCGCAATTTTTGCATTTTTTAGCCAAGCAGAAGAACAAAACAAAACTACATTTTAAGCAAAAGGAATAAAATAATTTTCTTTTTATTTACATGTCAGTGTGCTTTTATTTACATATTATTTTCATTCGTCACACCGTAATGTTTTTTTTCCTGTTTCTTTAAAAAAATTCCTAACCCAAACCTAACCCTAACCTAAACCCAACCCTAACCCTAACCCAAGCCAAAACCCAGCCCTAACCCTACCCCCCAATGACGTAACGACATGCGCGCTCATTCGGTGATCAAAATGATCGTTAAAATGTTCGTTTCATAAAATTAAATTTCAAAAATGCAAACCAAAAAAAAACAAAAAAAAACGCCGCTTTGATTATGAGTCCCGGTAAAAAAAAAAACACACACACGTGACACCGATAGCAAAAACTAATGACGCCATTTTGTTTTTAAATAAGAAGACATAATTTTTTTTTTTCATGTCTAATTAAAACGCATTTACCATACGTAAACATACAAACAAATGGAATAGAAAACTAGGAAAATCTCTAGTTTCTACGTACGTTGCATTTATTTGTAGCATATTCATTTTTTTGACTACGTTCTACAACTTTTTTTCAACCCGACTCGCGAGTTGTAGGGCTATTGTAAAACATTCCCGAAATGTCAGTTTTATGTAACGCAAATGAATTTGGTCGAAACTATTTTGTTTTCTTTTCGGTTCATTAAAGAAACAAATAGCAAAAGTTACACATAAAAACTCTACACCCCGAACATTTCTGGTAAGTATCAAGAATTGAATAAATAAGAAATAGCAAAATAATAACAAAAAAAAATCGTTTGACCTTGTTCTTATCAATTCCTCAATAGAAACAAAAATAAAATATTTTTTTATGATTTCACATTTAAGTACATTTTTCTAGGCGACATAAAAAATAACTGTTTTTTTTTTACATTACAAAAATATCGTCAAAAGAAATAAAAATCTTACTTTATTTTCCCGTCTCCTCTCCCTCCTCCCTATTCTTCTTTGCAATTATGTATCTGGTTTAAAGAAATAAACTATTATTCGATTTGTAAATTTAAAAATTAAATATCTGCTTAAACTGTGTGTAACAAACAAAAAGTATCGAATCGATTAAATTACAAATGCCTAAAAAGGAAACAAAGGATTTTGAGGAACAAATTATCTCCCTTGATTGTCGCTCTTCTCTTTTTGCTCCTCGGATTTATCTTATCTTTACATCTTACTGTCTGTTTGTTAATTTTAAGAACATTTGAGAAAAGGTTATTTGAAAACTTAGTTTGACTTAATATTTTTCTTGGAAGTAAATGGCAGTTGTTTATTCATTTTTTAAAAGACTGAAAATTAAATAAGTATTTTTTTGTTTGTTTGTAAATTTTATTTGTTTTTCAAAAGTTTATTATCTTATTTCACTATTTTCCATGGAAGAGGAGCAGAATGTTTTTTTTTGGGGGAAAAAACTAAAAGTAAAAGTAATTATATTTAATCCTTTCACTCCAGCAAGGTTAGTAATGACGTCATTTTATAGTCGGGAATCCGGTTTCCTGAAAAGGTGTCACGCACAATAAGTGCAAACTTTACCGAGTTTAGACCCAGTTGCTTTCAACATTGGGACAACTAGCGATAGACCAATCCTCATTGCCGAAGGATGATGTTAATACCTGGGAAGATAACACTGTAGGAACGCAGAGAACCATACCCAACTCCACTTTTTTTTAACGTAATTTAGCCTAAAATTTTATTTTTTTTCTCAGAGAATAAAATTCTAATTTACTTTTTCAGGTCTATATAATTTACGCTGTTGTTATTGTTATTATTATTACTAGCGGAACCCGTGTAAATTACACGAAATAATGTTTTCTACACGGGTCCTAATGTAACAAAGCACCCTCTATTTGTTAGTAAGTTACGCTTGCTTTATTATGAGCCACCCCCCCCCCTTCTGGATAAGAGTGAAATAATTGTTTAAAATAGTAACTCGTGTATGATGGACACTGCGCATATCTACTAAAAAAGGTTGATATGCCATCCGTTCAAAAAAAAAACTACAAAATAATACTGGCCGATACTGCTTTTTAAGCAGTCAACGTAATTAAATAGACAATGCAATTAAAAACGCCAACATAAAATCAAAAAATAGTTTTAAGTTTTAAGCAACACAAAAAAGTAATTTTTAACCAGGTGATAAAAAAAATGTATTATTTCTTCCCCTTCCCCTCGAAATGTAGAATAAAAATCTTAGAGGTTGGTTGGGATCGAACTATAAACCAGTCGGGCCGAAGTAAAAAATACTACCTCGCTAACCATTGCGCCAGAGGTAAACACATGTAAATTTCCTAAACGCAGGCTAGTTGAATGTTTTTCAAAATTTAGGTGCGGCACGCATGCGCAGAGTTTTTGCCGGAAGCGTGACACACGAACACACACGCTATCGTATTAATATATAGATTATTATTATTATTATTATTATTATTATTATTATTATTATTATTATTATTATTATTATTATTGTTATTATTATTATTGTTATTATTGTTATTATTATTATGATTATTGTAATTATTATTATTATTATTGTTATTATTATTATTATTATTATGATTATTATTATTATTATTATTATTATTATTATTATTATTATTATGATTATTATTGTTATTATTATTATTATTATTATGATTATTATTATTATTATTATTATTATTATTGTTATTATTATTATTATTATTATGATTATTATTATTATTATTGTTATTATTATTATTGTTATTATTATTATGATTATTATTATTATTATTATTATGATTATTATGATTTTTATTATTATTATTATTATTATTATTATTGTTATTATTATTATTATTGTTATTGTTATTATTATTATTATTATTATTATGATTATTATTATTATTATTATTATTATTATTATTATGATTATTGTTATTATTATGATTATTATTATTATTATTATTATGATTATTATTATTATAATTATTATGATTATTACTATTATTATTATTATTATCATTATTATGATTATTATTATTATTATTATGATTATTATTATTATTATTATTATTATTATGATTATTATTATTATTATTATTATTATTATTATTATGATTATTATTATTATTATCATTATTATTATTATTATTATTATTATTATTATTATTATTATTATTATTATTTACGCACTAGGAGTTATCACACTGGTCATCGTCAGTGATCGCCCACTGCCAACAACCTGTGGTATTCCCTGGAGTCTGAGTGACAACAAGTCTCCTCAGACTTCCAGTATGCTCCACCTCTTTTCGTTCATCATCACTGATGACCTTGCGGTATCGCAACAGCCACCTACCACTGATTTCCCGCTGATAAGAGCCATTGGTCCCCTCTGGGGCCTGAGTGGCAACAAGCCTCCCCAAGGTCCCAGAGCTGTCCACGCTCTTTCAGTGGAGGTCTGGTTTGCGCTTTCCCTCCTCGACCCTCTGTCCATAATTTTCGTGGTATCAGCCTATGATTGCGCCTCTATCGTGCGGTTGTATTTTCCCCGGTTCTGTTGTCTTATGCTTCGATGTGTTTGTTCTCCATTCGTTGCTTATGTGAGTTGGTTTCCGCATTCGAGGACATTTCTCAGGATTGTAGCTGTTTTGATCATTACTGTCCTTTGTATGGTCTCAGTTATCCCTTTGATTCCTATTTCTCATAGTCTTTTCTCCATGTTTTTGGGGACTGTTCCTAGTGCTCCTATGATTATTGGTGTTATACTGACTTTCTTCATGTTCCATATTCCTTTCAGTTCTTTGGCAAGTTCAGTATATTTGTTTCTTTTTTCCGTCTTTTTTATCTTTACTCTGTGGTCCGCTGGAACGGCAAAGTCTACGATTTTGAAGGATTTTTCTTTCTTGTTGATTATTATCATATCCGGTCTTCTTGCTGTTATGGGTTTGTCTGTTTGTACATTCATATCCCATATGATTTTGTTTTTTTCGTTTTCTAGTAGTTTCTGGTTTGTGTTTGCACCGTTTTTTTTGCATATTCGAAATTCAGTTGTTTGCACATTTCCCGGTGTACTTCTTTCCCCACGCTGTCATGTCTGTTCTTGTATTCCTTTTGGGCCAGCTTGCTGCATTCACTTATTATATGATTTATCGTTTTGTCTCTTTGTCCACACAATCGGCATTTGCTGTTTTCCTGGGTTTTATCTATCTTTGCTTTAATAAAGTTTGTCCTAATCGCATTGTTCTGTGCGGCCGTCAGCAGAGATTCCGTTTCTCTGTTCAAGTGTCCTTTTCTTAGCCATGCCCAGCTGTTTTCATTGACTTCATCGCTTGTGAGTCTTATAAAGCGTCCATGTAGTTGTTTTTCTTCACACGTTCCCTTTCTTGTCTTTTTGTTTCTGGGTTCAGTGCTTCCGGAGTTGTTTGTTGGGCTGGTGTCTCTTGCTGTGGTGATCAGTCTTTCCGTGTTCTGGGTTACATATTTCTCCAGCTCTTTTTTGGTGTCTTCCACACAGTCTTCTATACTTACCAGTCCTCTACCTCCTTCATTTCTTTTCATGTAGTGTCTGTCCGTATCGTATTTTGGGTGCAATGCATTGTGCATGGTCATTAGTGTTCTAGTCCTCTGAGTTCTTCTTTGGTCCAGCCTATGAATGGTCCAGAGTATCTTATTAGTGATACAGCCCATGTGTTTATCCCTTTTACTAGGTTTCTGCTATATAGTTTAGTTTCTAAGAGTTATTATTATTATTATTATTATTATTATTATTATTATTATTATTGTTGTTGTTGTTGTTGTTATTGTTGTTGTTGTTGTTGTTTGTGTGTTTGTTTTTGTTTTTCTTGTGTCAAAAAGCATGTTTTTCCCGTATAAAATTATTTTCAAAAAACATAAATTGGTAATTTTTTAGCTGGGCACCTACCACAAAACATAGATTCTACTTTTTTAGGCGATCGTGTCAGAAGACGCTGAACAATTTTGCTGAAAAAGTCAAAACAAATCATTTAAGAATTTAGCGAGCGGGATCAGTTTCGGATATAAATTATTTTTAAGAATAATGTTACTTTTATAACCTCCCCCTTCGTCTATTGAGGAACGTCGAAGAGACGAGACAGGCTGTTTTTTGTTTGATTGGAGAATTATGTCAATGCTGTAGCTCACCAGCTACTTTAATTAATTGACAAATAAGAGGTGTGAACGGTAACAATGTGGCTCACCAAATTACTTTATTTAACTGAACAAGCAGCTCTGAAGTTCCTGGTAGTATAAACAATTACTATCGATATAAAGCTAACTTCACACGAATGTCGGACGTACCTTTTGTTCTGGGCAACACTCTGATATTCTTCATAGCAACACGAATTCCAGTTAATAAGACAAACACATTTTCGTAAGCTTCCACGTGAAACGTGCGCTTATTTTACTAACAGATAACGACAACAGAGCAAAAGAAAAAAGGCAGACAACTCTGACTCATAATTTACTTACAGTAAGTTCGAGTGTGTTAATAACAAGTACTCGGTGATTCCAACACTCCTCCTAACAAGCTGTCAGACTGTTGTGAGACATCTAACAGTGTTCTAAGCTTCGCAAAATGTGCGCTCACAAGTCCTTTTGTCAGCACATCAGCAATCATGTCTTTACTTTGACAGTATTCCAATTCAATACTTTTCATCTCATCTTGCTCTCGGATGTAATTAAACTTAATGTCAATATGTTTTGCACGTCCATGATATTTTGGATTCTTTGCCATACATATTGTGGATTAGCTACCCTCGTAAATGAGTGTCAGTCCAACTGAGTCTTCATTGATATCACTTTGAAGATGTCGCATCCATACTACCTCATGTGCTGCACTTTCCAACACAATATACTCTGTTTCCACTGTAGATAATGCAACCCAAGTTTGTTTATTACTTCTTCAACTGACAGCCGTCTACTTAATTTAAACAGGTAGCCGGAGGTTGACCTGTTGTCATCCAGGTCACCGGTCCAGTCTGCATCGCAATATCCTATGAGATTTGTTACATTCTCTCTGTCATATAGTAACCCATAGTTCCGTGTACCATTTAGATAACGCATGATATGCTTTACAGGTCAGTTGGAGTGAACAGTTACAGCCCTATTTTAATAAACGGGAGGAACTGACCTGTGAAGATGGCGTGTTACTGTGGGGAAGCAGGATTATTATTCCTCCTAAGTTGAGAGGAAAAGTCCAGCAGCATTTACACCAGACTCATGTAGGCATTGTGAGGATGAAAGCATTAGCTAGAAGCTATGTATGGTGGCCAAAACTGGATGGAGATATTGAGTGGACCGCCAAGGGGTGTGAAAGTTGTGTGCTAAATCAGAAACAGCCCAACAGAACTCCGATTCATTGTAGGGAATATCCAAGTCAGCCCTGGGAAAGAATTCACATAGACTATGCTGGTCCAGTTTTTGGACACATGTTCTTAATAGTGGTTGATGCCTACTCCAAATGGATGGAGGTTTGCATAATGAAGACATCCACTGCTGCAGCTACCATTGAGAAGTTGAGGGGAATCTTTGCGACTCATGGTTTGCCTCTGCTGGTTGTGAGTGACAACGGCCCTTGTTTCTCCAGTGATGAATTCAGGAGATTTTTAGAGGCAAATGGGGTTAAACACATATTCACGGCACCTTATCATCCCTCTTCCAACGGCCAGGCTGAACGCAGTGTGCGTACATTCAAGGAAACAATGAAGAGGATGGACAAAGACACAAAAACATCTCTTGAAACAAAAGTCAACATATTCCTTTTTAACTACAGGACAGCTCCACACACAGTAACTGATACTACCACATCTGTAACACTCCCGTCTCAAGGGTAATTTCTGTATTGGGTTTTCATAATCGGGAAATGTTTCCTGCATTGATATAGAATATTTCCGGGCTGATTCGATTGACACTGCTATTTCAATAGCTTGATTCAACGTTAGATCCCTTTCGGTTAGTAGGCGCTCCTGGATTTTCACATCTTTAATTCCAGAGACTAAGCTGTCCCGAATGTATTCACCAACCCTCTCTTCAAAATTGCAGTGTTCGCACACTTTCCTTAATGCGGCCACATAGTCACTTATAGACTCTTCCTCCCTTTTGTCCCTCGTGTTGAACAAGAATCTTTCATGAATCACATTATGTGCTGGTTTAATATGTCTCTGCATCAGCCCAACTAGTTCATGAAACGTTTTCTTTTCCGGACGATTATCTGCTAAACCACGTAACATCGCATAGTGTTTTGCACCAATAACGGATAATAAAATCGCCTTTTTCTTCCCTTCACTCTCAATATCATTGGCTATATAAAAAAAACTCCACACGTTCAATGCAGTTAATCCAGGACTCCTCAACATCGTTCCATTCCCGTAAAGTGCCCATCAACGCCAATTTTTATGCTTCTAGGAACTCCGAACACATCTGATGAATGTGTTTACTTTTTTTTTTCCTTAAAAACTTCCAGCACATGTTGGTGTAAATCTTCCAAATACCTTCCTCGCATATTCTTCTACTTCCTCGTCGCCAATTATTAAGTCTTTTGGCTAAGATCAAAGTGTAGTATCTGTTCCGATGGATACTGCACCCCATAGATCGGTATTGTCTTGACCTTCGGGTCTTGATTTACGCCGGTCTATGGGTCTGTCCTGTGCAGTTCTAGGAGGTCCACCCTCCCAGGCTTCGCCTCCCCTCTTTGGGGAGGAGTAAGTTTATTGCTTACTGCCTGAGGCGCCCCTACCAGGGAATGCCGACGGGGCTGCCCAGGCAATTTTTAAACCCCACTTTCCCGACCCGACCTTGAGTCACATCTTACTTGTGGGAGTAAGATAAAAACTGGCCTTGTGCCTAACTCTTGGAGAGGAGTAAATCAATACTCAATATGAGCGAAGTTGTTCTAGTTTCTTAATTATTTTACCCCTTCTAAACCAATTGTGATCGAACTTAATTCTAACCGTGTCATGTGGTTTTAATTTTGAGAGTGTTTTTATAGTTTTTGATTTTTTCTGCTCGTGTGGCCTGAAAACAATTTTGTCGTGTTGTATGTTTGGGAGGTTTGTTCTCAATGTTCTATTCATCATTTGATTTACGGGAGATGTTGTGCACAATGCAAAGAGCGCTAATTGATGTTTTTCGACACTTTTTAATGTTTTTAACGTCTTTTTATTGTCTGAATATTCATCCCAGCCGTTTGCTTAATGATACTGTCGACTTGTTTTCATGCGATGAAAATGCCACTATTTTTTTGCAAATTCTTTACATTCAGCCGAATTGAATTCTGGACTGTTGTCACTGACAACTGTTTGTGGAATGCCGAATTTGGCAAAAGTTTCTTTTATTTTTTTATTACAGTTTTTAACTTGCCATCTTTTATTTCGTGTAAATCAAAAAAACCGTGTTGTGTGGTCAATGATTGTGACATACGAATGTCCATATAGGTGAAATATGTCTGTACCTACTTTGGTCCATGGTATGGTAGGTATTTCATGATTTATTAGTGGTTCGGCTGGTTGTTGATTTTTGTAAGCGATGCAGTATGAGCACGTGTTAATCACGTCTTTGATTTGAGCGTTAATTCCGGGTCAGTACATACGTTCCTAGGCTCGTTCTGTGCATTTTTCGATACCCGCATGCGTGTAAATACCGCGACAGTCTTAAACCTGCTTTACGTAGTAAAAAAGTAATAAACGATAGAGCCTATTGAGTGGGTGAGGCCTTCAGGAGCAGAGTCTGACTGGCACATTTTTGTTAAGGGGGTAGTGGAAAACACTATATTATGGTCTGCCTTTCCTTATTCTGGATGTTTAAAAAAACTCCAGGTGGACATTGGCGGTAACTGTTCAGTAGTGAACGTTGGTGGCCGACATTCTACGGCGAACATGGCCGGTGGTCAATACGGTGTACATGGGCAGTGACCAATAGTGCTAACATTGTCAGTTGCCAGTGGCCAATAGTGCTAACATCGGCAGTGGCCAGTTGCCAATAGTGCTAACATTGGCAGTGGCCAGTTGCCAACAGGGTGAACAGTGGCTGCGGCGGCCGCCATTCCCCACTCAAACAGACTCTCATACGAGTCGGACAGTCAAATTCAGTTTTTCTACTTACAGTAGTATATCGACAGACACTCACACGGGTGAGATAATTCAACTACATTTTTTCCACTTATAGTAGTATATCGACAGACTATTTCACGATTGAGACATTTAAACTACAGTGTTTCCACTTACAATAGTGGATATGGACAGACTTTGACGACGCTGAAAGAACTGCGAGACTGAAGAGTTAATTCAGATTCGGATTCACACGTCAATCCCTCAACGAGATCTACAGACTCTGTTGCGAGTTAGCGGCCATTTGCACGACATAGACAGACTCTGTTACGAGTTGATATTGTTATAAATGAGACATTCGGACGTCAATGTCACGAATGGGAATATTCAGACATCGATGTCACGAATGCGAAATGTTGAGATCCTCTACTCTTAGCGTGCCTCAATATCCATTGTTCCTTTTTTTAGGGAGGGGGTAAGTCACATGTTAAGACTACTGTTCGTGAGACGTCTTTTACCCTGTTTTTTTTTGGTTTTAATAGACTGACTAAAGGGAGACAACAAAACTTTATAATCTTAATTTAAAAACATAAATAACAAAGCGCCTGCAAAGAACAACAAAAAGGCTATAATCTAACTTAACAAGGGTTTTATTAATTGTTAAAATTCGAAAGACCAGTTCATCTCCTCTCTCGGAGATTTCTTAATAAAGGGGCCTGAATTGCGAAAACCGGGAAAGCTGATATTTCTGAGACAAGAATAATGGGCAAATGCAAGTTCAGAGTTTTGACGAACAAACAAATGGGATTCCTTTGTAGCAGTCACCAATAGGGACTACTTTTGTATGTGTAATCACTGTCCCTGTGAGCTGGCTTGTCCAATCAAATCACAGGGCACAGTAATATCGTTAGTTCCCTAAGGGACTACTTATGTTCCCTTAGGGTTCGAAGAAAAAGATCAGACGACCTCCTGGCACCAGCTTGGACACATCGCAGAGAGCACCAGCGAGGAACGAGGAAACGCCTTCTCTACTGCCGCAGTCGCCGACTCGACGACTACTACCATCTTCACTTGAAGTGATACACAGCAGCCCAAAGAAATCTTATATTCTTCCTCTTTTTGTTATAGTTACAGAAATACTTTTCGTTGTACCGTTTCTTTACGATCATCATCTCCTTACAAATAATGACCCGACGCTAAAAGAAAAAAAAACAGACCTTCTGATATACGAAACGTAAGGAAAAAGTGGAATATAAAAAAAAAAAAAAAAACATCGAAAAGTTATTTCTGCGACGAAAAGGTTTTAAAACTCAACTCCACGGCAACAAAAAACTCCGTCGTTAAAAAAAAAACAAAAAAAAACAGTCACAAATTGAGCAAGACACGAAACTCCGCGTTTTTGTAAACAGAAAAAGAAAAAATTCAACCTTGAGAGATTCGGAAACTTTTTAAATTCTCTTTAAAAGCTTAAAAAAAATAGGATAGTTATTTTTAACACCAAAAAAGAAAAAAAAACTACCGAAATCTCTTTTTTCTCCCTCTCTTTCTCTCTAACACAGTAAAGGCGTACTTTGCATCGAAGAAACTTTTCCTTTTATAAAATATTTTTTCTGTCTTTAACTGAACGAATTCTTGACAGAGAAATACTTCAAAATACCTTAAAATATAAAACTATTAACCAAAATAAACTTTTTTCCGAATTTAAAACAAGTTTCAAACAACTTTAGACGGCCAGCCTCTTAGACGCCGCGACTTATCCACCCTCCAAAATGGCGCTAACCAATTATTTTGACTTCAACCGAAGAAAGTTAGACTCAACAAACGAAGAAAGAAATCATTCTTTTTGCCTTTAACAACAAAAAAAGACTCTTGTTTTTACGAATAATTTTTTTAAAAGAGTAAGTACATTAATTGTTTCCCTTTTACACACAAATACATACACTCAAATATATCTATCCCCTCTGTCACACAAAAAAATACATACTTATTATTTTTTTTAATTTCTTGGGTTTCTACACTTACACAATTCCTCTTTCGTGTTTTCTCTCTGAAATGTGTGTCCATTACGATGTTTTCCATTTTTATTTAACTTAGATATCTTGGTCTGGGGTCCCATGAAAAAAATATAAGCGTTTTACCTGCATTCGCCGGCGACGTTCGCGTTTGGTTTGTCAAACTCGAGGCATATTACATGGCAAATAATGTCGCTGAGCAACGGCCATTGCAAATTTTATTTAGTGCATTCCCTGCGTCCTTAACACCAGTTGTCAAGGACTTAATAACAGATACTCCGCCGGGCTCTACATATGACAGCATTAAGTGGGAGGTCCTACGACGCACATAGCTCTCAGCAGAAAAGCGTTTTCAAACGCTGGTTAACGACGAGCCAAGTGAGCTGCTCCGCAGAATGAGTGAACTGGCGGAAGGAGAGGCATCCGCTGATAGCACCCTCATAAAGCAGCTTTTCTTTTCTAGTCTGCCGCATGAGGTCAAGGCAATTCTAGCGCCTATAGTGGAGACGAGCTCTGTCGACGTAGTGGCTGCGTTGGCAAATAAAGTGATGGATTGTGTCATTCGACATAACCCCATTTCCCACCGTCAGCCCAGGTTGAAGTCTCTTCTTTATCTGCTAATGCCGGAGACATCAGTCAACAGGTCACATTGGCCATACTCCATGCGATAGAGCGACTTGAGAGAAACATGCGAAAATTAAGCATGTCTAGATCTCAATCGCCTAGCGTCGTAATCGTTCGTCGTCCCCACACCATCGCCACTAAAATAAGCCAGGATTGTGTTAATACAACAGTCGCTATGGCAACCAAGCACATAAGTGTAAACAACCTTGTTCCTCACCAGGGAAACTAAACTCTTGGGACCCGAGCACGGCACGGTCTCCACTAGGTCGTCAAGATAATCGTGCATATTTCATTAGGGACTCAATATCTCAAGCACGTTGCTTGGTTAATACTGGGGCCGCTTGCAGTATTTGGCCACTGAAACTACTAGTTAAAAAGCCACCAGTGTCGCCCATTTCACTGCAAGCCGTAAATCACTCCCCTATTGCCACATACGGTCAAATTTCTCGTTCTTTGGACTTGGAATTGCGCAGAGACATTACATGGGTCTTTACAGTCGCGGATTTACCCTACCACATTCTTGGCGCGGACTTTCTGCACCACTTTAATCTATTAGTGGCCATGCGCAGACGACGGCTGATAGATGCTAATATGGAACTTTCCGTACCGGGTTTTAAATCAAACACCCCATCTGTCAGCCCGGTATTCTTTATTGCCGCAACCGATGACCCATACCAGACCCTACTCCACTCCTACCCAAAGTTAACGAATCTTAATTTTGTTGTGAGTAATCCAACCTACTCAACAAAACATTATATTGAGACCACAGGAGCTCCTGTGTTCTCACGCCCTCGTCGCTTACCTGCAGAGAAACAAAAAGTGGCGAAGGCGGAATTTAACCATATTCTGCAACTGGGAATTATACGCCCCTCGTCCAGTTCTTGGGCTTCCCCTTTGCATATGGTCCCGAAGCGCTCCGGAGATTGCTGTCCGACTGAGGACTATCGACAACTCAATGCCATGACAGTACCTGATCGTTACCCAATCCCACAGCTACAGGACTTTGCTTCGTCCCTGCACGGTATTAAGACCTTCTCCAAACTGGACTTAGTAAAGGCTTACCATCAGATTCCACTGAAACCAGCCGATATACCCAAAACGGCGGTAACAACTCCCTTTGGAGCGTTTGAATTCCTGACTATGCCTTTCGGTTTGCGAAACGCGGCTACTACCTTTCAACGCTTGATGGACGAAGTAATGCGAGATCTTGACTTCGTCTACAATTACATAGACGACATACTTGTAGCAATGTGTGACTATGTAGCAACGTCTACTACAAAATTTGGTCATTAACGCCCAAAATATATTAAAAACACGGTTTGGAGACTTGAGTGATTTAGTTACCCCTCCCCCTGTTGTTACTTAAAACATCAAAGAAAATAAACATATCACGGAATTTAAAGAAAATGTTCAGTATTTATTGCAAAATATATTTATTTGGGTAATTTTAACAATAGCCCTACAACGAAAACGCTGAAAAAACCAAATATACAACAAATAAAAGATACAGTAGCATGTAAAAGTTGATTTCAAAGTTACCTGTGACATTTATTAATGATTATAATCTGTTAAAAGTGCTGTTTTTTTTATAAATCGATATTTTTATCACACACAGACTAGAAAATAAGATGGCGTCGGCTTCTTCACATTTTCGAAGCCTTGTGTTCTTTTTTACTGGGACTCATATTCAAAGCGCGATTTCATTTTTCAGCCAAGTAAAAGAACAAAACAAAACTACATTTTAAGCAAAATACATAAAATCATTTTCTTTTTATTTACATGTCATTGTGCTTTTATTTACATATTATTTTCATTCGTCACACCGTAATGTTTTTTTTCCCTGTTGTTTCTGTAAAAAATTCTGTACCATAACCCTAACTCCAAATGTTTTTTTCCCTGTTTCTGTAAAAAATTCCTTACCGTAACCCTAACCCTAACCCAAACTCCAGCCCTAACCCATATCCAAACTCCAGCCCTAACCCTAACTCCAGCCCTAACCCTAACTCCAGCCCTAACCAATACTCCAGCCCTCACCCAAACTCCAGCCCTAACCGTAACCCAAACTCTAGCCCTAACCCTAACCCAAACTCCAGCCCTAACCCAAACCCCAGCCCTAACCCAAACCTTAACTCCAGCCCTAACTCTAACCCTAACTTTCAACGCTTGATGGACGAAGTAATGCGAGATCTTGACTTCGTCTATAATTACATAGACGACATACTTGTGGCAAGTGCCTCACCTGAGGAACATGTCACCCATCTCCGCCTACTGTTCGAATGGTTTCAGCAATACAAGGTGAGGATTAACCCTGGTAAGTGTGTTTTCGGTGCTTCGTCACTAGTTTTCCTGGGCCACATTATCAGCCCTGAACCCATATCTCCATTGCCTGAAAAGGTTAAAGCTGTACAAGACCTTCAACCACCCACTTCACTTCGCCAACTAAGGGTCTTTCTGGGTCTGTTAAATTAATACAGATGTTTTATCCCACACTGTGCGGAACTCCTGTCTCCTCTTTCCGACCTGTTACGTAACAGGAAGAAGAAAAACGAGCAGATTTCACTGAATGATGTGCAGCTAAAAACCTTCACTGAAGTGAAGCAAAAACTAGGGACGACATCATTGCTTGCACAATGCACATCCTGTCCAATGCCCAGTTTTCACTGGTCGTTGACGCATCGGGCACAGCTGTAGGTGCAGTGTTGCAACAGTAGCACCAAGGCCAATTGCAACCTCTCGAATACGTTTCGAGACAACGGAAACCGGCAGAACAACGTTACAGCACGTTTGGCCGTGAACTACTGGCAATGTACCTCGCAGTGAAACACTTTCAGCATTCACTCGAAGGCCGTCAATTCGTGATCTACACTGATCACCGTCCACTTGCATACGCACTGCGTGCTAAGCCGGACAAATATTCTCCTCGCGAAACTCGCCACTTGGATTTCTACATATCCAACAACAAGGCAAGAAGGATGTGTGACTATGTAGCAACGCCTACTACAAAATGCTGATCCCGACAGCTTCCTCACTTCAAGCAGGGTCGAACCAGGAATAAATAAAACACTTACATATGTACAAGCTTAAATAATAATGCACAGCAATAATGAAGCCCCCCTTCATTATTGCTGTGCATTATTATTCTAGATTCAACATTTAAAGGATTATAAACATTATATTTTTACATTTTAATTTTTTTTTTGTTTCTTGAAAAAAGCCGAATACGTTCATTCAAGGGAGATGATGTCTATTATATGTTGATTTGTCCCCTATTAAACTATTAAGATATGGCGATAAATAAAATAATAATAATTTTTTCCGAAATAGGGATCGACCCTGTTTCGAAATGGTTGATTTAAATACCCCCCCCCCCGTCTCGCTTTAATTTTCTGCGAACCTGCTTTTCTCTTCGCCATCTTGAATTTTAAGTTCCACCCATCAAACGTTTCTTTCTTGAGGGCAATTTGTCAAACAAAAAGTAAGTATTACTTGAATATAATTGCTTCTTGTTTTTGGTGTGTTTTTTTTAGTACAGGGGCGCACCCGAACCATTATGATTCCATTTGTTTTTTATATATTAATGAGTTAACGTTCAAAGATTGCATGTAAAGGAAGACCGGTAATTTCATAGAATCGTCTCTAAGCGTGTGTTTTTTTTGTGTGTTTTTATAGTTTGTTGTTATTGTTTTGATTTTTTTCTCGGGTGCCTTGCAGACGTTTTTGACATTGAAAACCGTTGCAAATACGAAATTTGGTCATTAACGCCCAAAATGTATTAAAAACACGGTTTGGAGACTTGAGTGATTTAGTTACCCCCCCCCCCCCGTTGTTACTTAAGACATCAAATAAAATAAACATATCACGGAATTTAAAGAAAATTTTCAGTATTTATTGCAAAATATATTTATTTGGGTATTTTTAACAACGAAAACGCTGAAAAAACCAAATATACAACAAATAAAAGATACAGTAGCATGTAAAAGTTATTTCAAAGTTACCTGTGACATTTATTAATGATTATAATCTGTTAAAAGTCTGTTTTTTATAAATCGATATTTTTATCACACGCAGACTAGAAAATAAAATGGCGTCGGCTTCTTCACATTTTCGAAGCCTTGTGTTTTTTTTTTACTGGGACTCATATTCAAAGCGCAATTTCATTTTTCAGCCAAGTAAAAGAACAAAACAAAACTACATTTTAAGCAAAATACATAAAATCATTTTCTTTTTACTTACATGTCATTGTGCTTTTATTTACATATTATTTTCATTCGTCACACCGTAATGTTTTTTTTCCTGTTGTTTCTGTAAAAAATTCCTTACCATAACCCTAAATCCAAATGTTTTTTCCCTGTTTCTGTAAAAAATTCCTTACCGTAACCGTAACCCTAACTCCAGCCCTAACCCTAACCCTAACTCCAGCCCTAACCCTAACTCCAGCCCTAACCCTAACCCTAACTTCCACATGGGCAGCTTAGACTTGGCAAAGAACGACCCTACCAGGCTATAATGCCCACACTTCTTGCAAATTTTATTGTCTCGTCGATGTCAGTACTAAAGTGTACTCCTATCGACATAATGGTCAATTCGCTCATGGCACGATATATAAGTTGTGCTTGGGTCATTTCCGCACGTCTTTGCAGCAACAAGAAATACATGGAAATGTCCCCCCCACCCACCCCCAATGACGTAACGACAAGCGCGCTCATTTGGTGACCAAAATGATCGTTAAAATGTTCGTTTCATAAAATTAAATTTCAAAAATGCAAACCAAAAAAGCGCTGCTTTGATTATGAGACCCGGTAAAAAAAAACACACCACGTGACAACTGTTGACGCCATTTTTATTAAGTAAACTTTTTGTTGCCGAAAAACAAATTTTTTTCAATTCTAATAAAAACCTATTTACCATACGTAAACATACAAACAAATGGAATAGAAAACTAGAAAAATCTCCAGTCTCTACGTACGTCGCATTTATTTGTTGCATATTCATTTTTTTGACTACGTTCTACAACTTGTTTTCAACCCGACTCGCGAGTTGTAGGGCTATTGTTAAACATTCCCATTTATTTTAATAAAGAATGCATTAGTAAACCTTGATTTTGTTTACTTTGAATTTTACAACACAATTTTCCTATTCATTTGTCTGTTTTGGGGTAAAAAAAATGAGGGTAAAACAGTTTTATATTGATTTATTTTCCTACTTTTTTAGTCATTTAATTTTGGAGGTAAATAACTTATTTTAGATTTTGGAAGAAAAAGTTGGTTTGATATTAGAAGTTTCCGTAAACAGAAATCTCATAACAATTCATAGAAAGAGAGAGGTAAGCAGAAAAGGGGCAGTAACTCTAATTGTCCTTTTTTTCATTTCAATAATTTTTTTTTCAAACGTAATTTGCAGCTCGTATGTACAAAGAAAAGACGCATTTTAAAAAAAAGTTAAAGCACATAAATATTTTATTAATTGAAGATAAGAAATCCTCTATTGCTAACTCTAAATTATTGGGGGTGGGGAAATACGTATTACATACGATATACAAAATTATCAAATATAAAAGCATCTCTCTCCTTGCTGTACCCCGAAAGGGCTTAGGCAGCAGTCGGAAGGGGAAAGGCTTGCTAAAAGAATTGCTCCTTCGGCGACCCACCCAACAGGGTATGGTAAAAAAATGGAGTCCCTGGTTGGAGCAGTCATGCTAATGGCCACCCACTCGCAAGTGAGTCTGTCGATCTCGTTGAGGGGTTGACGTGTGAATCCGAATCTCAATCTGAATGAACTTCTCAATGTCGAAGTTCCTTCAGCGTCGTAAAAGTATGTCCATATTCACTACTGTAAGTAAAAAAACTGTACTTAAAATATCCCGTGGAAACTGTATCTGAAATATCTCACTCGCAACAGAGTCTGTCGATGCACCATTGTAAGTGGAAAAACTGTAGTTGAAAAAGTCTGACTTGTAAGAGACTTTTTGTGACTCGTAAGAGGGTCCATCAATGTTTGCCGTACTGGCCACTAGCCCTGTTTGCCAGAGAATGGCAACCGCCACAGTTTACCACTGAACGGGGAATGGCAACACCAATGTTCACCTTCTTTTTCTTAATGCTCTGTTGAATAGGGAAAGGCAGAACCTAATATAGTTTTTTTTAACAATCCCCCCCAACCAAAAATGCGCCAGTCTGACTCTGCTCTGTTGGGTATCATATCCACCCTCCTGAAGGCCTTACCCACTAAATAGGCTCGACCGTCACTATTTTTTAATAAAATTATGTTTAAAAGATGACATATATTCACTTTTCTCACGAATACTTAATTTTATTATCCGTGTTTAATGTAAGAGTAGCATTATTTCTTGGTGATGTAATGAAATGAAAGTATTAAAACTTTTCTTGAGCACGTAATATATAATGTTAGATAAACTGTACTCTCTCCACCATTAATTCTCCATATAACCAAAGTTGCTATTCTTTTTATGTAACTGCTATCTCTCGACACTTTGTTATGGGGTACTGTTTTCGTTACATTTTGCTAGGAAATTTAAACCTTCTAAAAGATATTATTTTAAAAAAAAATGTTATTTGTAGTTAGTATAAGTAAAAATTCAGGGCATTAGGACTAGAATGAAAATATAGTATAGTTTCTGCTGTCAGTCAGAGGAGGTGAAATGCTTTTAGACTGGGTGAATTCTGGATTAGCTGGTTATCCCCCACATTAAAATCTATCCTTTTATCTAACGTGTCCTTTGTGTGCTGGTATGTAAATACAAATTATTATATTGTTTGGTTCTATTGGTTACGGGAAGAAAACACCTGGACACATTCTTTGTTCTGTCTTTACTTTTTTGCAAAAATTAAACCGTCTAATTAGATAACATGAACAGCGTTTGGTATTACCTAACAACTATATATGATACGGAGTTCAAATGACTAAGATCGCAGCAGCTGTCAAAATTATTCAATCACTGCTTGTCAACTGGGAGTTTTTTTTTATTGAAATGGATGGAAAGAAGAGCCGTAAGGACTTCAGCAATAATTTTCAACGTATATACCAATGACCAACCTGAATTTTATGAAATCCACATATTCATCTATGCAGATGATCTTTTGTCTTGGTATGCAAGCACAGGATTTAGCGACGACTTTCAGAGACTCTCAATACCCTGAGAGAGTACGAGTAAAACAAAGCATGGAATAAACAATGTAGATAGGTTGAAACTTAGAAACAGAGACAAATGTATTTTCTGTGTCTCTGTTCATCTTTCCTTCTCTCTCTCTCTCTCTCTCTCTCTTTATTCCTCTCCATTCCACTTGTTTTTAATTGTTCTTCAGAATGTATAAATAAAATATACTTTGACATATGAAATGGTTTGTTTTCTTATTACAAACCTTGATTTCCAGAAATCGATTGTTTCAGTCCATAATTATTTCTTCAGGGAAGAATTAATGAAGTTGGCCTAATAAAGCAAGTGTGATGACGCACAATGATGCTGCCTTGCAAACCGTTCAAGGGCCCAACCGGGTATGAACCACTTCCTTATTATAGGAATGTAACGGCTTACACACACTAAGTCACACTTCCACAGGTCATTTTTCTCATGGTAGTAGCGATCTTCTTGACGTTTCTTCTCCATTTAATTCCAGAGTAACCCCTGTTGAAATGGATGCATCGTATTTGACTCGGCACATATATTAGAAACACAGGCTTCGACTTCCTCTTCATTGCCTCTAGTAACCTCTACAGGAGTCCACTGATGGATACTCAGAGGTACACTGAGTTATCACAGAGAGGAAATACCTTCATCATGTTAATAATGTTTGGGACGTCTGGAAACTCGTTTTTAAAATAGAAAACAATCCAATCCCCAGACCCCAAACCCAGCAGAAAGTGTGACTAGTATTCAGAAATATTGGTTTCACATGTGACATGTTCATACATATATTGTCGACATATACCGAGATTTCTTTCTTGATTTGTCTGTTTGGTTACAAAACAACGCTCATAATAGACCTCATTGTATTCAGTCACGTTCAGACCAAAGTCCACATTCGATAAGCAGTACCTACTGCAGTGATAAAAATAATCTAATAGATCCGAATTTGATCTTTGATGGGCACTTCAAGATAGGCAGATCATAAATCTAGCAGCACAATGTTTGATCACCATCGTCTCATTTGTCTAAGTTTGCTGGCTCAAAAATAAAATATATAAATGCTTCTTTTCCGTTTTCCTCACTTAATTGCAAGTAGACCATAAACGCATCACCTGTTTTATTCATGGGGATCAGGCAGTTTACTCTCTTAATCAAGAACCACTGACACATGACCTCTGCTTTCTCAATCTATTCAATATTTGTATCAGATTAGAGTCAAAGTTGTCTGTCATCATGCCACTGAGATAGCTTGTAATATTCACAAAGACAACTCTTTCAACTTTGGTCATTTTATGGCTGCCATTCAACCGTAATTGCTTTCAAGTCTTCCTTCAACCGTAATTGCTTTCAAGTCTTCCTTCAACCGTAATTGCTTGCAATTCCTCCTTTTACCGTTTGTTGCTTGCAAGTCTTCCTTTAACCTTTTATTGCTTTCAAGTCGTTCTTAAAAGTGTATTGTTCTCAAGTAATTCTTAAACGTTTACTGCTCCTAAGTCGTTCTCAAACGTTTATTTCTTGCTCTGATGTCGTTCTCAACGTGTATTTCTTGTCTGATGTCGTTCTCAAACGTGTATTTCTTGTTCTGATGTCGTTCTCAAACGTTTATTTCTCACTTTCAAGTCGTTCTTAAACGTTTATTTCTTGCTCTCAAGTCGTTCTCACACGCTTATTGCATTCAAAACCATATTGAAAGTAAGTTAAAAGAAATGCTCGTTTTTATTACATGTTATCATAACCGTTATGCATGGAAGAATCGATCCTATGCGATTCAAATTAGGGGGATTAGGATTAATTGTATCTGGGACATTGTATGTCCATCATAAAACATCTGAGTCACCCATATTCAGAATAACTTGTCTTCAGTGACACTTCAATTGCAAAACATGGCTACTTTCTTCATCAGTTACAGAATGATACTAAAAGCAGTAACTGAGAATACAAATTTTGTATAACCAAATAGCACAAACTTTCATTTAAAGTCGATGACAAAATGACAAAATATGAAATATAAGTTTATGGGATTGGAAATAAAAAAAGCAAGTTGCATAAAATTGCTGAATATTTCTTCACATGCAATCTCATCTTCATAAAGAAATTGAGTAATTAAATTAAACGTTTTATTTCGGATGTTTTTTTTATTAAAACCTCTACGAAAAAGGATTTATTTCTTATCAAGTATGACTGTTTTTTTTTTAAACTTTACTTAAATGCTACTGTTTTTAGCTTGCCGATGCAGAAACACTGTTTTAATCTTTTGATATTTCCATTTTCCGTATTAATATTATATATTCCAACTGTAACATTTGGGATGTCTTTAATATTTTTTTTTTAAACTTTACTTAAATGCTCCTGTTTTTAGCTTGCCGATGCAGAAACACTGTTTTAATCTTTTGATATTTCCATTTTCCGAATTAATGTTATATATTCCAACTGTAACATTTGGGATGTCTTTAAAGTTTTTTTCTAGTAGCGGTTGATTCATTTTTCAATCATTTTAAAGAGAATAACATTATTCGGTACAATTAATGATATAAAATAATAAAATATTTTATGACATACGTTAAAAAGATGAATTGTTTCTTTTTTAGTTATGTTTTATGGCATATCAACACTTTGTGGGTAATTTTGGTGATTTTTATACAGTCTTCAATTTCTTATTATCTTTAAATATTTATAGATTAATTTATTGAATCAAGAACAATAGAAAAATTGCAAGATTTATTATACGTGTTGCAAAACCTTAGTCGAGAAGTGTTGCAAACAAAATAGAATTATTATACCTTTTTTTAAGATACTGAATATAGTCTATGTGCATCTTAAATTTCTTTCTTTTGTAAACTATAAAAAGTGTGTAAATTATAAAAATACAAAAATTTACATTTTGTATCTAATAAACGAATGTTTCATGGATATTTAGTCTAATATAATCTAAATAAGGAATTCATTCATTTTATAATTGGATAAGTATTGAAACAAATATCCTTATCATATTTTGAGTTCAATCAATAAGGAATTTGGGGACTTTTTAATAACGGAAATTTTGCCCTGAAGCTCATCTGGCTGAAACGTCTCTTTAATTTGTACGTGTAAAAATAACCGCTGAACATCTTAAAAATAAGTTTGTTTGCAAATAACATGTATAAAATGAATACATTTTCTTGAAATTAATCCTATAATTGTTTCTTTTTAATTTTTCAGAATATCTAGCATTTATGAGAAGAACAAGTATTATTGGATTCGAATGGAGCGATATTTTCTTGGTGACTTGAAACATTCGAACAGATATTTCGGAATTTTTTCTTCTATCTAATCTAATTTTTTAAAAAACATTTTCTTGTTATCTGTATATATATTACTTCACTTTCTTGTCTTATTCTATAGAATACTTGTCACAACTGCATATGTGGAATGCATATGATTAATACTAAACTATATGACACTCGTGTGTGCATATGACTAATCGAAAACTAGCTGAAATACTGATAATCTTCATACATTGTTGTTCGGTCTTCACCGATATTTATAAATATAAGACTAGTCCAACTTAATTTAAAATCCATAGGTTTATAAGTTAGCTGCTATACCGAGGGGCACATCAGTATGACATTAATATATTTTATCAATTACGGTTAACAAAGTAATGTTTTCATGTAAACATAAGAAAAATAGCAGTCATGACCCTGTTCAACGATCTACTGAATTTCAAATCCATAACAATTGAAAATAAAATGTGAATATTTTATAATTCAGTTCGTTTCTTGGTACAAAATCACAATACGGAAAAATACAGAGAAACAAATTTAACAAAAAATGTCAAATATTTTGACTTCACAAATGACAAATGAATCTGATACTGGAGAGGAACTATATTCTTGTGAAGTTTGCGGTTCTTTATTTAAAAGTAAACACAATGTGGTGAGGCATATGCGAACACATACTGGAGAGAAACCATATTCGTGTGAAATATGTGGCTCTTCTTTTACACAGAAAACAAATATGTTGCAACATATGCGAACGCATACTGGAGAAAAACCATATTCTTGTGAAGTATGTGGCTATTCATTCACACTGAAAACAAATATGTTACAACATATGAGAAGACATACGGGAGAGAAACCCTATTCTTGTGAAGTCTGTGGCTACTCTTTTAAACGGAAACAACATATGTTTGAACATATGCGAACGCATACTGGAGAGAAACCATATACTTGTGAAGTATGTGGCTCTTCATTTACAATGAAACAAAATATGTTGAAACATATGCGAAGACATACTGGAGAGAAACCATATTCTTGTGAAGTATGTGGCTCTTCATTTGCAATGAAACAAAGTATGAATCGACATATGCGAACGCATACTGGAGAGAAACCATATTCTTGTGAAGTTTGTGGTTCTTCTTTTACACACAAACAACAGATGTTGCAACATGTTCAAACGCATACTGTAGAGACACCATATTCTTGTGTAGTATGTGGCTCTTCTTTTTCAAGGAAAGCAAGTATGCATCGACATATGCGAACACATACTGGAGAGAAACCATATTCTTGTGAAGTATGCTGTTCTTCCTTTACAACGAAACAACATGTGTTGCAACATATGCAAACACATACTGGAGAGAAACTATTTTCTTGTGAAATATGTGGCTCGTCTTTTTCAAGGAAAGAACATATGTTGCGACATAAGCGAACGCATTCTGGAGAGAAACCATATTCTTGTGAAGTATGCGGCATGTCTTTTACAAGAACAGAGCATATGTTGCGACATATGCCAACGCATATGGGTGAAAAAGCATAACCTTGTAAAGTATGTTGCTCTTGTTTCACAAATGAAAACAATCGGGGGCGGCATATGCGAACACATACTAGACAGCATAAGTAACATCACTTAGGTTGATACTCTACCAGATTAGATAGATTCTTGTCCTGGAATTCGTTAAGACCAAGTGACAAAAAGAAATATATACTATAACATAATAAACTGGTCAATTGGGGAGAAGACAATTAATGTTGTTAACTTTTTTTACTAATGAAACGTTTAACATTTAAAGGAGAACTTTAATGGAGTATCTATGTACCTAATATAGAGATAAAGTCTTAGCCCCCAGAAAGGGGCCGTTTTGATTTCTAAGAACTTCGTCTGAAGTAAAATGAAACAAAATGAGACTCAATACATTCTTGTAAAGTACATGGATCATCTTTTACATTGAAATAACACATGTTGCTTCATATGCGAATGCGTACCTGTGAAAAATATTCTTGTGAAGTATGTGATTTTCTTTTCTTATTAAAAAACAAGGACTATGTGTTGCAATCTATTCAAACGCATACTAGAGAGAAACTATACCCTTTTTATAGTATATGTGTTATTTTTAAAGTAAGCCAACATGGTGTATGCGAAAACATACTGTAAATAAAACCATATGCCGATGATGTATATCACTCTTACTTTTTACACAGATACACTATGTTAAAGCACATTCGAACACATACTGCATAGAAACTTTGTTCCTGTAAAATATGTTGCTTTTATTTTTCAAGAAAATCCGGTATTGTGATGCAAAATATAAAGTATATTCTCATAGATATTGCGTTAATTTACAATATAACAGCAAATGTTGCAACACATGCATACATGAGCAAAACTATATTATTTTGCATTGCGTGGTTCCGTTAAACATAAGCTAAATGTTGTGCAGCATATGCAAACTAAAGAGAAACCATATTCCTGTTAAGTGTGTTGGATTTTTTACACAGAAATTAAATGTCATCACATGAAAACAAGTGTAAGAAAAAAGATTGTTGTGAAATATGTGGCCCGTCTTTTTCAAAGACATCCAATATGTCGCGGAATATATTCTAGACTAGGAAAAAGATTCTTGATAAGTATATGGCTATTTATACAGAGATTTAATATGTTTTACCTCATACAAAAGTTTACTCGATCGAAATCAAAATGATGTTACGTATGTTTATTGAATAACATTTTATTCTGAGACGAAATTGATTTGAAAAGAATGTGTTAACATCGTTCATAGTATAATTGAGATATTGAATCCCCAGCTTTTCATATTTTGTACATCAGTGGTAGTCAAAAAACATTTTGTTATCATAATGATTTTTGTGAAATTTACTTTCATTTAAAAAGAACATTATTTGTAGCATGTTGATTTTTTTATGAGGTCAGTTTTGTAAAAGATAGAAAATACATCTGCTTTTTATTTGAAGTTCTTTTCAACATTTATTTGAGGTCATAAAAATTTGAATTATTTTTTTTTTGCTTCTCTATATATACTTCTCAAGATAAAGATATGGATTTTCACAGTTCTATAATTTAATACATCAGCTTTTTATTTAAAGTTCTTTTCAACATTTATTTGAGGTCATAAAAATTTGAATTAATTTTTCTTTGCTTTTCTATATATACTTCTCAAGATAAAGATATGGATTTTCACAGTTCTATAATTTAATACATCAGCTTTTTATTTAAAGTTCTTTTCAACATTTATTTGAGGTCATAAAAATTTGAATTAATTTTTCTTTGCTTTTCTATATATACTTCTCAAGATAAAGATATGTATTTTCACAGTTCTATAATTTAATACATCTGCTTTTTATCTAATGTTCTTTTCAACATTTATTTGAGGTAAAAATTTGAATTTTTTTCTTTCTTATATATACTTCTCAAGATAAAGATATGTATTTTCTCAGTTCTATAATTTAATTCTTAAATAAACTATTTGACTTCCTCTAAATATTACTTAATTTCGGGAGATTTAAAAACACAAAAAATGGAAACAATTAAAATCGGAGGTACGTAAGTAATGAAAGTTTTCATAAAGTGATGATGTTTTACGATTGTATGGTTTCCTTTGAAGGTCAAAACTGAACACCGACACAATTAATACCAGCTTCCATTTTGCTTCAACTCTTCGGTTAAGCTATTTCAAAAGAAGTTAATAAATAACTCCAAAATATGAAGCGATTTGCCATCGTGAAGGTTGATCTGGTAATCTCTTGTACAAAAGAACATGACAGTTGGTATCACAAACTATTCAAGAAATGCTGTACAATATGAATACATTTCAAATATAAGAGCTTACGTTGTTTAGAAAATTAGTTCAAGAGAAATGTTTTCCTTGACGGCAGCTTTCGGTACTGAATTCAGAACGAGGCAAACGGTGTTTGTCAGAAAACTGTTCCTCATAATTGTCGTCTGCTTAGTCGAATAAAAAACAATTTCTTCGAAAATATTCTTCATTTGATTCGTTCTCACCACGACGTTTATTTTACTTCTATTTCTAAAAACTATTAGGCAATTTAAAAAGTAAAGTGTTAACAAATATTTAAAATAAAATATTTTCAAACAAACAAAGAACATTAATTATAAACAAAAATATTGATTATCTGTAAAAATAGTTTTCAATTGTAAAGATCTTTTATTACATTATTTGTAATAAACACTAAATTTCTAATTACTTAAAGCAGTTTGATTTTTTTCATGTTAAAGTGAAAAAAAATCCGACCTAAAATATCATGGTAACAGTTTTCCGATAACATCGCTTACTTATTTCCAAATTAATAACCGGAAACCGCCAGCAAGCAACAATCTTCCCAAGTTGCGTCTTTCGCAATATTTATTCATATACATAAAATACATATAGGAAATGCAATATTTATTTATATACATAAACTACATATAGGAAATGCAATATTTATTTATATACATAAAATACATATATGAAATGCAATATTTATTTATATACATAAAATACATATATGAAATGCAATATTTATTTATATACATAAAATACATATATGAAATGTGCTTAAAAGCCAAAAAATGGGGGTCATCGGCAGAGTCTGGTGACTATCTAACTTAGGTAATCACATTCATTGACCGTATTTCACTAACGGCTGTGTTTTGGTTCTCGCTTATATAACAGATTCGGAATAGCGGTTCGGCTCCCCAAGAAAATTCTTTCTGATTGGTTAAAATCCGGTATTAACGGCAAAGCTGTTGTTATTGCTGAAATAAGAGTTCCACAAAAGTATTTTCGGTAAGAAATAAATATCAATGAAATGTTTGATTTCATGCCAATCATTGTTTTCATTTGAAAGCTGATAACCCGAAACCAATCTGAAAAAAATTGTCCACCTTAAACGAATTATTTTTAATTATTTTATTTTTATAAAAAAATAAGTTTTGATATAATTAACAAATCAGTAAAAAATATTGAAACAAATCAATATCGGTTTATGACAGAGATTGTTCATAAGGCGCTGCTGAAACAAGGCTTCCACAAAGGTGTGTAGGAATAAATCAAAATCATTTAAATGTTTGCTTTCTATGAAACATTGTTTCAATTTGAACGCTGAAAAAATAATAATTTCCCTTTAAATTATTCTTTTTTTTTTCTAGTAATGGAAGAAAAGTGAATAAAAAATCCTATATCTAGGGACCTCCTAAACGCACCAATAAATTCGATGACATCATCAGTTTGTGCGTACATTACTGATACTCTTTTAAATTCCATTGTATTTTTAAATCTCTCGAAAATAAAGTTTTATTTATAGGAAGTTGTTTTAATTCAAATAGTTTATTTATAGATTAATTTATCGAACTGGAGGAATACTCATCTTTATCTGGAGAAATAATATTTAAAAATTGTTTCTTTTTTCCTCGCGGGGGTCTGTTTATAGACAAAAATTAACATTCTTATGAAAGTTCGCAATATCTACGGATGACAAAAAGCGATGAAAACATACGTTTCCTGTTCGGTATGATTT
The DNA here is from genome assembly GCA_963556195.1 of Sepiola atlantica. NCBI lineage: Eukaryota > Metazoa > Mollusca > Cephalopoda > Sepiida > Sepiolidae > Sepiola > Sepiola atlantica. Next base: position 30,347,833 of record OY744549.1, on the reverse strand, counting down.
GGTAAAATCGTTTTTTGTCCGGTTACAAAGCAGTACCCAAAATGAATGATGGAACTAGCGTAGTGTTGTTATTTAGGTGTTTTCTCTTAACTACACTGCACAATCGCCAAAAAGTTTTTAGGTGTTTTCTCTTAACTACACTGCACAATCGCCAAAAAGTTTTTAGGTGTTTTCTCTTAACTACACTGCACAATCGCCAAAAAGTTTTTAGGTGTTTTCTCTTAACTACACTGCACAATCGCCAAAAAGTTTTTAGGTGTTTTCTCTTAACTACACTGCACAATCGCCAAAAAGTTTTTAGGTGTTTTCTCTTAACTACACTGCACAATCGCCAAAAAGTTTTTAGGTGTTTTCTCTTAACTACACTGCACAATCGCAAAAAAGGTTTTAGGTGTTTTCTCTTAACTACACTGCACAATCGCCAAAAAGTTTTTAGGTGTTTTCTCTTAACTACACTGCACAATCGCCAAAAAGTTTTTAGGTGTTTTCTCTTAACTACACTGCACAATCGCCAAAAAGTTTTTAGGTGTTTTCTCTTAACTACACTGCACAATCGCCAAAAAGTTTTTAGGTGTTTTCTCTTAACTACACTGCACAATCGCCAAAAAGGTTTTAGGTGTTTTCTCTTAACTACACTGCACAATCGCCAAAAAGTTTTTAGGTGTTTTCTCTTAACTACACTGCACAATCGCCAAAAAGGTTTTAGGTGTTTTCTCTTAACTACACTGCACAATCGCCAAAAAGTTTTTAGGTGTTTTCTCTTAACTACACTGCACAATCGCCAAAAAGTTTTTAGGTGTTTTCTCTTAACTACACTGCACAATCGCCAAAAAGTTTTTAGGTGTTTTCTCTTAACTACACTGCACAATCGCCAAAAAGTTTTTAGGTGTTTTCTCTTAACTACACTGCACAATCGCCAAAAAGTTTTTAGGTGTTTTCTCTTAACTACACTACACAATACCCCAAAAGGTTTTAGGTGTTTTCTCTTAACTACACTGCACAATCGCCAAAAGGTTTTTAGGTGTTTTCTCTTAACTACACTGCACAATCGCCAAAAAGTTTTTAGGTGTTTTCTCTTAACTACACTTCACAATCGCCAAAAGGTTTTTAGGTGTTTTCTCTTAACTACACTGCACAATCGCCAAAAAGTTTTTAGGTGTTTTCTCTTAACTACACTGCACAATCGCCAAAAGGTTTTTAGGTGTTTTCTCTTAACTACACTGCACAATCGCCAAAAAGTTTTTAGGTGTTTTCTCTTAACTACACTTCACAATCGCCAAAAGGTTTTTAGGTGTTTTCTCTTAACTACACTGCACAATCGCAAAAAAATTTTTTAGGTGTTTTCTCTTAACTACACTACACAATACCCCAAAAGGTTTTAGGTGTTTTCTCTTAACTACACTGCACAATCGCCAAAAGGTTTTTAGGTGTTTTCTCTTAACTACACTGCACAATCGCCAAAAAGTTTTTAGGTGTTTTCTCTTAACTACACTTCACAATCGCCAAAAGGTTTTTAGGTGTTTTCTCTTAACTACACTGCACAATCGCCAAAAAGGTTTTAGGTGTTTTCTCTTAACTACACTACACAATACCCCAAAAGGTTTTAGGTGTTTTCTCTTAACTACACTGCACAATCGCCAAAAGGTTTTTAGGTGTTTTCTCTTAACTACACTGCACAATCGCCAAAAAGTTTTTAGGTGTTTTCTCTTAACTACACTGCACAATCGCCAAAAAGTTTTTAGGTGTTTTCTCTTAACTACACTGCACAATCGCCAAAAAGTTTTTAGGTGTTTTCTCTTAACTACACTGCACAATCGCCAAAAAGTTTTTAGGTGTTTTCTCTTAACTACACTGCACAATCGCCAAAAAGTTTTTAGGTGTTTTCTCTTAACTACACTGCACAATCGCCAAAACGTTTTTAGGTGTTTTCTCTTAACTACACTGCACAATCGCCCAAAAGTTTTTAGGTGTTTTCTCTTAACTACACTGCACAATCGCCAAAAAGCTTTTAGAGTTGTAAGTAGGTCCTATCGAGAATTCGAAATTAAGTTTTAAATAAATGCACATTTAAATGTACAAAAAGAAGAAACAATTGATGAAAATAATATAATACTAACTTTTGTTGAAAAGATAAGTTTTAGTTTTAGCGTAAATAATATACTAAAAACCGGAATTTTACAGTGATACTGACTGAAGTAATTTGACTTCGATGTTAATTTAAACAGGTAACATATTAAGGCTGGAAGTTCAAGGCTTTCATACTGTGTTCATCTTTGGAAATTTTAATTCTTAGCCATTTTGGCAGTGAGTGAGAGTGGGGTCTGCTCTTCCCACCTCTGTATCTGCTTGGCCATTTTTTAGTACTAATCTTGTTGCCTCTCCGAGAGCTTCGTCCTTTCCTTCCCTTCGGTGCCCAGCTGCCCTCCCGCCTCCAGCTTAACATATTCAGCATCGTTGTCATGTGTGACGCCTGCCCTTCCCCCCTTGCCTCGGCCGACTAAAAGGACGGGGATGACCTGCACTGAGTGTACCGGGTAACCCGAAGGTCAAGGCCATTTCCCCTTTTCTTCGAGCCAGACCCTTTCGCACGACGTTAAACGTTTAAAGGACCGTTCTCAGGTAAAATAACCTTTTTTGGAAGAAAACCCCTTTGAAGAAGGACCCTTTGTTGCGACAATTATCCTGTAGAAAAGGATACTTTTTATTGTGGATTGTGCTAAAGTTCCCAACAAGAACTTTTTAACCCTTTGAGTGTTTACAATCAAAGAGGAAGACGGCTACGATATATTTGAACGGATATCGTATTCGCAGATTTCGGACGAAGAAATCGCAAAGACGGTTACCATTTGTGAGCCTTATTTGAAAGAAGGAAAGAGACTGGAAAAAATAGGAACCATTGATTTCCTTCTAAAGACAATTTTTGTTATATTCGTATGATTTCTTTTCAGCCCCTTTTCAAGTAAGACGTTTGTTTCTCTTTTTATGTATATTTGTTGTTACGTCGAGACCTTATTTTTATCGCCGGTATTTATTGTTGCCAAAGGCAACACTCGTTCTGTACGGATCTTTCGATCCACACTTGTACTTTTGGCGTCGTTTGGGACGATAATATTTATTGGAGTAATTTGTTTTTTCTCCTATTATCGTCTGAAACGGCAAGCCCCTGTTTTGGAATAGTCTTTTGAAGAGACTCCATTTTTTCTTTATTTCATAGTATTTTTATTTTAATTTAATTGGTACCTTGGGTTAACTTGTTTTTACCCTGCTTTGGGGAAAAAAGAGCAGGAACTAGTCCTTTTTTGTTACTAATAAACCATATTGAATTACATCTCTTGGTTTTTTTTTGCTCCCTTTTTGTCTATTTATTTTATTCCCTCTTTTTTTCATGGTAACGACCAACGAATTTCGATGATGACCCCGAGATTTACGTCAACATTTGGGGATTGTCTAGATTTAAAGGTGTAAACACTCAACATAATGCTATAAAAATTGTGTATAGGCGATAAAAATGTTTGTTTTTTTTAAATATTATTAAACGAGAAACCATGTAATCTGAAGAAAAAAATTGAAATGTTTAAATATGAAAGAATAATTGAGATTTTTAGAAAAAAGAACTGGAAGTAGCACTTTTAACTCATTACGCCATGTTTTGTTTTGTATAGCTCAAGGCGAAAAAAGTATTAAAGGGGTGAAAAACAAAAATAAAAAAGTTAACAAATAACTGTTACCAAATGTAATAAAAGTTAGTTTTTTATTTACATGCCTATTTTTGTTGTGTTTTAAAATATATTGAACCGCTTTATTTACATTTTTATTCTTGTATTCAGGGCCTTGCAAACCCTACAGATGTAGGATGACGCTGGATTTTACTAGATGCTAATCCTCGAAAATTAAAACCGAGATGTGAAAATCGAAAATGAAACAATAATACAGCTAATTAAAACATGAGTCTCTTGAAAATAAATTTTTCGAGCGATTGGTAACAGTTATTCGTATTTTTGTTTAATTTTCGCCTCTTTGCGTTTTTACATCTACGACTTTGAGGATTTACATCGAGAAATATCCGGCATTATCTTTAATCCGTCGAGTTCAAAGAATGTGTTGTAGGGTCGAATAACCTAGGGAGCTTTAGGCCCGTACGTTTGGGCAGCGGCAGGTGGCATGCTTGGGCAGCGTCGGGTTGACATTAATGCACTGCAACTGCTCTGGAGTGATCGGTCTTTCAACTAAAAAAGGGGACATGGGCAAATTACAGCAACGACAAAAAGAGAGAACAAACGCTGATGAAGAGTTTAAAGAAAATGTTTATTTACCATAAAAGTTATAACGAGATAAGTAAAGCTGAAATAACAAGTATAGCGTCACTAGAAGTAGGAAAGGCTGGGACAAGAGCCGCTGCTATGAGCTGAAGCAGGTGCTGCTGGAAGCTGGAACAATAACTATATCTATAATAATACCAAAAAATACCAGAAAATTTAAAAAGTAGACTTGGGGTGAGGTTAATACTTTTTTTTTACCTACAGAGGAGGAAACCAAGCCCCTCAAATGTAGTGATGAAATCAAGAGAGTAGTTTCTTATTTTAAAATATTAATTTCCAATAGGATCATTGAGAAGGCGTTGCTGGAAGCTGAAACAGGAGTCGCTTGAGAGAGCTGTAGCAGACATTGTAGGTACAGGCTGATGCAGGAGTGAGCCGGAACATGAGTAAGCTGGAGTATTAGGATTGCTGGGGCAAGAGCTGCTGGAAGGAACGACTGAAGAAGTTGGAGCAGACGCTGCAGGGAGCAAGTGCCGATGGACGTAGCTGAAACAGTCGTCGATGAAAGGAGCTGTAGCACACGCTGCAGGAAGCTGAAGCAAGAGTCACTATAAGCAGCTGGAACAGGCGCATTGCTGGAAGAGGAAACAAGAGCCACTGGAGAGAGCTGGGTCAGGCGTTGCTAGAAGGAGTTAGCTGGAGCAGGTGTGAACTAGTGAAGGTGTTGCTGAAGAGTGCTGGGGCAAGAGCTGCTGTAAGAAGCCACTGAAGAAGCTGGAGCAGGCACTGCAGTAGCTGGAGCAAGTGCTGCTGGAAGGAGCTAAAGCAGGCGTTGCTGGGAATAACTGGAGAAGGGGTCACTGAAGAAGACGCTGCAAGAAGCTGAAGCAGGAGCCGATGGAATATTCTTTAATCATTTGAATATTTAAGTGTAAGGGGATAACACCCTGGTTTTGCCACTTCCGCCTAATAACGTCTTCTGCAGTCAACGGTTTCCGATTATATTCAATCCTTTGTGTTGTGTATTTTTTAAAATTATTTTTTTAATTTTGTATCTACCTCCCACAGCGGTAACAAGGACGGAATGAAGGATTAAAAAGCCAGTACCGTAAATGAAAATCACTCTGAGCTACAAAATATGCCTGGGCAGACTCGTCGGCATTACCCAGTATACATGCCGCAGTCGATTAGCAATAAACTTACCCCTTCTCATAGGTAGTCAGGCAAAGACTGAGAGGCTGAACCTCCTAGAACTGTATTGTGTATTTTAAACATATGAAAATGTAGGTCAACACATAAGAAAATCTGAAAAGTTTTTTTTCTTTTATTGAAATATGTTTATTTACATAAATAATAATGAAAATAGTTTTTTTATAAATATGAAATAAATTAAATTAAATAAACGTCAGAGAATGTTTTCCTTTCTACAAATACTTACATGAATGTATTTTTAATATACATATTTAGTAAAAAATGTATATTTATACAAAAATAGACATTCAGTCTCCCTCTCCCCCTCCCCGCCTTCGTCAGAAAAGAGATTTTACTTTATTTAGGCGGATATGTGTGAACATCCTGAAAACCTTTAGTGTAAAAATAAAATTTACAATAGGGAAATTAATTTCTCATATAAATTTAATGTAAAATTATCACACATTTTCTTTTAAGTGCATATAAGAAGCATTTATTAAGGAATATATGTTGTGTATTTTAATAGCAGTTACCTCCTCCTTTCAAAACATAACTACACCGGTTTGCCGGTAGGTGGCGCTTTTTCACCGACGGGTGGCGCCGTAAAGCGACACCAGAGTTATCTGCCCTTCGGACTATAAAACCCGGAGCCAAACGGAAAATCTCTCTCTTCCTCACGACCTGCCTCGGCAGGCAGACGCTGACACTAGCGTTCCGTTTCACTCTTCTCTGGTCGGCAGAACGACGCTAATACACTAGCGTTTCGTCTCACGCTTTTCTTCTCAACCAGCATAACAACTACCAACACACGTGGGCAAACAACGGTAAGAGTTTCTCAACTCGTTTTCTTTGTGTACGGCTTTCAAAGACTTTTCCTACGCCGGATTCATTTCTTCTTATACCTTTTCAAGAACTGTTTTTCCATCGACACACATGCATACATCACACACTTCACCATTCCACGTACACACACGTTCAATAAACGTTATTTGAACTACTTCATTTTTGTTTATTAATTATTACTCCGTCTTTGCATGCAACATTGTTTGATTCAACTGAACACGTTTATAATCGGGGGAACACGACCCTCGATCCGAACAGCGGTGTTGTAAAAACAACCCTCATTTAAGATTACTACTAACCTTAGGTCCGGGTGACAACAGCATTTTACTCTCTTTTAACCCTCCCTTAATTCTAAGTCCTAGTGTCAATAGCTCTCATTACCCCGAATAAAAGTGTCCCTTATATCCAAATGCTAAACCTATGCTAAGACTAGCCCTGCCCCCCCCCCCGAACATAATTTTCTATTACTAAATTATCTTGCTTTGTGTCATTTTTCGGCACTCAAGAAGATTACTCTGCCGTGTTGACTTCTGGTTTACCTAGCAGTAAATTCAAAGTAGTATCAAGTAGGTAATTTCAACTCCCTTTTTTAATTTTCTTATTTGTTTTCGTTAGCATAGGGACGGGCATTCTTCCAAACACCAGACTATCACCTGATATTTTGAGGTTCCAATTGAGTGCTCTGTTAAGGATTTTGGCCGTTCCCTTAAATGCAATTATTTGGATTTCTTTCGCACTTTGTTTTCCGAGAATACTTTCCAAATACTTTTTGATATTTGTCTTCATGTGGCCTTTAGCTGTTATTATTACTGAGATAATGTTGATGTTTTGTAGGTTCCAGTTTCTGTTCATATCATACATTAGGCTTTAGTAGTTTGTCAGCTTCTTCCCCTGTTCTGTTTAAACCATTGTTATTCGGAACACTCACCTCAATCAGTGTTGCCTCTCTTTCTGCCTTATTTAATATGACTTTCTCCGGTTTGACTGCTGCATTTTCCTGATAGGTAGATGTAGGAACCAACTAATAATAATGTATAGTATACTTATCGTTTCCCACAGTCCTCTCCGGTAGATGTTCCCAGAACTTAATGCTACATTGGATGTTTAGATTTTTACAGATGTTTCGGTGTATGTATGTGCACACACCATTACGACGTGTTGTGTTGCTGCCATCTGCCAATATAATATTGCAGCTTGATATCAAGTGATTCAAACTCTCCACTTCTGTGTGGCAAAACCTGCACTTGCTATCATTACTAAGTCCTGACATTTTTTAAATGCATTAGTCAGAGGGCCTTGCTCTTACCGCACCATTATAAGCCATTCCTGATCATAGTGGAGAGCTTCTTTGCCGATATACTCCTTAGATATCTCATCAAGAATGTGGGTGGTGTGTTTTTGTTTTGCCCACTTTTTAAGAGTCCTACTTCTGCATGTTTTCATTGTGAGGTTCGGATTTATAAAGCTTCTCAGATATTGTTCAATACTGATAATGTTGGTGGTTTATCTCTGAAAGTTCCAGTTCTTTTTCTCCTCTAGGTTAGTACAGTCTTGGCAAACATTGATTCCTGTATATTACTCGGTGGAGTTTTGGCTAAGATCAAAGTGTAGTATCTGTTCCGATGGATACTTCACCCCATAGACTGGTATTGTATTGGCCTTCGGGGCTTGATTTACGCCGATCTATGGGTTTGTCCTGTGCAGTTCTAGGAAGTCCACCCTTCCAGGCTTCGCCTCCCCTCTTTCGGGGGGGGGAGTAAGTTTATTGCTTACTGCCTGAGAAGCCATACCGAGGAATGTCGACGGGGATGCCCAGGCAATTTTTAATGGCAAGAGTGCTCACCTCTCGGGTGCTGGCTTTTAAACCCACACTTTCCCGACCCGACCTTGGGTCACATCTTACTTGTGGGAGTAAGATAAAACTGGCCTTGTGCCTAACTCTTGGAGAGGAGTAAATCAATACTCGGTGGAGTGTTAATTTCTTTCTCGTTTTTACATCCAGCCTGTTGATGGTTTGTTTGGGCTAATCTATGAAGCTAAAACTGTACGTGATTACTGGTATGGCACACTAGTTTATCGCAGTAATCTTATTTTTATTTGTTAGCTGCGTTTTACATATCTTATTCACGCGTCGTATGTATTCTTTGCCTATTTTTTCTCTCATCTTGGCATGTAGGATATCATTTTCTTCAATGCCAAGGTACTTGTATGTCTCCTGTTCCTCCAGATGTATGATGTAATTATCCACGTCTAATTGGAGGTTTTCTGCATGGATCTTCTTCCCAGCCTTCAGTGTGCAATTGGCACATTTGTCTATGCAAATTTCATCCCGATGTGTGCAATTTTCAGTAGCTCATTTAACTCGTTGTCTGAGCTCACAAAAAGTTTTAGATCATCCATAAAAAGTAGATGGTTGATTCTCTGTGATTTATCTTTCTGACGGTCCTGATTAATGTTGTAAGATTCTCGGCCTTTTTTAACAGCTTACTGAACAGGTTTATCGCCGTGCAGAATAGAAGTGGAGATAAGCTCTCTCCTTGAAGAAATCCTCTTCTGATATGGATGTCAGGGATTGAAATGTTCCCTTTAGTGTGGCTTAGGGAGATAGAAGATTGCCACATCTGGATATGGGAAGAAAATGCTTGTCTTATTATTGGATTTATTTTGTACAGCTCAAGACATCGCAGTAGCCATGGATGAGGTACATTGTCATAAGCTTTTTGATAGTCAATCCATGCAATAGTTAAGTTTCTCTGCCGTTTCCTACAATCTTCTAAGATAGCTTTGTTGATTAGTAGCTGGTCTTTGGTACCAAATCATCTTCTCATGCATCAGTCTGCTCCTTTTTCAGACAATTTTCATAGGAGACGTGCTCATAGATCATGTCCGCTATAAAACCAGTGAAAAGTTTGTAGGCAGTGTGAGGACAGCCTATAAGTCGATATTTGTTTGGCAGTTTCTTTCATTTGTCTTGGGAATGAGATTTGTTATTTCTTTGGTGAACCATGCCGGTGTGATCTCCTTACCCTTTAGGAGTCGGGTGAAGCAGTCACTGTAGTTACTATGTAGTGCAGTTAGTTGTTTCAACCAGAAATTAGGGAGATAGTCAATGCCGGGTTAGTTATAGTTTGCATATCTTGCCAGTTTTTTAGATATCATTTCTGATGTTATCACTGGCTCTGTCATTTCGGATTTGGTTTCATTCATTCTTTTGATATCCACTCGACTTCTTGGTTGTGTGTGACCTCATTTTCATAAAGGGATCTTCAATACTTCTCCAGGTCTTGCTTGTCAGGACTTTATTCCAGATATTGTGTCTCTTGCAAGGTTCCTGTAGAATATCCTTGCATTTGTTTTGAACTGTTTATTTTGGATCTGAGAGTTCTTTTTTGTTGCTTCCTGGTATTTAATTCGTTTGGCAAGCGCTGGTATCTTGCCTTCCAGCTCAGTGGCAATATTGTTTAATCCCTTCATGTTACTGTAATATTTGTTTTGGAGTTTGCTTATGATGTTTTTCAATCAACCCCGTTTTATAGGAGCTGAGATGAACTGACTGATTTGGCATCTGTTTTTCCTACACATATTCATTTGTTTTTGCAGCTTAACCTTCCATGTCGGTGCGGTCCTCGGGGCTCTTGGTTTTGACATATTTTTAGAAATGTTAGTCTTATAATATATAAACCAGCTGCATATGTCACATGGCTGAGTTATGTGAAAGATATGGAGGCTGGAACTATCCTCTTAAGGGCAGTGTTGACTTTATTTATTAAGGCCTTGGTGTTTTTATAGGCTTGGATTTTTTATAGTTGTCTTCTATCCTCTAGTCTCATAGCACTCACCTCCTCAATAGCATTTCTGAGGCTCTCCTCTATTTTTAATTGTTCATCATCCAGTTTCTCTGATGTTGGTGGAGGTGGTGGCAGTCCAAGTGAATATAGTGGAACTATCCTCTTAAGGGAAGTGTTGACTTTTTTATTAGGGCCTTGGTACTGTCGCGGAGAGAGATGGCTGATTGAAGACATTAGTTTCACTGTAAGCGTTCTATGACTCGTAAGAGGTTTTATTGCTTACAGCTACTAGTAAAGAGGGGCACGTAGAGCCTGTCTTCGTCCCCTCCATCAGTATGCCTCAAATCATGCCACGCTCTCTCCCAGAACGCGCATCAGCTTCTGGAAACCGTCGCAGACACCACCTAAAAGCAGATGTGAACTAAGAACCGCTGGAGGGAAAAATGGCAACAGGCTGACCAACACTGACTGCACAGGTTAATCACTGACCGAGACGACATACCAAGGGCTGAGCTGCCACGAAGGCAATGGACCAATCTTAACCGCCTGAGAACTGGTGTGGGCCGTTTTTCTACCACAATGAGAAACTGGGGCATAAGAGAGGGTGCTGCCTGTAAATGTGGCCACCCAGAACAGAGTTACGCACGTCATAGAGGAATGCCCGCTGTTCAAACCACCCAATGGCGAGCAGGGCATAGCAGACTTTGATGACGAGACGAGAACCTGGCTTGCCAAGACCGAGCTGCAGCTTTGAGGTAGTTGGCACAAGAAAGAAGGGCCTCGTGTTTTTATAGGCTTCTCTCCTTTAGTCTCATAGCCCTCACCTCCTCAATAGCATTACTGGGGCTTTCCTCTATTTTCTATTGTTCATCATCCAGTTTCTCTGATGGTGGTGGAGGTGGTGGCAGTCCAGGTAACCATGGTGCCGGTGAAGATAGTGTTTCTGGTGATGTTGCTATTGCGAACTGTGGGCCTGGTGCCATTTCTGTTTTCAGTGTCAATTGAGTTGGGTGTGTCTTTGATGATTTTGATGACGAAGGACAATTGGAAAGTGTGTTTTAGAGTTGAGATTGTGGCATAGATTATGGTGTGGACAATTCTGTGTCTATTTGCATGTGAGTTGTCAGATTGGACATCTGTGAAACTGCACGACCACAAACTTTACAACAATATTGTTACTCACCGGTGTGTATTCTCTTGTGTTGTTTCAAGGCAGAACTAGTCTTATATGCAGTACCACAAACCTTACAAAAAAAGGGTTTCTCACCTGTGTGTATTCTCATGTGAATTTTTAAACTGCCACTTTGTGAAAATGTAGTTCCACACACTTCGCACGAATAAGGTTTTTCACCTGTGTGTATTCGCATGTGCTTTTTCAAAATAGAATTGGTCGTATATGCAGTACCACAAATTTGACAAGAATATGGTTTCTCACCTGTGTGAATACGCATGTAAGGTTTAAGATGGTAACTCCTTGAAAATGCAAGTCCACACACTTCACAGGAATATGGTTTCTCACCTGTGTGTATTCTCATGTGTTGCTTCAAACTGGCACTGTGTGAAAATGTAGTTCCACAAACTTCACAAGAATACGGTTTTTCACCTGTGTGTATATGCATGTGAGTTTTAAGATTAGACCTCAATGAAAATGCAGTTCCACAAACTTTACAGGAATATGGTTTCTCACCTGTGTGTATTCTCATGTGCTGTTTCAAACTGGCACTTTGTAAAAATGTAGTTCCACAAATTTCACAAGAATAGGGTTTGTCGCCTGTGTGTATTTGCATGTGCTTTTTAAAAGTAAAACTGCCAGAAAATGCAGTTCTGCAAACTTCACAATAATACGGTTTGTCACCTGTGTGTATTTGCATGTGAGTTCTCAGACTAGAACGCTGTGAAAATGCAGTTCCACAAACCTGGCAGGAGTAGGGTTTCTCACCTGTGTGTATTCGCATGTGATTTATAAGACAGGCACGATGTGAAAATGCAGTTCCACAAACTTTGCAAAAATATGGTTTCTCACCTGTGTGTATTCGCATGTGTTCTTTCAAAGTGGACTCCCTTGAAAATGCAGTACCACAAACCTTACAATAATAGGGTTTCTCACCTGTGTGTATTCGCATGTGAGTTGTACGATTGGCATGCCTTGCAAATGCAGTTCCACAAACTTTGCAAGAATAAGGTTTCTTACCTGTGTGTGTTCGCATATGAGTTGTGAGATGGGAGCTCTTTGAAACTTCAATTCCACAAACTTGACAAGAGTATCGTTTCTTATTTTTGTTCATTTTTCTTAAATGTAAAGTCTTAGAAATCAAGGGATCTTTCCTCACGCTAACACTTGTTTTTTTATATGAGATACATAGATATCTGAATGTTCAGTTTTCCTTAACCTCTCAAAAGTTGAAATAGCATAAAAGTTAAGAACATCAATGTTCTGCTCTCTAATTGACCAGTTTATTATGTTATTCTATATTTTTCTTAAGGTCTTTTTGTCTTACCGGATTCTACGACAAGAACTCATCCAGTCTGGTAGAGTATCCAGCTAAGTGTTGTTAGTTGAGACATCTCACCGGTGTTTATTCACATGTGATTTTTCAGATTGAAACTCAGTGAACATCCAACTCCAGAAGCTTAACAATGATAGGGTTTTTCACCTGTGTGTATTGACTCTGAACATACAAATCTACAAGATATTCAATAATATGATTTGACATCCGAGAGTCTTATTATTTTTCTTTTGAAAATGAAACTCACTGATATTGCAGTTTTACGTAGTTGACAAATATATGCATTCTCCATTTTTTTGTATTTCATCTTTCAGAGATCAAGATTGATCAGTCTAATATGCATTCAATGATTTAGTATCGATGTTTTTCTACCAAATTTCGCTGGGGATAAAGAATTCTATAAGATATAAGATACACACCTATTTGTGCACTCTCATATTTTGTCAAAGCACATTATAAAGAAAATGTTGATTGGCAAAATTTTACAGAATAAAAGATTTCTTTTCAAACTGCCTCTACATGGTTTCTTAAATATGAATTCTTTGAAAATAATGATAAACGTACATACAGAAAAATAAGATGGCAGTTATTTATTGATGCAGACTTTTCGTAATTCTTGTGGAACTGAAAACAACCATCATTTTCTATGATAGTTTCAATCTGTAAATAAAGAAAATATATTATCAAAACATTTTAACATATTTCATATTTGTATGCAATCAATTTCAACAAACGAAATATTTTGCCATTCATTTTCAATGATAAATAATTAATATTAAACAATTCTGGCTTGAAAATTTACTATTTTATCATAGACATAGAAAATTCTACACCAACTTCCCTTGTTTAAGAATCTGGAATAATCAATCAAAAATCTTTCTTAACACCTTGGTTAAAAGACTATAGATTTCTAATTATAAAAGCTTTAAAAATGACAAGCGCCAAAATAGTTTAGACATAAAAGAAAGCTTGTTGCCAAACCGATATCCTCCTATCACTTTGGCAAAAAAGAAAAGACAAAACAAAGAATTTAGAATGTTATGTTGCCTGATGCCCTAGGCCCATCAGAAAAGCCGTCCGCTTTTCTCTTATATACCTTCCAGCTTAAATGAATTTGGGTTTTTAATTCTGCCACCAGAAAGGGTGAGTAATTCATTACAAGAAGAGTCGGCCTATTATCTATTCTCAAAGTCATCAGATTTGCTCAGCATCGTCTAAACGCAGAGTTGAAATCTACTTATGAAAAAGATGTTTTCAAACATTGTATTGTAAACTCTATCAGAGTCCCATCATTTTAATCTAGTAGAGATTTATGCTCTTTCGATTTTGCAAACCATTGCCTTTTCTGGGATTATCTCAACCACATAATTAAACATTTTATTAAATATTTATATGCCAATAAACATTATATACAGCATAATCACATTTACATATATACGGCATAATCACGTTTACATATATACGGCATAATGACATCTACATATATACGGCATAATCACATTTACATATATACGGCATAATCACGTTTACAATTCATGCTCTTTCGATTTTGCAAACCATTGCCTTTTCTGGGATTATCTCAACCACATAATTAAACATTTTATTTGTTTCTAATTGGAGAAATATTAATTTCTCAATGGCAATCGCCCATCTCTTTTAAAAGATATTTACATTTTGAATAGTCTTTCATTCACAGAGTTTTTCTTGATTCCAAATCATGCATGCTGGCTTTCCATGTTAACAATTTGAGATATTTTTACTAATTTAATTTCCAAAATGTTATCTATTCAAAACAATAACATATTATTGTTGGTATTCTTGGTGTTTTGTTTATTGATATTATACCTGAAACAAAAAGTGAATTCAGGAACAGATAACTACTTTTAAAACCTTTTTATCATTTCAATTTACATCATAAACTGATCATGAAACCCATAGACAAGTGTAAGTTTGCATTCAGAAATAGGACTTCCTATACCTCACGCACACAAATGGAGTGAAAAAAGATGATGCATTTTGCACACTCTGATATTGACTGAGTCCACAACTTTCACAGAACTACATACGTTTCACTCTAGAAATGCCGAATAACACAACACTTAATCTCTACAACACGATGCACTCTGTCACATTATCTAATGTGCAGAGTTCAGACTATCGATGATGATTCCAGAAACCCAAGACCTCTTAAACTACACAATAGTAACCACTGTAGAAGATATGTAAAATTCACTCATATCATAAAAGCTGACTATTTTATTATGCGATGATAAGGAATGGTAAGAACTTAGCCGAAAACCAGATATGTCATCCGAAACAGGTAAAGTGGCAAATAATCATAGCGAAAAAGAAATACAACATTTTAACTACTAAATGGCAGAACGAGAGTTCCAGAAAGATGGCCTGGTAATTTGGACAAGGGTAACTGAAGGGTACATATAATATAATACGGCATAACTAATGTCCATGACTCATCTCATTTAGAACAAAAGCAAATCCTTAAAACATCTGCCAGATCGACTAACATCCATAACAATAGATATAAGCTTACTTCTGAAAGCAGAATTCAGGTATATCTCCAGGGAACAAACAAGCCTCCATATTTACAGAATCAATTATGTAGCTGCCACTGGGACAGACTTGAGACAATTGACCCGAAATATAGAACTTGCAAAATTGTTCAGACTAATACCTACTATTCACTTGTCTCTGCATTTTACGATATCACAGATACACAGTGTCATCTCTACTCAAATCAGTGTCGTACGATATGTATGCGTTAAAGAACACACCTGAATTCTACCTATCATAGATGGTTTCAAATAATCAAATTTATTTAATTCTCGACATGGCAAAAGTCGTATGCATGACATTGACCGGGATGTGACACATACCACTATATAGCCGGTGCCAATAAACATTATATACGGCATAATCACATTTACATATAAACGGCATAATCACATTTACATATATACGGCATATTCACATTCACATATATACGGCATATTCACATTTATATATAAACGGCATAATCACATTTATATATATACGGCATAATCACATTTATATATATACGGCATAATCACATTTACATATATACGGCATAATCACATTTACATATAAACGGCATAATCACATTTACATATATACGGCAAAATCACATTTACATATATACAGCAAAATCACATTTACATATATACGGCATAATCACATTTACATATATACGGCATATTCACATTTACATATATACGGCATAATCACATTTACATATATACGGCATATTCACATTTACATATATACGGCATATTCACATTTATATATAAATGGCATAATCACATTTACATATATACGGCATATTCACATTTACATATATACAGCATATTCACATTTACATATATACGGCATATTCATATTTACATATATACGGCATAATCACATTTACATATATACGGCATATTCACATTTACATATATACGGCATATTCACATTTACATATATACAGCATATTCATATTTACATATATACAGCATATTCACATTTACATATATACAGCATATTCACATTCACATATATACGGCATAATCCCATTTACATATATACGGCATAATCACATTTACATATATACAGCATAATCACATTTACATATATACAGCATAATCACATTTACATATATACAGCATAATCACATTTACATATATACGGCATATTCACATTTACATATATACGGCATATTAACATTTACATATATACGGCATATTCACATTTATATATATACGGCATATTCACATTTACATATATACAGCATAATCACATTTACATATATACGGCATAATCACATTTACATATAAACGGCATAATCACGTTTACATATATACGGGATATTCACGTTTACATATATACGGCATATTCACATTTACATATATACGGCATAATCACATTTACATATATACGGCATATTCACATTTACATATATACGGCATATTCACATTTATATATATACGGCATATTCACATTTACATATATACGGCATAATCACATTTACATATATACGGCATAATCACATTTACATATATACGGCATATTCACATTTACATATATACGGCATATTCACATTTACATATATACGGCATATTCACATTTACATATATACGGCATATTCACATTTACATATATACGGCATATTCACATTTACATATATACGGCATATTCACATTTACATATATACGGCATATTCACATTTATATATATACGGCATATTCACATTTACATATATACGGCATATTCACATTTACATATATACGGCATATTCACATTTACATATATACGGCATATTCACATTTACATATATACGGCATAATCACATTTACATGTATACGGCATAATCACATTTACATGTATACGGCATATTCACATTTACATGTATACGGCATAATCACATTTACATATATACGGCATAATTACATTTACATATATACGGCATAATCACATTTACATATAAACGGCATAATCACATTTACATATATACGGCAAAATCACATTTACATATATACGGCAAAATCACATTTACATATATACGGCATAATCACATTTACATATATACGGCATATTCACATTTACATATATACGGCATATTCACATTTACATATATACGGCATATTCACATTTACATATATACAGCATATTCACATTTACATATATACAGCATATTCACATTTACATATATACGGCATATTCACATTTACATATATACGGCATAATCACATTTACATATATACGGCATAATCACATTTACATATATACGGCATAATCACATTTACATATATACAGCATAATCACATTTACATATATACAGCATAATCACATTTACAGATATACGGCATATTCACATTTACATATATACAGCATAATCACATTTACATATATACGGCATATTCACATTTACATATATACAGCATATTCACATTTACATATATACGGCATATTCACATTTACATATATACGGCATATTCACATTTACATATATACGGCAAAATCACATTTACATATATACGGCATAATCACATTTACATATATACAGCATAATCACATTCACATATATACAGCATATTCACATTTACATATATACAGCATAATCACATTTACATATATACGGCATATTCACATTTACATATATACAGCATATTCACATTTACATATATACGGCATAATCACATTTACATATATACAGCATATTCACATTTACATATATACAGCATATTCACATTTACATATATACGGCATAATCACATTTACATATATACAGCATAATCACATTTACATATATACGGCATAATCACATTTACATATATACAGCATAATCACATTTACATATATACGGCATATTAACATTTACATATATACAGCATATTCACATTTACATATATACGGCATAATCACATTTACATATATACAGCATAATCACATTTACATATATACGGCATAATCACGTTGACAAAACGGTTCGTGTTAGATCACTGAAGATAAGCAACGTTGAACGTGGTCAGTACCAATTAAACTTTCAAAATCTCATTTGATTTTATTATTTGTTGATAATATTAAACGATATTTAAAAGAATCATTTTCAAAAACCACCAAAAGACAAACGACAATACGTCATTATTATGATTTTCAATTTGTTATACAAATGACAAAATTAAAATCTTTGTAGCATATTACCATTCGCTATATTTATTGGTTGTAAATTTGTAAAATATTAAGAAAAATTAATCATTAATAATTAAACATTTGTTGAAAAGAAATTATTGTTTGCAAAAAAAATAAATAAAAAAGGAGAAAAATATAATGGGGATTATTTTTGCTGTAACACAGGTCGAAATTTATAACGTAACAATTGACCGCAATAGCAGTTATTGTCTTCAATATAACCATTGAATTATACCTTAAAAACAAACATTTTAATACTAATTATTTAAAATTTAATGTAAAACTATAAGTGTTTCATATTTTTCTAATATTTCATTTATTTTCATTTTGATTGACTTTTGTCTGATTTTAAACTTTTGCTCGGTGAGTTTTTTTCTGGGAATCTTTTGTAACATACATATAATTTATTATTATTATTATTTTTTTACAAATCATAGAAATATAAGTTAATTTTTGCAAATGAAACGACGTTGAGGAAAATTTTTTTATCACCTCCGTCGTAGTTTTACCCCCCCCCCCCCAAAAAAAAAATCAGATTGTATTTTTCTTGTTGGGGGGTCGATTACATTTAAACAGTCTAAAAAATATCCGCAAAGAAGGAACATAAAAACAATATATTTTAGCTTTTAGAGTAAGAGATTACTTTTGTTATATGAATTCAACATAGAATGAGCACTCACTGAGACGTACAACCTATTTATTTTTAATTTTGGGTCAAGAAAATAAAGGAAGGGGCATTATTTTTACTGATCGAATATACTTTTTGTTCTGTTTTAATAAAAATCGGGTGGGATTTTTTTTTAATTTTTAAGAAGGGGCAGAGGCTACTTTGAATTTGAAATTAGCTACCACTTGCCAATATAGAAAAAATCGATAAACATGATGGAAAATTCTCGTGTTACTTTTTACTTATCTATTTTGCTTTTTGTTCTGTTTTTAATATAAATGGGGTGGGATTTAAAAATAAAAATTTTTATAATTTGGGGGGGGGATACTTGTTTATCTTTGAAATTAGCTACAACTTGCCAATAAAAAATCGATAAACATGATGGAAAATTCTCGTGTTAGGCTAAGTAAAACTGACGATAACAACTGCATAGATTAATCTTACAATCCAAATATAGTTTTTTTACCACCAATTTATTGAATGCAAAGTGTTGGTTCTTTTCTGCTTTTTAAGAGTATAATTTAATTTTGTTACTTTTTTAAGTGGTGTTTTTATGATATAGAAATGAAGTCTTTTAAAGTTATTTAATGCAAAGTGTTGGTTCTTTTCTGCTTTTTAAGAGTATAATTTAATTTTGTTACTTTTTTAAGTGGTGTTTTTAGGATATAGAAATGAAGTCTTTTAAAGTTATTTAATGCAAAGTGTTGGTTCTTTTCTGCTTTTTAAGAGTATAATTTAATTTTGTTACTTTTTTAAGTGGTGTTTTTATGATATAGAAATGAAGTCTTTTAAAGTTATTTAATGCAAAGTGTTGGTTCTTTTCTGCTTTTTAAGAGTATAATTTAATTTTGTTACTTTTTTAAGTGGTGTTTTTATGATATAGAAATGAAGTCTTTTAAAGTTATTTAATGCAAAGTGTGTTAGGTTTTTGCACAGAATGGTTTTTTCTTTTAGGTTAGTGAATGGAAAATTTTGTTTTTTGTAATAAACTGTTTTTTGTGAGAAAGTGTTTTTTTTTTTAATTTTTAGATTTAAAAAAAAAAATAATTAAATACAATTATTATTATAGCAGTTATTTTGTTTTATTCCAAACATTTAAATTATTAATAAAATGTATTATTATCATAGCATATTTATTTAAAGTGTGAAGGAACACGTCCCACTTAGTACAGGTTCTCCATTTCACTTCAAACAGTTAATGGTTTTCTGGAATGCCTACATGATTTACTATCAATAAGTTTACGATTATCGGCATCGTTTTTTTTTTGTTGTTTGTTTGTTTATGTTAAACCGAATATGATGATAGAAAAGTCTTAAATGTCGAAAATGTCTTCGACGTAGATCAGAGTAGAGTCGGGTGTAGAACGTTGCTAAATACTGCTAAATCGCGACCCGAACTCTGTCTGGAGTCAAGTACCAAAACAAAAAAGGGGGTCTGGTCTTGTTCGCAAGAACTCTTTAAAAGTGAACACATGAACTCTCACGACAAGTAACCGTTTACAGAACTTTCAAATACAGATTGCCGCCAGAAGAAAGAAAATTCTCTTATATTTACGATCCGTAATTGACAGATATGCAAATCACTTACCCCCGGCGACAGTAATAAAATCAGAGTTAATATCATTCCAACCCCATAAACCGTTAAGTTTCGACTTCAGTATGTGCCGATTTCCAGTGGGAAGTACCGGCACGAGAGGGGGGGGGGGTGCTAACCTTAACAGGAAAACATGAAAACGACTTAATCCAACAACGGCAACTGACGAAGCAGAGAAAAAGAAGGAAAACGCCTTACCTTGATATGGTTGCAACAGATTGCCGATGTTGCGACCTCGCACTGTGTATTCCTGTGCTAGGTCAGGTAGTTGTAGAAGTAAATTTCGGGAAATTATAGATCGTTAAAGATCTGAATAAGAGAGATCTTAGCCAAGGAAAACAACACTTGCCTAAGAAAGAAGCCGGCAAAGAAGGGAAGAAAAAGTAGAAAAATTAACGCCCGTAACGTGTGCACCAGCCTGTATTTATGGCAGACAAGTGACACGTGACGTTGATCATGGAATAAAAACAACTGCAAGCAAGGCACTCGCTTCTTGGTCTCAAGTCACTCCGTCAGTGGCCGTTGAAAGGTGAGTGCCCCTAACTTTTTCTGACACACTCCCATCTCAAAAAAAAAAAAAAATAAATAAATAAATAAATAAATAAATATTAATCACTATAATCAGGCCAGAGAGGTTGACTAGTTAGTCGTCTCTCTGGTCCAGGCAATTCGGACAATACCAACCTTCCTCGACTGGTGGAGGTTGACACATATCCACGCAATGAAAATGGTACCAATAATCACATTGGTCACAACACACCATGGCACTACCATCGTCTGGTTGGTTACAACCAGGACAAATCCAAATGCGACAGCTGTCGTCAGCTGGAAAATCATCTCCTAAATGAGTGGATGGATGGTCATCAGGTTCAACAGAGCCATCCTGATTCCGCGGCAGTGAAGCAGGACAATTAACATGCTCCTCGATAGATAATTCCAAGGGATGGAGGTGTTTTAGAGAATGAGTCTGCAAAGATCCATCTCCTCGCTTGATTTGAGCCGATCTAATCAGTCCATCATCTCCTGGGTAAAGACATGTGACTCTACCCAAGACCCAAAATGGTCTAGACTTATTGGGCACCTTAACTATTACAATCTCCCCAACACTGACTCCAGATGCAGCTTTGCTCGGTTGCTTTTGAGCATGTTCCCTTAGACTCAACAAGTAGTCCTGGTACCAAATCCTTCTGAACCTCTCTAATGTTTCATCTCTTGCAGTCAAGGAGTCCAACAGTTGTCTTCTGGAGGGAGGTTCAACCTGGTAGATGCTCCAATTGTTCAGTCTTAATATTATTCTGGGGTTGACTGTCGGGTGCAAAAAATGGTTAGGCGTTATGATCTCCAAACCTGGATCCGCCGAGCCTCTGTAGGTCAACGGTCGGTCATTGATAGCATTCTGTACATCAGAGAGGATGGTCAAGAGATTGAAATAAGTGTAGCTGGCGCGACCAATCAATTTATATAGACAGGATTTTATAGTCTTAATCAGTCGCTCCCAAACACCTCCACACCAGGGAGAGTGTAGAGGTATTTTAATGTGCTGAATTACACAATTCCCCAAACTCTCCTTAAATTCACTGGATGAGAATGCGTCATGAATTATGTTACATCCTGCAACAAAGGACTTGGCATTGTCACTGTACACATGTGACGGTATGCCATAAGTGTTGGTGAATCTGATGAACGCCATCAAAAAGGAGTGGGCCGTCATGTCCTCGACCAGTTCCAAATGTACTGCCCGCACCTCCAAACATGTGAACACGAGAATGTACATCTTCGTCCTTTCTCCACCGCTCAGAACCCACAGATGACCTGTAAAATCCATTCCTGTATGTAAGAAAGGTTTCACCATATTGACTCGATGCTTGGGTAAATCGGTCATTCTTGGGTAGGTGAAGGGTACAGTGTTAAATTTTTGGCACAGGGCACAACCCGATAAAACCCTTTTTACAGCCTGTCTGCCTTGGGGTATCCAATACCCACACATTCTTACCTTATTTAATGTTGTTGAAACACCAAGGTGTTTACAATGCTTGTGACAGTCCAATATGATGAGGCTGGTCAACGGGTGGTCCTTGGCTATCAGGATAGGATTGATAACTTCATACTCATACACTGACACTTTACCAATCCTTCCCCCTGAACGAATCACTCCATCCTTGTCCAAAAACAGATCCAATTTGCCCACCCTCAGTGGAACTGCCCTTCCAGAAGGTTTCTTCAAGTACTCCAATTCTTCCAAGAAGGACTGCTTCTGCATTATCTTTATTAGGTGGGTTCGAGCCGCCGTTATAGGATCCACTTCATTCTCCCTCAAATTATTAACGAACCTAAACACATAGGCCGTAACATTCACAAGTTTTGACAATTCTGAATACCTTCCAAACGGGACAATAGGTTCGTTCAGATCACTCGCTGCCGTGCAATATACGGAGGAGACAATTCTTCTACTTGCAGGACTTAAGCAGTTTAAGGCATTCTCAGGCCAAACAGTCGGTTCTTCCTTCATCCAAGACGGTCCTGAAGTCCAGAATTCTAATTTTGCCGTCAGTTTAGCAGTGGACAATCCTCTGGTTATCAAATCAGCAGGATTCTGTCCTGTAGGTACGTATTTGTATTGAATGGATATCTTAAATTCGGATGTCAATTCAGCCTCTAATTGAGCAATGTCCTTTAATCGGTTTTTGGCAAAGGTATTTTTGTTGTTGGTTTGCTTGGTTAATAACCAAGACAGAACAACCTGTGCATCCCCAGCAACATACACATTTTTAATAGGCACTCCAGAATATGCCTTCAACAAGGTTGGAAGACACTTGATAGCCAAAAACACTGCCAATAGCTCCAGGGTAGGCAAGGTCTTCGATTTAAGTGGTGCTACCTTGGCCTTGGAAAAAATTAAAGAAGAAAGACCCTTCTGAGTGGCATAGGCTGCAAATCCATATGCCCCCTTAGAGGCATCGCAGAATAAAAATAAATTGGTCTCCACACCCTCGCGTAAGGTTTGTCTTTTAAAATTAATGGAGCCAAGGTCAGACAATTCCTTGGAAAGGGATGCCCATCGAGACTGTAATTCCTTGGGTATAATCTCATCCCAACCCACCCCCATCTTCCACAACTCGCTGATGAAAATCCGAGCTTGTATCGTGACTGGTAGGCATAAGGAAAGAGGATCAAACACTTTGGAGGCATCAGACAATATACGTCTCTTGGTTTCCCTTCCAGGGTCACATTTATGGTAGGCGATGCTGATAGTATCGGCTTGGGGGTTATAACGATACCCCAAGACCTTTTCCCAAGGGCACTTGTGATCCGCAAGCCTGCCTTTTTCTTCCATCAATTTTTGTAATTTAGCATTATTAGAGTTGCATGACTGAAGTTCGAAACCTCCTCTCTGGAGTCTCTCCACCGCCTGTGAATACAGGGTTATTAACTCATTTGTAGAGTTGCTAGTTTTTATAAGGTTGTCCACATAAAAGTGCGATAGCAGCATCTCGGAGCAACTATCCAATGGAAAGCGGCTAGCATGATACTTTAGTACACAATTCAGGATAAATGGACTAGCATTAAATCCGAATAAAATTGTTGTGTACCGGTAGCACTTTAATTGGTCACCCTTTTTCAGAAAAAAGCAAAATTTGTTTTTGTCCGAATCACATGCCAAGCGAATCATCAGAAATGCCTTTCTGATGTCCGCCAGAAGGACATACTTATTTGTCCTGAAACGTAGTGTCAGATTTAGCATGTCTTCTGTCAAATTAACCCCAGGATAGGCTGCGTCATTGAGGGAAACAAAACTCCCAGTCTTGAAAGAACAGTTGAAGACCGGTCGGATTTTGGTCGTGCTGGTGTCGTCGTTTTTAAAAACTGGTCTATGAGGGACCCACACATAGTCCTTATATCTTTCAGGTGGGCATTCTAAGGGTTCAATTATTCCCTCATTCTCCTGGTCCTCAAACACCTTTACATATTCCTGGTAGAGGTTTCTCTTCTCTAAATTTCCCACTACCCTGTCCAAAACCTTGAGGGCTACATGATGATTTGATTGGACACGCCGTATTTTGTCTTCATGCCATGGCAGTTTCACCAGGTAATGACCATCCTGGAACACAATATTACGCATGAATTCCACCACCTTCTGATGATCATAATCTGAGATCGTTTCCGTGTCAGGGAGGCCTAGAGACTCCAAGCTGAACATCCACTCCAATCCCCTATCCACTGAACTCTCCTCAAACACATCCGCAAAAGGATCCAAATAGGAAGGTGCAGGATTCATAATGCTGTGCACGAGGGAATTGGGGCATGAATGACCCCTGATCGTCCGATCATAGTCCCGAACATGGACAATTGTGTTGATGGGACTGATCTGTTCATCATATAGGAAATGATTAGTGTTTCCAATAGGGATAATTCCTGCAGGAGTCTGCCATGCAATGCCGTTCATACATCTTACGACCCTGACAGGGTGCATATATTGAATCAAATCCACTCCCATGAGACCCCACAACTGAACACAGCCACCTCCCGTCTCTGCTGCCAATTCATACCTTTCTTTGAGGTTTTGCCAGACCAATGCTAAGTCAGACACCTTATGGGAAAGATTTAATTTCTCATCAATGAGAATGGGCAGCTGGGGGGAAATTCCCGGGAACAACTCCACTATGGCCGTCACCTGCTTGAACTTCCGGCGTCTCCTCCCCACAAAGGTCACAACCTCCATAGCCACCTCCTCCGTGCTCTTGGGGTCACACTTCAGATGATCCAATACTTCCCTTGAGAAATATGATCTTTGACTGCCAGAATCAACTAGGCAATTAAAAGACACAGAGTATTTACCCCTTTTGATAGTGATCTTTACCATGGGGAGAATATTCTGTGCGTCTCCCATCCCAGTGCTGACACTGGTGCTTGTTTGGGTTTTCTCTGGTTTAACACGAGGACACATAGAGGAGTGGTGCCTCCGAGATCTGCAAACCTCGCAAGGATATCTGAATCCTTTAACACCAGGACAGGATTCACCATCATGGCCTGTGACTGTGCAAAATTCGCATATCCCGAGTTGTCCGCAACGCATCAGGCGCTCATCATAAGAAGGATAAATCCCGCAATTGAGGCTGTTATGCCCATTCCTAGCACAAAAATTGCAATACTGTATGTCTGCAACGTCAAGATCTGCATGAAAAGTTTCCAAGCCTGATCCCTTGGTCACATCCTTTGTCCAATTAGGAACCCTACCCTTAATTCGTACACTAGAGTTCATTCGAGGTTTCAAAGCTGGACGAACCCGAAGTAATGCTTTTATGACATCCTTACTACCTTGTAAAATACAACCTAAGCTAGGATAGGGACTGTTTGATACCCTAACAAGCTCAGCCCTTATCTCCCCAGGAATTCCCTCAAACAAAATATGTGCCACCAAGGCTCCACTTCCCGAACCCTCAAACAAAAAATCATATCCGTAATCATTATCCAGTTCCCCCAGCTCATAATGAACCTGGGCAAGATATTCCTTTATCTGTTGGTAGGACTCATCAACTTTGGGCGTGAAATTTAAGATTCTCTTGAAGATCTCTTCTCGAATCGCTTCCTTGTCCCAATATTCCCCTTTTAAAATGTTGACAGCCACATGGTAGTTCCGGTCACTTTCCGATAGATGATGGATCAAATGGAAAGGCCGACCCACAACATAAGCCTTGAGGCATATTAATCGTTCCTTGTCTGTAGTTAGTCCAGCCGTACAAAATTCAAACCGCGTCAAAAAGTCACGGAGGGCAAATTTATTGGCCTTATCGAGTCCATTAAAGGTCGGACATGTTATCTTAGGCCTAGCCAACTTGATCCCAGCTGGTGGCACAGCATGAGATGGAGTTGACGTCATTACAGGGGTGATGACATCAAGACAAGGCAATGAGGCATCCAGTTCTGACAATGCTTTATTTATATTCGTTCTATATAAAAAGCTGTCTTTCAATCGCTCTCTCACTTCTAATTGTGAGGAACTCTCAGTTATAGCCTTATCCAGTCGTAAAAGTTCCTGTAACCACTGGAGAATGTCACATTTGTGGAGCTCAAACACACTTCTCTCAAGAGGTTGAAGAGAACTGAGATTCTCAAGCGTCAGATCTACCAAAGTTCTCGTTACTCTCTGTTCATCCAATAGTGAAGGATGTTGTTTAGACTCCATGTGGTAAAGAGCAGTGATTCAGGGATAAAAGAGATTCACTAGTACATTAAACACTAATCTGTTGCAAAGTGTGCCGATTTCCAGTGGGAAGTACCGGCACGAGAGGGGGGGTGCTAACCTTAACAGGAAAACATGAAAACGACTTAATCCAACAACGGCAACTGACGAAGCAGAGAAAAAGAAGGAAAACGCCTTACCTTGATATGGTTGCAACAGATTGCCGATGTTGCGACCTCGCACTGTGTATTCCTGTGCTAGGTCAGGTAGTTGTAGAAGTAAATTTCGGGAAATTATAGATCGTTAAAGATCTGAATAAGAGAGATCTTAGCCAAGGAAAACAACACTTGCCTAAGAAAGAAGCCGGCAAAGAAGGGAAGAAAAAGTAGAAAAATTAACGCCCGTAACGTGTGCACCAGCCTGTATTTATGGCAGACAAGTGACACGTGACGTTGATCATGGAATAAAAACAACTGCAAGCAAGGCACTCGCTTCTTGGTCTCAAGTCACTCCGTCAGTGGCCGTTGAAAGGTGAGTGCCCCTAACTTTTTCTGTTTCATCTCTTGCAGTCAAGGAGTCCAACAGTTGTCTTCTGGAGGGAGGTTCAACCTGGTAGATGCTCCAATTGTTCAGTCTTAATATTATTCTGGGGTTGACTGTCGGGTGCAAAAAATGGTTAGGCGTTATGATCTCCAAACCTGGATCCGCCGAGCCTCTGTAGGTCAACGGTCGGTCATTGATAGCATTCTGTACATCAGAGAGGATGGTCAAGAGATTGAAATAAGTGTAGCTGGCGCGACCAATCAATTTATATAGACAGGATTTTATAGTCTTAATCAGTCGCTCCCAAACACCTCCACACCAGGGAGAGTGTAGAGGTATTTTAATGTGCTGAATTACACAATTTCCCCAAACTCTCCTAAAATTCACTGGATGAGAATGCGTCATGAATTATGTTACATCCTGCAACAAAGGACTTGGCATTGTCACTGTACACATGTGACGGTATGCCATAAGTGTTGGTGAATCTGATGAACGCCATCAAAAAGGAGTGGGCCGTCATGTCCTCGACCAGTTCCAAATGTACTGCCCGCACCTCCAAACATGTGAACACGAGAATGTACATCTTCGTCCTTTCTCCACCGCTCAGAACCCACAGAGTACCTGTAAAATCCATTCCTGTATGTAAGAAAGGTTTCACCTTTAATGGACTCGATAAGGCCAATAAATTTGCCCTCCGTGACTTTTTGACGCGGTTTGAATTTTGTACGGCTGGACTAACTACAGACAAGGAACGATTAATATGCCTCAAGGCTTATGTTGTGGGTCGGCCTTTCCATTTGATCCATCATCTATCGGAAAGTGACCGGAACTACCATGTGGCTGTCAACATTTTAAAAGGGGAATATTGGGACAAGGAAGCGATTCGAGAAGAGATCTTCAAGAGAATCTTAAATTTCACGCCCAAAGTTGATGAGTCCTACCAACAGATAAAGGAATATCTTGCCCAGGTTCATTATGAGCTGGGGGAACTGGATAATGATTACGGATATGATTTTTTGTTTGAGGGTTCGGGAAGTGGAGCCTTGGTGGCACATATTTTGTTTGAGGGAATTCCTGGGGAGATAAGGGCTGAGCTTGTTAGGGTATCAAACAGTCCCTATCCTAGCTTAGGTTGTATTTTACAAGGTAGTAAGGATGTCATAAAAGCATTACTTCGGGTTCGTCCAGCTTTGAAACCTCGAATGAACTCTAGTGTACGAATTAAGGGTAGGGTTCCTAATTGGACAAAGGATGTGACCAAGGGATCAGGCTTGGAAACTTTTCATGCAGATCTTGACGTTGCAGACATACAGTATTGCAATTTTTGTGCTAGGAATGGGCATAACAGCCTCAATTGCGGGATTTATCCTTCTTATGATGAGCGCCTGATGCGTTGCGGACAACTCGGGATATGCGAATTTTGCACAGTCACAGGCCATGATGGTGAATCCTGTCCTGGTGTTAAAGGATTCAGATATCCTTGCGAGGTTTGCAGATCTCGGAGGCACCACTCCTCTATGTGTCCTCGTGTTAAACCAGAGAAAACCCAAACAAGCACCAGTGTCAGCACTGGGATGGGAGACGCACAGAATATTCTCCCCATGGTAAAGATCACTATCAAAAGGGGTAAATACTCTGTGTCTTTTAATTGCCTAGTTGATTCTGGCAGTCAAAGATCATATTTCTCAAGGGAAGTATTGGATCATCTGAAGTGTGACCCCAAGAGCACGGAGGAGGTGGCTATGGAGGTTGTGACCTTTGTGGGGAGGAGACGCCGGAAGTTCAAGCAGGTGACGGCCATAGTGGAGTTGTTCCCGGGAATTTCCCCCCAGCTGCCCATTCTCATTGATGAGAAATTAAATCTTTCCCATAAGGTGTCTGACTTAGCATTGGTCTGGCAAAACCTCAAAGAAAGGTATGAATTGGCAGCAGAGACGGGAGGTGGCTGTGTTCAGTTGTGGGGTCTCATGGGAGTGGATTTGATTCAATATATGCACCCTGTCAGGGTCGTAAGATGTATGAACGGCATTGCATGGCAGACTCCTGCAGGAATTATCCCTATTGGAAACACTAATCATTTCCTATATGATGAACAGATCAGTCCCATCAACACAATTGTCCATGTTCGGGACTATGATCGGACGATCAGGGGTCATTCATGCCCCAATTCCCTCGTGCACAGCATTATGAATCCTGCACCTTCCTATTTGGATCCTTTTGCGGATGTGTTTGAGGAGAGTTCAGTGGATAGGGGATTGGAGTGGATGTTCAGCTTGGAGTCTCTAGGCCTCCCTGACACGGAAACGATCTCAGATTATGATCATCAGAAGGTGGAGGAATTCATGCGTAATATTGTGTTCCAGGATGGTCATTACCTGGTGAAACTGCCATGGCATGAAGACAAAATACGGCGTGTCCAATCAAATCATCATGTAGCCCTCAAGGTTTTGGACAGGGTAGTGGGAAATTTAGAGAAGAGAAACCTCTACCAGGAATATGTAAAGGTGTTTGAGGACCAGGAGAATGAGGGAATAATTGAACCCTTAGAATGCCCACCTGAAAGATATAAGGACTATGTGTGGGTCCCTCATAGACCAGTTTTTAAAAACGAGGACACCAGCACGACCAAAATCCGACCGGTCTTCAACTGTTCTTTCAAGACTGGGAGTTTTGTTTCCCTCAATGACGCAGCCTATCCTGGGGTTAATTTGACAGAAGACATGCTAAATCTGACACTACGTTTCAGGACAAATAAGTATGTCCTTCTGGCGGACATCAGAAAGGCATTTCTGATGATTCGCTTGGCATGTGATTCGGACAAAAACAAATTTTGCTTTTTTCTGAAAAAGGGTGACCAATTAAAGTGCTACCGGTACACAACAATTTTATTCGGATTTAATGCTAGTCCATTTATCCTGAATTGTGTACTAAAGTATCATGCTAGCCGCTTTCCATTGGATAGTTGCTCCGAGATGCTGCTATCGCACTTTTATGTGGACAACCTTATAAAAACTAGCAACTCTACAAATGAGTTAATAACCCTGTATTCACAGGCGGTGGAGAGACTCCAGAGAGGAGGTTTCGAACTTCAGTCATGCAACTCTAATAATGCTAAATTACAAAAATTGATGGAAGAAAAAGGCAGGCTTGCAGATCACAAGTGCCCTTGGGAAAAGGTCTTGGGGTATCGTTATAACCCCCAAGCCGATACTATCAGCATCGCCTACCATAAATGTGACCCTGGAAGGGAAACCAAGAGACGTATATTGTCTGATGCCTCCAAAGTGTTTGATCCTCTTTCCTTATGCCTACCAGTCACGATACAAGCTCGGATTTTCATCAGCGAGTTGTGGAAGATGGGGGTGGGTTGGGATGAGATTATACCCAAGGAATTACAGTCTCGATGGGCATCCCTTTCCAAGGAATTGTCTGACCTTGGCTCCATTAATTTTAAAAGACAAACCTTACGCGAGGGTGTGGAGACCAATTTATTTTTATTCTGCGATGCCTCTAAGGGGGCATATGGATTTGCAGCCTATGCCACTCAGAAGGGTCTTTCTTCTTTAATTTTTTCCAAGGCCAAGGTAGCACCACTTAAATCGAAGACCTTGCCTACCCTGGAGCTATTGGCAGTGTTTTTGGCTATCAAGTGTCTTCCAACCTTGTTGAAGGCATATTCTGGAGTGCCTATTAAAAATGTGTATGTTGCTGGGGATGCACAGGTTGTTCTGTCTTGGTTATTAACCAAGCAAACCAACAACAAAAATACCTTTGCCAAAAACCGATTAAAGGACATTGCTCAATTAGAGGCTGAATTGACATCCGAATTTAAGATATCCATTCAATACAAATACGTACCTACAGGACAGAATCCTGCTGATTTGATAACCAGAGGATTGTCCACTGCTAAACTGACGGCAAAATTAGAATTCTGGACTTCAGGACCGTCTTGGGTGAAGGAAGAACCGACTGTTTGGCCTGAGAATGCCTTAAACTGCTTAAGTCCTGCAAGTAGAAGAATTGTCTCCTCCGTATATTGCACGGCAGCGAGTGATCTGAACGAACCTATTGTCCCGTTTGGAAGGTATTCAGAATTGTCAAAACTTGTGAATGTTACGGCCTATGTGTTTAGGTTCGTTAATAATTTGAGGGAGAATGAAGTGGATCCTATAACGGCGGCTCGAACCCACCTAATAAAGATAATGCAGAAGCAGTCCTTCTTGGAAGAATTGGAGTACTTGAAGAAACCTTCTGGAAGGGCAGTTCCACTGAGGGTGGGCAAATTGGATCTGTTTTTGGACAAGGATGGAGTGATTCGTTCAGGGGGAAGGATTGGTAAAGTGTCAGTGTATGAGTATGAAGTTATCAATCCTATCCTGATAGCCAAGGACCACCCGTTGACCAGCCTCATCATATTGGACTGTCACAAGCATTGTAAACACCTTGGTGTTTCAACAACATTAAATAAGGTAAGAATGTGTGGGTATTGGATACCCCAAGGCAGACAGGCTGTAAAAAGGGTTTTATCGGGTTGTGCCCTGTGCCAAAAATTTAACACTGTACCCTTCACCTACCCAAGAATGACCGATTTACCCAAGCATCGAGTCAATATGGTGAAACCTTTCTTACATACAGGAATGGATTTTACAGGTCATCTGTGGGTTCTGAGCGGTGGAGAAAGGACGAAGATGTACATTCTCGTGTTCACATGTTTGGAGGTGCGGGCAGTACATTTGGAACTGGTCGAGGACATGACGGCCCACTCCTTTTTGATGGCGTTCATCAGATTCACCAACACTTATGGCATACCGTCACATGTGTACAGTGACAATGCCAAGTCCTTTGTTGCAGGATGTAACATAATTCATGACGCATTCTCATCCAGTGAATTTAAGGAGAGTTTGGGGAATTGTGTAATTCAGCACATTAAAATACCTCTACACTCTCCCTGGTGTGGAGGTGTTTGGGAGCGACTGATTAAGACTATAAAATCCTGTCTATATAAATTGATTGGTCGCGCCAGCTACACTTATTTCAATCTCTTGACCATCCTCTCTGATGTACAGAATGCTATCAATGACCGACCGTTGACCTACAGAGGCTCGGCGGATCCAGGTTTGGAGATCATAACGCCTAACCATTTTTTGCACCCGACAGTCAACCCCAGAATAATATTAAGACTGAACAATTGGAGCATCTACCAGGTTGAACCTCCCTCCAGAAGACAACTGTTGGACTCCTTGACTGCAAGAGATGAAACATTAGAGAGGTTCAGAAGGATTTGGTACCAGGACTACTTGTTGAGTCTAAGGGAACATGCTCAAAAGCAACCGAGCAAAGCTGCATCTGGAGTCAGTGTTGGGGAGATTGTAATAGTTAAGGTGCCCAATAAGTCTAGACCATTTTGGGTCTTGGGTAGAGTCACATGTCTTTACCCAGGAGATGATGGACTGATTAGATCGGCTCAAATCAAGCGAGGAGATGGATCTTTGCAGACTCATTCTCTAAAACACCTCCATCCCTTGGAATTATCTATCGAGGAGCATGTTAATTGTCCTGCTTCACTGCCGCGGAATCAGGATGGCTCTGTTGAACCTGATGACCATCCATCCACTCATTTAGGAGATGATTTTCCAGCTGACGACAGCTGTCGCATTTGGATTAGTCCTGGTTGTAACCAACCAGACGATGGTAGTGCCATGATGCGTTGTGACCAATGTGATTATTGGTACCATTTTCATTGCGTGGATATGTGTCAACCTCCACCAGTCGAGGAAGGTTGGTATTGTCCGAATTGCCTGGACCAGAGAGACGACTAACTAGTCAACCTCTCTGGCCTGATTATAGTGATTAATATTTATTTATTTATTTATTTATTTATTTATTTATTTTTTTTTTGAGATGGGAGTGTGTCAGAAAAAGTTAGGGGCACTCACCTTTCAACGGCCACTGACGGAGTGACTTGAGACCAAGAAGCGAGTGCCTTGCTTGCAGTTGTTTTTATTCCATGATCAACGTCACGTGTCACTTGTCTGCCATAAATACAGGCTGGTGCACACGTTACGCGCGTTAATTTTTTCTACTTTTTCTTCCCTTCTTTACCGGCTTCTTTCTTAGGCAAGTGTTGTTTTCCTTGGCTAAGATCTCTCTTATTCAGATCTTTAACGATCTATAATTTCCCGAAATTTACTTCTACAACTACCTGACCTAGCACAGGAATACACAGTGCGAGGTCGCAACATCGGCAATCTGTTGCAACCATATCAAGGTAAGGCGTTTTCCTTCTTTTTCTCTGCTTCGTCAGTTGCCGTTGTTGGATTAAGTCGTTTTCATGTTTTCCTGTTAAGGTTAGCACCCCCCCCTCTCGTGCCGGTACTTCCCACTGGAAATCGGCACACTTTGCAACAGAGCCATCCTGATTCCGCGGCAGTGAAGCAGGACAATTAACATGCTCCTCGATAGATAATTCCAAGGGATGGAGGTGTTTTAGAGAATGAGTCTGCAAAGATCCATCTCCTCGCTTGATTTGAGCCGATCTAATCAGTCCATCATCTCCTGGGTAAAGACATGTGACTCTACCCAAGACCCAAAATGGTCTAGACTTATTGGGCACCTTAACTATTACAATCTCCCCAACACTGACTCCAGATGCAGCTTTGCTCGGTTGCTTTTGAGCATGTTCCCTTAGACTCAACAAGTAGTCCTGGTACCAAATCCTTCTGAACCTCTCTAATGTTTCATCTCTTGCAGTCAAGGAGTCCAACAGTTGTCTTCTGGAGGGAGGTTCAACCTGGTAGATGCTCCAATTGTTCAGTCTTAATATTATTCTGGGGTTGACTGTCGGGTGCAAAAAATGGTTAGGCGTTATGATCTCCAAACCTGGATCCGCCGAGCCTCTGTAGGTCAACGGTCGGTCATTGATAGCATTCTGTACATCAGAGAGGATGGTCAAGAGATTGAAATAAGTGTAGCTGGCGCGACCAATCAATTTATATAGACAGGATTTTATAGTCTTAATCAGTCGCTCCCAAACACCTCCACACCAGGGAGAGTGTAGAGGTATTTTAATGTGCTGAATTACACAATTCCCCAAACTCTCCTTAAATTCACTGGATGAGAATGCGTCATGAATTATGTTACATCCTGCAACAAAGGACTTGGCATTGTCACTGTACACATGTGACGGTATGCCATAAGTGTTGGTGAATCTGATGAACGCCATCAAAAAGGAGTGGGCCGTCATGTCCTCGACCAGTTCCAAATGTACTGCCCGCACCTCCAAACATGTGAACACGAGAATGTACATCTTCGTCCTTTCTCCACCGCTCAGAACCCACAGATGACCTGTAAAATCCATTCCTGTATGTAAGAAAGGTTTCACCATATTGACTCGATGCTTGGGTAAATCGGTCATTCTTGGGTAGGTGAAGGGTACAGTGTTAAATTTTTGGCACAGGGCACAACCCGATAAAACCCTTTTTACAGCCTGTCTGCCTTGGGGTATCCAATACCCACACATTCTTACCTTATTTAATGTTGTTGAAACACCAAGGTGTTTACAATGCTTGTGACAGTCCAATATGATGAGGCTGGTCAACGGGTGGTCCTTGGCTATCAGGATAGGATTGATAACTTCATACTCATACACTGACACTTTACCAATCCTTCCCCCTGAACGAATCACTCCATCCTTGTCCAAAAACAGATCCAATTTGCCCACCCTCAGTGGAACTGCCCTTCCAGAAGGTTTCTTCAAGTACTCCAATTCTTCCAAGAAGGACTGCTTCTGCATTATCTTTATTAGGTGGGTTCGAGCCGCCGTTATAGGATCCACTTCATTCTCCCTCAAATTATTAACGAACCTAAACACATAGGCCGTAACATTCACAAGTTTTGACAATTCTGAATACCTTCCAAACGGGACAATAGGTTCGTTCAGATCACTCGCTGCCGTGCAATATACGGAGGAGACAATTCTTCTACTTGCAGGACTTAAGCAGTTTAAGGCATTCTCAGGCCAAACAGTCGGTTCTTCCTTCACCCAAGACGGTCCTGAAGTCCAGAATTCTAATTTTGCCGTCAGTTTAGCAGTGGACAATCCTCTGGTTATCAAATCAGCAGGATTCTGTCCTGTAGGTACGTATTTGTATTGAATGGATATCTTAAATTCGGATGTCAATTCAGCCTCTAATTGAGCAATGTCCTTTAATCGGTTTTTGGCAAAGGTATTTTTGTTGTTGGTTTGCTTGGTTAATAACCAAGACAGAACAACCTGTGCATCCCCAGCAACATACACATTTTTAATAGGCACTCCAGAATATGCCTTCAACAAGGTTGGAAGACACTTGATAGCCAAAAACACTGCCAATAGCTCCAGGGTAGGCAAGGTCTTCGATTTAAGTGGTGCTACCTTGGCCTTGGAAAAAATTAAAGAAGAAAGACCCTTCTGAGTGGCATAGGCTGCAAATCCATATGCCCCCTTAGAGGCATCGCAGAATAAAAATAAATTGGTCTCCACACCCTCGCGTAAGGTTTGTCTTTTAAAATTAATGGAGCCAAGGTCAGACAATTCCTTGGAAAGGGATGCCCATCGAGACTGTAATTCCTTGGGTATAATCTCATCCCAACCCACCCCCATCTTCCACAACTCGCTGATGAAAATCCGAGCTTGTATCGTGACTGGTAGGCATAAGGAAAGAGGATCAAACACTTTGGAGGCATCAGACAATATACGTCTCTTGGTTTCCCTTCCAGGGTCACATTTATGGTAGGCGATGCTGATAGTATCGGCTTGGGGGTTATAACGATACCCCAAGACCTTTTCCCAAGGGCACTTGTGATCTGCAAGCCTGCCTTTTTCTTCCATCAATTTTTGTAATTTAGCATTATTAGAGTTGCATGACTGAAGTTCGAAACCTCCTCTCTGGAGTCTCTCCACCGCCTGTGAATACAGGGTTATTAACTCATTTGTAGAGTTGCTAGTTTTTATAAGGTTGTCCACATAAAAGTGCGATAGCAGCATCTCGGAGCAACTATCCAATGGAAAGCGGCTAGCATGATACTTTAGTACACAATTCAGGATAAATGGACTAGCATTAAATCCGAATAAAATTGTTGTGTACCGGTAGCACTTTAATTGGTCACCCTTTTTCAGAAAAAAGCAAAATTTGTTTTTGTCCGAATCACATGCCAAGCGAATCATCAGAAATGCCTTTCTGATGTCCGCCAGAAGGACATACTTATTTGTCCTGAAACGTAGTGTCAGATTTAGCATGTCTTCTGTCAAATTAACCCCAGGATAGGCTGCGTCATTGAGGGAAACAAAACTCCCAGTCTTGAAAGAACAGTTGAAGACCGGTCGGATTTTGGTCGTGCTGGTGTCCTCGTTTTTAAAAACTGGTCTATGAGGGACCCACACATAGTCCTTATATCTTTCAGGTGGGCATTCTAAGGGTTCAATTATTCCCTCATTCTCCTGGTCCTCAAACACCTTTACATATTCCTGGTAGAGGTTTCTCTTCTCTAAATTTCCCACTACCCTGTCCAAAACCTTGAGGGCTACATGATGATTTGATTGGACACGCCGTATTTTGTCTTCATGCCATGGCAGTTTCACCAGGTAATGACCATCCTGGAACACAATATTACGCATGAATTCCTCCACCTTCTGATGATCATAATCTGAGATCGTTTCCGTGTCAGGGAGGCCTAGAGACTCCAAGCTGAACATCCACTCCAATCCCCTATCCACTGAACTCTCCTCAAACACATCCGCAAAAGGATCCAAATAGGAAGGTGCAGGATTCATAATGCTGTGCACGAGGGAATTGGGGCATGAATGACCCCTGATCGTCCGATCATAGTCCCGAACATGGACAATTGTGTTGATGGGACTGATCTGTTCATCATATAGGAAATGATTAGTGTTTCCAATAGGGATAATTCCTGCAGGAGTCTGCCATGCAATGCCGTTCATACATCTTACGACCCTGACAGGGTGCATATATTGAATCAAATCCACTCCCATGAGACCCCACAACTGAACACAGCCACCTCCCGTCTCTGCTGCCAATTCATACCTTTCTTTGAGGTTTTGCCAGAC
Organism: Sepiola atlantica; assembly: GCA_963556195.1. Taxonomy (NCBI): domain Eukaryota; kingdom Metazoa; phylum Mollusca; class Cephalopoda; order Sepiida; family Sepiolidae; genus Sepiola; species Sepiola atlantica. The sequence continues at coordinate 30,310,452 of OY744549.1, read as the reverse complement.
CAATGCTAAGTCAGACACCTTATGGGAAAGATTTAATTTCTCATCAATGAGAATGGGCAGCTGGGGGGAAATTCCCGGGAACAACTCCACTATGGCCGTCACCTGCTTGAACTTCCGGCGTCTCCTCCCCACAAAGGTCACAACCTCCATAGCCACCTCCTCCGTGCTCTTGGGGTCACACTTCAGATGATCCAATACTTCCCTTGAGAAATATGATCTTTGACTGCCAGAATCAACTAGGCAATTAAAAGACACAGAGTATTTACCCCTTTTGATAGTGATCTTTACCATGGGGAGAATATTCTGTGCGTCTCCCATCCCAGTGCTGACACTGGTGCTTGTTTGGGTTTTCTCTGGTTTAACACGAGGACACATAGAGGAGTGGTGCCTCCGAGATCTGCAAACCTCGCAAGGATATCTGAATCCTTTAACACCAGGACAGGATTCACCATCATGGCCTGTGACTGTGCAAAATTCGCATATCCCGAGTTGTCCGCAACGCATCAGGCGCTCATCATAAGAAGGATAAATCCCGCAATTGAGGCTGTTATGCCCATTCCTAGCACAAAAATTGCAATACTGTATGTCTGCAACGTCAGGATCTGCATGAAAAGTTTCCAAGCCTGATCCCTTGGTCACATCCTTTGTCCAATTAGGAACCCTACCCTTAATTCGTACACTAGAGTTCATTCGAGGTTTCAAAGCTGGACGAACCCGAAGTAATGCTTTTATGACATCCTTACTACCTTGTAAAATACAACCTAAGCTAGGATAGGGACTGTTTGATACCCTAACAAGCTCAGCCCTTATCTCCCCAGGAATTCCCTCAAACAAAATATGTGCCACCAAGGCTCCACTTCCCGAACCCTCAAACAAAAAATCATATCCGTAATCATTATCCAGTTCCCCCAGCTCATAATGAACCTGGGCAAGATATTCCTTTATCTGTTGGTAGGACTCATCAACTTTGGGCGTGAAATTTAAGATTCTCTTGAAGATCTCTTCTCGAATCGCTTCCTTGTCCCAATATTCCCCTTTTAAAATGTTGACAGCCACATGGTAGTTCCGGTCACTTTGCAACAGATTAGTGTAAGGATGTCATAAGTTTCTTTAAAGAAACGACAGATGTATTTCGAAAATAAAAATGTTCTGTCAGTGTTCGAGTTAAAACAGGTTTAAGCATAAATTCAAGATGGTGACCAGAAATGCAAGTTCGCAGAAAATTAAAAATAGAAATAAAACAAAGCGATTTCGCAGTTGTGTCGATCGCTTTGATTTTATGGAGGATATATTATTCAATCATTTGAATATTTTACTATTTAAATAGACGTTTTTTTTATTGGGGTGATTTGCAAATGAAGGACATTATCTTGTATTATTGTTTAATTTCATAAAAGTAATATAACTATTTTCAACTGTAAAACATTTGGTGATTGTCTACATTTTAAGGTGTAAACACTCAACAGAATGCAATAAAAAATTATGTATAGGCGATAAAAATGTTTTTTTTTTTCAAAATATTATGACGAACCATGTAATCTGAAGAAAAACATGTTTGAAATGTTTAAAAAGAACCGGAAGTAATACCTTAACTCCTCGCGCCATGTTTTTTTTAATATCTCAAGACGAAAAAAGTGTTAAAGTGGGGGGGGGGTGAAAAAACAAATAATTAACAAATAACTGTTACCAAAAATAATAAAAGTTAGTTTTCTATTTACATGCCTATTTTTTTTGTATTTTAAAGTATTTTAAACCGCTTTATTTACATTTTTTATCCTTGTATTCAGAGCCTTGCAAACCCGAAGGATTAAAGATGGCGCTGGATTTTACTAGATGTGAAACCTCGAAAATAAAAAAAAACGAGATGTGAAAATCGAAAATTAAACAAAAATACAGCAAATTAAAACTGTGGGCTGTTAAAAATAAAAATTTCGGCCGATTGGTGACAATTATTAGTTGTATTTTTGTTTAATTTTTGCCTTTTTGAGTTGTTACATCTACGACATTGAGGATTTACATCGAGTAAAATTACGGAGGACAAACGCTGATGAATAGTTTAAAGCAAATATTTATTTACCATAACAGTGATAACGGGAGGAGTACAGCTGAAATAACAGGTATAGCGTCACTGGAAGTAGGAAAGGCTGGGACAAGAGCTGCTGCTATGAGCTGTAGAAGATGCTGCTGGAAGCTGGAACAAGGGCCGATGGAAGAAGCTTTGAGCCAGCGTTGCTGGAAGCTGAAACAGGTGTCGCTTGAGAGAGATGGAGCAGACGTTGTAGGAAAAGGCTGATACAGGAGTGAGCCGGAACAAGAGTGAGCTAGAGCATTTGGAGTTTCTAAAGCAAGTGCTGGGCAAAAATCTGCTCGATGGAGCCGCTGAAGAAGCTGGAGCAGACGCTGCAGAAAGCTGGAGCAAGTGTTGCTGTATAGAGCTGGAGCAGACGCTGCAGGAAGCTGAAGTAAGAGCGCTAGAAGGAGCTGAAGCAGGCGTTCCTGGAAGGAGCTGGAGCAGTCGCTTCCGGAAGCTGAAGCAGGAGTCGCTGGAGTAAAATAAGGAAGCTGAAGTAACAGCCGCAATAAGGAGTCAAAGCAGCCGTTGCTGTAAGGAGCTGGAGCAAGCGTTACAGGAAGCTGAAGTAAGAGACGCTGGAAGGTGCTGCTCGAAGAAACTGGTACACACGCTGCAGGAAGGTGAGACAAGTGCCGCAATAAGAAGTCAAAGCAGCTGTTGCTAGAATGAGCTGGTGCAGACGCTGCAGGAAGCTAAAGTAGGAACCGCTGGAATATTCTTTACTCATTTGAATATTTGAGTGTAAGGGGATAACATCCGGGTTTTGCCAAATCACCCTAAGAATGTCTTCTGAAGTCGATGGTGTACGTTGTGTGTCGTGTATTTAAAAAAAAATAATAATTTCTTAATTTTTTTTATCTTCATCTCACAGCGGTTAGATATGATACAAGGACGGAAAGGATTGAAAAGCCAGTACCGTAGAGGAAGAGCACTCTGGGCTACAAAAAATGCCTGGGCAGCATCGTCGGCATTACCCGGTAGGCGCGCCTCAGTCGATTCGCAATCACCCCCTTCTCAAATATGAGCAGCCAAGGACTGGAAGGGTGGACCTCCTAGAACTGTATTGTGTATTTGAAACATATGAAAATATAGGTCAACACATAAAGAAATCTGAATTGTTTTTTCTTTTATTGAAATATGTTTATTTAATTAAATAATAATGAACAGAGTTTTTTATATGAAATAAATTAAATAAAATAAACGTTAGAGAATTTTTTTTTACAAATAATCAAATGAATGTGTTTTTAACATACATATTTATTAAAAAATGTGTATTTATACAAAAATATGCATTCAGCCCCCCCCCCCTTCGTCAGAAAAACGATTCTACTTTAATTAGGTTATGTGTCAACATCCTGAAAACCTTTAGAGTAAAAATAAAATTTACAATAGGGAGAGTAATTTTTTATATAAATTTAATGTAAAATGATCACACATTTCCTTTTAAGTGCATATAACACACATTTAAGCTTTGGGGTTGTTAAGGAAAATATGTTGTGTGTTTTGATGGGGGTTATAAAAACAACCCTCCTTTAACGTTACCACTAACCTTAGGTCCGGGTGACAACAGCGCATTAACTCTCCTTTAACCCTTCCACTAATCCTAAGTCCTACTGTCAACAGTTCTCATCACCCATCCACCTGCATAAAGTCCTAAACATCGTTACATATATTATTTAACTAAAACGGCAACATGTCATTCAAACGCTATACGGTAAGAAACCAGGTAATTATTTTATGTTATATGTATATGAAAAACTGATCCCCAAAAATAAGTTCTAAATTATTTTCTCCCAATGTTTTTCAGGGTGTTTACACGTAATCACATAAAAAGATTGAATGTTATTGTTTATTGGGGGAAGAGAGATATAGGCGAGGTTGCTCATCTATAATAATACCGATAATTTTCAAAAGTAGACTTGGGGACGACGTTAATCCATATTTTGACCTATAGAGAAGGAATCCAAGCCCCTCATATGTTGTGAAATCGATTTTATTTGCTTAAAATCTAGAGAGTAAATACTTATTCAAAAATATTAATTTCAAAATTTTAAATCATCGAAGGAGACCAACCCTGCCTGAACATCATTTTCCATTAACAAATTATTCTTGCTTTGTGTCATTTTTCGGCACTCCAGAAGATTACACTGCCGCGCTGACTTCCAATTTAGCCTCCAATAATTTCATGTACGGATGATCAGAAATGATGAAAAAATTTATTTTTAATTCATATTAATCTCAGACTTCACAAATACATTTTCATTAATACTATATTTATGAAAATATAATAAATCTTTCAAATTATTCTTGCTTTGTGTCATTTTTCTATTTATTAATTTCGGCCATTTTTACCGTACCATTTGTTTTTGGTTCTATTTTTACTGGGTAACCCAGAGAATACGGACAAATGTAGAACTGGCCAACTTATAGATAGGGGTTGCAGATTTAGTGGTCTTTGCATGTATTCCTGTCCAAGTTGGATCGAGTGTTCTTTGGTTAAATGAGGGACATAATCTTGTATTATTAATGAATTTTATGAACATGATATAAATATTTTCCAATAGTAAAACATTTTCAGCAGAAAGTGTAACAGCACAGGTAGAGCTGCCTGCTATATTGCACAGTAAACAAAAAGACGAGGAAAAAATGACACCCGTAAAATGGCACAGGTAAAAATGGCACCGGTGAAAATGGCACCAGTAAAAATAGCACAATTGAATGAATAGGAAAAAATGACACAAAGCAAGAACAATTCCGTAACAGAAATGTGTGATCGTTCAGAAGAAGCAGGACTTCACCTCGAGTTTTAAATACGGGCTCAGCATCCACTCTTTAAAATCAATATTTTAAAACAAGTGTTTACTTTGTTGTTTTCAAGCAAATAAAAGCGACTTTTCTAAGTTTTTTGAGTAGTGGGATGGGTTCTTTAACCTCTACTTTTTAATAGAGTCTAAATCACCCTCATATTTTAAAATAAGTATGGACTCATTTGGTAAAAGTAGAGTATGTAGCCGAAAAATAAAAAAAAATAAAACGAGAAATTACTTATTCTAAACGCAGTTGAATACAATTATCTACCGACCTGTATACATTCAATGTGCTGAAACTGGGTTTAAGTTATTTATTTTAAAATTTGATTTCGTTCAAAGCAATCTTACATACAGGAGAAAACACAAATGTGGTCTTGTCGCTTAACTGTTGGCAAGGGCTAAAATCCTGAAAAGTTTACTTATTCTACCACTAAACCTTAGTCTGAGTTTCAAACCCCCTGTATACTTACAGTTAGTGGTAGGATAAGCAATCTTTTTTAATAAATTTTCAAGAATAAAGCTCCCCAACATTAAACTGGCAAGTCAATATTTTTTCTCCCGTGTATCATAAAGACAGCTTAAAAATATTGAAATAAAACACTTTAAAGCAGTTTCAGCATGTTAAAAGTATACAGGTCGGTTGATAATTAAATTTAAATGCGTTTAGTATGAGGCATTCGTGATTGTTTTTTTTGTTTACGACTTCTCGACTGTTAACTTTTCTGCACTGTTACCATTTACTTTATTGTTTTCAAGCAAATAAAATCGAGTTGTGGCATTAAAAAGGAATATAAGAGAGGTTTAGGTAAATCGGAGAAATCAACAAAACAATATCCTGTGTGTATGTCTAGCATTTATTTGGAAACTACACAAAAAAAGCTGATTTATTCATTTTCAAAATTTTCTCGAAGGGAATATAGGCACATTTTTGTAATATCAATTTTTTTTAGGACACAGAAAAAGAATAATAAGGAGGCGACATGTAGAGCGATTTTAAATGTTATAATGTAGTATTTCGTTAATTTTCCGAGACTTGAGAAATGTTAATCGTCCATCAACTTCAGGGATTATATATCGTTCTTATAGCTTCTGCAACTTTTCTATAAAATGACGAATTATTACATAATACCATCACCAGTCCTCTCCAGGCTACTGCGGAGGTCTGCATTCATGCCGGACGTCAATAGAATACTAATAAGTCACAAACTGCTATAAGTGTGCGTAGAAAGACCCCCATAACAAGATATATTCTGAAACTATATTGACCAGAGTACTTTGATAAGTATGTTTTAATTTGAGCAAACGTATACTAGACAATTAAATCAGCCTCACACCGGACCAATATTTTTTAAACTGAAAGGTCAAGTAAATTTCTCACTTTTATTATAAATTTTAATTAATCAAAACAATGAATTTTATTTTTCAAAATGGCACATATGTCATGTCGTATGCATTATTTTTCTAGATCTATTCATGAGAAAATGTAAATCACTCAGTTCACAGTACATCAGACTGAAAATCTCAAGGTTTCGATTTCCAGTCATAGTATCCACTTTATTTGTTGTAAATTTATTATTTATTATGAATGCATTATTTTCCATTTCTAAAAGAAGTTTCGATATTTCATCAAAAATTGTGACTGACCGACAACTAGAAACATACAGAACAAATGCCCATAATAATGAATGGATATGTTTTGATTACGAATTTGAATATTCTAATGAATACATTTTCCCCTATTGTATAGTGATATTGGGTTGTTTATGACTTATTTGCCACATTTCTTTTTGGTATATTTTCCAAGGATTTGATGCTACATCGAAGGGACACTTTTGATGAATGGTCCAGTGGAAATGTATACACATTCTTTTATTTTGCATTGTGCAGTAGTCATCCCACAGCAGAACGTTATAACGGGTAGTCAGACGGCTTTAACTCCCAAGTTCAGACAAGTGGCCAAAGTAACACTTGTTATCACCTGTGTTTAGGCCTTACACTTAGTCTCGATATGAGATACATAGATATTCGAATATTCTGTTAAAGATCTCCTTTACTTCTAAACATTGAGTATGTGAAAAACTTATCACATTAAATTTCCTCTTTTTAACTGACCAGTTATAATATTTCTTTTGTGTGGTATCTTGATCTTGAGCAGCCATTATCATTCTCTCTTGATCATAATGGAGAGATCCTCTTTTCAGCCAGTCTACAGAGCCTTCCTTATCTATATATTCCTGGGATAATTCACCTAGGAAATACTTAGCACGTTGTTGGTTGGCCCATTTTTCCAGTTTTCTGGAATGGAAGGTCTTGGTGTATTTCTGGCGACTTTTGCAGCTATTTCTGTGGAAAGAATTGTTGTCCATTTCTGCCTCATTTGTAAGACAGTCCTGTCTTAAATGTTTGGCCAGTTTTGTGATAGAGGCTTTACTGCTTGCTCTGGTTTCTTGATGTTGACATACCATCGTAAAGTTTGGGTTCTGGGAGCTCATCAGATATTGGTCGGTGCTCACAATAGTGGCTCGATGTTGATGATAAATTTCTGAGAGACCTATACCCCCTGCTCCTCTTTGCAGATACAGCCTTGGTAGACACTGGTTTCGTGTACATTACCCTGTAAATTGACAACATTTTTCTCGTTTTAGTGTCTAATCTATTGATATCCTTTTATAATTCCAAAGCTGTATGTTATCACTTGCATAGCCTATTGGTTAATGGCAATTACTTTGTTTTAGTTTGTAAGCTGTGTTTTGCAAATTTTTCTAACACGACATATATATTCTCTGCCACTTTCTCTCTCATCGTAGCATGTTGAATTGAATCGTTTTCTTCTATGCCAAGGTATTTGTATTGTTCCTGTTCTTCAAGGTCTTTGATGTCAGTATCTTCATCAAGCTGTATGTTTTCCTTTTGATCTTCTCCCCAGCGCTAATGGAGCACTTGGGACATTTGTCCAGACCGAACTTCATTCCAATATATTTGGAGAAGGTATGTACAACCTGTAAGAGTCGGTTTAAGTCAGCATCTGAACAAGCATACAGCTTAAGGTCATCCATGAAGAGCAGGTTGTTTACTTTTGTTTAGATCTTGTTTGCGGCCCTGGCTCAGATTGTAGGCACTCTGGCTTTTGTTTAGTAATTTGGTTAGTGGATCAATTGCCAGGAAAAAGAGTTGAGGAAATACGCTACCTCCTTGGAAGATTCCTCTTCGGATCTTTACGTCAGGGAGTTTTATTGTTCCATTAGTGTATCTTAATGACAGTTGTTTTCCACATATTTATATGTACTATCATGGTTTTCTCGATGACCGGATGGATATTACATTGATCAAGGCAGTGCAGGAGCCATGCATGGGGTACACTGTCGTATGCCTTTTGGTAATCAATCGTAGCCATGCTTAGATTTTTCTGCCTCTTCCTACAGTCCTCAAGGATTGTCTTATTGATCAACAATTAATCCTTGGTGCCTAAACACTTCCTCCTACACCCTGCTTGTTCTTTTTCCAGATATACTCCAGAAGAGAGGTGTTCGTAGATGCTGTCTGCAACCAGGCCAGTGAAGAGTTTGTAGGTTGTAGTGAGGCAGCAGATCAGTCTATATTTTGTATGGTTTTGTGTCTCACTCGTTTTGGGTATGAGGGTCGTATAACCTTTTAGTAGCCATACTGGTGTGGCTTCCTCACTCTTCAAAAGTCTGGTGAAGCAGGTACTATAATGGCTATGAAGTGCTGTTAGTTTTTTCAGTCAGAAATTGTGTATATTGTCTATGCCAGGTTTTTTGTGATTCTGAAATTGATTCAACTTTCGTTTTATCATTCCAGACGTTATCTGTGGCTCTGGCATTTTTGGCTTGCTTTTATTACTTCGAGCTATATCTTAAATCCACTTGGCCTCTTGGTTGCATGGTCCTTCATTTTCAAACAAAGGCCTCCAGTAGTTGTCTAGCTCCTTCTCTTCTGGTTGCTTTTCCACCATTATATTCTCTCCAACCAAATTTCGGTAGAATAGTCGTGTATTCTTTTTGAACTGTCTGTTCTCAACTTTCGCCTAGTGCTTGTTATCCTTTTCTTGAATTCTTTTGGCAAGTGCTGAGATTTTGCTTTCAATTTCCCTTGCGACGTTTTCAATATCTTCTACATTTTTTTGTATTTAAAACTGAGTCTGAAGATGGTATTTCTCAGCCGTCATCGCACTGTAGGAGCAGCAAGGAATTGTTTCATTTGAGACACATCCTTTCTGCAAAGGTTAAGTTGTTTCTAGAGCTTCAGTTTCCGCGGTGGTTTTGTCACTCCTGCTTTGGACTTCCATTGCTTTTTGAATTGAGCGAGTGTTTTCCTAACAATGTAAAGTCCTGCAGTGTATGTAATTTGATTTAGCTCTGTGAGGGATATGTTGGATAGTACAAGTTTTTGGAGAGCGATGTTTGTTTTGTATTAGGGCTTTCTAGTGGACACCTTTTGTATTCTTATGAGGGCTGCTAGCTCTGATGCCATATATTCCAGCTCAGCTTCATTGAACAGGCTCATGCTGTTATATCTTTGGCAATATTTTTTGTGGTGGAACATTTTTCGTGCCCGGACAGAAGTGGAATAATATTTCCCTCCAGGTCTCTGTTCTCTTTCTTGTTTTGTATTACTTCCTTCGTAGCTCTTGAGACTTGGGTTTTGGGCAGTTGAGGTCTTTCTTCCAGCCTCATTATCTGGACTGCCTTAATTGTATTTACAAGCTCTTCTTCCAAGGTCCATTTTCTCATCATCTAGTTCTAGTACTTTCTGAGGTAATGATGGGGATTCTGGTGTTAACAGTTGCCTCGGTCATAGTGGGGAAGAATAACACTTTCAATGAGGGGCTATCTTCTGATTCTAAATAGATGTCTGATGGTGGTGGTATACTTGTCGGTGAGCCCCTTGCTAGACGAGATTCTGGTGTCGATGTGGCTTTATGGTGGGTTGTCATGGACACAGATAGTTTGACAGCTTCATTCATGGGTGAATGGTAATCTGGTTTCTGCTGTACCTGTAGTTTGCTGTTTTGGACGATGATGGGAATTGTAGGAATTTTGATAGGGCTTTCTAGTGGACACCTTTTGTATTCTTATGAGGGCTGCTAGCCCATAACAGTGTCCCCTTTTCTTCCCTCTCCTCTCTAGACTCTTGTCTCCGTCTAGTTTCTTCTTCCCTGATAGGAACGTAATCTTATTCAGCCTCTCTTATGGCTGCATTTTTATAAGGGGGCTCCATTCTTCTGTGATATATATTCCCATCTGGGAAACAAGTGATCGTAGGCAGGCAATCAGTGTATTTTGTTCTTCAGGGAGGGTAGATTCTTAAATCTTTTCAGCTAGAATGTCATTGAATGTTTTGCTCCACTTTTCAAACTTTGAGTAGTGGTAGCAAAACAATAGAACCTTCTTTTGTGCAACAGTCCATGGTTGGGCTTTTAAGCCTCTTATGTTTCCTTTTTTGCTGCATTTGGTGGAGATAGGGGGCCAGGACATTTTGTCTCAAGGTCAAGTGGCTAACCCTGATTGGCCTCTGTATTGGCTTGAGCACCATTGTCAGAGGCAGAAATATTTACACCATTGCTTAAATCTTCCCGCCTGGTGTATGAACACGTTGATGAGCCCTTTTTTATCCTGGTTGCCGGCCTGCCAGTATTTATTTATTTTTTTTCATATTTTTCATTTGCTCATTGTCAATAGCTACTAATTGTTTATTCGAAGCTGCCCTCTATGAGTAGAGGGGTAGTCCCCATCTGCAATTCGGGAGATGTGCTGGATGGCTTGAGAGAGCACACTATTTGTTTTGAATATTTGGTCAGGGTTTGCTTCAAGTAAAAAGTATCCTTATGTCAGAGTCTCTGACAAACCCATCACAGAGAGACCGAAGACACCCGAGAGTGGTGTCTAGTAAGCATCTGTGTGTATTCGCATGTGCTGTTTCAAACTTGTATCTTGTGAAAATCCAGTACCACAAACTTTACAAAAATAGGGGTTTTCACCTGTGTGTATTTGCATGTGAGATTTAAGACTGGCAGTCTTTACAGGAATAAGGTTTCTAACTTAATGTTTAATTTTACTTCAGTCGAAGTTCTCAGAAATCAAGGGGCCCCTTCCTGGGGCTAACACTTGATCTCTATATGAGATACATAGATACCCGAGTATTCTATTTAAATTCTCTTTTATTTCTGAAGCATTGAGTTAGTAAAAAAGTTAAGAATAATTTCTTCTCTCCCCAACTGACCAGTCAATATGTCATAGTATATCTTTTTTGTGGGCTGTTGGTCTTACCGGATTCCAGGACAAGAATTCATCTAGTCTGGTGGAGTATCCAGCATGTGGTGTTACTTGAGGTAACATCACTAGGAGAAGATGCACTATTCCTCGTATGAGGGGATCTTATTTGTGCTGCGGATACTATGTAATTTGAATATTTGGTCAGGGTTTACTTGTAGGGGTAAGTATCCTCATGTCAGGTTGCCCTGACAAACCCTTGTACAGAGAGACCGAAGACACTCGAGGATAGTGTCTAGTAGGTAATTCAAACTCCCCTAACCTGTATGTATTCGCATGTGCTTTTTCAAAGTAGAACTTTGTGAAAATGTAGTTCTACAAACCTCACAAGAATATGGTTTCTCACCTGTATGTATTCGCATGTGAGTTTTCAGATTGCCATGCTGTGAAAATGCAGTTCCACAAACTTGGCAAGAATAAGGTTTTTCACTTACTGTTTAATTTTACTTCAGTCGAAGTTCTCAGAAATCAAGGGGCCCCTTCCTGGGGCTAACACTTGATCTCTATATGAGATACATAGATACCCTAGTATTCTATTAACATTTTCTTTTATTTCTCAAGCATTGAGTTAGTAAAAAAGTTAAGAATAATTTCTTCTCTCCCCAACTGACCAGTCAATATGTCATAGTATATCTTTCTTGTGGTCTGTTGGTCTTACCGGATTCCAGGACAAAAATTCATCTAGTCTGGTGGAGTATCCAGCACGTGGTGTTACTTGAGGTAACATCACTAGGAGAAGATGCACTATTCCTCGTATGAGGGGATCTTATTTGTGCTGTGGATTCTATGTAATTTGAATATTTGGTTAGGGTTTACTTGTAGGGGTAAGTATCCTCATGTCAGGTTGTACTGACAAACCCTTGTACAGAGAGACCGAAGACACTCGAGGATCGTGTCTAGTAGGTAATTCAAACTCCCCTGTGTGTATACTCATGTGCAGTTTCAAACTTGTATTGTGTGAAAATGCAGTACCACAAACCTTACAAGAATAGGGTTTCTCACCTGTGTATATTCGCATATGCTTTTTCAGATGGGGATGCTGTGAAAATGCGGTTCCACAAACTTGACAAGAATAGGGTTTCTCACCTGTATGTATTCGAATGTGCCGTTTCAAAGTTGTATCGCGTGAAAATGCAGTACCACAAACTTTGCAAGAATATCTTTTCTAATTTTTGTTCATTTTACTTTAGTGTAAAGTCTCAGAAAACAAGTGGCCTCTCCTGGGACTAACACTAGATCTTTATATGAGATACATAGATATCTGAGTGTTCAATTAAAGCTTTCCTTAACCTCTCAAATGTAGCATAGAAGTAAAGAACATCAATTTTCCTCTTTCTAATTGTTCAGTTTATTATGTTACAGAATATTTTTCTTGTGTTCTTTTTGTCTTACCGGATATCAGGATAAGAACTCATCTAGTCTGGTAAGAGTATCCAGTTTAGTCTTGGTACTTGAGACAACATCTCACCGGTGTGTATTCACATGTGAATTTTTAGATAGAAACTATGTGAACATACAAATTCAGAAACGTTACAATGGTAGGGGTTTTCACCTTTGCGTATTTAGGTGTGATTTTTAAGACGAGGACTCTGAACATACAAATCAACAAAATATTCAATAATATTATTTGACACATGCAAGGCTTTATTATTTCTCTTGAAAATAGAACTCACTGAGAATTCAGTTTTACATAGTTGACAAGTATATGCATTCACCATTCTTTTGTATTTTCCCTTTCAGATGTCAAGATTGATGAGTCTAATATGCATTCAATGAGTTAGTATCGATATTTTCTACAAGATTTTGATGAGATTAAGCCTTCTATAAGATATAAGATATTCACCCGCTGTGTGTATTCTCATCTTTTGTCAACATACATCATGGAAACAATACTGATTTGCAGTTTTACAGGATAAAAGATTTCTTTCGTAAACAGGAATTCTTTGCAAATAATCATAAACGTACGTACAGAAACATAAGATGGCAGTTATTTACTGATGCAGACTTTTCTTAATTTTTGTGGAACTGAAAACAACCATCCTTTTCTATAATAGTTTCAATCTGTAAATAAAGAAAATATGTTATCAAAACATTTTAACATACTTTATATTTCTATGCAATCAATTTCAACAAACGAAATATTTTGTCGTTCAGTTTCGATGATAAATAATTAATATTAAGCCATTTTGATTTGAAAAGCAGACTTTTTATCACAGACATGGAAAATTCTAAACCAACTTCTCCTGTTTCAAAATCTGGAATAATCAATCAAAAGTCTTTCTTATCACCTTGGTGAAAAAACTATAGATTTCCAACTCACATACCTTTGAAAATAACAAGGTGAAACATAAAAGAAAGGTTGTTACCAAAACGATATCCTGATATCACTTTGGCAAAAAAGAAGAAAAGACGAAATGAGTAATGTGAAATGTTATGTTATCTGGTGCTCTAAGCTCATGAGAAAAGCCGTCCGCTTTTCTCTTATATAACTTCTCAGCTACAATAAATTCGAGTTTTTTTAGTCTGCCACTAGAAAGGGTAAATTTCTTTCAGGGTCGAGTTCTTATCTATTCTCAAAGTCATCAGATTTGATCAGACTCGTCTAAACCCAGAATCAAAATCAACTTATGAAAAAGATGTTTTCAAACACTGTATTGTAAACTCTATCAGAAACCTGCATTTTAATCTAGTAGAGATCTCTTACCTCTCAATTTTGCAAACCGTTGCCTTTTTCGAAATATGCCTATCTCAACAACATAACTGATTGTAGAAATATTAATTTCTCAGCGACATGCGCCCATGTCTTCCAAAAGATAAGTACATTTTGAATAGTTCTTCATACAGAGAGATTGTGTTCCTTCCAAGTCATGCATTCTTCGTTTCCATGCCAACAACTTGAAATATTTTAATTAATTTCATTCACAAAACTTTATCTCTTCAAAACCATAACATATTATTGTTGTTATTTCAGAGTATTTTGTTCATTGATATTTTATCTGACACAGTAGATAGAATTCAGAAACGGATAACAACTTTTAAACTAACATCAATTAACATCAAAATCTGACCACTGTAGGTTTGCACTACTAAATAGGGCTTAATATACCCCCCCGCACAGAAATTGCCAATATTAAGAAGGTTATGGTCATTTTCTTCAAATAATGCATGTTGCCCACTCTAATATTGGCAGAGTCCACAACTCTCACAGATCTATATATGTTCCAGTCAAGAAATGCCAAATAATACAACACTTAATATCTAAAACGCAATGTACTATGTCACATTATCTAATGTGCAGGAGTCGAACTATTGATGATGGTTCTAGAAAGCCAAGACCTGCACTATTGCACAATAGTAACAACTGTCGAAGATATGAAAAATTCACACTCATATCGTAAAAGCTGCTCGCCATCTATAGTGGTTTCTTTTTATTGTGGGATGATAACAAATGTGAAGAACGTGTACCAAAAACTAGATATGTTATTCAAAAGAGGAAAATAATCATAGCAAAAGAGAAATCCCACATTTTAACTACGAAATGTTACAATGAGAGTCCCAGAAAGATGGCTTAGCCATTTGGACAGATGTGTAAATATAATACTCCAGCATAACTAATAGTCATGACTCAATGGTGGAAAAGCCCTATGCATGACATTGACCAGAATGTGACACATACCACTATTTAGCCAGTGTCAATAAACATTATATACAGCATAACCACATTTACATATATGCGGCAAAATCACATTGACACACCTGTTCTTGTTAGATCACCGTAAGTAAGCAACGTTGAGCCTGGCCAGTACCATTTGGGAATACCATGTGCTATATAAGTATACAGGTGTTTCAATCCATATACATATTCAGCCGTTAGCAAAAACATGATAAATCATTGCAGTGCCTTTGAAGCTCAGAATTTGTCAACGTTTAACATGCCTATTAGTATAGAATGACTCAAGTCAATAAACATTCCTCTCAGTTGTCAAGGCATAATATAGAACTGCAGAAGCTCTATTCGCTCATTATATCATCTTTTCTAAAAATTAGATCATTGGGTGTGTTACTCTAAGCATGGATATTTATCTATCTTTTACTTTCTCTCTTTTTCTTTTTCTCTTACTTTCCATAAGTTTGATCACTACTTTGTTTCATTAAGACTTTACAAAATAGGGGCACCAAGACACTATTTTCTCTATCAGGCACCATTATTTCCAGCACTCATTAAAAACACCATATGTAAGCATTTAATAGCTACCAATACCTTCCCCACTCCCCAGATACATAAGATACAACAACTTCAATCACCGAATAAGGAATAAATCGGTATCGTTGAGCCAAACAAGGATTCAATGTGTTGGTATATGCATACACATTTATGCAGTCAGACCAATTCACAGTGAGAACCACGATGAACTTATTCTAGTGAGTTTAACCAGTGATACACTTATGTTATATATCAGTAGAGAGGATAAACTCATGTTAAATGTTTGTATTGAGATGTTCACAACTGTTGGTAATGATCTCACAATGTTAGGCCTGAATGAATCGTCCTTGAAAACATCTTGTTGTGACATTCAATATTTGCACAAGATTGTCCATAAAGGCATTATTCAGTTCCCCATACGAGCAATACCTTAAATTACTAGAGGACTATGAAAAGAAGTACTCGAGTCATTCCTTCCAGCAAGGTCGTTAATTACATGCTGGCAAATGACAGTCAATTTCTGTTTGTGTCAGGCTATATACAAGTAATAACCAGACAGAAGCACAATGCAAAACTTGCAACATAACAGAACCTTAGGGAACTTTTGATGACACTGTCGAACATTAAATTCCTATTCCGAAAACTTTGAAGCATATTCGAA
Organism: Sepiola atlantica; assembly: GCA_963556195.1. Lineage (NCBI taxonomy): Eukaryota > Metazoa > Mollusca > Cephalopoda > Sepiida > Sepiolidae > Sepiola > Sepiola atlantica. Next base: position 30,294,413 of record OY744549.1, on the reverse strand, counting down.
TATGTGACGAATTTTTTCAAGCTTCAAGGAAAAAAACCTATATAATATATTGATATAGATATACAGTATAAGCAAATATTTTAGAACAATTTAGTAACAAAAAAACATAAGTGAACATTGTTTTAAACAAAGATTCGAAACGTCTTTTTGTATTAAACGGCAACAAAGATTTTATTATATTGTCATATATGAATAAAAAAGTGTTTTAATCATTTTTGATCATCCGTACTTGATAAGAAAGCTACATTTACTGCAGGGTAAACCGGTAGTCAGTGCAGCAGTGTTATCTTCTGGAGTGCCCATTAAATTAAAAAAAAAAACAATTTGTAAAAACATACCACCTCAACAAAAAAATAATTAATCGAATGTATTATTATGAGCGCATATTTTTTTATTCCAAACATTTAAATTATTAATAAAATGTATTATTATCATAGCATATCTATTGATAATGGAGATTATGTATCTGTCTGTCTGTCTGAAGCCAAAACTATACTATTTAAGACTATTGACCTTATCATGAAATTGTATAGTATATACTATTTCAGACTAATATACTATCATTAAATGGTCAATTAAGCGGCATAGTTTAGTGTAGTATCTGTTATGTTCTCATGATACCATTTTCCCAGGCATTACCTCCTCCTTTTTTTAGAGGTTGGGATGTAGTGTAGTATCTGTTCTTTTGTAATGATACCGTCCTCCCAGGCATTACCTCTTCCTTTTTTAAGAGGTGTAGAGGCACTGTAGTATCTTGTTTGTTGTCATACCATCCTCCCCGGCATTATCTCCTCTTTTTTGAGAGGTGATGAGGTAGTGTAGTATCTGTTCAGTTTTCATGATACCATCTTCCCAGGCATTACCTCCTCCTTTTTTAAAAGTGTGCATGTAGTGAGCATCCTTTCTGTTTTTATGATGCTATCCTCCCAGGCATTATCTACTCCGTCTGTTGGGAGATGTAGTACTTGTTCTGTGGTCATCATAAAACCTTTCCAGTAATTACCTTCCCCTTTCCTTTTTTTAGATGGGAGTAAGTGTAGTATCAGTTCTGTTGTCATTATACCATCCTCCCAGGCAATACATCCTCCTTTTTTAAGGGGGGGGGGTAATTTATACGTCCTCTGATTATTTAGTATGATGTTCTATTTCGAACGCACAAAAAGTTATATTTCACGAGAGAGAGAGAAAGAGACAAGGCGATGGCACGTTATTTGATTGATAACATGTAAACAACAGATTCTCTTAAATTTATCGTGCGAGTCGCTCAAAAATGATATATTTCATTTGATTTTTTATTAAAACGTTCTAGGTTTCCTTTTTTTTGCTTTTAAATATTATTAGAAATTATGTTTTAAAGCACATATTTATAAAATTAAATTATTTCATTTAAAAAATAATTGATTAAAAAATTACAATTTTTTTGTAAGAAAAAACAAACACATTTTACTGTGTAATTAAATAACTGTATTTTATTTTATTTTAATTGTTGATTTTATTTTACGTACACTTTTTTTCGATTTGAAAAACCTAAAATAGTATCATCTTTTTACAACCTCAAGTGAGTTAGGATTTTTTTTTTTACATTTGACGCCGTAAAGGGTAAATTTTGTTTCAAAACTGTTTTTATTATTCCGTTTTTACTTATTAAAATAAAGGATGGGGTGATTTTCTTTCTTAAAAAAACAAATTTACTGAGCAATAAAATAAAACAACTGGCCAAAATATGCGATCGGTAGGAGCATATATTTGCTAGTTTACTTCAAAATAAAAACTCTGAATAATTGCTAAATTATAAAGCGAAGGAACACTTTCCATTTAGTAGAATCTTTTCATATCACTTCAAACAGTTAATTTTTTCTGAATATTTACTTCAACTATAACCGCAGTTTGGCGCTTATGTAGAGAATGTTGCAGTATTAGAGGGAAGTAACTTTTTCAAAATCCAAGGGACATAACTACTTTTGACTTAAAAAATCTAATGCATGTACGGATGGACAGAGGGGTAAAAAGTAACATTATTATTTTTTGAGTGGGGGGTGTCTACTTTTTTTTAGGTAATTACGTGTGCTTTTACAACCTGGAACCACTGGAATTATCTTTAAACGTATATTTACCTTTAATTAGTAAAAACATAATAAATCGAAAATTGAAACAAGTTAAATAACGAACTGAAAATGAAACAAGGTTAGGTGAAAATAACGTTGAAATAAAATAACGTTAAAATAAAATAAAATTTGTTAATTAACGACATTATTTTTTTTTGAGGGAGGGGGGCTAAATAAATTTAAAAATTAAGTAACATTGACATTTCTATATGTTTCTTTATTACAGAATGAGATACGTTAAGCAATAATTGACATTGAAATTCCTGTATTTTTTAATTAAATAAAATAAAGAAAAAACATTTTTTTTATTTTTAAATGAAGGTTTATGGTCTCATGCCAAGAGACACATCCAAAAAATGTAGGGGACCAAAACTGAGATGTTCCACCTTCATCTCATGGAGTTTCTTTGGCGGAAAAGAGAAAAGGGAGAAGTATTCCTGTGTATAATTCTTGCAATCAGGGAGCAATATGTGATATAATTTCATTTTTTCGATAATTAACAATTTATTTAATTTTTGTATTTAAATTTTTTTTTTTAACATGGTTCACCCCAAACAAGGCAGGCCGCCACTGTAGACATAAGGGGCTACTGAGAAAAAAGAAAAGGGGGTGGGGTGGGGGGTGGGGGGATCAGCCTAAATTGGGATCTGTGCAGCGAGATTTCTGTTTACATTAGTTTTAAATTTCTGCATGTCAGTACTGTTAGGGAAACAGGGGGCAGGGAGGGAGTTCCAGAGGCTAGCAGCACAAGGAAAGAAGCTATTTAAGTAGAAGGCTCTCCGACATCTGGGGACCTCCACAGTGAATGAATGAGATTTAGTTGATTGTCGAGTTAGTCTAGAGAATTTACGTCGAGGGGGCACCAGAGTAGCCAATTCATCGGAGCATAATCCATTGAAGTATTTGTAAAACAAACATAAGGATGCTACATTGCGGCGATGGGACAGGGACTGGAGCTTGGTTGACAGTGAGGGATCTATTAGGTTGGCGACTCTTTTTTGGACCTTGTCAAGGAAGGAGAGATTGTAGATGATGCACCAGCCCAGATGTGGCAACAATACTCCATGCATGGGCGGATGGTGGCTTTGTAGAGATACAGGATAATGTCAGGTGTGAGGAGTTTACTAGCACATTAGAGGGAGCCAACCTTCTTTGCAGCAGCCTTGGCAATGTCTTCAATGTATTTGTTCCAATTCATGTTACCTGTGAAGGTTAGGCAGAGGAGTATGAATGATGAACTCTCAGGTAGGGTGTTATTTGCCATGGCAATCGGTGGTTGGAGAGGCTTCTTGTAGTTGTTGAAGGAAAGTAACTGTGTCTTAGTGGCATTAAAAGTTATTAACCATTTATGACCCCAATCCACTACAGCCTAGAGGTCATTTTCTAAAGATTCAGCCATTGCCTTGGATATGATCGCGTCTGTTTTACCAACATGGCGAGAGTAAAGCGTGGTGTCATCAGCAAATAAACCAATCTCCGACTATGTCATCAGGGAGATTGTTTATATAGATCAGGAACAACAAAGGTCCAAGGATAGATCCCTGGGGTACACCTGCATTTATGTCATGTTGCTTGGATGAACGGCCATCGAGGACAACCTGGATCTAATTATATTAAGTAGTTACCCAGTAATACCGTATGAGCGTATTTTCAGGAGAAGCCCTTTATGCCAAACCTTGTCAAAGGCCTTGGATATATCAAACACTACTGCCCTAGCTTCACCTGCCTTGTCGAGTGTGTGATACATGCGTTCAGAGATGACCGTTAGGATGTCTGCAGTAGATTGTGCTTGTCTAAATCCATACTGGCGGTCAGATAGTAGTTTAACATTAACTAAGTGCCGTACTATCGCTAGATTGATTAAGGATTCAAAGATTTTGGCAAAGATCAGCAGTAGACTGATTGGGCAGTATTTCTGAGGGTCGGTTCTATTCCAAGAATTCTTGTTGACAGGTACCACAGAGGCAATTTTCCAGCTATCGGGGAAGCAAGATTCAGCTAGGCATTTATTGAAGACTTTGGAGAGGACAGGGGCCAGTTCAGCAGAACATTTCTTTATTACTATTACAGGTATAAGATCAGGCCCACAAGCTTTAGAGGTGTCAAGGTTTTTTATGATGTCTCTGACCTGGGATGGGGTGATGACCAGGTTATCAAGTGTGGCTTCGGTCTGCAAAGGAAATTCAGGGAGGGGGTTGACCCATTCAGTTAATTCGTTTGCACACTGGTTTGTAGGTAGTGAGAAGGTTTCCCTCCAAGGGGCGTCACTGATGTGATCTCTGATTGACTCGAAATCAGCCTGCTCGTAGTATCTTGTTGTTTTGAGCAACGGTTCATAAGCTTTTAGTTAATTAACATTGTTTTATTGTCCCAGTATATAATTAACGTTATTTTCACCTAACCTTGTTTAATTTTTAGTTCGTTAATTAACTTGTTTCAATTTTCGATTTATTATGTTTTTACTAATTAAAGGTAAATATACATTTAAAAATAATCCCAGTGGTTCCAGGTTGTAAAAGCACACGTAATTACCTAAAAAAGTAGAATCGCCCCCCCCCCTCTAAAAAAAATCTCAGTGGTTCCAGGTTGTAAAACACACGTAATTACCTAAAAAAAAGTAACCCCCCCCCCCTCAAAAAATAATAATGTTACTTTTTACCCCTCTGTCCATGCATTAGATTTTTTAAGTCAAATATAGTTATGTCCCTTGGATTTTGAAAAAGTTACTTCCCTCTAATACTGCAACATTATCTACATAAGCGCCCGCAGTTTTACATGCTTTACTATAAATAAGTTTATTATCGGCACCGTTTTTTTTTGTTGTTGTTTATGTTAAACCGAAGATGATGATAGAAAAATCTCAAATAAATATGAATTGAAAAATACCTTTTATAAAATCGTAAAACAAAGAAATTTAAGTAATACTTACTTTTTCATAAGCTGATTAAAGAAACGACGACAGTATTTCGAAAATAAAATATTCTGTCAGTGTTCGTGTTCAAACGGGTGTAAATGAAATTTTAAAATGGCGACCGGAAATGCAGGTTCGTAGAAAATTAAAATAGACATAAAACAAAGCGATTTTGCAATTGTACCGATCTCTTTAATTTCAGGTGGAAATATTATTCAGATTTTTTTTTCAAATAAAATCATCATTTACCGACTTTTCTTTTACATAAAAAAACAATACTTAACATTAACGGAGACGTATTTTTCATGCAATATTTACCTTATTGTAATTAGCGTCTTCTTGTTCAACTTGACTTCCGGATAAATTAATTTCTCACTAAAACTTCATCGCAAGACTTTTTTTTAGCCACACTCATATTAAAAAATTGATTGTTTTATAAAATAAAAACTTGGATGCGTCCAACAAAATGTAATCGATCATTTTGAAATAAACTGGAAATCGAAAAATATTATGAATCGACTAAATTGGACTAAATGAAAAATATAACTAATGATGTTTTTGTTTTGTTTTTTTAATATAAACTAGAAAGAACGAATATGCCCGTCAATATCGTATCCATGTACACAAAGATATTAGACATTTGCAACGTTGACAGTTTCATCCACTATCTTCAAAATCGACATCTTTAATTATTTTGGTACTTTATAATTTCCTTTGTTTGCTTAATGACAAGATTACAAAAAATTAATAAATTAAATAGATTTGTCTTCTAATTATGAGGAAGATGATTCTCTCAGCATGAAAAGGCTAAGATTTAACTTCATGGTACCCAAGTCAAATCGCACGGTGATAAGTCTAGTTATTCAATAGTACCCAGTAGTGTTTCGCTTACCCCGCGTTATTAAGCGTTGTTGTTGTTGTTATTATTATTATTATTATTATTATTATTATTATTATTATTATTATTATTATTATTATTATTATTATGTTTTGTATTATGATTATTATTATTATTAGTAGTAGTAGTAGTAGTAGTAGTAGTAGTATGATTATGATTATGATTATTATTATTATTATTATTATTATTATTATTATTATTATTATCATAACAATAACAAACAAACATTACGTTCATTAACGCTAAAATTCTTTCATTTTTTTGCCTTCTTGCTGGGAACAAAGTGTTGTATCTGTTTTATCTTTAGTCAGAAGAAAAGAAATTCTTCTTGACTAGCCAATTTATATATTTGTCCCATTCAAAGTGTCCACTTTTTGGGGTGATTTAGATATCCTCCTCATAAAAAACAACAGCGTTGATCTAACCTTTCCCCCATGGAGAGACAATTAAATAGGAACTCCAAAACTAACCTAAAGTCTCGTGTAGTAGTGACTCATGTTAAGTGATGAGTGGCGATCAGGATGAAAGCATGCCATTTATTAACCCCAACACTGCATAAATTAACCATAGTAATTCCTTTCCTTGGAAATTTCCATGTGAATTACTAATTTTTAAAAGAATAGTTTGTAATGTTTAACTCTAAGGTCAGTCTTGACGTAAATGAACACAAACGGGGAAGAGGGTCATTTCTATGGGTGATTATCGAGTTTAGTGGGTACTTTCGAAAAAAAACAAAAACAAACTGAATAATATCTTTTTGATCTACGTACCTGTTATGGACTGAATATATGCTACACCAAAAAAGCACGTAAATTAATCAAGTAGTTTATTTTTATAAAATAAAATTAAATTCTTGCCCGCTGGGTATGCTTTTGATTAGTGGTTTGGCATTACTAAATCCCTAAAACGAGATGGGGTCTGTCCCCCGGTAGAGCGATTTGGCAATGTCTTTGCCTGCTAGTAGCCTAACTTGATGGATGAATGTGTCCTTCTGGTTGACTCTGCGTGCTTCTGGTGATTGACTCCTGCTAACGGCCTGCTTATCTGTCATGGGCGGTGGAATTCAAATTCAAATGGTCGGGTTTCGGAACTATGCGCGCTACATGGGCTCAGTGGACCCATTCTCGATCTCGCTTGTCATCCTGTACAAATAAAACGGAATCGTTTTATTTCACCACGTCAATCGTCCCAATCCACGGTGAATGACAATTGTGTGCTACTGCAGATTTTGGTCGATTATGCAAGACTTCATCGCTGGACTGTATGGGGTCTTTAAATCGCAAGTGACCAAGTTGACTATAGAATCTGTGGTCAGTCTCATTGCTTCCGAGTCCTCTCCTGTTGTGCACCTGCCTCAATAATTCATTTATTTGCATTCCATATGCCGTGAGGATGTCTCCACTAGTTCCTCTGTCGTTGATCCGTGGTAGTCCTATGTTCGTGTGTCTGCATGTGATAACATTATGCGGGGATAACCCCGTTGTGCTACTGATCATTCATTGAGGATACGTCGGTCCACTCGCATCTTCGGTCTTCACATAACATGAAGATTACGTTCTTCAGGTTGTGGTGCTGCCTCTCAATGTTTCCACGAGCTTTGGGGCCGCCATGGATAGTTCAGGTTCTGCTTGATTGAGGTAAACTCACAGAACAATCTGTACACCTGGCCTGTGAAATGTGTGCCTTCGTCAGATGATATTATACTTGGAATTTCCCTGTGTCGCAGGAAAAACTGAATAGGTCTCTTGCTGCATCCAGGTCGTGGTCCCGTGCGCACGGTATCGCCGTTATGTAGCAACTAAAACTGTTAAGAATCGCCTAAGTGTACCACTTGCCTTTGGATGAAAGCATCTCCAGAAATCTGTGTAGATTACATCGAAAGTTCTTTTGCCCCTTTTACAGTGGCAAGGTTGTGTGTGACCCTGACGACCGTAGTTCCATTTCCGCCTGGCGCATGTTGTGCATAATTCTACATACACCTGTTATTCTTTTGTATGTAAACAACTTGGTGCTTTTGAACTTTCTTGGCTGGACCCATCTAGTTTTGTGTATTCTCAGATTTTTATTATCTCCTCTTACTGATGTTAATTTTTAACCCCATATTAGATGATCTTGCATTCATATTTGTCCCTTGCTTCGTTCTGTGGGTACACCTGCTTTTTTTGAACGACGTGAATAGCCTTTCCTGGAGTCGGCTAACTCGGGCAATGTGTGTCAATAATGCCTTGTCTGGGCTTAAAATGTCCGTCATGGGGGCGTCTCAGGTCACACCATTTTTGTCCATGTACTTTTGTGCGTCATTTGTGATGCCTCCAGTATCCGTAGTTTTCACTACGTGTGAAAAAATATTCAATGCCCACATTTTTTCCTTCTCGCTCATAAACATGGCGCCCATTCATGAAAACACCGTGCCCGCCGACATTTCTGTTTTTCTTTCTGATATTTATGCTTAATATGGACTACAGCTTCTCTAACTGTGCTTTTCAGTTTTCCTGCGAAATCTGTTAGCCTTTCGCCATTCGCCATAGTCTTTCGTTCAAGTGCTGAAAATTTGATATGTGGTTATTGGTTACTGCCCTAAAAAGATAGAATCTTTTCAATGTTGGGGGATCATTTTATTTCAAATTCATACAGGAAAATATTCCTTTTCTAAATTGTAAACAAATGTTTTCTTTTGTTTATTTGTTTTTTTTCTTTCCACCAAGTTTTTCACGGTGTTTTAACAGTTAATCGCCTAAAAAGGAAGAATCTCATTTTTTTCGAATGTAGGGTGTATTGTCAGTAAGTGTTTATCTACACATTTACTATTCTTTGATAAATTTAATTAATGTTTCTTCAATATTTTTTAATTGTAAACAAATATTTTGTATGTAAACAAGTTGGTGCTTTTGAACTTTCTTGGCTGGACCAATCTAGTTTTGTGTATTCTCAGATTTTTATTATCTCCTCTTACTGATGTTAATTTTTAACCCCATATTGTTGCAGGGGTCAGTCACCTGAAGGATCACTCTTACAACTAAGAAAGTAGACACATACAAAAATACGACATTAGCAAAGAAGATAAGACAAACGTAGATTAACAGTGAAAAATAGAGGTTGTATTTATTGCATCAAAGGTACAAGAGGAAATAATAGAGAAGAATTTGAGAGACAGACTTACGCAGGCGCTGCAGGAAGGAGCTGAAGCAGGCACTGCAGGAACCAGAGCAGGAGCAGGAATTAAAAAAGCGGGCTTGAGCACGAGTTGGAGCAGGTGTTGCACAGGTGTCAGAGCTGGGGAAAGGGTGCCGTAATATCTGACCAAGGGCCGTGAAAGTGGGTTCTGTCGACAGCGACGGAGGAGACGGCATGGGGATTCGAGATACTGGCAAAGGCCTCGAATGAGCTGCTGAGTGAGGAAACACTAGTTTTATATTGTCCTGTGAGCGGCTCCTGGTGTGAAACTTTGATCAGGCCTGATTGGCTGGGTTCCGTGACAATGTGCGCAGAAAGAAAGAAAATGTATTAAATTCCAGTGTTACCAATTTAGAGGTTTCCCCGCTAGATCTAGAGACTTTGTTTTGAATCTAGCGATTAAAATTTTTATCTAGCGGCTAACGGTTCTTTATTGTAATATCTGGAGATTTTGTTCGACACCCGTCTCTATAGTTTGAAAAAGGGGTAACCCTCCCCCCACCCTTATTTTAAAATAAGTATTTACTTACTGGGTAAAGGTGCCGATAAGTTAACAGTCGAGAAATTATTAAAAGACATCAACAAAAACATATGATATATAGCCAACGCAGTGGAATTTAATTATCAATCGACCGGTATACTTCTAACGTGCTGAAACTGTCTTTAATTTTTTTAATTAAAAATAGTATGTAGTTTTATGCGGTCTTTACACAAAGGAGAAAAAAACAAATTCCGCTTTTCGCTTAACTCGGGGTTCTTTATTTATGAAAAGTTATAAACTAAATAATTTATCCTATCACTAACCCTAAGTCCGAGTTGACACACAAAGCTTAGGGTTAGTGACAGTCATATTTTTTTTATTTTCAAATTTTCATGGATTAAGCCTCAAACAGTTAAACGACAAGCAAACATTTATTTCCCACGTTGTTGGGATTTTCCCCGTTCAAACGAGGGATGAAACCTCGGGTCCGCAGTGTAGGAAAGACAATGCTTAAAACGTGACAAGACAAAGAAAGAGAAAACAACAACGGTTTAGTTAATCGAGAGATTTTATATAAGTAAAGAAAAAGGAAGAAAGAGAAAGAAAGGAAGAAGAATGTTGGTTGCAAAATAAGGTAGTATTTGAGGACTTAACTCTGTAGTTTCGTCTTCTCAACACGGTCTTCTCGTTACGCGTTGTCCTTTGCTGAAAAGGTATAATTATACCTTTGAATAAGGGAGCTTTTTTGTCGCTCAAGTGCACAGAATATACGATATATATATATATATATATATATATATATATATATATATATATATATATACACACACATACTTGTTGAATCAAGCATGTATGTATAGTGTCACGAATGCCGCCGGTCGGGACCACCGAAAGACAATACGTGACAAAGATTAAAAAAAAAGGTAAAGAAAAAGGTAAAAAAAAAAAGTCCGGAGTGGCTCGTATTATCCCAGGTTCAAATAAAACGTGATATGGGATAGGGATTTCTCCAATATAAAATACCGTCAGGAAACAAACAAAAGATACGAAGAAACGACAAAAAGACATTAGGACTTAAATTTATATTCATTTATTTAATGAAACTGTATACTAGAAAAAAATGGGAGTGTATCTATAAAATAAAACAAAATAAAACATCAAAACAAAAGTATATTCTTAAGAAGAGGGGGGATTGTCTATCCTATCCCTATAGTAGCAGGATTCATTTCTACACAAAAATATACATATATATAACAGCCCTAGGGCGCGAATGTCCGTGAAGAGATATTCAGGTTGTTACTTACAACTGGATGCATTGTTCGATTTAGAGTAGATATTTCCGGCATGTCATCGTAGCCGTACCTCCTTGCACATGTAGTTTTGAAATACATTTTTTTCTCAGGAAAAACAATTCCTGGCTGGTTACTTTTTCTCCGCTTAGTTCAGCGGGTCGTCTCGCCCGAGCCGAGGGCGGCTATAATTCCATTTTCATTTCTTCGCTTAGTTCAGCGGGTCGTCTCGCCCGAGCCGAGGGCGGATATAATTCCATTTTCAACAGGCTCGTCTCGCCCAAGCCGAGGGCGGCTATAATTCCATCTTCAAATTCCATTTACAAAAGGCCCCTGCCTTTCCTCGCGACTTTCTTGTCGACGGTTGTTCATTTCTTCCCCGTTCAGCGCAGAGGTACTCGGGAAGACTGACTATAGTTGTACTCAAAAGATGTCCGTCTTAACCCGGCAGCTAACGTACTTCCTTGCCGGCATCCTTCGTCCTCTGTGTTGCGTTAACTTCCTGTCGACTGTTCTTCTTCGCATGCGGCTGAAGTTTTTTTTTTGTCTTCACTCTCTCTTTTTATCTCTTTTCCTGACGTCATTCGAGTCGCATTATTATAATTTCTCGGTCGTGTATAAATATGCAAAAATGAATCCCATCTCTCTCCGTAAACCGGAGTCGTGAGTTCGAATCTCGATAGCTCTCCCTACATTTTGTAACAATAGACAGAGAAGTTAGTGTCTCATCGGCAAGAATGCCGGAGAAAGGAAGTAGCGAACTGCTTCAATCGGCTGATGCTCTGAAATAGGACGTAGTTTCAAAGAAACCGCTGACATCAGTTCGGCAGTCGTGGGGAAAGGTGGCCTGTGATTGGTTGATTTTCATCTAATCGCAATGCACATAACAAACTACTGCGTTATAATAATTTCCAATAACGTGTTGTAAAGACAGCTGTAAAAATTGAAATAAAAAATTAAAAACAGTTTTAACAATATGAAAGTATACAGGTCGATAGATAATTAAATTCTACTGCGTTTAGTATAAGGCTTTTGTTGTGATTTTGTTGTTTACGATTTCTCGACTGTTTACTATTCTGCACTGTTACCATTTACTCCGTTGTTCCTACTTCCTTGCCTCCCCAAAATGGCCAACATTATTGTCTTTATTTTTACTAGTTTTCACACGTTAATTATTACATTTAATTGTCAGCGAAGAAACAGGAGTTTTACTTATCTAAAACGTGAATATTGTATTTTATAAGTTTATTGGGTTTACTTTTTTAAAAGTAGGAAAGTTTTCCACATTAAAAAGAAAAAATCTAATATTTACTCCCCCCACGAGTACAGATATTGCTCTCCCCAAAAGGTGTACTCTGAAGTGAGACAAATATTCAAATTGATTCACCCAAGGAGTTCTCTTTCAATAACCGAGGACAGAAATATAATGTATAGTATCAGAACAGATACTACACTTTAACGTCAATTCTAATTTGAAAAGTAAAAAATAAAAATAAACCAAAAAAGAGATATTGCAAAATCTGCAAATATTTAAATCGTAAAAAAAATAATTTTACATTTTTTTTAATATTCTAAGAAGACAAAACTATTTAATTGTGATTGGTGGTGGGCATGATAAGTCCCGTTTAACGTAAAATGATCCTACTATTTTCAGGCAATTGTAATGTTTTAGGACTCAGGACTGTTTACCATTTTTCCTTGCTACGGGAGATAATTTTTATTTTTAGGGCGATTTCGTGTGTTTTTTTTCTTTTTTTAACTTTGCAAGTTGTATTAAGTGTTAGAGATTTAAAAAATGAGTAAACTGACCCCAAAAGCTTTAATTGCCAAAAATGGGGATCATTTTACGTTAAATTTATATGCTAAACTAATTCCCACTTTAAATTCTTAAATATATGTTTTTTTTCGGGGTGTTTACACGTAATCGCCTCATTTATTATTTTTTTTAGGGGGGGGGGTTCTTCATCTATTTTCAAATATAGATATAATTTCTATTTGATTTTACAAACATCTTAATGTTTTCCCATAATGTATTGTCTCCAAGATTTTGATACACTCTTGAGATTTCATCTTGTTCCCTTTTTTTTCTATTCATCCACTTGTGCCATCTTCACAGTGCATTTTTACCTGTGCCATTTTATCTTAACCCCCAAACCACAATTCAGAAAGATTCTTAAATCTATCAATTTATCCACATATCAATTTATTGTCTGATTTTTGCGGATTTTTTAATTTCATTTCTATTTTTGCAAATATTGATTTGTTTTCTGATTTTGGCGGAGAATTTCTTCGGCAATATTAAATATTTAGATACGCCACTATTGTGATGTTTAATCTGTCATATATTTCTATTTAATTTTTAATAAACACAGTTTGATTTTATGATGTGTTTCTTACAACACAAAATATACTCTCTTTCCAAAGAAAAATAACAGGCAAAATTAGTCGATAAAATTTGGAAGCCATTTTGGGAGCCAACCGCCTCAATACACCTGTCAATATATATAGAGAGAAAACACGGAATATTTTGTATGTTACGGTGCGAAGATAAATTCTAGTTTTGCCTTTGGTGGACGGTGGCGGTGGGGTAGTTTTCTTTGTGCTTGTGCTATGGTGTCCGGACCGAAAATAAATAATAAAGACATAATTGTAGTATGTATGTGACCGGGAGGGAACAAAGATATCATACACCAAAAATTACGAAAATTGATCAAGTAGGTTTTTTTTATCACAAAAACAAAAATTGTGTTTTTTTTTGTTTCGATGTTCGATTTTCAAGACGCATCAACGCTAAACAACGGAGATAAAAGGGCCACAACTTGTGGATTTGGCCTTTTTAAAGCATTCTTGACTTTTACCTATATTTTTGGGGAGAGTTACTCTAAGGGGCCATAACAAATCTTCTATTGTTCGTAGTGAAACTGCTCAAAAAAGCCAAATCCACAAAATTTGACGGGTTTTGGGCGGTTTTTTGGCGGTTTTTTGGCGGTTTAATGCAGGTTATGTCTTTGTTATTTATTTTCGGTCCGGACGCCATCAGCACAAGCACCTTTTTTTCTATCTAATGTTTTTTGAAAATCTCAGCTGATGAAAATTTTAAAATTTCGCGGTTTTCGAGAGATCTCACAACCACCCCTCTCTTCCCTCGATCAAGCGGGTTTTGAAAAATCTCAGTTGTCAACACTGTTTATCACACAGGTGAAGGCACCCAATGATGTTACATTTGGTTGTATTTGAAGTGTCGAGTCATAAACAGAGTCGACATGACCAGGGCGAAGATGTTCAATGATTAAACATCCGCTTTTATTAGGGGTGCTCAGTCATAAAACGGGTGTCGACACGATAATATTTTTAACGCTTTCAGTTTTTACCGGATATTTTAAAGTTTTTTCATAGCCGATATTATTTTCTAAGTCAGTGTTCTTTATTTTAATGATGTTACCATTGAATGGTCGTGTGTGTAAAAAAGCAAGAGCTATTTGTAAGGGGATGATGGGAGGACGAAAGGGGTTATCCTTTTTTCTTCTAGTAAAGAAACGGAACAACGAAAAGTATTTCTGTAACTATAACAAAAAGGGGTTTTATTAACTCAAGGTTACCTATACCGTTTGGTATAGGTACAAGAGAGTGGGACAATGTCCGTCTGAGGAAGAGGAAGAATATAAGAGTTCTTAGGGCTGCCCGTGGACTTCTTCAGGTGAAGATGGTAGTAGTCGTCGAGTGGCGACGGCGGCAGGAGAGAGAGCGTTTCCTCGTTCCTTGCTGGTGTTCTCGGCGATGTGTCTAAGCTGGTGCCAGGAGGTCGTCTGATCTTTTTCTTCGAACCCTAAGGGAAAATAAGTAGTCCCTTATGGAACTAACGATATTACTGTGCCCTGTGATTTGATTGTCAAGCCAGCTCACAGAGACAGTGATTACACATTCAAAAGTAGTCCCTATTGGTGACTGCTACATATTAAATCCCTCGAAAAGAAGATTTATTTGTTAATGTTCACGAAGTTCGATTTTGTGATGTCGAAATGTTATAAACATCCTTTCTCCCCAATAAATTATTCTTTAAAACTTTCGTTACATTCCTCTGATCTAATCCTCGCAGTAACTGACAGCCACTCGGATTTAGTGTTAGTGGTAACAAAAATAGTTCTCTACACTAAAAAAAAAACAACAATGACCCGTAAATTGGGGATCATTTTTCGTTATTTTTATACATGAAACTGATACACTTTAAATAATAAATTAATTATAAACCTAAAAAAAGTATCATCTCATTTTTGTGTGTGTGATTAAGTGGAGGGTGTTAATTTATAAATTTACCCCCTCCCGGCAAAAAAAAAACACTTTGGTTTTATTTTTTATGTAAATAAAATAAGCTAACACCGTAACAATATGCTATACAACATAATGTAATTAACCGAAACGTAAAGAAAGTTCCAACGTATTAATTAGTTTTTAAAAATAATAAGTTCTTGAATAATTAGTTTCATTTATTTTCATTTGAAATACAATTTTATTTATTGTTTGGTTGTATTGAAGTTTTATTTATTGTTTCCATCTAAAAACTATTAAACGTATTTGACCATTACAACACTGAAAACATCTATTTTTCTTTTTTTAAATAACAGAAACAACTAATTTTTAATTTAAGTGGGTTTTTAAATAATTAAAAACACTCAATTTTATTTTATTTTAAATGTCAAAATATATTTTTTTAATATGAGCGAGGGTAAAATATTTTTAAAATCTTTCTAGAATTAGAGTTTTTCGATAATTAAATAAATAATAATTATGGTAAAAACGTATTGTAGTATCCATATTTTGGGAGGCTCTTGGGAGGCTGTGCGCATGCGTCAGATTCATTCATAAAAAGTAGTAGTGAGTGATTCAAACCAAGCGAATGCGCAGAGGAAACAGAATGAGAACAAACACGCTAAAACAAAAAGTGGACATTATTATTTTCATTTATTTTGATAATTTAAATTTTTTTTGGCACTTCTGCATTTTGTATGAACACGCAGCCGATTAAGAAATCGAAATTGAAGAGTTCCGTTTAGTTTTCTCCAAGTCCCATTTATTCAGAATTCACCGGAAGTCGAATTTACCGGGAGTGGAAGTAGAATTTAGTAGAATGGAGTTAAATGATTTGAATCTTCGCGACATTGGTAATTTAATGAACCAGACGCAGAAAACAATTGATTTTTTACAGGCACATCGCCTGATTTCTTGCAGTCGGACATGCCGGTCATGTCAAAGACTGCTTCGTGGAGATAGACGAAAGTCTATTTTCACGAAGAAAGAACAATACGGGCCGTATCCGACGACAACTGTGGGTATTTGGTGGCTATGAAGCGGCCACTAAGTCTGGCTTCTTAGTAACAGTCCCTTACAGAAATGCCGAAACACTAATACCCATAATAAAGCAGTATGTGCGTCCCGGAACAACAGTAATCTCAGACTGTTGGCGTGCATACGACCAACTCGCTTCAGAAGGATTTCACCATTTGCGTGTAAATCACCGATATAATTTTGTGGATCCATCCACAGGTGCCACAACAAATCATGTGGAAAACATGTGGCAAAAGGCCAAAATGCGTAACAAAATAGAATGTGGCACCCACACGCAAATGGTGGAGTCTTACCTAATGGAATTTATGTGGCGGCAGAAGTTTTCTGCTAACCCCATGGAAGCCATTATAAGTCAAATTGCAGAACTTTATCCTGTTTAATAAAAGAAAAAGGACAAAAAAAATACAGCCCCCCCCCAATGAAAACTTTTCATTTAGATAAAAATCTCAAACAAAACTTTTCTACTACAATATATTTAAAAAAAAAACAAAATCAATGTTGACCAAAAAATTCATTCCCCCCCACCCCAATCAAAACTTTACATTTTTATTTATAAAATTTTTAATTCATATAATAAAAAAAAGAAATTGTTAATTGTTTCTTGTTACCCAAAAACAAATCAGTCTTGCATTTTTTTTTTAAGTTGTAAATAAGTAACTTCCGGTTGAATTACTTCCCTTTATTTTCAGTAGAAGGACAGAAAATCTGCGTGTTCATAAAAAATGCAGAAGTGCCTTTTTTTTTAATAGCTATTAATTTCTTGATAAAAAAATAATTTCTAATATGAGTGGGGATAAAACAAAATTGCTTGCGGTGAAGTTTGAGTGAGAAGCCGATTTCTCCGGAAGTCAAGTTGAACAAGAAGAACGGCCATTACAAGAAGGTAAACATTGCATGAAAAATACGAATCCGTTAATGTTAAGTATTGTTTTTAATGTAAAAAAGAAACTCTATAAATGATGATATTATGAAAAGATCAGTTGTGTTTGACCAATAAAGACGGATAAACATAAGAATTAGAAAAAAATGGATGCATTTTAGTTTATTCGTAAACAAGTCAGTCATTTTAATCTTTTGTTTATTGTTAAAAAGAAGAAAAAAAAGATTTAATTTGTGAAACTTTCGGAAACTATTAACATCCAATAAGTTTATGAATAGAGATTTAAACAACAATTAGTTTTACAACAATTTGGTTAAAGTAATAATTAAATGGTAAAAGAACATCAGTAATAATTAAATTTAACTTTACAAATTCTATGTATAAATCAATAAATAAATAATAAGTATAATAAGTATAATAAGAGGATGCTGGAAACCTTTTTTGGGGTGGGGTAAGGGGTTATTGCCACCCAAATCTCAGAGAAGACCAATGGTTCTTACCAGCGATAAATTAATGGTAATCGACTGTTGCGATATCGCAAGTTCATTTGTGGTGGTTATTGAAAAGAAGTTAAGAGTACTGGAAATCGGGGAAGCTTATTGTCACTCAGACTCTAGGGAACACCATCGGTTGTTGTCTGTGAGCAATCACTGGCGATGACCTGTGTGATAACTCCCAGTGAGTAATAATATAAATAATAATAATTTTGTAAAATTAGAAGATTCCATTTTTTTCAGCGATTACATGCAACCTTCACGGTAAAAAATAGAGTTTAGAGTTTGGGATCAGTTTTGCATATAAAGTTAACGTAAAATGATCACTGACAGTTTCTAACTGAATAGCGTTTAAAGGGCATATAATCGAAACATTTTTGTTAGGAGAGATAAATTATGTTTTTTATACTGCCAAAAAATAACATGTAATAAAGAATACTTTTCCTTGTTTGAAAAGTAGTTATTATTGTAAAAAAAGTTATTTTATTAAAAAGAAACTATATAAAAATGATAATCATAGGTGTCAGTACGAGAGTACTCATAAAATTATTACATGTTTCCATTAATCCTACACTAACCTTAAGTCCGGTTGGCAATACATCTCCTAAGATTCCACTAAAACCAGAAATTGGCTACATTTTGGTAAAACGCTATCTGGTCGGAACATTGGTGATCATTTTACGTTAAATTTATATACTAAACTGGTTCCTCACTCAAAAGTTTTGAATATGTTTTTTATTACCGCCAAATTTTCAAAGTATTTTTACATACTAGTCCCGAAAAGTAAAACTCAGTTTGTCTGTTTGGGTGAACAAGCATACAGTGTAATGATACAAAAAGACCAAGATAAATTTAAAAGAAAAAAAGAAGAAAAGCAAATGAAAGTAAGAAGGTTCATAGGCAACGCCGGAAACGTACAGATAGATTTAAAAAATGTTTTTTTAAGCCATTCTAAAATGTTCTTTTCTTAAACAATAAGTCTATAAATAATTATTTTCATTTATTGTTTTTTTATGTATTGTTTTTATTCAGTATTGTTACTTATTCTTTTTATTTAGTATTGTTACGTATTGTTTTTATTTAGTATTGTTACATATTGTTTTTATTTAGTATTGTTACGTATTGTTTTTATTTAGTATTGTTACGTATAGTTTTTATTTAGTATTGTTACATATTGTTTTTTAGTATTGTTACGTATTGTTTTTATTTATATTGTTACGTATTGTTTTTATTTATATTGTAACGTATTGTTTTTATTTAGTATTGTTACGTATTGTTTTTATTTAGTATTGTTTTTTTTTAGTATTCGTTACGTATTGTTTTTATATAGTATTGTTACGTATTGTTTTTTTGTATTGTTACGTATAGGTTTTTAGTATTGTTACGTATTGTTTTTTAAGTATTGTTACGTATTGTTTTTATTTAGTATTGTTACGTTTGTTTTTATTTAGTATTGTTACGTATTGTTTTTATTTAGTATTGTTACATATTGTTTTTATTTAGCATTGTTACGTATTGTTTTTTAGTATTGTTACGTATTGTTTTTATTTATATTGTTACGTATTGTTTTTATTTATATTGTAACGTATTGTTTTTATTTAGTATTGTTACGTATTGTTTTTATTTAGTATTGTAAAGTATTGTTTTTTTTAGTATTGTTACGTATTGTTTTTATATAGTATTGTTACGTATTGTTTTTTTGTATTGTTACGTATTGTTTTTTAGTATTGTTACGTATTGTTTTTTTAAGTATTGTTATGTATTCTTTTTATTTAGTATTGTTACGTATTGTTTTTATATAGTATTGTTACGTATTGTTTTTATTTACTATTGTTACGTATTGTTTTTTAGTATTGTTTTTATTTAGTATTGTTACGTATTGTTTTTATTTAGTATTGTTACACTTTGTTTTTTTAGTATTGTTACACATTTTTATTTAGTATTGTTACATATTGTTTTATTTTGTATTGTTACGTATTGTTTTTTTAGTATTGTTTTTTACTATTGTTACGTATTGTTTTATTTAGTATTGTTACGTATTGTTTTTTTTAATATTGTTACATATTGTTTTTATTTAGTATTGTTATGTATTGTTTTTATTTAGTAGTGTTACGTATTGTTTTTATTTAGTATTGTTACATATTCTTTTTATTTAGTATTGTTATGTATTTTTTTATTTAGTATTGTTATGTATTGTTTTTATTTAGTATTGTTTTGTATTGTTTTTATTTAGTATTGTTACGTATTGTTTTTATTTAGTATTGTTACGTATTGTTTTTTATGTTTTTATTTAAACATAATATTTAAATTTTAAAGTACGTTAACGACTAGCTAAGAACTTCTTTCTGACTTCCGTTGTCTGAGGAGTGGCTTGATTGCCGGTGATATGCCTGACAATGTTCCTCGTAATTATGTTAACAATTCTTTACTATAACCTTAATATTTTTTAATTACAAGTATTCAGTTCATAACTGAAAGTGCATAAAGTTTTTTTTGTTGTGTTTCAAACTACTTAAACAAAGTTGTATGTTTGTCAGAAATAGAAATAAAAAAACAATTTCTGAAAAATAAAAGAGCAACATTGAAAAGGAAACACTCATGTTTTATGGAAATTATATTTGTTTATCAAAAAATTAAAAAATTCTGCAAGATAGACTGATTTCGGTTGATTAGTTGTTTCAAAAAGTTAATTTTTTAGTAAAATATTTATGAAAAAAATCTGAAAGGTAAACAAAATTATTTGTTTATAAACAGGACTGTTTGTTTATTAAGAAATTAAGAATTTGATTATTTGTTTATTAAGAAATTAAAAATTTGAATATTTGTTTATTAAGAAATTAAAAATTCGATTATTTGTTTATTTAGTAATTAAAAATTTGATAATTTGTTTAAGAAAATTAAAAAATTTGATTATTTGTTTATTAAGAAATTAAACATTTGATTATTTGTTTATTAAGAAATTAAAAAATGATTATTTGTTTATTAAGAAAATTTTAAAAAATGATTATTTGTTTATTAAGAAAATTAAAAAAAATGATTATTTGTTTATTCAGAAAATTAAAAATGTTATTATTTGTTTTTTAAGAAAATTAAAAATTTGATTATTTGTTTATTAAAAAATAAAAAATTGATTATTTGTTTATTCAGAAAATTAAAATTTGCTTATTTGTTTATTAAGAAATTAAAAAATTGATTATTTGTTTATTAAAAAATTAAAAATTGATTATTTGTTTATTAAGAAATTAAAAATTGATTATTTGTTAAGAAATACAAATTTTGATTATTTTTTTTTTTAATTCAAAAATTTGATCATTTGTTTATTAAGAAATCAAAAATTTGATCATTTGTTTATTAAGAAAATAAAAATTTGATTATTTGTTTAAAAGATCCTAATAAAATATTTATAAAGTGTGAAAAAAAATCGTTTGATCATTTGTATTATTTTTGCATTATTTGTATTATTTTACAAAAATGATTAATCAAATATATTATTATAGCATATTAGATTAAAAATTAAAACACTCTAAGTAAAAAATAAAACTATTCTCAGTATTTCCTTAAACTATAATTAGGAGGGGTATTGTCAGACCATGCACTGACACTCATTCCGCTCAGAAAAAAAAATCTCAGTTTAACGTTTATCATTTTTTTTTAAATATATTAATTTTTTTTCAATAAAAAATTCAACTCCAAATTTGGTTGTTTCCAAGATTTCCCCTTTTTATGACTTCCGGTTGCACGCTGCAGTAAATGACGCTTCATATCATATACGGATGATCAGAAATTATTTAAAAAATATTTTTTACTCTGGGTATTAAGCGTACTACGAAAACTAGTTATCACTCAGCTTCCAATGGAATGATTGAGTGTTTTCATCGGCAATTAAAAGCAGCTGTGTACATCCCCTGATTCTCAACATCCGATTGAGTATGTGCTTATTGTAATTCTTAGCTGTCGCACTGCTATTAAAAAAAGTTTGGGATAGTCTCCATCTTAACTGGTGTACAGAACCCCACTCTCATCACATTGTGATATGTTCATCCCATCAGATTCCCCTGGCGTTTATACTGAAAACAACGTTAACTGGCTCTAATGCAACTTCAACATTTTTTCATTAAAACATCAAAGTAGCTGTTCCTAAGGACATTGCATCATCAGCCTATGTGGTTATAAGGAAAAACTCGGTTTAAGACCAATTCCTACTACATTTTGTGGTCCATACTGTGCGCTCATATGAACGGACAGTGCGGGTACCAAAAATACTGTGTTCCTTAACAGACTGAAACAAACATTTTTGTAAAACGACACCTAAAACTCCATGTGTCACCCACACCCATATTTCTTGAACAAAATGAGGCAGAACCTAGTCCTCTATTAATGAGTCTTCCTGGTCCTCTGTTTCTTTTTCTTCTGCAGACTTTGCTAGCTCTGTTAAATTTTTACCCGTCAGAGGTGTAAAGTGGGTATCAATGAGTTCATTACACTCTTCCTAAGATACATCATCAAAGCCATCACCCCCAATTAACAATACCAGTGTCACTGACTTGTTGACAGCATAAAAATGAATTCCATTGGGTAAGACTCTTTTGTAGTCATATACTTATTATGGCCATATTTTTATCCAACATGCATTTAGAGTTTCTTGTTTCATGTCTTGAAGTGCCTTGTGTATTACTGTTATTATGAAATTGTCCCAGATCACTTTTATCTGAAAGTCCTCTTCCTTATATATGACATCAACTAATTTCAGAAGACAGGTATAGTGTAAAGTCCCTTAAATGCACAAATACACCTTGATCATTAGGCTGGAGGAGTGATGTGGTGTTGGGAGAAACTCAATCTGGATTTATTCATGATAATAATCTACATGCTTACCACCAGCATTATCCACAAGCAGCAACATGTGAAATTCTATTCGTTTTTTACAGAGCTATTCTTCCACTTGAAGGAGAAATCACTGATGAAACCAGTTTGATGTCAAGGTCTTCGTAATCTAGGCATTGCAATTATGCACTCATAAGACAGCCAAAGTACTTTTATTTGTTTTCTTGAGAGCCCCGGGATTTGCAGATTAATAAATGAGACCAGGTTTCATCATCCAGCCAACAGCATTGCCACACATAGTAAGTATTACTCTTTTCTTTTGTGTTTTGAATCTTGTGGCTCTCATTTCATCCTTCATGAGAAATGTTCGGAAGGCATTTTTTTTTCAGAACAACCCTGTCTCATCCATGTTAAAGACTTTTTTCGTTTAATCTTTTCTCATAAAGGAGTTTCTTAAAGGTCTCGGAGTACTGCTCTGCAGCTTCTGTATCCGCATATGCAGCTTCCCATTGGGGTTTTACAATTTATAGTTGTAACGTTTCACAAACCGATCAAACAAACCCTTGCTGACTTGAAATCTTTCTGCATCTGATGCTTATGATTGACTTGGTTTTGGCTCCTGTCCATTGCCAAATGAGGCTCCACAAAGACGTGAAAAGAACCACTTAATACCAATAATTGTAAGAGAACTTAGAATTGTTCTGACGAACCTAGTAAATAGACTATTAGTAATCAGAATAAAAAGGAGGATTGGGACCATAAAAATCATGACAATGAGGAAAACAGCTGACATATTAACAAGTGTTTAGTGCAGAATACACACTTCAAATCCAGGAGATACGGAAAGGTAAACTGAGAAAAAACGCTTCATAATCACAACGAGAAATATAGAAAAGAGATTACACTTAGCAAACGAAACTGAAACAATGAAGGAAGATAAGTAAGAAAATCCCTTAATTTGACAGTTTCTACATTGTCAACATCCAATGATTATGGTAATACAATCAGTATGTGCCACGGAAAATGGTCATAATGGGTCTGAGATGATGTTACCATCATTTAAGAGGCCGAGCTGGACGTGTACTGAAATGTGCTGTTGAAACAACCCACAGATATGTGCAATGGTGAAGACATCTGTGAGAATTGTCACTAAAACCGCAAAGAACCTAATTATTCTTTCCAGTTTGTGATCCAAATTTAAACATATTTGCGATCTGCTAGTGAGTAAGCAATAATAAAAAAAATCAGGTGTCAGGGAAAAACAATTTAATTGCATGAGAAAAATATCTTAATATTTTAAAAATGTCATTTTCAATCAATGTTACTTACAGTTCGATCACATATAGTTATTTATCTACCTCTCAAATCTGGTTGTGAGTTACTATAGATTAGGATTTGTTGTCTAACTCGGTTGATATTATCGACTGTGTCCACTATAGAGCTGAAGAAATTATTCCCCATGTTATATTAAGGTGATCGGAAAATAGAGTGAGTAGTCAGCTGGGGAGTGGCCGAGGAGACAAAAAGCCGGACATGGGATTTCCTGTATGACTAGCGAATGTTTTTGAGTCAGAGTTGTGTTATGTTTTTGAGTCAGAGTTATTTGCGACAGTTGAGTTTCATGACGGTTTAGTTGATGACTTTTGACGTTAGAGTGTGACAGTTTGCAACTCGGAGAGAAGACAATCAGATTGGAGTCAAACGTAGGCGAAAGCCGATTGGTGCAGACCCAAGATAAACTGACTTCAACCGAGGTGCAGTGTTGCCTCGAAAGACGAATTATCTCAGTTGTCTTGACTTATACACTTAAACTTAACTAAGATGTGAACATTAGTGTATGAGGGGCTTTTTCCGTGACGGTATCACACACTTACCTAGAGCTCCAGATCCTATACATAATGTATCTGAGTTTGTGTTTTATTCTTGTGAGTCTACGTTATTTTGTTTTTCTCAACTTGTAAACCAGTGCTCGCACCCTCGACGATCGTTAGTGAAATAGACGAAATGGCCGGAACGAGAACAAAAGATGAAGATAAACAACAAAAAACAATGGAACACACAACGTTGGGGTCGGAGGTTGTCAGGGGCGCACGTGGTCTTACATTATTCAAAAAATATGTATCAATCTGAGGTGAGTGCCTAGCAGGACAAAGAAAGTAAGTTGGTAAGTTGATATTTCTTCTTCAGAATATCACCATTATTCATCCTAATAAAATAATACTTTTATTTTTCTCTTGTTTCAAATTAAGTATTTGTTTCGATTTTGTAAATATTCTGAATACATATTTCGTATGTATTTCTGTCTGGTGTGCATATTTCTTCAAGTTTAAATATATAAAATGTCATAATATGTTTTAAAAGTACATAATATGATTTTTATAAACGTTTAAATAGCTTAATATATTTTATTTTATTTTTTAATTTACAATTATATTTTTTTAACTGTTTACGGCTATTATCTTTCAAATTAAACTTAAATTCTACAAAGATAAGACATTTATTAAATATGTGTCTTTAGTTTACCTCTCTAGTTTGTATTTTCCTACATCTTTAAAAACTTCTGCATAATATTTTTGTTAACAACGAGGTTCCTGCATCATTCTCTTTCCACTAGTTCAAGAAGGACTTGTAAAACATATATATAAGACTAAACAATTTCATAGCAACAAAGATGATGCGTCTACTTTTTATATCCTTCGCATATTTTTCTTCTTCTCAAAAACATATACAATAATAAGAACGCAAAAATAATAATTTCACAACTTTATTAATCCCCTGTTCGAATTATCCAAATAATAGATATATTTAGTCTTCTCTAGAAAGTGTTAAAAGTACATTAAATATATACAAATAGAGTGAATAAATCCGAAATAAAATTTTGTTACAATTTATCTAAGATTATGAATTTTATTCTAGTTTATATGTCATAAGAATATCTATTTTTATAAACCTTTTCAATTACAACTCTCTGTATATTTTATGATAGTTATATATTTTGATTTAGTTGATGTATAAAAGACTAAAATGTCAGATTTTATTTGTGTAAAAAAAATACGTGTCAAGTGAAGTAAACTTTTAAATAATCAAAATATAATTCATAAAAAATAATATTTTGTTTTGGAATAATGAATTTTGAATAAATGCAAGCACGTAGTATATACGAATGTTTCAAATACTTAAGTAAGAAAATGTAAACTAATTATTTCTTTATTATCATATTTTCTTAAATGGAATCTCTTTTATTCACAGAGAAAATGGAACAGATCCAAGGATCATATTACTATATACGGAATAAAGACCTGTTATTTTAAAAGAATATTTCATAAAGATTTTGTTTACAAAGAAACAATGCAAATAAATACAAAAGAAAAACCTTATTCATGTGATGTATGTGGGTCATTATTTTCACATTCCTCAAAATTAAAAATACATAGACGAAAACACACTGGAGAAAAACCTTATGGTTGTGAAGTGTGTGGCTTAGTATTTTCAAATAAATCTAATTTAAAAATCCACATGCGGACCCACACTGGCGAGAAACCTTATTCTTGTGAAGTGTGTATCTCAGCATTTTCACAAAAATCCTCTTTAAAAACTCACCAACGGATACATACTGGAGAAAAGCCTTATGCTTGTGACGTGTGTGGTTCAACATTCTCAGAAAAATCAACATTAACAATCCACTTGCGGACACACACTGGAGAAAAGCCTTATAATTGCGAAGTGTGTGGCTCAGCATTTACAAAGAAATCAAAGTTAAATACTCACATGCGAACACATACCGGAGAAAAACCTTTCGCTTGTGAAGTATGTGGCTCAAGATTTCAAGAAAAATCAAACTTAAAAACACATATGCGTACACACACTGGTGAAAAACCTTATGCTTGTGAAGTGTGTTGCTCAGCATTTTCACAAAAGTCCATGTTACAAATCCATATACGGACACACACTGGAGAGAAACCTTTTGCATGTAAAGTGTGTGAATCAGCATTTTCACAAATATCGAGTTTTAAATTGCATATGCGGGGACACACTGGAGAAAAACCTTATGATTGTGAAGTGTGCAGTTTATCATTTTCAGAAAGATCAAAATTAAATATTCACATGCGAACGCACACTGGTGAAAAACCTTATTGTTGTGAAGTGTGTGGTTCAGCATTTTCACAAATATCTAGTGTAAAATTACACATGAGGATACACACTGGTGAAAAACCTTATGTTTGTAAAGTGTGTGGGTCAGCCTTTTCACAAATATCTAGTTTAAAATTGCACATGCAAACACACAATAGATGAAACTTTATGCAGAATATCTTGATCACAGTTTTATAAAACGTTAATCTTATATTCATTTACACGTATACCTATACAAAATAATCAATCTAATCAAGGATACGGCCGAGCTAGCAAAAAGATACGGCTGAAAGTTTACAAAAATAGTAATCATGAAAAATATTTTTCAATTAGTTTTGTACTGTAGATAATAACATTTAGCAATTTATTTCATCTAAAAACTTGTCAATTTCTATGTCTAAATAAAAATGTACTTGCACGAAAATGATGTTATTAGTTTCAATTCTGAATAGATTACGTATTTAGAGTTCTCGATTGAGAAACAGTTTAACTCATTGTGAATTTTATCATACAACTATTTGTAATTGTTTGCAAAGTAAGAAAATATATGGAAAGTTCGTATTTTTATGTACATTTAGTTTGACAAATAGAGCTTTAGTTCTTGTTGGGGCTGCTTTAGAATTTCCTTTGTACAACTTAGGCCATCTGCATTGCTGGATATTGACTGGATGTTGATTTAGATGTGATTAGTTCATATTATTTATTCAACTACTTTGTATGTTTGAATGCAATTTTCTTTGATGGGATAAAATTGTCACTTGTAAGTTCAGCTTCCAGTAAATATTTCAGTCCCCAAAAATATCAAGCGATCCCACTGCCATGAAAGATCTCTAGTTAAATGATGCTATCAGAAGGGAACTTCTTAGTCGTACTACATCCAGATTTGGTAAATATGGCATTGCGAATGTATCTAGTTGTGTATTTATTTTCAGCTATCAATGGATGTGAATGTCTTGTATCAAATGTATTCGTTTGATTAAATGCAATGTAGACAATACGTGTCAAGAGGTGTCTCATTAATATCAATGCTTTTTCTATCTTATCTGCAATCTTCATCCTTTTTTCAACATTTTTGAATGATAGTGAAACAATTAACAATAGTACATTTTTGACACCATGCTGAATAAAACTAATTATTTACTGACTGCAATATTGCAGGAATTTAGTTCAGAAAGGTTGTTGTAGTTAAAGGGGCTGTTTGTACGAAGCTTACCTCTATTACTCAGTGGAATACGATTCATAGGTCTGCAGTATCAACAGTAGCTACGCATGAGGTGACACATACTGTGGTTTTATCTGCATGTTCTGACGCAGAAGACTCAGTGTAACATACGTTCTGCTCGATGGATTTCAATACTTAAGTTTGGTCCGACCATTTATTTGGCATGAGTTATTTTAATTCATCTGATAGGATGGGTCTTGATCTACATCTTGAACCAGTCACGTTCACAGTAGAGACATGTGTAATTACAGTCTATGGCTGTAGCTTATCGACGTATGGTGTATTGTATATGTTCGTCTTCACATCATATATGAATTGTTATGAGATTTGATCTCAGAATGATCAATGTTTTTGTTATATAGAGTTGCTTGCCTCTGACAATTAAAAATAATTTACACGGCCGTATTAAGATGTTAACTTATTCGTTTAGAAGTGTGTATGTTTGTCATCTTTGTGCGCACTTACCAATCAATTCTGTATTTTCGGAATTTTTAGTAATTTTTAAATAAATCTGTGGAGGCTTATCTGCCATAACTAAGCATATATTTTGTGGGGTAAGTACTCCTTGACTTGCGTAAAAATAGATAAATTTTGCGATTGTTGTGATTCCTAGCTTTTTTTACCATATCCGGATTCAGAATTTCATGGATTTATACCAAGAGTAAGAGAGTATACTCTTTGCAGTGCCATGTATAATTTAGTTATCGAAACAAATAAATACTCTATATGATATAATGGTTATACAGTAGCTGTAGCTTGTATAGCAGCATTGTTTGCAACAACGACTTCATCAGATGATGATTGGATCCAGGCATGATTTCAGGGTCGAAGTATTATTACAACTAGCTGAGAGCATCCCAGCAGAGTCTCACACTACTAACAGACTGTTGATTGACGTCACTGCATTGATGCAGATATAGTTTTTCTTGTTTTCTCTTGTCCGATAGAGAAAGATCAGGATTAGTCAAGAATGCAAAGGTTAGGTTGGCAATAAAACCTCAGCATCCGACTTCGATTGAAAATACAATAATTTTTCTGACACAGATTTTTCTCTCGTAGATCTTAATATTTTCCCACTCACTGCTGGTGTGCGTAGTCTAAGTTTCTTCAAACTTAATTCAATGACAAAAACTTTTTTTCAAATTAATGGACCAAATGAGAATATCTAGATGGGGATATGCTAATGTTATTTGATTAGGAAATACGATCGTTCGTTCTAAGTCGGATACAATGTGCCAGTTCATGCAACCATCAAACAATAACAATGTATGGCTATTTTACACAAATACTTTTTACTATATGCTTTTAACGGAATAAATTGTTCTACTTGTGACGTTGAGAGAATTATTGGCAGTCTCGCACCATATCTTTGACGACTTCGCAATAATCTCCTAAACCTTTTTTTGAGCCACGTGTAGCTTCTCATAGCATGCTCGCATCTATTGAGAATATGTTTTAGGGTTACAGTTTTCATACATATTTTCGATCGAATGCAGTTAATTCCCAAGTATTAAGGTAAACTGGTAAAATAGTGTAAACTATCTTTATTAGAAAACCTATTTTAGGCTCAACGCATTTGAGATCGCTCCCTGTGATATCGCTGACTTTTGCACCCTCTTACTTGGTCCCTGTGCCGTTTTTACTTTGACCTACAGCTGTACCAATGCGCATGGCTTTCTCAAGATAATGAGTTTTTTCTGAAATAATCTTCTTTTGTTTATTGTGGATTGTTTAGACCACGAAATCTGTGGGTGAAGACATAGACATGCTCTTCTACAGTGCCAATTATTTCTTTAATCGTAAAGGAAAATTCTGAAACTTTCGCTTCGTCATTTCTGCCTTGTTTTCATTACAAGACCCACTTGGCCTCTTGATTGCATGTTTTCTCATTCTCAAACATTCTCAGGCTTTTTACATTTTTAAATTCCCTTGTTCGTATCTCTATTGTTTCAACGAGTACATTCTTCAGGTAGTTTTCTTTCTAATTATTTATGTTTTTAGTATTCCTGTTTTTGTCAACATAGAGTCGAGGCATACATCTAAATGCCATGAATCATCTGCTATTTTGAGGCCCTAACTGAGTGCTCTTTTATGCATTTTGGCCGTCTCCTTAAGTGTAATTATTTGGATTTCTTTCGCACTTGGTTTTCCGGGAATACTTTCCGGGTACTTTTTGAGTGCTCTTTTATGGATGTTGACCCTTCTTTTAAGTGCAATTATTTTGTAAAAAAACATAACGAAACAGAAGTGTCGCCAAGATCAAATCCAAATGAAAAGAAATGTTTCTCTCACGTGTAAAAAAAACGTCTGTTCAGTCCAACATAAAAATCCAGCACTTAACTTATTTCGTTCGTTTTCTCATCCCACGTTCACTGACCAAATCTTCACTTTCCCTCTCTTATTGAAAAAAATGCGACGCATGCAAACTAACTTAATTTGCATAAATCTCGCACTCGACACCGCTGCCCGAATTTTCAAATAAAAATCTTATTTGACTTTCTGACGCCTTTCTCCTCCCACTCCTCTTTCTTTTTTGTTGTCAGCGATCGTTTACGGGTTCGCCCCACACACACAACATACCAGACGCTGCCTCTTTGAACGGCGCCGACAAGTGTCTGCATTTACGTCAGTCGGCCGCACTCCGCTACATATTGTGATTTTTTTCGCACTTGGTTTTCCGGAAATACTTTCCAGATAGTTTTCGAGTGCTCTTTTATGGACGTTGGCTTTTCCCTTAAGTGCAATTATTTGGATTTATTTCGCACTTGGTTTTCCGGGAATACTTACTAGATAATTTTTGAATGTTTTTTTCATGAGGCCCCTAGCTCCTATTATAACTGAGATAACTTTGATATTTTTAAATTCTAGTTTCTCTCCATTTCATACATTAGACCGTAGTATTTTGTCACCATCTTCTCTGCTCTGTCCAAGTCGCTGTCATTTAGAACACTCATCTCAATCAGTTTTTCCACTCTTTCTGCCTTATTTAATCTGCCTATTTCAAGTTTTAATGCTGCATTTTCCAGGAAGGTTGATGTGCGTTTTGTTTGGTTTGCTTTGTTTTACGGCATATCAATCGTCTATGGGTTATGTAATACCGAATAAAGTTGGCAAATAGAATCCCTAGTTGGATAATTATTTCATATTGTCTTGAAAAAACATGAGAAATAAAACAACGCATTTGAAATAAAAAAATTTGAGCAGTCCAACTTCTTTGATGAAGTTGTCTAAATTTTCGTCGGATTTGTGTCTTTAAAAAGATCCTTTAGCTTTTCTGAGTTGTAATATTTCTTTCGGTTTTGTTGCAGATCTTGATAGTCTATTAGTATATGTTTACTGTATAAGATTTTTGACATGATATGTATATTGGAGACTCCTCTCCTTCCAATAAATGGTTGTGAGTAATATATGTGTGTCTTATACATAGCCTGGTCATCATAACTTATCTTCTTGCTTTTCTATAGCCCAATGGCCACTCATCAATAGTTGTCCAAATATTGTATAAATTATTATTTTGACACTCATCCCAATATTCGAAGATCAGTGTATGGCATCCTAGTATTGGTAAGTATCATTTTCAGTGATTCTTTTGCGGTTTTATCCGCTTTTTCTTTTCAACGAATACAGATATGACTCGGTATCCAGTATAATTTAATTTTACATTTTTTATCTTGTGATAGATAGTGGTAATCTCGTGTAAAATTATCACTACGTCGCTATCCATAGTTTTTCTCCTTAGTGCTGTGAGCACGGATAGTAAGTCAGAGAAGATGATGAACCTGTCAGTACTACTATCTTCTATTATCTTTAGAGTCAAGTATATGGCTGCAGCAGCTGCACTTAAAATTAACGCCCTGTCAAATATCCTATACTGCATTTTCGTCTTATTTAAGACAGCAGCACATCCAATTCTATCTGATTCCTAGGGTCCATCTTTGTAGATGTATTTATAGTTGGAATAAGGTTGTTTCATAAGTTCAAATTCATCCTGAAATACAATTGGTATCCAGCATAGGTTGATGTGGGAACCATATAATCATAATGTATGGTGTACTTGTTGTTTCCCACAGTCATCTCCGGTAGATGTTCCCAGGACTTAGTGCTACACTGTATGTGTAGATTTTTCAGATGAAAGAAATACCATGTCCGAGAAAATGCAACACAAATACTAGCGTCGATGATAGACACCACTCCCATAGATATACTGGCAAACTCGGCTGATCGAATTCTCGAGTTCAACATCGGTCCACAAATGGTCGACGCACTTGCAACTCCTAGCAGTCAACACAATGAGCTGCAGCAGTTAAAACTGAGATGAGTGAACTCAAGGCTATTATGAAAAAAACCTTCCAAACTCAAAGCAGGGGGCCAAGAGGTCGCTCACAGTCCCGTGGCAGGCACCGTAGGGGCCAAAGCAGAGAGAGGTCCCCTTACAGCCAACCCTAGGGTGGTATTTCCTGGTACCACTTCACATCTGGCAACAATGTCAGAACATGCAACATCCCTGCAACTATAAGCTATAGTGAAACGCCTTTCTCAGTCAATAATAGCGAAGACTTCGGCTGGAGAAAGAAGAAAGGATCGCTTGTTTTATGTGAAGCACTGAAACAACTGTTATTCAGTCCTGGTGGATACCGGTACTGAAATAAGCATTATCCCACCACAACCTGGACACAAACTAACTCTTTCGACATTTAAACTGCGAGCAGTAAACGGTTCACAAATCCAGACGTACGGCAATAAGGAACTCACTCTACACTTAGGACTTCGCCGTAACTTCGTCTGGAAATTTGTGCAAGCCAACGTCAGGATGCTTATCATAGGAGCTGATTTCCTTTCACACTATGGTCTGTCTGTCCACATATACAACAAAACACTCTCGGACGATATGACAGACATTAAAGTGAATGGAACGCTAACAGTTTAGCCCAACAGGAATTTGCTCAGCAATCCACCAGACCACAGAATATGTCAACATCGTGGACCAATACCCAGACGTAACCAAACCATTTGACATCAATGATAAAATCAAGCACTTCAAACAATACCACATAAAACAATTTGACCTCCACTCTATTCAAACCCTCGACGTATGTTGCCTGAAAAGTATAAATATGCCAAGCAGACATTTCAACAGATGAACGAGGATGGAATTATTGAACCCTCCGAAAGCCCATATGCTTCACCTCTCCACTTTGTTCCTAAACCAGACATGAATTCCCACTGTATATGTGTCAATTATCGGTGACTCAATGCGTAAACTGTCCCTAACCGCTATCCCGTGCCGCACATACATGATTTCACGTTAAAACTTCAAAGTGCAACATTATTTTCCAAACTGGATCTGATTAAAGCTTTCTACCAGATCCCAGTAGCAGAAGAGGGCATTCTGGAAATGGCCGTGACCTCACCTTTGGGACTTTTCCAGTTCAAACGCCTTTTAGGCTGGGAAACGCTGCTCAAATCTTCCACCGCCTCATTGATAATGTCCTAAAGTGACTACCCTGTGTATACGCGTACATAGATGGCATTTTCGTAGCAAGCCCGGATTAAGCGATACATGAGCTACATTGACAACGTCTGCTGCAGAGACTATCATAAAATGGTCTTCAGATCAATGCAGACAAGTGTATATTCGGCGCCAAGCAACTTCAGTTTTGTGGACATGAAATTGATGAAGGCGGAATTACACCCCTGCCTGAAAAGGTAGAAGCTCTACAGCAATTCCAACTTCCAACCTCACTCCGTCAGTTGCGACGATTCATAGGACTTGTTAATTACTATCGTCGATTTATCCCAGACTGTTCCAAGATCCTGTCTCCCCTAACGAATATCTTGCAACACCAAGGGAGGAGACAGAAACAAGTCTTTACATTCACTACAGAAACACTGCATGCATTCAACACAGCCGAATACGCATTGACAAAATGCACCAAACTTGCACTTAAACATTTCAAACATGTGCTCGATTCATCATTTACACACACCACATACCATTAAAATATGCATCATCCTCACATTCGGACAAATACTAACAAAGGGAATCTCATCAACTGGACTATATATCACAGTACTCAACTGAAATTCAATATATCAAAGGTGACCAGAACATTGTAGCTGATGCACTTTCTCGGCCAGACACAAACTCCATCACCCGGGTGTTTATTAGTCATGATTTGCTGGAACACGAGCAAAAATCAAACACCACTCAGCAACAATCTCGTCAAAACACTTGCTTGAAACTCGTTCCTGTACCAACCCTTTTTAGCAACAAAAAAAGACACATCAACACCCACACCCAATCATATGTACTATTTCAACTCCACACACGTAATACATATATACACACAACATGCATCATTCTACATACACACTGTATACGTAGTAATGTACTCTGTTTCATTGTCGTTACACACGTTCAATAAACGTTTTATTTAAACAACCTATTGCCTGTGAATTATTATTTTGCCTTGCATGTGATATTGCTTGTAATATGAACATGTAACCGGAACTATTAATGTATTATCCTTATCTTTTATTCATTTTGTATTCCGTTCCTTTTCTTTCAATCTATTCAATATTTTTTGTATCAATAAATAATACTAAATCAGATTTTTATTAAAAAAGGAAAGGAACATTACAAATATTAAACTGCAGAAGAATGAACAAAACAATTCCGCACAAAATCAGTTTAAAAGTCTTATTTTGACCTGAATGAGATTGCTGAACTGAACGTGAACTTACTGTATAAATTAAGTACATTTTATGACTCCCATTTCTTCCCAAACGCTCAATTAAAATAATAAAATATTAAAATCAATAAAATTAAAATAAGTTTTTTTCTTTCCAAAAAAATTGGCATAATCGTCGATGGTGTTTTCTTTTATGTTTTTACTTCTTTAATTTTCTGCGAAGTTGTTTTTTTGCGTCGCCATTTTGAAAGTACAGAACACGTTCGACTCATCACAACACTAAATTCGCCATCCTTCAGCCGTGTTCTGATTTAAAACAAGCCAAGCGAAAGAAGATTGGATAAATGTAAGTATGATGTTATTGCAATTAGTTTATGTTTTTTTATAAATATGTTATTATTTTTTCAAAAAAATGACATGTTATTCTCTTCGAAATAGACCACATTTTTGGAGGGAAAATGTTGGTAATTGGGATTAGTAAACAAAAACCTTTTGAAACTGAGTAAAAATGAAACATAAATTCTTTGCAGATGTAATTTTAAGTAAATTCGGTAGATAATAGCATAACTTTATTTCTGTATTAACAATTTCGGCGATAGTTCGTAATACGCCACCATCCGTTTTTAAAAAAGCTTTTTTACTGACCATTTTTTTTCTTTTATCGATGTACAATTACTTATCTCGCTAGAGAATTCCGTGTTTTTCAGAAATTTATTTCAAATTATTTAGATTAGGGAGAAAGGATCAGTCTCCTATGTAAAATTATGGTAAACTAAGCACCCACTTTTTGACCATCACCAACTTTTTTTGTCTGTGTACAATTAGCGAGCATGTCGTAATTTTTTGTGCATGAAAAGGCACTTGTGAAATATGGCAGTTAAAAATAAAATGGTGATGGCCAAAAAGTGTGTCTCAGTTTACGTTAAATTAATATAGGAAACTGCCCCCCCCCCCACACGCACACACTCTAAAATCTAAATTATTGGAAAAATAAATTCCTAAAACGGCATGATACGTTATTGTACATAGAAAAAAATTGGCCCGTAAAAACACACTACATGCGATGTGGTCATAAAGTAAGTAATCAGTTTACATTAAATTTATATAGGAAATTGATCCCTCTTCTAAAATATTTGAACAAAAAAAACACGAAATTCTCTAGCGATCTTATAGGTAATCGTACACCGAAAAAAGAAAAATCTAATTTGGTGTGTAAACAAGTTAAGAAAGACGACTGGTGGAGTATTACGAATAAGCGTCAATATTTTTTATTTAATTTCAAATAAATGAATAAGAAAAATCAAAATGACGGCGAAAATCTGATCACTGAGTAAAAAATATATACCTAAAAAAAAGTAAGAAAAGCTTCCCAGTTTTTATAATTTGTAATTATCATTAAATCTTTTATTATATATAGCATGTTAAGAGGGCGGAGGAATATCTGATCTGATAAACATTTACTATAAAATCGTTTACAATAGTAGAAAATGTTGTATTTCTTTATACAATCAACAGCATTCGGTGGTGTGTGCATCGCAACAAATGTAAAATCTTCACAAAAGACAAAAAAAAAACGAAACTAGTTGATTATATCTGCTTTTGGTTTCATAAAAAATACAATTTTAACTGACAAAAAAATTATTTAAAATATTTTTTCATATGAACTATCAAAGGCAATGCCGATGTTTTTAGCTAAATCTCCTTAACAAAACATATTCCTTAATCAAATATGATTTTCTGTTACACAGATTTATATTAATTTAACTTACAATTAATTTAAAAACATCGCTAAAACAGAAATAAGAAATATAAATAACTTAAATGCTTTAATATCACCGACCCCTAAAAGAATTTGTTCATGATTAAAACAAAAGCCATGAACAGAAAACATTTTGTATTCAATAGACGTATGTTAAGAAATCTGATCGATTTTATTTGAGCGATTATTTTTTTGTATTTATCCTTTTATTAATTTCTCTTTCTAGTGATATAAAATTTATTTTAGTATATCAATTCAATTAAAAGAAAGCGTCTTTTCAACCATTAGGAGGACAGTGAGGAGTCTATGCATGAAAGAACAATTAAGCAAAAACTCATTTTGCCTTTTAGATTTGCAGTAAACATTTATTTAAATAAAAAAATGCACTTTTCGTTACTTCATATACCAAAGATTTTATTACAATCGAGCTTGTAGTTTATTTTAACGTTCAAACGGTCCCCACTTTTTGTCATAGACAATAATTGGCTAAACATATGTAATAGTAACAAAAGGTGGTAGTTGTCAATAAATCACAATAACTGGTAACATGCAAAATGTAAATCCGATGTGAACTAACTTTGTTCACTCA
Organism: Sepiola atlantica; assembly: GCA_963556195.1. NCBI lineage: Eukaryota > Metazoa > Mollusca > Cephalopoda > Sepiida > Sepiolidae > Sepiola > Sepiola atlantica. Next base: position 30,257,621 of record OY744549.1, on the reverse strand, counting down.
AAGGCATGCAATTTATTTGCTTTTCATAGCTTTCCTAATGTAGCCCCATCTAATCACAAGTGGACAACTCCTGTAGTGTATTCTTGATAGCAGAAGGAAGGTACCTAGTTATGTAATGAAAGTAAGATATACTCACTTTGAAATTACACCTAAACTAACTTGGACTGTAGTGTATTCTTGATAGCAAATACTACAAAAGGGTAGAAGGAAGCGACCTAGTTATGTAATGAAAGTAAGATATCCTCAGAGAAGGATCACTTTGAAATTACTACTGAACTAACAATGGCAACTGGCAGAGAGAGAAAATGGAAACTAATTTAATTTTTTGGACTGTAATCTCTATTGCAACAGATTGCCATTTGGTGGCGACTAAAACTAGGAGTCCCCTGCACTGATGACAAATTAATTTTTTATAAAGATTGTGAAACTAGCGTGACAGTAAGAATCAAGTGTAACAGAGTAGAAGGAAAAGACTCGCCAAAATAAGCCGCCTTAATAATACAATCAATGACATGTGATTCCACTAGGGTCACATGATTACCCCATATTACCATGAAAAAAATCACTAGGGAAGAAGATACGTTGACATCTGTCTCCCTAAACCATAAGCAGTTGAAGGTAAATAGAGTAACTTTTTCTGACACATAATTTCATAGTAATCATTCAATCAGCTTTTTACATCTCTGTCAACTGTAGTATGTATTAATTTATTTATATAACAAAAAATGGTTCAAATGAAATAATATTTTTGTTTTGAGGTTTGTTTCAATAAAGTTTCTTGTGGCTGTCTACAGACTTGTGTCGCTAGTTTATGTGTGGGTTCCTTAATTCAACGTGGATTCACAAACTCATTATCATCATCATATTCAGTTTAATGTCCGTTTTACATGTCTGCATGACTGCTATCAGAATTAAACATCCGAACTACCTATCTCTAACTAGGCATTTATTATCTCTTTTTCTCTGAAAAAAATACTTTTCACTCTCTCTCATGTTTTGCTTTACCTGCCTCTGCTATTGTACTGGCAAACTCCTTAGCAGCAACCAAATAATGTAGCTCTCATGCTTATTCATTTCCATGCATGTCACAGGCAAATACCTTCAATTTTGTTGATTTTGTATCTCCAACTATTGATCGTCTTCACAAGATGCCAGTGCTGACAAAATTTTACTTTCCTTGCAGAAGATCGGTGTGGTCAAAACATCTCGCGTGACTGGGCCGTACATCTCCTATCTTGTGTGATTAATCAAGAGATACTCTCTAGAGTCACTCTGGGAATCCATCGTTAACTGAGGAATGAGAAGTGTGTTAAAAACACAACTAATCAAGGTATATACAATTCAACAAATATTCTGAATTCAAAATAAATATAAAAATATATATTTCTATGAAACTTGCAATCACAGTAACAAAAAGTATTTTGCTGGTACTGGTGTTTATTTTGCTTCTTGATGTAGTTTAGGGTTCCGATTTTTACTCACTAAATTACTAGACAATCAGCATAGGTGTTTCTTCTTAAACAAGGCACGCGGTGTGAACATATGTGTATGCGTGTTGACTCATGCATTCATGCACTGGCCATAATCATCCCACACGTAAAAGATACTCATGTTTCCAAGTTGAAGGACAGAGTTGAAAATGAGATCTCTATATCCCAGCAAAATGGAAACAAGTTCCCCACAGTCCTTTGGCTAAGAGACCCAGATAGGTCATCCTGCCTCGAAGGGCACTCAGTTTAAACTCCTTGCCAGCAATCCCATCAAACCTTAAACTTCCTGTCATGCTCAGTGGGCCAACTCTCACATTTCCCATCTCCTTCCTGTTGACTGGGTCTTTTCAGTGGTCATCGGTTGGTCAACCAAGACTTAGCCACTTAAGATTTAACTGTGAGTTAACCTGTCAGACAGTCTACCCAGGGCAGCTTTACCATTGAGATAATACATACATCACTTTTGTGTTTCAACATCATTGTCTGTTTTTATGAGATACTTAATTCACATCAAAGGGTAACAAACTTCTAGGGGTGCCCCCCCCCAATATATTTTCATTTTGTGTCTCTTCCTTCCTCTCCTCCAGCATCTAATACTTGCAACGTCCGCCATTCACATACATCACTAAAGATAATGAAACCTACTGCATTTTTACATCGGCAGTTTTACCAAACTTTACTTCAACTCTTTTTCAACTCCACTGTAAACTCTAACTTGACAAATTTGCGATTATTGCACCATATATATCTAGGCAAGTTGTCATTGTCTGACCAAATTCTACTTACCTAATCTAGTAAGTCATTTCATTGGCTGCTTATTCAAATAAATCTACAATACATTGCCTGATTTTCTCTGTCACTTATTTGCCTATTTCTCTCAATGGGTTGGCTACAACTCAGGCAATGCTTTGTCAGCAGCATATCTTCCCATGTTATTACCATTGTTTTGACCCAAATGAGCTTTGTATGAATACACCCTGGTTAGAAATCTTTCAAATTATGAAACCTTACTAGCTGGGTTGAAATTCAACAACCTTATCTCAAAATACAAATTTAGACAACCTCATCTCAAAACAATATTTTTCAATAGTCTGATTTTGTTGTACAAATAATTTAATTCTTTTTCCCGCCTCTCCCCAAATATATACTAGTATATTACTATCTCAGAATTGTCAGTGGCGTCCAATCACTCCCATTAATCCTTTCAATATGATCATATCAACAAAGTATTCTGTTTTGCACATATTGACCAGCATACACTTGCCTTTTTCTTTCTCTTTATTTAAAAATGAAAGATTAAAAACAAACTCAAAAGTATTATTGATTTATATTTACAACATTTCATAGGACGTCTGATCAATTTTCTTGCAAAATTTATTTAAAATATTGAATTTTCTTTCTAATTATTAGTTTAAAGACATCTCTCGAATCAAGTTTTAAATCATCTCTTTAATCATTAGTTTTGAAAGATATCTCCAAAAGGTTGTCAATCTTTCTTTTCTCTATCATTATTATCATTGTAGATCCTCGACTGAGCTCCAATCTCTGGTTATTCTTATAAAACTTCCTCAGCAAAATTCATCTACTTAGAATCACTGTAAATAACATTCCTTTATTAATAAGCACTTTCAATCTATGGAATACAATACCAGGGGACTGCTTCCTCATCCTTGAATGGCCTTTGAGCCTTGATAAGCCGTGACTCGTGCATATTTAATCTTCTTCTGGAGTCATCAGATCTAAGCCTGTCTATAAAATTCACGTTACACATCAATTGTATCATTCTAATATAATTGCTCTCTATATAACACATGTCGCCAATCCTCACTATTCAACTTTCACTTCCATATGCCAGCAACTGTGTACATATGCCTGATAGTCTCTTCCTTTGGGCTACAGTAGAAACATCCTGCTGATAGTAGTTCCCTGAACTTTAGCTGCCACCCCTAACTCTTGCAATCACACTAGCACCCCAGCTCTTCCCTGTGCTCTAAAGGTATAACCAACATAACACAACTTCTGAACAACCTTAATAGATTCGCAATCCAAGAGGGAAAAAGGAAAATAATTTACAGTCGTTGTAGCTAGACAAGTTTTTGTTGTAAATGTTTACAGGGGGAAACCGTGGATTAGAGATTAGTTGAGAATATACCATTAAAATAACAATAGAGTAGATAAAGACTAGCAATATCTCTTCTGTGATTAGAGATCAGTCAAGATTTGCCATTAAACTAACAATAGAGTAGACCATTTGATGTATTTAGTGAAGGTCAATCGTAAAAACTTATCAAAACAGGTAGATTCATCAAGGAGAGACCCATTCATTACAATTTGGGTAAAGTGAAGATCCGAGCATTGGTGGTGAAAGGAGAAAACCTATGTTTTAAATGTATTGAAAGTAACCAGCCACATTTTTATCCATTGCACTATGTGCTCCAGGTAGGAAGGAAAAAACAGGGAGATATTGATCATTAATACTCTTCAAAGTGTTGCACTAGATGGTTGTTTCATCTGAATAAATGACAAAGAATGAACTTAAAATGTGATTTGGGAAATAATGATAAAGACAAGGAAGAGAGTTTGGCCCATAATAGATGCTAGGGGTACACCGGCATTGATACTATGTGTATAAGACTTCTGCTCATCAACGACTTCTATAAACCTATCAAAGAGAAAAGATTTTATCATTAAAAACACATTTTCATATATTCCATAGCTAGTGAGCTTGTGAAGAAAATTTTTCTTCCAAACATTATTAAAGGCCTCTGATATTTAAGAGCTATCGTTTTAGAGATAAAGGCTTCACTGTGATATTACAGTCAGTACATCAGCAGTTGAATTTACTGGACGAAATCAATATTGCTTGTCAGGAGATTTATTTTGCTGTGGTGGTTGAAAACTTCTTGATTTATCACATTAAAAAATTACTCATGACGCACAGGTGACTGACTGTTCTGTACTGAGAAAACCGATCTCTAGTATTTCTGAATAGTGGGCAGACTGACAAAGTTTTCGAAGGTGATGGGAAGCATTTTAAGACACAAATGAAAAACTAGTTACCTGAAAAGAATAGGAAATATGCTGCTCGTGTAGCTATTATTATGAGACAAAATTTATTTAATTTGTATTTCTGTTTAACAGTAATTTGCGATTTACTCACCAAATCACCCAGCTTAGTTATTGTCTATTGCCTTATCGTCTCTCGTCGTATGTTGTTTCACTTTATCATTTCTATTTTATTAAAATTATTTGCAAATATCTTTGTAAAAGATGCCGTTCTTTAATCTATAAACAAATCATCTTTTGAAAAAAGTCTTTTCAAGCAGATATATCAGAATAAAAAACAATGTCATCGCAAATAATCTGACGTTTTTCTCTCCTTCAAATTTTAAGATATAAAATGGGTCTTGTAAAATGATTACTTACATTTTCATCAGAAGACAACAACACATCCATTTTAACGCAAATATTGGTACAGATATTGGTTCATGAAAGATAATTCATAATAGTAAGGATATTTGAAATGAATCTTTTAAATATATTATTTATGAAATCGCTAAAATACATTTTAACATAGTGACATAAAAATGTAGAAACATAATTTCTTTTAGTATAGTGAAACAGCCTTGTTTTGAAACTCATTAAAAATTATATATATATATATATATGTGTATGTATGTATGTATGTATATATATGAGAGAGAGATGGATATCTAAAAAACAATACTTTCTTTGTGTATTTAAAGAATGCAGAAATATATTAATTTTCTTTTTAACGTTTTCATTTGGTCATAGTTATTCTGTCTAAAATAGTATTCTTGAAGGTTGTCCATAGGATTCTGAATTTATGATATTTATTATTTCGATTTTATAATATTTCACATGACACTTTAGTTTGTGGGTTTAGTTCATGTATAAAATACCAAAAACAGATTTTTGTTTAGTGTCATGTATCAATATATAACAAGTCGACTAAAAAATTAAAATGACAATAGCATAATTTATTTATTAAAAATAGTGTAATATTCTCTTCAACCAGTTTCTCATTATTTAATTAAACTCATAATAATGTTTCGAATATGTAAAGCAATTGTATTTTTCTGTATATAATGTTTTATTAACTAAAATCTCTTATTCATTCACAGGACTACGGATTAAAACCAATAGATTTTGTAACATATACGAAACAGGCTGGTTTTCCTTTTATAGAAAATAGAATTTAAATTTCAAATAAATTTCATTAAAAAAATAAGCAAATACTCCCAACTTACGGTTGTGAGTTGTTTCATGAATTATTTTCAGGTTCAGCACAATAAAAATCCACCTGCACACAAACACTGGTGAAAAACCTTATCCTTCTTAAGTTTGATGCATTATTTTCAGCACAATAAAAATCAACCTGCACACACACACACACTGGTGAAAAACCTCATGCTTCTTAAGTTTGATGCATTATTTTCAGCACAATAAAAATCAACCTGCACACACACACACACTGGTGAAAAACCTTATGCTTCTTAAGTTTGATGCATTATTTTCAGGTTCAGCACAATAAAAATCCACCTGCACACAAACACTGGTGAAAAACTTTATGCTTCTTAAGTTTGATGCATTGTTTTCAGATTCAGCACAATAAAAATCCACCTTCACACACACACTGGTGAAAAACCTTATCCTTCTTAAGTTTGATGCATTATTTTCAGGTTCAGCACAATAAAAATCCACCTGCACACACACACGGGTGAACAACCTTATGCTTCTTAAGTTTGATGCATTATTTTCAGGTTCAGCACAATAAAAATCCACCTGCACACAAACACTGGTGAAAAACCTTATCATTCTTAAGTTTGATGCATTATTTTCAGCACAATAAAAATCAACCTGCACACACACACACTGGTGAAAAACCTTATGCTTCTTAAGTTTGATGCATTATTTTCAGGTTCAGCACAATAAAAATCCACCTGCACACACACACACTGGTGAAAAACCTTATGCTTCTTAAGTTTGATGCATTATTTTCAGGTTCAGCACAATAAAAATCCACCTGCACACACACACGGGTGAACAACCTTATGCTTCTTAAGTGTGCTGCTCAGCTTTTAGAAAAACGATGATTTATAAAGACCCAAGCATACACTCGAGGACAGTATGAATAAACTCTTGGAGAGTTTGAATTACTTTCTAGACACCATATTTTCGTTAGTCCTTTTGTAAAAATGTGTGTCAGAACGACCTTACATATGAATACTTTACCATACAAGTAAACATTGACCAACTATTCAAAATAAGATGGAATACTATGTTACTTTGAAGCCAAAATATAATTCCCTCCACACAGCTATACACTAGCTCATACAAGGAATGGTGCAGACTTTCCTAGTGATGTTCTCTTAAGTAACAGCACTTAGCTGGATGATCAACTAGACCAGATGAATTCTTTGTCCTGGAATCCTGTAAGACCCCCCAAAAAAACAATAGAAGAATATACTATAACATAGTAAACTGGTCAATTTAGGAGACAAAAATAAATGTTCTTCGCTTCTATACCAACTGCACTCTTGATCAGTGTAGGAGAAATCAAGTGTTAGCACCAGAAAAGAGGTCCCTTAACTCCTGAGACCTTATTCAAGTAAAATGAAAAGAAAATGTGAAAAACTCTATGCTTGTGAAGTTTGTGGCACATCCTTTACAAGAAACTATCATTTAAAAATCCATTTGCGTGCATACACTGGTGAAAAACCTTATGTCTGTGAGGTGTGTGGTGCAGCATTTTCACAAAACTGTCATTTAAAAATGCACCTGTGCACACACACACTGGGGAGTTTGAATTACCTACTGGGGAGTTTGAATTACCTACTAGACACTATCCTCGAGTGTCTTCGGTCTCTCTGTACAAGGGTTTGTCAGGACAACCTGACATGAGGATACTTACCCCTACAAGTAAACCCTGACCAAATATTCAAATTACATAGTATCCGCAGCACAAATAAGATCACCTCGTACGAGGAATAGTGCATCTTCTCCTAGTGATGTTACCTCAAGTAACACCACATGCTGGATACTCCACCAGACTAGATGAATTCTTGTCCTGGAATCCGGTAAGACCAACAGACCACAAGAAAGATATACTATGACATATTGACTGGTCAGTTGGGGAGAGAAGAAATTATTCTTAACTTTTTTACTAACTCAATGCTTGAGAAATAAAGGAGAATTTTAATAGAATACTCGGGTATCTATGTATCTCATATAGAGATCAAGTGTTAGCCCCAGGAAGGGGCCCCTTGATTTCTGAGAACTTCGACTGAAGTAAAATTAAACATTAAGTGAAAAACCTTATGCTTGTAAAGAGTGTGGCTCAGCATTTTCAAAAAAATCGCATTTAAAAATCCACTTGCTCATACACATTGGTGTAAAACCTTATGCTTGTGAGGTGTGTGGTGCAGCATTTTCACAAAACTGTCATTTAAAAATCTACTTGCTCACACACACTGGTGTAAAACCTTATGATTGTGAAGTGTGTGGCTCAGCATTTACGAAAAACTCTGATTTAAAAATCCATCTGCGCACACACACTGGTGACAAACTTTCTGCATGTAGAGTGTGTGGCACAGAATTTTCACTAAACTCTCAATTAAAAATTCATCTGCACACGCACACTGGTGAAAAACCTTATTCTTGTGACGTGTGTGGCAATGCATTTTCACAAATCTCTCATTTAAGAATCCACCAGCGCAAACACACTGGTCAAAAACCTTATGCTTGTAAAATATGTGGCTCAGCATTTTCACAAAACTCTCATTTAAAAATCCATCTGCGCACACACACTGGTGAAGTTTGGGAGAGTTTGAATTACCTACTAGACACTATCCTCGAGTGTCTTCGGTCTCTGTACAAGGGTTTGTCAGGACAACCTGACATGAGGATACTTACCCCTACAAGTAAACCCTGACCAAATATTCAAAATTACATAGTATCCGCAGCACAAATAAGATCCCCTCATACGAGGAATAGTGCACCTTCTCCTAGTGATGTTACCTCAAGTAATACCACGTAGCTGGATACTCCACCAGACTAGATGAATTCTTGTCCTGGAATCCGGTAAGACCAACAGACTACAAAAAAGATATACTACTACATACTTGACTGGTCAGTTGGGGAGAGAAGAAATTTATTATTCTTAACTTTTTTACTAACTCAATGCTTGAGAAATAAAGGATAATTTTAATAGAATACTCGGGTATCTATGTATCTCATATAGAGATCAAGTGTTAGCCCCAGGAAGGGGCCCCTTGATTTCTGAGATCTTCGACTGAAGTAAAATTAAACATTAAGTGAAAAACCTCATGTTTGTGAAGTGTGTGGCTCATCATTTTCACAAAACGCTCATTTAAATAAACACATGCATAAACACTACTAATTCTACGTTTGACAGGTAAGGGAAAACTTTAATGTAGTATATATATGTATCTTATATAGATACCAAGTGTTAGCCTCAGGATGGGGCACCTTCATTTCTGGGAACTTCGACTGAAGTAAAATGAAACCAAAGTTAAAAATCCTATTCTTGTGACATGTGTGGCTCAGCATTTTCACCCCCTTTACAACCCCAAACGCAAATGACCCCTCAGTAACCAGGCATAATGTTAGCAAGAAAAGAAAAAGACAAGAATAAAAATAAAAAAAAAAACAAGAAAAAAAGATTATTTAACTAGATACTCATCACAATGTTAATAGATGGATTTTTTTCAGAAAAAAAATGTATAAATCCTACCCAGTAATTCCTTTCTTCTCTCTCTCTCTCTCTCTCTCTCTCTCTCTCTCTCTCTTTCGTACAAACTCTTCAGTCTGGCCTTTATTTTTGGTTAAATAAAACTATGAAAACCAGATAAGCATCCGTGTGGGTGTTCTATGAACGCCGAGATTAACACTGCGAGCGTTAACAACGACTATGAAACACGTGATACACCAGCAAGCAAAAACGGTACCCGGGTGCACCCAACCCAATGGTAAGAGGGTATATAACAGAGTGATATATGCGGCATATAGAGACAACACAGAAGTCAGTTAAATGAATGTCCGTTTATTCCAGATTTGCATTACCAAACGACAGCACGATACAAAATAAAGAAATGAAACAATTAGCACATGTTACAAAACAATTGAACGAAGATAATTGCTACTCAAATAAGGAAGTAGTGTGAAACAATTAACACACGTCACAAAACAATTGAACGAAAATAATTGCTACTCAAATAGGGAAGTAGCGTGAAACGCACACAGGGTTAACTTACAGTTGACACATTTGGGAAACCTGGTTAAACTGTATGGGTCAACCTAACTCTCAGAATTAGCAGTAGAAATAGAGACACAATCAGTGGGATTTCTCAAATCTTGCGAGCACTGGCACCAGGTCACGTGGCTTCCGGGATCTCGAAACCTGGGCAATTTTCTCAAGGGGCATGGCTCTGAATATTCAAAAGGGGATTAAAATTGAAGGGAGGTAACTGTCGTCCTTACAAAGAAAGTGAGTTACCAAGTTTGTTTAAGATGACAAACTTTCCCCATCTACAATTAAAATTTATCTGCAAACATACCTGTACTATATATCCTGTTCAAAGTCGTGTATCCTTTTTGTTGTGTCTGTTTGTGTAATGTATATTTCCGTGTTTTCTTTTTCGTTGGGGCAAACTTTTTTCCCCAATGATTTTTCGTTAAAATACTGTACATTTGCTCCTCGAACAGAAACAGGTTTATGACACGGCACTCCAAACAAACCAAGTGTTTGACACTTGAACACTTTAGCCGTTGTTGAGTCTACACTTATTTACGACTTAGTATTCCTTGCAAGAAAACGGATGTTTACCCCTTAACAACTGTAACAGAAATAGCCACATATTCTTTCTGCACAGTTCATCATTCCAAACAACAAATCAGATTTCATCAAAGCATCGTATCAGGAGCAGGTTACAAAACAATAAAAAAAAATGTGTTTATTCAATTATCTGATCAGTAAGGGTCGTGCCCCTTCGCCTCAACACCGTCTCCTTCGTCTCTGCCAACGCAATTTGTTCCACGGACTTTTGTCAGATATATCGGCCATTTTTCTTCCACTACGAAGACGAGAATCTAACAGTAAAAGCCTCGTGTGCCTCCTCCTACAGCTTATCAACAATGACTGCCTATCCTCAACATCATCATCATTGTTTCAGTTACTACAGCTATAGACCGATCCATACATCATCAACATCTAAAGCTGATGTACTCCTGCAGCTTTCGACGTCCTACTGAAGCTCGTATTCCTGACGATGTCATCCTGCAGCTCAAGGCATTCTATTGCTGCACTTGCTGGCGCCATCCTGCTTCTTTTTTCTTTTCAACGACCCCTCTGTTCATGCACCTGCTAACGTTCTGCTGCAGCTCCCGTTCTTGCAAACGTTAGGCCTTTTTGCAGTACCCGTCGACGTCTTGCATTCGGTGACGATCACTTACTGATCCAGTTTTTAGTCACGTTTATACGGACTATACCTACTTGAGGCACTTCATTATTCCTCAGAGACGTCACCATTAACTCGGTGTGATGTCATTCTTGTTATCTACTTTCCTGTGACCTTATGCCTGTACTAGCCATCCAGTTTCTCAGTGCTGTTCACCAGAACTACCAACCTGTCCAGTTATCTTTCTTTTAATTATTCGGTTCAATTAAACGATTTATATTTCTACATTATTCACCTGCGTTTGTCGTTTTCTCTTTGAGATTCCCTTTATATTTTCTCTTAGTTGTAAGATCAGTCATGCGTGATCGGTCCCTGAAGCATGGTATACCACAGCGAACATTTTCCGTTTTGCTGGGAATGACTGCGGCTGTATCGTTTGTAGTTTTGTATCTGATGATATCTACTCTCTGGTTCTTTCCCGGTTGCATTTCTGTTGGTTCCTTCACGTGGTTCATAGAAGCTTTGTTTAGCCTATCACTATTCAGAGCTTCATCGAATATCAGTCATTCGCCTTTTGCTAAAATATGCTTCTCTTATTCATGGTTGCTCTATTAAACTTTATTCGTCTGTAACTGGCATCTAGACAGAAAGTCATCTATGTTGTCGATCTCCATTCGCATGTACACATGCAGGTAAAAACGCGTGATACTAAAGTGGAATTGGGGTCCTAGCCGGTCCTCGAAATTTCATCAAATAATTCTTGGGTCATTTTGGTCGGCTTCGTTTTCGAACGTCCATGCGTTGAACATCCTAAGGTCGTCTTCTTTAGCGGCAATAAAAATTCTTTTAACCTGTTTGTCTACAGGTATATTTCTGACCGAAAAATAGAGGTGGCAAAACTGTTAAAAATTGTTAAAAATCCATCAGGTTCATCGACATCCAACACATAACAGGTTCCTACGTATTTATAGCCAGTGTAAAAAGTCTTGCTACGAAATACAGTAACAATGCATATACAATATTGCTTTTATATTATGTGCAATGACAACATGTGTCGAAAAATTCTTTCAACTGGTAGAAAGGGATGAATAGAAGAAGTGCAGTAATAATTAGCCAAGATTGTAGTCTTGTGAAATACTGCCGATTCGCGACTTCCCACCGAAATCGGGGAGTCAATTAGCAGTTGTAACTAATGACGGATAATCCTTGGGGCGGCGGGGGTTAGCTTGGTAACAAAATGAAGAGATAGTATCGGGACCGGTTAACAGAGGTGTGGCTGAGAGCAAGTCCCAATGTTAATGCCGCTCTATAGTAGTGAGGAAGATTTTATAACAATCGACTGCCTTCTCTACTCGTATAAAAGGTTCGAAGTCATCAGGTTTCCCCTTCCGGCCCACCCCTTCTGTTCGCGTGAGTATCGTCACCTCTTTCTCACAAGTGACAAAGTTAACAATAAGAATCAACTCAGAAACGTGTGTACACTTCAATTAGTTTATTCAGATTGCTTCTTAGTAGGTGGGAGAATATTAACCTCTGCTATTATGAGCTGATTAGTATGGTGGTAAGAGGTTGCAGTAAAGGTAATAGTATTAGGGGGACACAACCCTTATCTAACATATTCTATCAAGTCTTTTTAAAAATTCTATTTATTCTTTGTATCTGGCTAGAAACCTAACTTTCCTTTCTCTTTTTGTTCAGTTTTGTTAATATTGCGTTGCATTTGACTGTTTTGTTCGTTAAATGTTTTTACCTCTGATGTTTGATTGTTTTTTATTTGTTTTTAACAAGTGATGTTTGTTTTTTATTTGTTATTAATAAGTGATGTTTGTTTGTTTTTTATTTGTTTTTAATAAGTGGCGTCTATTACGTCATTAATAGTTTTCTTTCCTCTGTTTACATTAGATATGAACAATAAACTTCCCTTACTGTTCTAATTTCCTTGCTGTATTTCTTATTAAAAGTTGTGAAGGTTTGTTTCAAGTGTTTTTCTTATTAAATGTTGTGAAGGTTTGTTTGAAGAGTTTTTCTTATTAAATGTTGTTAAGGTTTGTTTCAAGTGTTTTTCTTATTAAATGTTGTGATGGTTTGTTTGAAGTGTTTTTCTTATTAAATGTTGTGAAGATTTGTTTGAAGTGTTTTTCTTATTAAATGTTGTGAAGATTTGTTTGAAGTGTTTTTCTTATTAAATGTTGTGAAAGTTTGTTTGAAGTGTTTTCTCATTAAATGTTGTGACTGTTTTTTTGAAGTGTTTTTGTTATAAAATGTTGTGAAATGTTGTTTGTTTGAAGTTTTCTCTTCATTAAATGTTGAGCTTGTGATTTATCTTTTAGGGGAGTGGTTCTTAATGTCATCATTGCTTAGAATGGGTTTTGTTTTTTTAAAGTGTCTTAGTATATTTTTTATAGTTTGTATATTTCTTTCTACAGGCCCATTTGCTTGTGACCGATCCAGACGTAATGTTTGAAATCCCAATTATTCTAGTTTTTTATGTTTCCGCATCAATGATGAATTTGCATTGGCTTCTGCTACTATAAGGTACAAATTTATTTTTGCATTTTTACTTTGTTACTTATTATCGGAAGTTTCGTATTGTTATATGTGATTAATTTTTACTTTGTAAGATTACTGATCAGTTACTTATTATTGGAAGTTTCGTATTGTTATATCCGATGAATTTTTACTTTGTAAGATTACTGATCAGTTATTTATTATCGGAAGTTTCGTATTGTTATATGCGATTAATTTTTACTTTGTAAGATTACTGATCAGTTATTTATTATCGGAAGTTTCGTATTGTTATATGCGATTAATTTTTACTTTGTAAGATTACTGATCAGTTACTTATTATCGGAAGTTTTGTATTGTTATATGCGATTAATTTTTACTTTGTAAGATTACTGATCAGTTATTTATTATCGGAAGTTTCATATTGTTATATGCGATGAATTTTTACTTTATAAGATTACTGATCAGTTACTTATTATCGGAAGTTTCGTATTGTTATATACGATTAATTTTTACTTTGTAAGATTACTGATCAGTTACTTATTATCAGAAGTTTCGTATTGTTATATGCGATTAATTTTTACTTTGTACGATTACTGATCAGTTACTTATTATCAGAAGTTTCGTATTGTTATATGCGATTAATTTTTACTTTGTACGATTACTGATCAGTTACTTATTATCAGAAGTTTCGTATTGTTATATGCGATTAATTTTTACTTTGTAAGATTACTGATCAGTTACTTATTATCGGAAGTTTCGTATTGTTATATGCGATTATTTTTTACTTTGTAAGATTACTGATCAGTTACTTATTATCGGAAGTTTTGTATTGTTATATGCGATTAATTTTTACTTTGTACGATTACTGATCAGTTACTTATTATCGGAAGTTTCGTATTGTTATATGCGATTAATTTTTACTTTGTAAGATTACTGATCAGTTACTTATTATCGGAAGTTTCGTATTGTTATATCCGATGAATTTTTACTTTGTAAGATTACTGATCAGTTATTTATTATCGGAAGTTTCGTATTGTTATATGCGATTAATTTTTACTTTGTAAGATTACTGATCAGTTACTTATTATCGGAAGTTTCGTATTGTTATATACGATTAATTTTTACTTTGTAAGATTACTGATCAGTTACTTATTATCGGAAGTTTCGTATTGTTATATACGATTAATTTTTACCGATGTTTTGTTTAGTTTCAGTTTAGACTTTATATTATTATATATTTTTAGTCGTAGAAGATTTACTTCTACACCTGTGTCAATGTTAATGTCTATCGTTGTCTTGTGAACTTTAAGAATTATTTTCAATTTATCCATCCGTAGTGGATTTATGTTCTTTTTTAGTATGACTTTTATTTCATACTCCCCGTGGTCTGAATATTCAGTGCTTCTAAATTTCCCAACGTTCTACAGCTTTTTCCTTTTAGTTTGCATGTGAGAAATTTGTCTGTTAAAAAAGTTGTTTTTCTTGGTTGGCAGTGTGTATTAAACTTTTCAATCACCGTTTAGTTTGCATGTGAGAAATTGGTGTGTTAAAAACGTTATTTTTTCTTTGTTGGCAGTGTGTTTTAAACTTTTTAATCACCGTTTAGTTTGCATGTGAGAAATTGGTGTGTTAAAAAAGTTTTTTTTCTTAGTTGGCAGTGTGTATTAAACTTTTCAATCACCGTTTAGTTTGCATGTTAGAAATTGGTGCGTTAGAAAAGATATTTTTTCTTGGTTGGCAGTGTGTATTAAACTTTTTAATCACCGTTTCCAGGTCATGTTTCTGTTCTTCGTTCTCGAAATTAAATGTGGAATAAACTTTTCTTTTTTGTCTTATTTACAGGTAAATGCAATTTAGGTTTTTATCTTCTGTTTTTATATCTGACTCTGTAGCTTGAAAGAAATATTTGTAATATTTTTTGCCATGTTTATCATTCTTGTACGAGATTGTCTGAAGCAACATTCAATTCCTTTGAATTTGGTAAAACATCCATGATTCCTTTTATTTTTAGTTGACTTCTGATAACGTTGTTGGTTTTTTACTGTTCTGAAACGATTTTATATTAGGTGTCAAGGCAATGAGAAATAATTATTTTTTCTCCTCAATTGACCAGTTAACTAATTCACCCATGGTCTGTAACTTATGGTCTGTAACTTAAGATTACGTAATTAGAGAAGCTGTATCCTGTCAAGTGTTCCTGACAAACCTTTGTACAGAGAGACCGAAGACACTCAAGGATTGTGTCTAGAAGGTAATTCGCATATGGTAAGGCATGTTTTTTTCATTGTAATAGAAGTGCCACATAATTGACAAAATTGTGGTTTCTCTCCATCTTGTGTTGGAATATAGTTTGTGTTATCGTCAGTGCCAAACACTTAACAAGACTATAGTTTCTCTTAAGTATGCGTTCGTATATGTTGCAACATATTAGATGCATGTCTAAACGAAAAGCCACATACTTCATAAGAATATGGTTTCTCTCCAGCATGCGTTTGCACGTGTAGTAACAAATATTGTTTGGCTAGAAAAAGAAGAACAACATACGTCACAAGAGTTTGGTTTCTCTCCAGTATGCATTCACATACGACAGTTCATCCTTTTTTACTTGTAAAGATAGATTTACATATTTCACAAAATTATGATTTCTCTCCAGTATGCGTTCGCATATGTCGCAGCATAGATACTTTTTGGGTAAACGAAAAGCCACATACAACACAAGAGTATGGTTTCTAACCAATATGTGTTTGCATATGTCGCAACATATAATCTTTCCGTGTAAATGCAGAGCCACATACTACACAAGAATATGGCTTCTCAGCAGTATGCTTTCGCATATGTTGCAACATGTGTTCTTTTTGTGTAAAAGAAGAGCCACATTCTTCACAAGAATATGGTTTCTCACCAGTATGTGTTCGCATATGTCGCAACATATGTTCTTTCCGTGTAAAAGAAGAGCCACATACTTCACAAGAATATGGCTTCTCACCAGTATGCTTTCGCATATGTTGCAACATATGTTGTTTCCGTGTAAAAGAAGAGCCACACTCTTCACAAGAATATGGCTTCTCACCAGTATGTGTTCGCATATGTTGCAACATATGATCTTTCCGTGTAAAAGAAGAGCCACACTCTTCACAAGAATATGGCTTCTCACCAGTATGTGTTCGCATATGTTGCAACATATTATCTTTCCGTGTAAAAGAAGAGCCACATACTTCACAAGAATATGGCTTCTCTCCAGTATGTGTTCGCATATGTTGCAACATATGCTGTTTCTGTGTAAAAGAAGAACCACATACTTCACAAGAATATGGCTTATCACCAGTATGCGTTCGCATATGTTGCAGCATAGATACTTTTTCTGTAAACGAAGAGCCACATACTTCACAAGAATATGGTTTTTCACCAGTATGTGTTCGCATATGTCGCAACATCTGTTGTTTCCGTGTAAAAGAAGAACCACATACTTCACAAGAATATGGCTTCTCACCAGTATGCGTTCGCATATGTTGCAACATATATTGTTTCTGTGTAAAAGAAGAGCCACACTCTTCACAAGAATATGGCTTCTCACCAGTATGTGTTCGCATATGTTGCAACATATTATCTTTCCGTGTAAAAGAAGAGCCACATACTTCACAAGAATATGGCTTCTCTCCAGTATGTGTTCGCATATGTTGCAACATATGCTGTTTCTGTGTAAAAGAAGAACCACATACTTCACAAGAATATGGCTTATCACCAGTATGCGTTCGCATATGTTGCAGCATAGATACTTTTTCTGTAAACGAAGAGCCACATACTTCACAAGAATATGGTTTTTCACCAGTATGTGTTCGCATATGTCGCAACATCTGTTGTTTCCGTGTAAAAGAAGAACCACATACTTCACAAGAATATGGCTTCTCACCAGTATGCGTTCGCATATGTTGCAACATATATTGTTTCTGTGTAAAAGAAGAGCCACATACTTCACAAGAATATGGCTTATCTCCCGTATGTATTCGCATATGTCGCAGCATATGTTCTTTTTTTGTAAATGAAGATCCACATACTTCACAAGAATATGGCTTCTCACCAGTATGTGTTCGTATATGTTGCAACATATGTTGTTTCCGTGTAAAAGAAGATCCACATACTTCAGAAGAATATGGTTTATCTCTCATAAGTGTTCGCAACATTTTGGGCTTATTTGTAAAGGAAGAGCAACATACTTCACAAAAATATCTTTTCTCACAAGTATATGTTTACACATGACTCAACATCGTCTGTTTCTGTACAAAAGAAGAGCCATATATTTCACAAGAATATGGTTTCTCTCCATTATTAGATTTATAGAACAGTTTTGTAAGTCAAAATTTTAAAAGATTTGTAATACAATTTGTTTCTGTATTTTTATATTGTGCTTCTGTGATAGAAACGGAATTAATTTAGAAATATGTACACTTTTTAATACTTTTTTAGATTTGAAATTCAGCAGATCATTGACTGAAATTTTTTCTCATGTTACAGTGAAAATGTTAATTGTGTTTAACTGTAATTGATTATATATATTAATAGGAGAATTGTGTGCTTCTCTGCTTTGAGCAGGACTTACTTTTTATGTATGCAGATTAGTGAAAACAGAACATAACTGATATATTCAGTGAGTTTTTATACATCTTATCTAAATGATATTTTAAACCCTATGTAAACAACATAATCTATACAGATTCTCAGTATTCATAAAAATATAATTTTCGAAATATTTTAATAGATAATTCTACAAAACTAAACATTTTTGCAACATATAAGTTTGCTATAATTTCGGTTTTTCCCATTAGCAGTATGTGTTTATTTTCAAGTATTTTTATGCCTGAAATTCTACTTCTATTAAAGGGGCCATGAGTGCATTAGTCATATACACACATAGGACACTACTAATGTGCACCAATGAGTGCATTCATCACACATAGGACACTACTAATGTCCACCAATGAGTGCATTAATCATATTCATTTACAACCACAATTCCAGCAAGTGTTGTATTAATACGAAGAAAACAAGAAAACCATATTCCGTTGACAAGAGAATATTTTCCCAATATATAATCATATAATGCTATTGATGAAAGAAAAATATTCGTACAGTTCACAAGTGAATTATTGCTCTCATCTTAGGATATTAACTGTAAGCAATTTACATTTCTTTTTCTTTCTATTGATTGCTGGATATTCTGCAAAATGAAAAATAATTAAAAGATAAATTTCAAGAAAAGATAATAATTTTATACAAGTTCTTTGCAAACAAAATTATTTTTAGATGTTAAGCAGGTGTAGACTCGGATATTTTTTAATGGATGAACTAGAATATGTTTCAACATTTTAAGCTTAAAAGCCAAATGTATTATGTACAATTTTATTAAAAAGTTCACGAATTCATTATTGAATAAATTCAAAATATAATAATGATATGTGTTGAAATACTGATCCATTAATTAAATAAATGAATTTCTTTTTTTTCACATATTGGATTAAATTAATGAGATCCGAAATGTAATATCTTTTTTAATTTGCACAATTTGATAGCTTACACAATAAATACTTTCGAATGATATTTGAGAAGCACCAACACTTTATTGATTATTGATGATCTTCAAAATACTGTTATGATAATCTTATTTTATTTGCAATTCTTTTCCATTGCTTTTGTGTCAACAAATTAATCAATATGTATTTGAAGATACTGGAGAATATATTCAAATCACCCAAAATTACCCAGATGATGTTGATACGCTATAAAAAATAACCAAAGAAAATCATTCACCTATTTAACATATGTAATTATATATTACATTATATATATGTAATTGTCCCGAATAAAGTTGTATCTTTCAATATGATTTTGAATAAACGAAAAAAGAATAAAACGTTATTTGAAGAAACAATAAAACATTCCAAATTTAACAGTCAAAATATGTAACCATCATAACTTTCTTCCCAAAACAACATTCAGTGGAAGGTTTAAAAATGTAAGTATAATTAAATATTATCAGAAGAAAATGGAAATATTCAAGAAGTTAAAACGATGTTTCTACATCTGCAAGCTAAAAAGCAACATTTAAATAAAATTTCATAAAATATGTTTTAAATGCCGCGTCATGTTTGATAAGAAATATATATTTTTGAGTAGTGTTTTTAATAAATACAAAAAAAAACGTAAAACATATTTTTCATTTCATGAAAATGACTTTTAGTGTGAAAAAATATCTTCATGTTCAATAAAATTATATTTCACGTGTATAAATGCTTTGACATTTTATGATCGAATGGATATTTACTGAAAGTTTGAGAATTTTTTATATACACGTATTGTGACAATATTTTCGAAAGTAAAAGGGTTGATCTGAAACCGGACCCTGGTTTTTCCTAAGGAGCCTTTCATCTTATTTTGCAGAAGAGAAAAACGAAGTTTATAAGAGAAAAAAGAGTTGTTTTCTTTTCTCGATATTTTTGGAGATAGGAAATTCCCAAATAAAGCGATGACATTTGTCGAGAACTATCTAGCTTTAGTATGCTGCAAGATAAGTTTTTTTGTTGATATCGAAAAAGATTAAAACGAGAATGGTTATGTTTCTCAGGTTGGCAAAACAAAAGCGAGTTTGGAAATGTTTTTGCACGAAAAGAAAAAAAGAAACTAAAATTTATAAGAAAGAAAGATTTGTTTTTGATTTTTCACTGTTTTGGGGAAATGTTAATTCCTAATGGAAAATATGAGGGTGTATACATTTGGAAACGTCAGTTGTGGTGTCAACAGACCGATCTGATGAAAATCATGAATGAGATCCGTGTCATGTGGCTTTTGTATGTTGGAAAAATAAGGATTATTTTCTGATAGCAATGATATCTGAGTGTTATTGTCGGATCGAAAAAGAAAAACACAAGAATGATCATGTTTTATTAGCTGGGAAAACAAAGGATAGTTTTAAAATGGTTTTGTTAAACCAGAGGCCATGTGGATTGGTGGAGTATCTGCTGAAATATATTTTCATGAAATATATTGAAGAAAAACGTAATCGTTAAAATAAATAGTGAAAATACATTTTTTACTACTAAAATAAGTTTTGAGGGTGAGGAATTCCTCCGCCACAAAGGTAACAGTAGGAGATAGAAACAGATGAAGAAGACAGAAAAGAGGGTTGGAATAAAAATGCAATCGCCCATTCCAGAATTAGAATGGTGGATTGAAAATACCAAATATTGTAAGAAACTAAATGAGAATACATTTTTATTACTAGATTAATTCTATTGAAACAGATACGGGGTCGTACCTGTCTAATTCTCAATATAAGGCAAAGCCTAACAAATTTTGGTGATTCTATTTTGTCATCACCAGAATCCACGCCGTTAAGAGATGAACCCCAAGATTTAGGGTTGATACGGTCAAATCAAGATCGCCCAGAACGTGTTAATATTTTTCTGTCCAAAAAATAGAGTGTGAGTTTGGAAGTGTAAAATTACCCAGCCTTGTAATGAAAGAAGCTTTTTTCATTACCAAAACATTATTCTCCTGAAGTAAAATCCAACACACACAGTTGTTGAATTATGTTTTTCATTGTTCTGCTTGAAATGACACTTCACAGTAGTACCAAGTTGCTGATCAGCACCAGACAATTACCCTCTGATTTTTTAATCACAACATGGGAGAGTGATGATTGTCGGACAGTTCAACAGCTTCTCTCGAGCAATGTAAGGTTACAAACCGAATTCAAGAACGTACCAATTGGTGACGTCACTGGTTGAGTAGTGGGGGGAGATTTAAGTGGTGCCGTGAATCTCAGGATATATTTTTGTGATATGGCTCGAGCGGAATGTAAATGACAATGTCTTTCTCAACAGAAACTTTATTTTCTGTGTGTTTTTTGTATTGGGTGTTGAAAGAAAGCATAGACTAACAGTTACGCAAACACGTTTTGAAAAATAAGAAAGAAGAAGATAAACAAAGAGCTTTGCGAGCATAACCAGACCACAGACTTTAGTAAATAAAGTATAAGGTCTAGGCAAGCTCGTTATAATGCTACATGACAGCAGAAAATGACAGAAGGAGCAGTTCACAGAAGAGGTAAGTCACTTTTTGGTTCCCTTGTCATTTTGTTTTGCTCAGCTCATACTTTGTAATTGGATAGTTTGTTTGTTTTTTGTATTGTTTCAACTTTGCATGAAGTTGAGTATTGGTTCTGTCAAATGGGTGGTAGATGGAAAATTAGAAAGAATATGATCTGATGAAGATATTGTTGGCAGTTTAGCCGAGGAGATATCAAGGAAAATAGAAAGGCCCATTGAGGGGATTCAGATACCTCTGTATAAGCAAAGAATCTGCCCGACTACAAGATTGCCTGGTGGTAATCCAAAAGAAGAGGGGGGTGCATGGTTTGGCAAATTATGAGATGTTACTGCTGGCCTTTGATGGAGCAGAAGGTCCAGTTTTAAAGTCCATTGGGAGAATTTATGGGGAGAACCTGGATATAGCTTTGACGTAGCTCTGCAAGTGGCTGTTGAAGCAATACACAAGTTAGCAAACCGTGATTGAGGCCATACGTAAGCTAACCTGGCTGAAGGAGAGGGTGTCGACGAACTAATCGAGCAAATCAAGGGTCTAGCTGTCCTTGCGTCTTTGGATGGGTCCATCCAGAATACAGGTCCGGTACAGGCGATCCTGGAGGATGCACTCGTAGACAGGTTGAGCGATAAAGAGACCCAGAGAAAAGTTCTGTGGGGTCGCCCACTTATATTGCTGGGGGCTTGGGACGTAGCAAAAGACAGCATATGGCTGGCTGAACGTGTGGAGAGGGGTGAAAATGAAATGATGGCCAAAACTAAATAGACGCAGAAGGATTCTGAAGGCTCAACCTAAGTTAGGGGAAGTAGAAGATTCTGAGGCAGAGCTCGATCCCAGTAGAGATGTATGTTATATTCAGGATGAATTATACAGGCCCATTCTTGGCAGGTACAGGTTGATTCGCTAGACTTGCAAGTACGAGGAACATCAATCAAAAGACTGTTGTACAAACTATGGAGCCTCACTAGTTGGGGCCGAATTGCACAAAATGTAATAAGTTCGGACATGAGAAGCAGTGGTGCAGAGTAGCAGGGGACCGGGCGGTGGGAATTAAAATGGCAAACGGTAATAGTAAGAAGGAATGCATGTTGGACGTGTGGAGATAGGCCTTATTTTCTGTCAATTACCGGTTAGAAAAAGAGTGAGAAAGAAAGAAAAAATGAGGGAGAGAAAGAAAAAGAAAGAACGAAACAGAGAGAAAAGAGTAGAGAGAAGAGCAAAAAAGAAAAAGAGAGAAAAAGAAGAGAGAGAAGCGATTTTTACAGCCGTGTTTTGATGCTATTAATACTACTGCAACGTCAACAATCAGTGCGATGTTTACCCCGTTTAAACCAATTCTCTCTTTAAATAAGTCGTAAATATAGAGAAGGGTTCTCTACTTTCATGCAGTGCGGCGATGTGATTTATTAGAACAATAATATGACACTAACAGATTATTATAAAATGTTAATTTCCTATAGAAGGGGTTCAATTTTCGGAATGTTTCAAATTTATGTTCTACAGCTTTTAATTTATTTAAATTTTCAACTTTGATTTTCTTTGGGGAAAACAACTTAAAACCATTTATTAAAACCATCACATTGACGAGTGACCCTTTTTCTGTAAGATAAGACTCTTTTTATATGTATAGATATGTGAAACATAATATGAAAAATAACATTTTCTTTGCATAAAAAATAAATCGATGGCATGGCAAATAGTGATCTAATTTGAAATCGCTTAAAAAATATTAATGGTACCAGAAAAATAATTACAGATTTATAAAGAGAAAAGGTAAAATTTTGTTTACATTCAAATTTTATCAAAAAACTAAAACAAATAAATATAAAGTTGTAATTGAGGTTAACGTCATTATATTTGCTTTTTGTCACACACAAAACTAACATGGTTTGTAATACCTATGACTATTATATACACATTTAATTCCTGGGCTTATCATATTTTGCCTTTTGCTGTATCATTTTGTGGCTTAAAAGTTTTTAGAAAAACTTGTTTTGTATTTATTTTACAAGACATTTACATGTCATTTTTTTTTTCATAAATTTTGTTTTATAACCTGGGAAGTACTTCACGGTTCTGTACTGAGTTCCACAGAGTTTCAGACAATTTGTCTCTAACAAATGCTGTATGCTAATGATGTATTGCTCGCCTGTCAAACAATGGAAGGTCAATTTGTTAAGTTAAATACTTGGAAAAATTCTACAGAAAGTAAAGTTTCGAGAGTGAATGTTACTAGAAGCAAAGTGATGGTTAGTGTTTGTAGTGTTAGAAAGCCCCTAGAAAGATAAATGTTCCCTGCTCGATTTGTGGAAAAGAGGGTTATGAACATGTAAGCATTTGGTAACTTAAAAGTTCACTAAAGTGACAGGTACCTAGATATATCATGAGCAGTTTGTCTGCAAGAAGTTAAAGACAATAAAGACGGATGAGAAGTCAACTACAGATAAAACTCATAAAGAACTGAGAATGCCAGCAAGCCAACTGGACCCGACAACATTTCATTCATAATGCTTAAGCTAAAACAATAACTAGTTCCTATTCCAGTTTTTCATTTGTGTCTTAAAAGAAAAATGCTTCCTATCATCTTGGAAAACTTTGTCAGTCTGCCCAGTATTCAGAAATACTAGAGATCGGTTCTCTGCATCTCAGTACAGACCAATCAGTCACCTGCGCATCATGCGTAATTTTTTTAATGTGATAAATCAAGACATTTTCAACAACCACAGCAAAAACAATCTCCTGACAAGCAATATTGATTTCGTCCAGCAAGTTCAACTGCTGATGTACTTACTGTAATATCCCACAGCATCAGTGAATCTATTGATGAAGTCTTTATCTCTAAAACAATAGCTATTGAAATATCAGAGGCCTTTAATAGTGTTTGCAAGAAAAAAATTGCTTTGCAAGCTCACTTGCTATGGAATATATGAAAATGTGTTTTCAACCATAAAATCCTTTTCTCTTTGATAGGTTTATAGTTGTCATTGATGAGCAGACGTCTGATACACATAGTATCAATGCCGGTGTAACCCTAGCATCTATTCTGGGCCAAACTCTCTTCCTTATCTTTATCAATGATCTCCCAAATCACATTTTAAGTTCATTTTTTGTCATTTATGCAGATGACACAACCATCTATGGCAACACTTTGAAGAGTATTAATGATCAATATCTCTGTTTTTTTCTTCCTACCTGGAGTACATAGTGCAATGGAGAAACATGTGGCTGGTTACTTTCAATACATCTAAAACATAGCTTTGCTCCTTTCACCACCAATGCTCGGATCTTCACTTTGCTCAAATTGTAATGAATGGGTCTCTCCTTGAAGAAGCCTCCTGTTTTGATAAGCTTTTAGGATTGACCTTCACTAAAGACATCAAGTGGTAGACATGGATCAAATTTGTTGCTGAAGTTGCTGGAAAAATAGTTCGGTCATTCTACTACACAAGAAGGCATCACTCTCCTGATACAATCCTCTACCTGCATAAGTTTACAAATACGTCCTAAGATAGAATAATGTGGCCACATCTGGAGAGGTGCTGCTCAGAGCACTTTTTCCTGCATTAACAGAGTACAAAATTGACTGCGAAATCTAGTGGGCAATGTCCTCTTCTCTTCTGCCTCTTTCTCACAGAAGAGAGATTGCTAGTTTTTATCTACTCTATTGTTGATTTAATTGTAAGTGCTCGACTAATCTCTAATCTACTGTTCCCCCTGACAAAAACTCATCTACCTACAACGACTGTAAATTATTTTCTTTTTTTCCTCTTGGATGACGAATCTATTAAGGTTGTTCAGAATTTTGTTATGTTGGTTATACATTTAGAGCACATGAAAGAGCTGGTGCTAGGGTGATTGCAAGAGTTAGCGATGGGTAGCTAAAGTTCAGGGAACTACTATCAGCAGAGTGTATCTACCGTAGCCCAAAGGAAGAGACTATCAGGCATATGTACACAGTTGCTGGCATATGGAAGTGAAAGCTGTGCAGTGAGAATTAGCCACATGTCTTACATAAAGAGAATTTATATTAGAATGATACAATTGATGTGTAACGTTAGTTTTATAGACAGGCTTAGATCTGATACCTCCAGAAGAAGATTAAATATGCACGAGTCACGGCTTATCAAGGCTCAAAAGCCATTCAAGGATGAGGGTTAATGAGATTCTCAGTTGGCAATGAACTACACCTGGAAATGATTGGAAACAATTGTTGAAATGGTAAAAAATTAGATAATCTAAGTTGACGTCTACACAAGAATTTGTTAACATTAAACTTTAAAACGATCATGTGGCAATCAGATTGAAAGTACTTATGAAAAAAACATTGTTCCTGGATGGTTCATTTAGTTTTATGCACACAAAGGAAGAAAGGAAGATTATTTACAGTGATTCTAAGTAGATGAGTTTTGCTGGAATAGTTTTACAAGAAGCAGAGATTGGAGCTCAGTCGAGGATCTACAATGAAAATAATGATAGAGAAAAGAAAGATTGACAACCTTTTGGAGATATCTTTTAAAACTAATGATTAAGAGATGATTTAAAACTTGATTCGAGAGATGTCTATAAGCTAATAATTAGAAGGAAAATTCAAAATTTTAAATAGGTTTTGCAAGAAAATTGATCAGACATCTTATGAAATGTAGAAATTTAAATCAAAAATACTTTCGAGTTTATAAATTAAAGATTAAAAACAAAGATAAATAAAAAGGCAAGTATATAATGGTCAATGTGTGCAAAACAGGATACTTTGTTGATATGATCATATTGAAAGAATTAATGAAAGTTCTTGGCTAAGTAGATGGAGAACAGTTGTTATTGTATAATGAAGTGATTGAACCTTACAGATAATTCTGAGAGATTAATGTACTATTTGGGGAGAGGCGAGGAGAAAAACAATCAGATTCTTTTTCACACCAAATTATTTTGTATTTCTAAGTCAAAGTTAAGTCTATTTAAAATATTGTTTTGAGATAAGGTTGTCGAATTTCACAGCTGTGATGGGTGAATGTAAGGTCAAAGGTTAACCCAGTTCACAAGCTTTCATAATTTGAAAGATGTCTAACTGGGGTGAATACATATGAAGCTGATCTGGGTCAAAGATATGGTAATAACATTGAAGATATGCCGCTGACAAAGCATTGCCGGAGTTTTAGCCAACCCATTGAGAGAAATAGGCGACAGAGAAAATCATGAAATGTATTGTAGATTTCTTTGAATAAGCTGCCAATTAAATTGCTTACAAGATTAGGTAAGTACTGATTTACTCCTCTCCAGGAGTTAGGCAAAAGGCCAGTTTTTATCTTACTCCCACAAGTAAGATGTGACCCAAGGTCGGGTCGGGAAAGTGGGGTTTAAAAATTGTTGATAGGGGCGCCTCAGGCAGTAAGCAATAAACTTACTCCTCCCCAAAGAGGGGAGGCGAAGCCTGGGAGGGTGGACCTCCTAGAACTGCACAGGACAGACCCATGAACCGGCATGAATCAAGCCCCAAAGGCCAAGACAATACCAGTCTATGGGGTGCAGTATGCATCGGAACAGATACTACACTTTGATCTTTGCCAAAAGGCATATTGGTCAGACGACAAGTTGCCTTACTATATGTGGTGAAACAATTGCAAATTTGTCAAGTTAAAGTTTACAGTTGAGTTGGAACTGAAAAGAGTTGAAGTAAAGTTTGGTAAAACTGCCGTTGGTGTAAAAATACAGTAGGCTTCATTATCTTTAGTGATGTATATGAATGATGGACGTTGTAAGTATTAGATGCTGGACCAGAGGAAGGAGGAGACACAAAATGAAAATATATTGAAGGGGGGGCACCCCAGAAGTGTTTTACCCTTTGATGTGAATTAAGTATCTCATAAAAACAGACAATGATGTTGAAACACAAAAGTGATGTCTGGATAATCTCCATGGTAAAGCTGCCCTGGGTAGACTGTCTGACCGGTTAACTCTCAGTTAAATCTTAAGTGGTTAAGTCTTGGTTTACCCACCGATTACCACTGAAAAGACCCAGTAAACAGGAAGGCGATGGGGGGTGAGAGCTGGCCCACTGGGCATCACGTGGAGTTTTAGGTTTGATGGGATTGCTGGCGAGGAGTTTAAACTGAGTGCCCTTCAAGGCAGGATGGTCTATCTGGATCTCTTAGCCAAGGGATTATGGAGGACTTGTTTACATTTTGCAGGGATATAGAGATCTCATTGGCAACTCTGCCCTTCAACTTGGAAACATGAGTTTCTTTTATAAGATTCAGCAAATAAATGCGTTACTTGTTGATAAATTGGACTCATGTTTTTTACTTGACATAAGAGTCTTTGTAACAGCACTGAAACGAGATCGAACATCTTTAGACTGACACATGTGGGACGATTATGGCCAGTGCAGTGAACGCATGAGCAAACATGCATACTTATATGTTCACACCGTTTGCCTCTTTCAGGAAGAAAAACCTTCTATACTGATTGTCTAGTAACTTAGTAAAAATTGGAACCCTAAAAAGCAAATGTATAATTAACCTTACAAGCAAAATATATTTGTTACTGTGATTGTAAGTTTCACAAAAATACATATTTTTATATTTATTTTGAATAAAGAATATTTGTTGAGTTATATATACCTTGATTGGCTGTTTTTTTTAATGTACTTTTCATTCCTCAGTTGACGATGCATTCCCAGAGTGACTCTAGAGAGTATCACTTGATTAATCACACAACATAGGAGATGTACGGCCCAGTCACGTGAGATGTTTTGACCACACCGATCTTCTGCAAGGAATATAAAATTTTGTCAGCACTTGTGAAGACGATCAATAGTTGGTGATACAAAATCAACCAAAATTGAAGGTATTTGCTTGTGACATGCATGGAAATGAATAAGCATGAGGGCTACATTATTTGGTTGGAGCTAGGGAGTTAGCTGGTACAATAGCAGGGGAGGTAAAGGAAAACATGAGAGGAAGTGAACATTATTAATTTTAGAGAAAAAGAGATACATAAATGTCTAGTTAAAGATAGGTAGTTCGGATGTAAAATTCTGAAAGCTGTCATGCAGACATGTGAAACGGATGTTCAATTGAATATGATTATAATGAGTTTGTGAATCCACATCGAATTAAGGAACCCACACATAAACTAGCGACACAAGTCTGTGAACATCCACAAGAAACTTTATTGAAACTAACCTCAAAACAAAAATATTATTTCATTTCGATCATTTTTTGTTATATAAACAAATCAATACATACTACAGTTGACAGAGATGTAAAAAGTTGATTGAATGATTACTATGCAATTATGTGTCAGAAAATGTTACAATATTTACCTTCAACTGCTTATGGTTTAGGGAGACATATGTCAAAGTATATTCTTCCCATGTGATTGTTTTCATGACAATATGGGGTAATCATGTGACCATAGTGGAATCACATGTCATTGATTGTATTATTAAGGCGGCTTGTTTTCGCGAGTCTTTACCTTCTACTCTGTTACACTTGATTCTTACTGTCACGCTAGTTTCACAATCTTTACAGAAAATTAATTTGTTATCAGTGCAGGGAACTCCTAGTCTTAGTCGCCACCAAATGGCAATCTGTTGCAATAGAGATTACAGTCCCAAAAAATTTAAGTAGTTTCTGCTTTCTCTCTCTGCCAGTTGCCATTGTTAGTTCAGGAATGATTTTAAAGTGATCCTTCTCTGAGTATATCTTACTTTCCTTACATAACTAGGTCCCTTCCTTCTACCTTTTTGTAGCATTTGCTATCAAGAATACACTACAGGAGTTGGCCAATTGTGATTAGATGAGGCTACATTAGAAAAGCTATGAAAAGCGAATAAATTGCATGCCTCAAGCTTAAGAGTTGAGTGAGCAAAGTCAGTTCACATCGGATTTACATTTTGCATGTTACCAGTTATTGTGATTTATTGACAACTACCACCTTTTGTTACTATTACATATGTTTAGCCAATTATTGTCTATGACAAAAAGTGGGGACCGTATGAACGTTAAAATAAACTACGAGCCTGATTGTAACAAAATCTTCGATATATGAAGTAATAAAAGGTACATTTTTTTGATTTAAATAAATGTTTACTGCAAATCTAAAAAGCAAAATGAGTTTTTGCTTATGTTTTGTTTCATGCATAGACTTCCACTGTCCTCCCAATGGTTGAAAATACGTTTTCTTTTAATAGAATTGATATACTAAAAAGATATTTATATCACTAGAAAGAAAAATTAATAAAGGCATATATAAAAAAACAAAATAATAGCTCAAATAAAATCGATCAGATTTCTTAACTTACGTCTATTGAATATAAAATATTTTCTGTTCATGTCTTTTGTTTTAATCATGAGCAAATTCTTTTAGGGGTCGGTGATATTAAAGTGTTTACGTTATTTATATTTCTTATTTCTGTTTTAGCGATGTTTTAAAATTAATAATTGTAAGTTAAATTAATACAAATCAGTGTAACAGAAAATCATATTTGTTTAAGGAAAATGTTATATTAAGAAAAATTAGCTAAAAACATCGACATTCCCTTTGATAACTTCATTTGAAAAAATATTTAAAATAAATCTTTCAGTTAAAATTGTAAGCATTTTGCATGAAAATCACAGGCGGATATAATCAACTAGTTTCGTTTTTTTGTGTCTTTTGTGGAGATTTTACATTTGTTGTGATGCACACACCACTGAATGCTGCTGATTGTATAAAGAAATCAGATAGTTTCTACTATTGTAAAACTATTTTATAGTAAA
Source organism: Sepiola atlantica (assembly GCA_963556195.1). Classification (NCBI taxonomy): domain Eukaryota; kingdom Metazoa; phylum Mollusca; class Cephalopoda; order Sepiida; family Sepiolidae; genus Sepiola; species Sepiola atlantica. The sequence continues at coordinate 30,227,330 of OY744549.1, read as the reverse complement.
TGTTGATCATATCAGATATTCCTCCGCCCTCTTAACATGCTATATCAAATAAAAGCTTTGACGATAATTACATATAAAAACTGGGAAGCTTTTCTTTTTTTAGGTGTATATTTTTACTCAGTGATCAGATTTTCGATGTCATTTGAATTTCTCTTACTCATTTATTAGCTCTTCAGGTTGGCTCTTGGCCTTTTGGCTAAGATCAAAGTGTAGTATCTGTTCCGATGGTTACTGTACCCCATACTGGTATTGTCTTGGCCTTTGGGGCTTGACTTACGCCGGTCAATGGGTCTGTCCTGTGTAATTCTAGGAGGTCCACCCTCCCAGACTTTGCCTCCCCTCTTTAGGGAGGAGTAAGTTTATTTCTTACTGTCCGAGGCGCCCCTACCGGGGAATGCCGACGGGGCTGCCCAGGCAATTTTTAAATGGCCAGAGTGCTCACCTCTCGGGCGCTGGCTTTTCAAACACCACTTTCCCGACCCGACCTTGGGTCACATCTTACTTGTGGGAGTAGGATAAAAACTGGCCTTGTGCCTAACTCCTGGAGAGGAGTAAATCAACACTCATTTATTTGAATTTAAATAAAAATTGTGACGCTTGTTCGTAATACTCCACCAGCCGTCTTTCTTAACTTTTTTACATACCAAATTATATTTTTCTTTTTTCGGTGTACGATTACCTATAAGGTCACTAGAGAATTTCGTGTTTTTTTTTTAAATTGTTCAATTATTTTAGAAGAGGGATCAATTTCCTATAGACATTTAATGTAAACTTTATGACCACATCGCATGTAATGTGTTTGTGAAAAACAACCACCCATTTTTTCACCGTTTTACGGACCAATTTTTTTCTATGTACAATTACGTATCATGCTGTTTCAGGAATTTATTTTTCCAATAATTTACATTTTAGAGTGTGCGTGTGTGTGTGGGGGGGGAGTTTTCTAAATTAATTTAACGTAAACTGAGCACACACTTTTTGATTATCATCGTTTTCTTTTTAACTGTCATATTTCACAATTGCCTTTTCATGCAGAAAAAATGCGATATGCTCGCTAATTTGTACACAGAAAAAAAACATTTGGTGATGGTCAAAAAGTGGGTGCTCAGTTTACCTTAAATTTACATAGGAAACTGATCCTATCTCCCTAATCTAAAATATTTTAAATAAATTTCTGAAAAACACGGAATTCTCTAACGAGATAGGTAATTGTACACCGATAAAAGAAAAAAAAATGGTCAGTAAAAAAGTTTTTAAAAACGGGTGGTGGAGTATTACGAACTATCGCCGAAATTGTTAATACGGAAATAAAGTTATGCTATTATCTACCGAATTTATTTAAAATTACATCTGCAAAAAGTTTATGTTTATCTGTTCCCAATTACAACCCTTTTCACTCGCAAAATTGGTTCCATCTCAATTCGATATTAAACTGTGATATCTTTATAAAATTAGTGATTAAATTCATTTTTAATCACAGCTTTCAATTACCGACATTTTCCCTCCAAAAATGTGTTCTATTTCGATTAGAGAATAACATGTCATTTCTTTTGAAAAATTAATAACAACATATTTATAAAAAACGTAAACTAATTGCAATAACATCATACTTACATGTATCCAATCTTATTTCGTTTGGTTTGTTTTAAATACGAACACGGTTGAAGGATGGCGAATTTAGTGTTGTGATGAGTCGAACGTGTTTTGTACTTTCAAAATGGCGACGCGAAAAACAACTTCGCAGAAAATTAAAGAAGTAAACAAATAAAAGATTTGCCGATTTTTTTGGAAAGAAAAGAAAACTTATTTTAATTTTATTGATTTTAATATTTTATGCTTTTAATTGAGCGTTTGGGAAGAAATGGGATAATATGTACTTAATTTATACAGTAAGTTCAGTTCACCAATCTCATTCAGGTCAAAATAAGATTGTTAAACTGATTTTGTGCGGAATTGTTTTGTTCATTCTTCTGCAGTTTAATATTTGTAATGTTCGTTTCTTTTTTAAATAAATAAAAAGCTGATTTAGTATTATTTATTCATACAATAAAATATTGAATAGATTGAAAAAAGAAAAAGAAATGAAATACAAAATGAATAAAAGATAAGGACAATACATTAATAGAATTGGTTGCTCCTGTCGGGGTTCTAGGGGGAGTTACGGTTACATGTTCATATTACTGTTATATAGTTACGTGCAAAAATGGCGGTCTCTTGCACGGACTATGCTTATTAAAAAGCGCTTATCATTAATTATTTAATTAGTTTCCGTGTAAACATTGATTGTGTTTGAAAGATAAAAGCCTAAACTTAATCTCTAAACAAAAAAACTTCATATTTACGTGTGAAAAATAAATTATAATAAAATATGTAATCACGGCGGCCAAAAATTGATGAATTTTGAACTTTGAAAAACTTACTTGTAAAAATCCCTTGAAAGCTAAATATAAGTTTTGGGGAACTATTTCAAAGATAATTATAAAATTAAAGTCATAAGACACTGAATTAAAACAAAAAATTCCCACATTTAACTAAAAATTAGCAAAAATTATCCCCCAGTCATAAATGAGTTAAATCCGGCGTCACATAATCGGCAAACGACTTTGTTTACTAACTAGGTAGTGCAAAAATGGCGCCTTCTTGTACGGACTATGCTTATTAAAAAGCGCTTATCATTAATTATTTAATTTATTTCCGTGTAAACTTTGATTGTGTTTGAAAGATAAAAGCCTAAACTTAATCTCTAAATGAAAAAAACTGCATATTTACGTGTGAAAAATAAATTATAATGAAATATGTAATCACGACGACTGAAAAACCTAAAAATTCAGTGAATTTTGAACTTTGAAAAAATTACTTGTAAAAATCCCTTAAAAGATAAATATAAGTTTTTGGGAACTATTTCAAAGATAATTATTAAATTAAAGTCATAAGACACTGAATTAAAAATTTAAAAAATCCCACGTTTTACTAAAAATTAGCAAAATTAGCCCTTCAAATGTGATAAATGAGTAAAATCCGCCATAAGTTCATCGGAAAAGGACGTTGTTTACAAATTGACATCGTCGTGCAAAATATATGGAAGACAAAAAATGTCATAATTTATCAATTTTAACTTTATATATAAAAATGTAATAATAGTTTATAGAAGTTGAAAAATTATTATCCATTAATTTCTTTATTCTTTTTAAGGTTATAAACAAATTTAAGTACCTTTATTTTGTTATAATAAAAAAGGAAATGCTTATTTAATTATTTGTGAGTGTACGCAATTATTTTAACTGAAAAGGTTCAGTTTTTAATTTCGTAATACTCTGAAATTATTGATGACGTCTGTTTACCAATGTTTTTCCTTAGAATTTGAAATAAAACTATTTTTTAAATGTTAAAAATATTTTTACGTTACGAACTGCGTCAATTTTATCAATTTTTTTTTACATGATTTAAAACTTTAGTTACTCGATTTATTCTTAATGTGTCGTAACGATAAATTACTTTGATTCTTTTAAAAATAAAGTGTTTTTATTTTTTATTTTAAGTGTGAAAAAGTAAATTAAAGTCAATGACTACACTGACAATTTATTCATTGAAAAAAAAAGTTAAAACAGTTATTTATTGATAAACAGAATTAAATTTTGAAAGAAAATGTCATGTTTGAATTCTCTTTATTTATTAATAAATAATTGTTTTTAACTTAAATATTTATTAATGAAAAAAAAAAGACAAAACAAATACAAATCTTTCCAAATAATTGACGATGAATTGTGAAATGAACGAAATTGTTGAATCTCTAAAAAAAAAAAAAATTTTGCGCTGTAAAAGTGAGTGATTGCTAATCCCAGCTGGTTATTACAGAACGGGGCTACCGTACTAATGAAAGTTCATCGTTAGTAAAAATTATTCAATTTTTAAAATTCTTTTTTTCGTTAAGTTCCTGGATCTCAAATTTGTCAATTTTTGGTTTATTTTCAAGATTATAAAAAAAAATTCTTGCGCTGATGATGCCACGTTCCTTTATGAAAGAGAAATATAATTATGTCGCATTTTTTATTTTTCCAAAAACTCTAATCATTAAAATCACATGAAATATTTTTTGCAATTATATTATTTTTTTGGTGAAAATATTGATTAAACAATGCTTTATTTAATAATAATATCGCTAATTCAAAAAATTAATTTTTCTTGGAGTTAAAGTGATTTTATTAATACGGTATTTACTGGCCTTTTTCGTAATATATACGAAATATTTTGAAAAAAAAAATTAATTGTTAACATCTACGATCCTTTATTTACATAAGTAACAGTTAAAAAATCATGCATTTTTTTTTATTAATATATAAAAATATAACTTTAGTAAAGGTGTATTTTCTTTTTTAAAAATAATACATTTTCACTAAGATTTTTAAAAAAATAATGGTTTCATTATATTCCGTGATTTTTGATTAATAAATATTGAAAATTTCAGTAAAATTGGTTGATTTCCTGAATTTTAGTGTATTTTTAAGTAAAAGGGGGGGGGGGTCAAAAAATTTTTTCATTTTGGGAATCGGCGATTGATTTTGCACGTACCTATTACTAACTGACTATCGCTATGCAAAATATATGGAAGACAAAAATGTCATAATTTATCAATTTTAACTTTATATATAAAAATGGTTTGTTAATAGTTTATAGAAGTTAAAAAATTATTATCTATTAATTTCTTTATTCTTTTTAAGGTTATAAACAAATTTAATTACCCTTATTTTGTTATAATAAAAAAGGAAATGCTTATTAAATTAAAATATTTGTGAGTGTACGCAATTAAGATCTTATTTTATTTTTAACTAAAAAGGTTCATATTTAACTTGGTATTTGTAACAGTATCGTGGAAACTATTTCCCTACGCTAACCAATGTAACCCCCAGCGTAGGAATATGAGAGAACTCTGTAGCGTCACTTCCAGGCTGAGGGCCCACCGAGCAACACTGTATTTATACGTTCAATAAAACCCTATTTATAACAACATCTTGTTGATAGTTATTAAACTAACAATATAACATTAACAATAACCCTAACAAAACACTACATGGTGGCAGCGGAAAACACGCTAAATTGAAGAAATACAGACTTTGAAAAACAAAAAGAAATCTCGGTGAGAAAAAAAAATTATCAGCAAGCTATCAACGTGCCCCTCGAAAACGAAAAACTAAAATGTCGCGTTGGAAGAAACAACGAAAAAAAAAAAAAGAAAAAAAAAAAGAAAAACAACTCCCCGAAACAAAAGACATGGCACATGTTCGTCTTTAACCACTGTCCGTTTTTCACAACTTTTTACTGACCATTTTTCTTTTCTTTTTTCGGTGTACACTTATCTATCAGGCTGCTAGAGAATTCCGGCGTTTTTGGAATTTTTTTTCAAATATTTTACATTTTAGGAGGGGGGATCAGTTTCCAATGTTAATTCAACGTAGACTGATCCCCCTCTTTTTGACCATCTCAATTTATAAAAAAACCTTTGTCGGTGTACGATTACCTATTATGTCAATAGAGAATTCCGGGGGTTTTGGAAAGAAATTTTTAAAAATTGTGATTTTAAGACGAGGGATCAGTTTTCAATGTAAATTCAACGTGGACTGATCCCCCTCTTTTTAACCATCTCAAATTTTAAAAATTATTCTTCTGCTTACAATTACCTATCATGTCACGAGAGAATTCCGGCGTTTTTGGAAAGAAATTTCAAAAAATTAAGATTTTAAGACGGGGGACCAGTCTTGTTCGTCTTTTACCATAGTTCGTTTTTCACAACTTTTTACGTCTTAAAATCTCATTTTTTTTTAAATTTCTTTCCAAAAACCCCGGAATTCTCTCGCGACATGATAGGTAATTGTAAACAGAAGAATAATTTTTAAAATTTGAGATGGTTAAAAAGAGGGGGATCAGTCCACGTTGAATTTACATTGAAAACTGATCCCCCGTCTTAAAAATCACAATTTTTAAAAATTTCTTTCCAAAACCCCCGGAATTCTCTATTGACATGATAGGTAATCGTACACCGAAAAAGATTTTTTTTAAAATTGAGATGATCAAAAAGAGGGGCATCAGTCTACTTTGAATTAACATTGGAAACTGATCCCCCCTCCTAAAATGTAAAATATTTGAAAAAAAATTCCCAAAACGCCGGAATTCTCTAGCAACCTGATAGATAAGTGTACACCGAAAAAAGAAAAGAAAAATGGTCAGTAAAAAGTTGTGAAAAACGGACAGTGGTTAAAGACGAACATGTGCCAAAAACATCCCTACGAGGTAATTCATTTAAGTATTCTAAGAGAACAAACACTTTTCAAACGAACATTTTTAATTTTTAAAATTTCTCTAACCATTTACTAGAAATCGCCATTTTCTTTTGTCTACTGTCCCCTTTCCCTTTTTGTGTCCCTTCGTTTTTTCCTTCTTTTTTGGCTGTTAGCCTGCTGCTAACCCTTACTGCTGTGTGATTTCCTCGAACACACATACACACAGTGAACAATAACAAGCGTACACAATATACGTTTCCTGTCCACACATACATACGCATAACAGTAATACGCTTATTCGCTTAGTGCGTGTTTTGTGAACACATCCAAATGGCGGCAAACGATACCCGAACAATGGATTGGACAACGCCAAACACAGCTGAGACATTTAAACTCTTTAAGCAACGAAGTGAACTATATTTTGTTGTACACAAAATAAAAATAGAACAGCAAGTGAGCCATATTTTATTAAGAGTGGGTAACGAGGGACTGAACAGATACAATTCATGGACGCTAACGGAGGAGGAAAAACGTTCCCCTGACATTATTTTTGATAAATTCCTTGTACAACTAGAACCAAAAGAAAATTACAGGGTGAATCGCCTCAAACTAATGTCATACCGACAGAAAGCTGAGGAGTCACTGGATGATTTCGTCAACAGGTGTAAGCGACTTACACAGAGATGTTCACCATCCGAAACCGAACAACAGCAGCGGATAATTGAACTCATCATTGCCAGCACCCCAATAGCAGACTTTCAGAAGGAGCTTCTAGGAAAAGACGACAAACTGACACTCGAGGAAGCAGTCAATATTGGAAAAACCGATGAAGCTTCCAACGTCCATATAAACCAATTAAAGGACATGCAAACTAATGAAGCTATTAGCACGGCTATACAAGCTATAGGCCCACCAACACGTTCCAGGAATGGAAAAAGCTGTCTCAGTTGTGGGAGAAGTCATGCACGTCACCGTGAAGCTTGTCCTGCATTTGGATCAAAATGCAACACATGTGGTAAAGCCAACCACTGGGCGTCATTTTGCTTTGCAAGCAAAATCAATCAACGGTAAAGGTCATCAAGCCGAAGCCATAACAAAGCAAGGACACATCATCAGCCCCAATACAAGAGGACCCCATATGAGAATAGGCAATCCATCCGAACCGATGCGGTATACAATACCCAAAGATTAGAAGAAGGCCTTGAAAACCTCACATTCAGCAGTATAGCAACATCAACCATCCCTCAGAGAGATGAAGCTTTTGTATACATAAGTATCAAACTATGCAACAGAAGTGGAATCCACAGGCTGCGACTAAAAATAGACACAGGTGCCCAAGGAAACACACTACCAGTCTCTACATTCCGCTGGATGTTCCCAGAAAAGTTAGACTCTGATGGGCTTCCCAAATGGAAAACAAAATCAAATGCGATGAAACTGGAAGCCTACAACGGTACTCCAATAAAATGCTATGGCAGCATCAGCATACCATGCAGGTACAATTCTGGATGGCATAACAGCACCTTCTATATAGTGGATGTGCAAGGACCAGCAGTTCTAGGACTACCATCGCCAGAACAACTAAAGTTAATTACTCTACACTGCACAGTGAAAAAAGAAAACGTGCAACAAACCTGTGTGGAAACACAGATAAATACCACACAAGAACTCATTCGGATGTACCCAGACGATTTTGACAAAATTGGCTCTATGCCAGGGTCTGTGAAACTCTCTATTAACAAGAGTATGCAACCGCATATTGATGCACCTAGGAAAACTCCTATTGCATTATTAGAAACCATAAAACGGGAACTGGACAACATGGAAAAGAACAATATTATCAGAAAGGTGATAGAACCAACAGACTTGGTTTCAAGCCTAGCATATTCACATAAAAAGGATGGGAGCCTAAGGATCTGCCTGGACCCAAGATACCTAAATACGGCACTTAAGAGACCACATCACAAAATCCCTACAACAGAAGAGATAACACATCATTTTGCAGGTGCCAAGCTATTTTCAAAGCTGGATGCCAAAGCGGGTTACTGGTCCATACACCTGGACAAAGACTCTCAGCTGCTAACAACGTTCCAGTCACCTTACGGTAGATACTGTTTCCAGAGACTACCATTTGGATTAAGTGTATCACAAGATATTTTCCAATTGAAAATGGATCAAATTCTTGAACAAGTCGATGGTGCAGTAGGAATCGCAGATGATGTTGCTGTCTATGCCAAATCAGATTAGGAACATGACAAAGTCCTACACAAACTCATGAAAATAGCCAAAGAGAACGGTCTTGTATTCAACTCAACAAAATGCCAAATCAAATCCAAAAGCATATCTTTTTTTGGAATGATATATAGTGAAAAAGGCATCAGTCCAGACCCATAGAAAATAAATGACATACGAAACATGCCATACCCAACTTGTAAAAAAGAACTACAAGAATTCCTAGGTCTTATTACGTATTTGCCACCATTCATCCCAAATCTGGCTGACAAGTCACACACCCTAAGAGGACTATTAAAAAAAGATGCACCTTTTCTGTGGGAAGGACACCACAAACAATGTTTTGAGAAACTCAAAACAGAAATCAGCCAAGACTCAACATTAACGTACATTGACACTACTGAAATGCCAGTATTACAGACCGATGCAAGCCTAAAAGGACTTGGAGCTGCATTGATACAAGACAACAAACCAATTGCATATGCATCAAAGTCTTTATCGGACACAGAAAAACGCTATGCATGTATTTAAAGAGAACTGCTTGCAATTGTGTTCGGAGTTCAAAGACTCCACATATACATCTATGGTCGTCAATTCAAAGTACTCACTGACCACAAACCACTGGTCATGATATTGCAGAAACCACTAACGAGTGCACCCCCAGACTACAACGGATGATGGTAAAACTACAGGGATACCGGATACACATAGAGTACATACCTGGGAAGGAAATGACTCTAGCCGATACATTAAGTCGCCTTCCCAGCACCGAGAACACAGACACAATTGACCTGGATGCTAGAGTTGATCTTGTGAGATTTAGTAGCGATCGCGTAAGTGAAATAAGGACTGAAACTAAAAAAGACCCAGTTCTCGATCAGCTACGTGAAACTATAATAACAGGCTGGCCAGATTCAATCAAGGAACTGCCACCTGCAATCCGGTCATATTGGTCATATAGAGATGAACTATCTCTAAATGATGGTATCCTCCTAAAAGGATCAAGAGTTGTTGTTCCAGAAAGTCAGCAATAAATTATTCTCGATCAGCTCCATTACAGCAATCAAGGCATTGAAAAGACACGTCTTCATGCCAGAGACGCAGTATACTGGAACGGAATCAATGCCGATATTGAGAACATGATAATGAAATGCTCAATATGCCAGGAAAATCTCCCTGCACAATCAAAAGAAACTCTACAGCCACGCGACATCCCTAGCCGAGCATGGGAAGTTGTTGGTACAGATCTGTTTCACTTGAATGACCATGAATATTTGATCGTTGCTGATTACTACAGCAAATTCCTTATCATACACAAAATGACAGGTCAAAGTACAAGGAATATGGTTATCTCAGCAATGAAGCGAATATTTTCGGAACATGGTGTTCCCACTAAGGTGATCAGTGACAACGGACCACAATACTCCTGCGAAGCTTTCAAAGCATTTGCTCAACAATGGCAATTTGATCATGTCACGTCATCGCCAAAGTTTCCCAAATCAAATGGTTGTGTGGAGAGACAGATTCAAACTGTCAAAAGGACATTACTCAAGGCAAAGCAAGCGGGAAAAGATCCTGATTTAGTGATGCTGTGCCTACGAGCAACACCCATCAACCACAACATTCCAAGCCCAGCTGAACTACTAAACAACCGCATTATGAAAATAAACATAATTGCGAAAATCCCAACTCCAAGGTTCACCAACTCAGATCATATCCGGGAAGAGTTGAAACATCGACAGGACGAACAAAAAAGATATTATGATCAAACAGCACATGATCTGGTCCCAGGACAATGGAAACCAGCAATGGTAATGACCAAATGTAGGGAACCAAGTTCCTATATTCTTAAATTCCCAGATGGATCTCAAAAGAGACGAAACAGAGTCCAAATAAGAGAGGCAGAAACAGCCACTCACAAAAAAGTCCGTTTCAATGATCACATCACCTCACCAAATGACTACACACACTCCAACACAAGTAACACCTCAACCCGGAAAACTCGAAAACAATCAACACTCAACACAACCAGAAGTGGCCGTGAAATACACAAGCCAACAAGACATAAAAAGTAACAAGCACCAGAACAATTACTTTTCTCATTATCGTGGGAACTATTTCCCTACGCTAACCAATGTAACACCCAGCGTAGGAATATGAGAGAACTCTCTAGCGTCACTTCCAGGCTGAGTGCCCACCGAGCAACACTGTATTTATACGTTTCATAAAACCCTATTTATAACAACATTTTGTTGATAGTTATTAAACTAAACAATATAACATTAACAATAACCCTAACAAAACACTACAAAACGCTGATGAATAGTTTAAAGAAAATGTTTATTTACCATAAAAGTAATAACGAGAGAAGGAATGCTGAAATAACAGGTATAGCGTCACTTGAAGTAGAAAAGGCTGGGACAAAAGCCGCTGCTATGAACTGAAGCAGATGCTGCTGGAAGCTGGAACAAGATCTGATAGAAGGAGCATTGAGCAGGCGTTGCTGGAAGCTGAAACAGGAGCCGCTTGAGGGAGCTGTAGGAGACATTGTAGGAACAGGCTGATGCAGGAGTTCGCCGAAACATGAGTTAGCTGGAGTATTAGCATTGCTGGGGCAAAAGCTGCTGGAAGGAGCCGCTGAAGAAGCTTGAGCAGACACTGCAGGGAGCTGGAGCATGTGCCGCCGGATGTAGCTGAATCAGTCGTTGCTGAAAGGAGGAAACTGAAGCAAGAGTCACTATAAACAACTGGAGAAGGCGTTGCTGGAAGCTGAAACAGGAGCCGATGGAGAGAGCTGGGTCAGGCGTTGCTAGAATTAGAATGAGTGAGCTGGAGTAGGAGTGAACTAGAGAAAATGGCATTGCTGCAGAGTGCTGGGGCAAGAGCTGCTGTAAGAAGATACTGAAGCTGGAGCAGGCACTGCAGTAGCTGGAGCAAGTGCTGCTGGAAGGAGCTAAAGCAGGCGTTGCTTCGAATAACTGGAGAAGGAGCCACTGAAGAAGACGCTGTAAGAAGCTGAAGCAGGAGCCGTTGGAAGGATCAGAACAGGTGTTTCTGTAAGGAGCTGGAGCAGGCTCTGCAGGAAGCTGAACTAGGAGACGCTGGAATATTCCTTAATCATTTGTATATTTGAATGTAAGGGGATAACATCCGGGTTTTGCCACTTCCACCTAAGAATGTTGTCTGCAATCAACGGTGTACGTTGGTATTCAATCCCTTGTGTTTTGTGTATTTAAAAAAAAAATATTTTTCATCTCCCTCCCACAGCGGTTACAAGGACGGAAAGAAGGATTAAAAAGCCAGTACTGTAGCTACAATAAATGCCTGGGCAGACTCGTCGGCATTACCCAGTAGGCATGCCGCAGTTGATTAGCAATAAACTAACCCCTTCTCAAAGGTAGTCAGGCAAAGACTGGGAGGGTGGACCTCCTAGAACTGTATTGTGTATTTTAAACATATGAAAATGTAGGTCTACACATGAGAAAATCAGAAAAGTTTTGTTCTTTCATTAAAATATTTATTTACATAAATAATAATGAAAATATTGTTTATAAATATGAAAAAATTAAATAAATAAACGCCAGATAATGTTTTTCTTTTTACAAATACTTAAATGAATGTATTTTTAACATACATATTCATAAAGAAAATGTGTATTCATACAAAAATATGCATTCACCCCCACCCCCGCTCTTCGTCAGAAAATAGATTATACTGTAGCAGTTACCTCCTCCTTTCAAAACATAACTACACCGGTTTGCCGGTAGGTGTCGCTTTTTCACCGACAGGTGGCACTGTAAAGCGACACCCGAGTTATCTGCCCTTCTGACTATAAAAACCGTTGCAAACGGAAAATCCATCTCTTCTTCACCAGCCTCGACAGGAGTACGCTGACACTAGCGTTCCGTTTCACTCTTCTCTTCTGGTCAATTGGCCTCGGTAGAACGACGCTAATACACTAGCGTTTCGCATCACGCTTTTCTCTTTTTCTTTTCAACTAGCATCGGCATAACAACTACCAACACACGTGGTCAGACAACGGTAAGAGTTCTCAACTCATTTTCTTTGTATACGGCTTTCAAAGACTTTTCCTACGCCGGATTCATTTCTTCTTATACCTTTTCAAGAACTGTTTTTCCATCGACACACATGCATACATCACACACTTCACCATTCCACGTACACACGTTCAATAAACGTTATTTGAACTACTTCATTTTGTTTATTAATTATTACTCTGTCTTTGCATGCAACATTGCTTGATTCAACTTTGCACGTTCATAGTCCGGGAACATCACACTCTCGATCCGAACAATTGGTGACCCGACGTGCAAGCTTTGTTGTATGTGGCGGAGTAATTAATTTCGTACTAGAACAAAAAAAAAAGAAGTTATTTCTCGTCTTTCTTTTCGCGGTGAAACGAATTACGCACCCATCTTTTTCTTTCTTTTTTCTACCCACGTGGTAGAAATATACAAACAAAGAAAAACAAAAAAATTTCTCGGCTCTCTCCGAGTATGAAAAAAATTACAATTTCATTTTTTTTTTCTTCCTTTTCCCTTCTACCCACGTTGTTGGAAATATATATATAAAAGAAAAGAAAACTACAAAACAGACAACACACGATGTCGAACATCACCAAGCCTCAAGACTTAATACTGGTTGTAAAAAGTCAGGCTCAGCAAGCACTAACATCACCCTTCAAGGGCTACCAACCCTCTTCAACAACTGGACGTTCGTTGATAAACAGGAGGACACATCAACTCGAACAACCAACTCTTCCCGGACATTCATCAAACATTTCCGGACATCACTGACGACACTATGGAAGAAATCACACCAGTTCAAAATGAGTACAACTGCACAAGCACGACTAAATACTCAACAACTGGACGTTCGTTGATCAACTGGGGGACACATCAACTCGAACGACGCACCAACACCAGTACAGACGCACTTGAACCTGCTAACTCATTTGCAGACATTTGTGCATCTGATTTTGACCATAGTGTACCACCAATCTCAACAACTAGATGTTTGTTCATCAGCTCCACAACACGGACTAATTAACATGAACAACATCAACAACTGCACAGACTCACTTGTGCTCATTCATCAACTGCACAGACTCACTTGTGCTCATTCATCAACTGCACAGACTCACTTGTGCTCATTCATCAATCAATTGCACAGACCCACTTGTGCTTATTTATCAACACCTGTACAGACTCACTTGTGCTCATTCATCAACATCGCACAGACTCACTTGTGCTCATTCATCAACAACTGCACAGATTCACTTGTGCTCATTCATCAACAACTGCACAGACTCACTTGTGCTCACTCATCAATACCGCACAGATTCACTTGTGCTCACTCATCAACAACCGTGCAGACCCAAGCACCAAACATCCCCGGACAACACTGACAATTCAACGTTTGTTCATCAGCTCCGCATCACGCAGACTAATCAACATGAACAACGCCACCAACAAGTGCAAATTCACTTGCACTCAAGATTTTTCGACCGCAAACTCACTTGCACTCAAACTTGATGCAGACCCAAACAACACGCAGATCCACATGCGTTACAAACACTCAATTCCGCAGACGCACTTGCGATCAATCATTCAATGCAGAAACAGAAATAAGTAGCGTGCACACTACTTTTTCTAATCTTCAACAGCAAAACAGACATACCCACAAAGAATGCTTCCATCTACAACTGTACATATTGAATAATATTTTCAATATTTTTCAATCTGGGGGGGAGTCCTTGTAGCAGTTACCTCCTCCTTTCAAAACATAACTACACCGGTTTGCCGGTAGGTGTCGCTTTTTCACCGACAGGTGGCACTGTAAAGCGACACCCGAGTTATCTGCCCTTCTGACTATAAAAACCGTTGCAAACGGAAAATCCATCTCTTCTTCACCAGCCTCGACAGGAGTACGCTGACACTAGCGTTCCGTTTCACTCTTCTCTTCTGGTCAATTGGCCTCGGTAGAACGACGCTAATACACTAGCGTTTCGCATCACGCTTTTCTCTTTTTCTTTTCAACTAGCATCGGCATAACAACTACCAACACACGTGGTCAGACAACGGTAAGAGTTCTCAACTCATTTTCTTTGTATACGGCTTTCAAAGACTTTTCCTACGCCGGATTCATTTCTTCTTATACCTTTTCAAGAACTGTTTTTCCATCGACACACATGCATACATCACACACTTCACCATTCCACGTACACACGTTCAATAAACGTTATTTGAACTACTTCATTTTGTTTATTAATTATTACTCTGTCTTTGCATGCAACATTGCTTGATTCAACTTTGCACGTTCATAGTCCGGGAACATCACACTCTCGATCCGAACAATTGGTGACCCGACGTGCAAGCTTTGTTGTATGTGGCGGAGTAATTAATTTCGTACTAGAACAAAAAAAAAAGAAGTTATTTCTCGTCTTTCTTTTCGCGGTGAAACGAATTACGCACCCATATTTTTCTTTCTTTTTTCTACCCACGTGGTAGAAATATACAAACAAAGAAAAACAAAAAAATTTCTCGGCTCTCTCCGAGTATGAAAAAAATTACAATTTCATTTTTTTTTTCTTCCTTTTCCCTTCTACCCACGTTGTTGGAAATATATATATAAAAGAAAAGAAAACTACAAAACAGACAACACACGATGTCGAACATCACCAAGCCTCAAGACTTAATACTGGTTGTAAAAAGTCAGGCTCAGCAAGCACTAACATCACCCTTCAAGGGCTACCAACCCTCTTCAACAACTGGACGTTCGTTGATAAACAGGAGGACACATCAACTCGAACAACCAACTCTTCCCGGACATTCATCAAACATTTCCGGACATCACTGACGACACTATGGAAGAAATCACACCAGTTCAAAATGAGTACAACTGCACAAGCACGACTAAATACTCAACAACTGGACGTTCGTTGATCAACTGGGGGACACATCAACTCGAACGACGCACCAACACCAGTACAGACGCACTTGAACCTGCTAACTCATTTGCAGACATTTGTGCATCTGATTTTGACCATAGTGTACCACCAATCTCAACAACTAGATGTTTGTTCATCAGCTCCACAACACGGACTAATTAACATGAACAACATCAACAACTGCACAGACTCACTTGTGCTCATTCATCAACTGCACAGACTCACTTGTGCTCATTCATCAACTGCACAGACTCACTTGTGCTCATTCATCAATCAATTGCACAGACCCACTTGTGCTTATTTATCAACACCTGTACAGACTCACTTGTGCTCATTCATCAACATCGCACAGACTCACTTGTGCTCATTCATCAACAACTGCACAGATTCACTTGTGCTCATTCATCAACAACTGCACAGACTCACTTGTGCTCACTCATCAATACCGCACAGATTCACTTGTGCTCACTCATCAACAACCGTGCAGACCCAAGCACCAAACATCCCCGGACAACACTGACAATTCAACGTTTGTTCATCAGCTCCGCATCACGCAGACTAATCAACATGAACAACGCCACCAACAAGTGCAAATTCACTTGCACTCAAGATTTTTCGACCGCAAACTCACTTGCACTCAAACTTGATGCAGACCCAAACAACACGCAGATCCACATGCGTTACAAACACTCAATTCCGCAGACGCACTTGCGATCAATCATTCAATGCAGAAACAGAAATAAGTAGCGTGCACACTACTTTTTCTAATCTTCAACAGCAAAACAGACATACCCACAAAGAATGCTTCCATCTACAACTGTACATATTGAATAATATTTTCAATATTTTTCAATCTGGGGGGGGAGTCCTTGTAGCAGTTACCTCCTCCTTTCAAAACATAACTACACCGGTTTGCCGGTAGGTGTCGCTTTTTCACCGACAGGTGGCACTGTAAAGCGACACCCGAGTTATCTGCCCTTCTGACTATAAAAACCGTTGCAAACGGAAAATCCATCTCTTCTTCACCAGCCTCGACAGGAGTACGCTGACACTAGCGTTCCGTTTCACTCTTCTCTTCTGGTCAATTGGCCTCGGTAGAACGACGCTAATACACTAGCGTTTCGCATCACGCTTTTCTCTTTTTCTTTTCAACTAGCATCGGCATAACAACTACCAACACACGTGGTCAGACAACGGTAAGAGTTCTCAACTCATTTTCTTTGTATACGGCTTTCAAAGACTTTTCCTACGCCGGATTCATTTCTTCTTATACCTTTTCAAGAACTGTTTTTCCATCGACACACATGCATACATCACACACTTCACCATTCCACGTACACACGTTCAATAAACGTTATTTGAACTACTTCATTTTGTTTATTAATTATTACTCTGTCTTTGCATGCAACATTGCTTGATTCAACTTTGCACGTTCATAGTCCGGGAACATCACACTCTCGATCCGAACAATTGGTGACCCGACGTGCAAGCTTTGTTGTATGTGGCGGAGTAATTAATTTCGTACTAGAACAAAAAAAAAAGAAGTTATTTCTCGTCTTTCTTTTCGCGGTGAAACGAATTACGCACCCATCTTTTTCTTTCTTTTTTCTACCCACGTGGTAGAAATATACAAACAAAGAAAAACAAAAAAATTTCTCGGCTCTCTCCGAGTATGAAAAAAATTACAATTTCATTTTTTTTTTCTTCCTTTTCCCTTCTACCCACGTTGTTGGAAATATATATATAAAAGAAAAGAAAACTACAAAACAGACAACACACGATGTCGAACATCACCAAGCCTCAAGACTTAATACTGGTTGTAAAAAGTCAGGCTCAGCAAGCACTAACATCACCCTTCAAGGGCTACCAACCCTCTTCAACAACTGGACGTTCGTTGATAAACAGGAGGACACATCAACTCGAACAACCAACTCTTCCCGGACATTCATCAAACATTTCCGGACATCACTGACGACACTATGGAAGAAATCACACCAGTTCAAAATGAGTACAACTGCACAAGCACGACTAAATACTCAACAACTGGACGTTCGTTGATCAACTGGGGGACACATCAACTCGAACGACGCACCAACACCAGTACAGACGCACTTGAACCTGCTAACTCATTTGCAGACATTTGTGCATCTGATTTTGACCATAGTGTACCACCAATCTCAACAACTAGATGTTTGTTCATCAGCTCCACAACACGGACTAATTAACATGAACAACATCAACAACTGCACAGACTCACTTGTGCTCATTCATCAACTGCACAGACTCACTTGTGCTCATTCATCAACTGCACAGACTCACTTGTGCTCATTCATCAATCAATTGCACAGACCCACTTGTGCTTATTTATCAACACCTGTACAGACTCACTTGTGCTCATTCATCAACATCGCACAGACTCACTTGTGCTCATTCATCAACAACTGCACAGATTCACTTGTGCTCATTCATCAACAACTGCACAGACTCACTTGTGCTCACTCATCAATACCGCACAGATTCACTTGTGCTCACTCATCAACAACCGTGCAGACCCAAGCACCAAACATCCCCGGACAACACTGACAATTCAACGTTTGTTCATCAGCTCCGCATCACGCAGACTAATCAACATGAACAACGCCACCAACAAGTGCAAATTCACTTGCACTCAAGATTTTTCGACCGCAAACTCACTTGCACTCAAACTTGATGCAGACCCAAACAACACGCAGATCCACATGCGTTACAAACACTCAATTCCGCAGACGCACTTGCGATCAATCATTCAATGCAGAAACAGAAATAAGTAGCGTGCACACTACTTTTTCTAATCTTCAACAGCAAAACAGACATACCCACAAAGAATGCTTCCATCTACAACTGTACATATTGAATAATATTTTCAATATTTTTCAATCTGGGGGGGAGTCCTTGTAGCAGTTACCTCCTCCTTTCAAAACATAACTACACCGGTTTGCCGGTAGGTGTCGCTTTTTCACCGACAGGTGGCACTGTAAAGCGACACCCGAGTTATCTGCCCTTCTGACTATAAAAACCGTTGCAAACGGAAAATCCATCTCTTCTTCACCAGCCTCGACAGGAGTACGCTGACACTAGCGTTCCGTTTCACTCTTCTCTTCTGGTCAATTGGCCTCGGTAGAACGACGCTAATACACTAGCGTTTCGCATCACGCTTTTCTCTTTTTCTTTTCAACTAGCATCGGCATAACAACTACCAACACACGTGGTCAGACAACGGTAAGAGTTCTCAACTCATTTTCTTTGTATACGGCTTTCAAAGACTTTTCCTACGCCGGATTCATTTCTTCTTATACCTTTTCAAGAACTGTTTTTCCATCGACACACATGCATACATCACACACTTCACCATTCCACGTACACACACGTTCAATAAACGTTATTTGAACTACTTCATTTTGTTTATTAATTATTACTCTGTCTTTGCATGCAACATTGCTTGATTTACTGAACACGTTTATAATCGGGGGAACACGACCATCGATCCTAACAATACTTTATTTAGGCGGCTATGTGTGAAGATGCTGAAAACCTTTAGTGTAAAAATTAAATTTACAATAGGGAGATTAATTTCTCATATAAATTTGATGTGAGATGATCACACTTTTTTTAAGTGCATATAACACAAATGTATTGTGTGTTTTAATGGGACGTTATAAAAACAACCCTACTTTAACATTACCACTAACTATAGGTCTGGGTGACAACAACACTTTAACTCTCCTTTAACCCTCCCAGTGCCAATAGTTATAAAATGATAAAAATCAAACTTAAAAAAAAATGTATATTAAAGAAGATTACACTGATGTGCTGACTTCCAGTTTACCCTGCACTAAATAAGTACGGATGATCAGAAATGATAAAAAAATTCTTTTAATTCATATTAATTTGAGACTTGACAAACACATTTTCATTAATAATGTAAGTGTTTGAAATAAATACAAAGATATGATTTTGTCACCTGTTCAAAAATAACAACGGAAAATAATAAATTACGAGCAATGCAAGAGACTAGCGCTGACAATTTCAACAGCAACCTTCAAGAATTTCTCTGGTGACGGCGAATAAAACAAAATTATTTCGGCAATATTCTTTATTCTATACGTTTTTATTATTCTTTTTAAATACTTTAAATTATGTTGCTGTTTCACAAAATACAAAAGACATTTGCTTAAAAAATTACTATTAAAATACTAAGCTATTTTATTATATTTTCATAAAAAATCAAAACATATATTATGTTACTGTTTCATTAAATAAAAGACATTTCCAAACTTTGGTTATATCAATAAAAAGAAGACATTGTGTTATTAAAGATTTGTATTATATTTTGATTAAAAAAATCAAAACAAATATTTCATAATTTGTTTTGCTAACAACTTATTTTATTATAATAAAAATACAATTCTTATTTTTGAACAAGTGACAAAATCATAATTTTGTATTTATTTCCAACACTAACATTATTAATAAAATGCATTTGTCAAGTCTCAAATTAATATGAATTTTTAAATAAATTCTGATCATCCGTACTTTAAATTTATGAATATATAATAAAAACATCTTTCAAATAATTTTTGCTTTGTGTCATTTTTCTATTTAGTAATTTCGGCCAATTTTACCATAACATTTTATCACAGACATGGAAAATTCTAAACCAACCTCTGTTGAAAAATATGGAATTATCAATCAAAATCTTTCTTAACACCTTGGTGAAAAGACTATTGTCTTTTCCAACTAAAATATCTTTTAAAATAGCAAGTTGAGACGTACAAGAAATGTTCTTATCAAACCGATATCCTCATATCACTTTGACAAAAAATAATAAAAGACGAAATGAGTAATGTGAAATGTTACGTTACCTGGTACTCTGAGCTCATAAGAAAAGCCGTCCGCTTTTCTCTTATATACATTCTCAGCTAAAAAAAAGGTGGGTATGATTCTGCCATTAGAAAGGGTAAATTTGTTTTAGAGTCGACTTCTTATCTATTCTCAAAGTCATCAGATTAGACTCGTCTAAACCCAGAATCGAAATCAACTTATGAAAAAGATGTTCTCAAACACTGTATTGTAAACTCTATCATAAACCTGCATTTAAATCTAGTAGAGATTTCTGTCCTCTCGATTTTGCAAACTGTTGCCTTTTTCGAAATACGACTATCTCAACAACATAACTGATTGTAGAAATATTAATTTCTCAGTGACATACGCCCATCTCTTCCAAAAGATAAGTACATTTTGAATAGTTCTTCATTCACAGAGATTTTGTTCAATCAAAGTTATGCATTTTTCGTTTCAATGCCAACAAGTTGAGATATTTGAAATTATCTATTCAAAACCATAACATATTATTGTTGTTATTTCATGGTGTTTTGTTCATTGATATTTTATCTGACACAATAGATAGAATTCAGAAACGGATAACAACTTAAAACTATTTTGTCATTTTAATTAACATCAAAAACTGACCACTGTAAGTTTACACTCAGAAATAGGGCTTAATATACCTCCCGCACACAAATTGCCAAGATTAAGATGGTTATGGCCAATTTGTTCAAATGATGCATGTTGCACACTCTAATATTGACAGAGTCATCAACTCTCACAGATCTATATATGTTCCAGTCAAGAAATGTCAAATAATACAACACTTAATCTCTACAACACAATGTACTCTGTCACATTATCTAATGTGCAGGGATCGAACTATTGATGATGGTTACAGAAAGCCAAGACCTGCACGATTGCACAATAGTAACAACTGTAGAAGATATGAACAAATCACAATAAATACAATTTCTAAATGAAGCTAAATTAATTTTTAATATTTCTTCTGAAACTGGAATTGACAAGAGATATTTCAAACACTCAATTACTTAAACATTTAGATGGTATTTTAAAATAGTTTTGAGAGTCGTTGTATAGTGGCTTTCGAATGAACTCTGGAGTAACTTTAAAAGATGTACAATTGTCAATTTATTTAAATAACTAAGATAATTGTAAAAACTATGGTAAAAATAAATATTAATAAAGACACAAATGAGATGTGTTTAATGAAATATTGAAGAATATCTGAGCTTAAAATGCTGTTGATTGTAAATATTATGAAGGAAATGTAACACATATTTAATTAGTGATCATTTTACATGCTACACCACGACATTGCACCATTCATTCTCTGGCATAAATGGCTTCTCCTAAATTTTAAATATATAAAAGATAATCAAACAATAATGAAATATTTAATTAGTGATCATTTTATAAAAACTAAATGTTGTTTAATTAATCAGTTATCTTGAATGCTACACTCTTTCATTGTCCAATGTATTCTCTTACAAGAACATGCTTCACACCGACATTGCACCATTCATTCTTCTACACATCTGGTGTGTAAGGCATCAAAATTAGACAGTGTAATATGATTTAGTACATAGCATTCAGTACTTCTTAGCAGGATCTGATCAGGAATCCACAGTGAAGAAAGGAGAAGAAATATAAGCGCTATCTCGAGTTGTGACATTAAAGATGAATATAAGAGAGGTTTACGTAAATTGAAGAAATCAGAAAAAAATCTCCAGAATTGAGTTTGTTGTCAGATTGTATGAATCAACGGATTTGAATAAATTTGATTTTCACCATCAAATTTAAATATAGCTGTAACAATCTATTATACCAACAGAAGTTGTCCGTGTGTATGTTTGTGTGTGTGTCTAGCATAAATTTGGAAAGTACACAAAACAAAAAAGCTGATATATTAATTTTCAGAATTCTCTCGGACAGAATCTAGGCACATTTTTGTAATATTCATATTGATGGGGACACAGGAACACAATAATTAGGGGCGACATGTAGAGCGATTTTAAATGTTATTATGTAGTATTTCGTTTCTTTACCGAACCTTGAGAAATGCTAATCGTCCATCCGCTTCAGAGAATATTTAGTGTTCCTATAGCCTCTGTGGTACCAGTCTTCAAGAATTCTGGAGACAGAACTGATCCTCAAAACTACCGTCAAATCAGTCTGCTCCTGATCTTTGCTAAAATCTTTGAATAATAATCAATCTAGCGATAATCCGGCACCTAGTTAATGCTAAACTTCTTTCTTTCATTATCAGTACGGATTTAGACAAATACGATCTACTGTGGATATCCTAACGGTCATCTCTGAATGCATATATCATACACTGGACAAGGCAGATGAAGCTAGGGCGGTATCGCTTGATATATTTACAGCCTTTGACAAGGTCTGGCATCAAGGGCTTCTCATAAAAATTCACTCATATGGATTTACTAGACAAATATTTAATATAATTAGATCCTTCTTACTCAAAAGAAAGAACCAGGTTGTCCTCGACAGCCGTTCATCTAAGCAACATGACATAAATGCTGGTGTTCATCACAGATCCAATCTTGCACCTCTACTGTTTCTGATTTTCATAAACGACCTTCCTGATGCTATTGAGACTGAGATAGGTATATTTGCTGATGACACAACGCTCTACTACCGTCATGTAGGCAAAACGGATGCACACATATCTCAGGCAATTGCTGAATCCTTAGAAAATGACCTCTAGGTTCTAGTGGATTGAGTCATAAATGAATGGTAAATTTTAATGCCGCCAAGACAAAGCTGCTTTCCTTCAATATCTACAAAAATCCCCTTAAACCACCGATTGCCATGGCAAATTACACCCTACCAGAGAGTTCAACATTCAAACTCCTTGGCCTAACATTCCCAGGTAACATGATTTGGAATACATACATTGAAGACACTGCCAAGGCTGTTGCAAAGAAGGTGGGCTCCTTCTACTGTGTAAGTAAACTTCTCACACCTTACAGTATCATATATCTCTACAAAGCAACCATCCTCCTGTGCATGGCGTATTGTTACAACATCTGGGCTAGTGCCTCATCTACTAGTCTCCCCTTTATAGATAAGGTCCAAAAACGTCGCCAACTTAATATCCACCAAGCTCCAGCCCCTGTCCCATCGCCGCAATGTTGCATCCTTGTGCCTGTTTTACAAGTACTAGAATGGATTGTGCTCCGATGAACTTCCTGCAATAGTGCCCCCTCAACGTAAATTCACTAGAACCTGACAATCAGCAAAATCCCATCCATTCACTGTAGAGGTTCCCAGGTGCTGAAGAGCCTTCTACTCCAATAGCCTATTCCTAGTTCTGTCGGTCTCTGGAACTCCCTCCCTGCTCTCAGTTTCCTCGACTGTACTGACATGAAGAAATTGAAAACTAATGTAAACCAACATCTCGCTGCACAGCTCCCAACTTAGGATGACCCCCAAAACCTACACCCTATTTCTCAATAACTCCTTACATCTGTAGTGGCGGCCTCCCTTGTTTGGGATGATCTATGTTAAAGAACAACAAAAAAAAACTACATAAAAGAACGACTTATTACATAATACCATCACCAGTTCTTTTCAGGCTAATATGGGGTCTACATCCATGCAGGACATCCATAGAATACTAATAAGTCATAAACTCCTATATACTCTGAAACCAGAAAACTTAAATAAATATCTTTAAATTTAAGCAAACGTATACTCAACAATAAAATCGGACACGCACAGGAGCAATATTTGTAAAACTGAACGGTCAGATGAATTTCTCAGACTTTTATTTTAAATTTAAATACATCAAAACAATAAATTTTATTTTTCAAAAAGTGACATATGTCATGCCGTATGCATTCTTTTTCTTGATCTACTCATAAAAAAATCAACATCACTCAGTTTGTAGAAAATCAGACTGAAGATCGCAACGTTTCGATTTCCAGTCATAGTATCCACTTTATTTGTTGGAAATTTATTATTGTCAATTTCTAAAAGAATTTTCGATATTTCAGAAAAAAATTGTGATTGATGGACAAACAGAAACATGGAAATGGCGTCACATTATCAGTAGATATGTTTTTAATACGAGTGGTTGAACTATCACGTGTTGTCACCTGTGTTTATGACTAACAGTTCATCTTAATATCGGAGGCACAATTTTGATGAATGGTCCAGTGGAAATGTATGAACATTCTTTTATTTTGTATTGTGTGGTAGTCGTCCTAAAGCAGAACCTTACAACGGGATGGCTTAAACTCTCAAGTTTTGACGAGTTGCTAAACTATCACTTGTTGCCACCTTTGTTTGGGATTAACACTTGATCTACATATGAGATACACAGATATTCGAATGTTCAATTAAAGATCTCGTTTACTGATAAACATTGAGTTTGTAAATAATTTATAACATTAAATGTCCTCTTCCCAACTGACCAGTTAACAAAGTTATAATATATCGTTTGTGTGGTATCTTGGTCTTACCGAATTCCAGGACAAGAATTCATCTAGTCTGATGAATTTTAGTCCAGGAATCCGGTAAGACATGTGTGTATTTGCATGTGGTTTTTCAAACTGGAACTGTCCCAAAATGCAGTATCACAAACTTAGTCAGATGAGGGTTTCTCAGCTGTGTGTTTTCGCATGTGAATTTAAAGATGGGCACCATGTTGAAATGCAGTTCCACAAAATTTACAATATTGTTTCTAACTTTATTTTTCTCTTTTTTTATTTTTCTCAAGCTTTCGTTTTTGCTGGAGATGGGTCATCCTACCAGAGGCCAGCCATTCACCAGCTATTTCAGACACTCCAGCCTAGAGATCTTTTTAAGATCCTAACCGTCCCTTTAAGTGCAATTGTTTGTATTTCTCTTGCACTCGGTTCATCGGGTATACTCGCCAGATAGCTTTTGAAATTCTTTTTCATTAGTCCTGTTGCTCCTATAATTACGTATGATGGAGATTTTCCTAAGATTCAAGTTTCTTTTCTTGTCATACATTAGACCTTTGTATTTCGTAATCTTTTCCCTTTAAGCTTAGTTTAATCCAGCACTGACTTCAACTAGGTTTGCTACTTTCTCCCTTTCGTCCCATATTATGATGTCAGGTTTAACAGCTCCATTTTCTTGATATATAGCTGTAGGGATTGCATAGTTATAGTAGATGGTGTATAAATTATTTCCAACTGTTCTTTCTTGTATATGCTCACAGGACTTGCTGCTACACTGGATATTCAACTTTTTACAAATAGTCCAGTGAAGATATTTACACACTCCGTTGTGTCGCATTGTATAATAACCCCCCTCCCTAAGAGACCCTTACAACTGGATGTCAGGTGGCTCACACTCTCTACTTCTGTGTTACAGAACCTGCACTTGTTATTGTTGCTGAGACCACTTATCTTTTTTAAGGTATTGGTCATCAGGCCTTGATCTTGATAAGTCATTATCAATCTCTCCTGATCATAATGGAGAGATCCTCTTTTCAGTCAGTCTACAGAGCTTTCCTTATCTATATATTCCTGGGATAATTCACATAGGAAATACTTAGCAAGTTGTTGGTGTGCCCATTCTTCCAGTTTTCTGGAATGGAAGGTCTTGGTGTATTTCTGACGGCTTTGACGAGCTATTTCTGTGGCAGGATTGTTGTTTGTTTCTGCCTCATTTGTAAGACAGTCATGTCGACAATGTTTGGTCAGTTTTGTGATAGAGGTTGTTCTGCTTGCTATGGTTTCTTGATGTTGGCATACCATCATAAAATTTGGGTAGTGGCTCGATGTTGATGTTCAATTTCTGAGAGACCCATAAACCCTGTTCCTCTTGGCAGACACAGCCTTAGTAGACACTGGTTCCTGTACACTACTATGTACATTGTCAACATTTTTCTCGTTTAAGTGTCAAGTTTATTAATTCCTTTTGTGGCCAATCAATAATCCCAAAGCTGTATGTTATCACTGGCATAGCTAATTCATTAATGTCAGTAACTTTGTTTTTGTTTGTAAGCTGTGTTTTACAATTTTTTCTAACACAGCGTATATATTCTCTACCAATTCTTCTCTGATCTTTGCATGTTGAATTGAATCGTTTTTTCTCTGATCTTGGCATGTTGAATTGAATCGTTTTCTCTCTGATCTTGGCATGTTGAATTGAATCGTTTTTCTCTTATCTTGGCATGTTGAATTGAATCGTTTTTCTCTTCTCTTGGCATGTTGAATTGAATCGTTTTTCTCTTATCTTGGCATGTTGAATTGAATCCTTGTTCTCACCTGTATTTTCGCATGTGAATTTTAAGATTGGCACACTAAGTATTTCTAAGTATTTTCTTAGATTTTTTTCACTAGTCCAGTGACCCCCACTACAACCGGTATGATGTTTATTTCATCGATGGACCATGTTATTTTAAAATCATTTTTGAGATCTTGGTATTTTTTCCTGTTCGGCTCTATTGAGGCCAGTCATTTCGGACGGCTAAATCAATGATGAGAGCAGTTTTTTCTCGTTTGTTCCAGATGACAATGTCTGGTTTGATTGCTTTGTTTTTATGTATCTGCCTGTCTGTATGTCTTTATCATAGAACACTGTCACTTTTCCATTCGATATTATGGGTGGGGGTTCATGTTCCCAGATATTCAGTGATCTTTCAAGCTGCATCTCTCCGCACATCTTCCAATGTAGCTATTTTACATACTTTGTTGGGGCGGGCAGTGTAATGGCCATCAGCCAAAAGGATCTTGCATCCAGACATTAGGTGGCTTGGACTTTCAATGGCAGAACCTGCACTGGTCAGTTTTTTGTAGGCCAGCCATTTTCGTTAATGTGTGCATTCTTATGTGGCTTTTCAGACTGACACTCTGTGAAAATGCAGTACCACAAACTTTACAAGAGGGTTTCTCACCTGTGTATTAGCATGTGCTTTTTCAAACACGCACGATGTAAAATGTAGTTCCACAAACTTTAAAAGAATAGGGTTTCTCACTAAATGTTTAATTTTACTTCAGTCGAAGTTCTCAGAAATCAAGGGGTCCCTTCCTGGTGCTAACACTTGATCTCTATATGAGATACATAGATACCCGAATATTCTATTAAAATTCTCCTTTATTTCTCAAACATTGAGTTAGTAAAAAGGTTAAGAATAATGAATGTATTCTTTCCCCAACTGACCAGTCAAGTATGTCATAGTATATCTTTCTTGTGGTATGTTGGTCTTACTTGATTCCAGGACAAGAATTCATCTAGCCTGGTGGAGTATCCAGCTACTTGGTGTTAGTTGAGCTAACGTCACTAGGAGAAGATGCACTATTCCTCGTATAAGCAAGTGTATAGCCGTGCTGAGGGGATCTTATTTGTGCTGCGGATACTATGTAATTTTGAATATTTGGTCTAGGTTTACTTGTAAGGGTAAGTATCCTCATGTCAGGTTGTCCTAACAAACCCTTGTACAAAGAGACCGAAGACACTCGAGGATAGTGTCTAGTAGGGGATTCAAACTCACCTGTGTGTATTCGCTTGTGCTTTTTCAAAGTAGAACTGAATGAAAATTTAGTTCTACAAACTTTACAAGAATAGGGTTTCTCACCTGTGTGTATTCGCATTTAATTTTGCAGATGGGGATGATGTGAAAATGCAGTTCCACAAACTTTACAAGAATAGGGTTTTTCACCTGTGTGTATTCGCATGTGCTGCTTCAAACTCGTATCGTGTGAAAATGCAGTACCACAAACTTCACAAGAATCGAGTTTCTCACTTTTTTTTTTCATTCATTTGCTAGGGATGGGGCATTCTTCCCAATGCCATAGCATTACCTGCTATTTACAGACTCCAACCGAGAGCTCTTTTCAAGATTCTGGTTGTTCCCTTGAGTGCAGTTGTTTGGATTTCTCTTGCACTTGGTTCACCAAGTATACTTGCAAAATTCTTTTTCAAGTTCTTCTTCATGAGTCCAGTGGCTTCTATGCTGACTGAAATTATGTATTTGCATGTGCCGTTTCAAACTTGCATCGCATGAAAATGCAGTACCACAAACTATACAAGAATAGGGTTTCTCACCTGTGTGTATTCGCATGTGCTGTTTCAAACTTGTATCGCGTGAAAATGCAGTTCCACAAACTTTACAAGAATAGGGTTTTTCACCTGTGTGTATTCGCATGTGCTGCTTCAAACTCGTATCGTGTGAAAATGAAGTACCACAAACTTCACAAGAATAGGGTTTCTCACCTGTATGTATTCGCATGTGCTGTTTCAAAGTTATATCGCGTGAAAATGCAGTACCACAAACTTTACAAGAATAGAGTTTTTCACCAGTGTGTATTCGCATGTGCTGTTTCAAACTTGTACTGTCTGAAAATGCAGTACCACAAACTATACAAGAAAAGGGTTTCTCACCTGTATGTATTCGCATGTGCCGTTTCAAACTTGTATCGTGTGAAAATGCATTACCACAAACTTTACAACAATAAGGTTTTTCACCTGTGTGTATTCGCATGTGCTGTTTTAAAATTGTATCGCGTGAAAATGCAGTACCACAAACTTTACAAGAATAGGATTTTTCACCTGTGTGTATTCGCATGTGCTGTTTCAAACTGTTACTGTGTGCAAATGCATTACCACAAACTTCACAAGAAAAGGGTTTTTCTCCTGTGTGTATTCGCATGTGCTGTTTCAAATGTGTATCGCGTGAAAATGCAGTACCACAAACTTTACAAGAATAGGGTTTCTCACCTGTGTGTATTCGCATGTGCTGTTTCAAATTTGTATTGCATGAAAATGCAGTACCACAAACATTGCAAGCATAGAGTTTCTCACCTGTGTGTATTTGCATGTGAGTTTTCAGATGGAAATGCTGTGAAAATGCAGTTCCACAAACTTTGCAAGAATAGAGTTTCTCACCTGTGTGTATTCGCATGTGTTGTTTAAAACTTGCATTTTGTGAAAATGCAGTACCACAAATTTTGCAAGAGTATCTTTTCTCATTTTTGTACATTTTACTTTAGTGTAAAGTCCTAGAAAACAAGTGGGACTAACACTAGATCTCTATATGAGATACATAGATATCTGAGAGTTCAATAAAAGCTTTCCTTAACCTCTCAAATGTTGAATTAGCACAGAAGTAAAGAACATCAATTTTCCTCTCTCTAATTGATCAGTTTATTATGCTACAGCATATTTTTCTAGTGGTCTTTTTGTCTTACCGGATTCCAGGACAAGAACGCATCTAGTCTGGTTAGAGTATCCAGCTTAGTGTTGGTACTTGAGACAACATCTCACCGGTGTGTATTCACATGTTAATTTTTAGATTAAAACTATGTCAACATACAATTTCAGAAACGTTACAATGGTAGGGTTTTTCACTTTTGTGTATTTACATGTTATCTTTCAGACGAGGACTCTGAAAAAAAAATCAACAAAATATTCAATAATATTATTTGACACATGAAAATAAGGATAAACGTACATATAGAAAAATGAGATGGCAGTTATTTATTAATGCAGAGTTTTCTAAATTTTTGTGAAACTGAAAACAACCATTCTTTTTCTGTAATAGTTTCAATCTGCAAATAAAGAAAATATGTTATCAAAACATTTTAACATACTTTATATTTGTATGCAATCAATTTCAACAAGCAAAATATTTTGTTGTTCAGTTTCGATGATAAATAATTAATATTACACAATTTTGATTTGAAAAGAAAACATTTTATCACAGACATGGAAAATTCTAAACCAACTTCTCCTGTTGAAAAATATGGAATTATCAATCAAAATCTTTCTTAACACCTTGGTGAAAAGACTATAGATTTCCAACTAAAATACCTTTTAAAATAGCAAGTTGAGACATAAAAGAAAGGTTGTTACCAAACCGATATCCTCATATCACTTTGGCAAAAAAGAAAAAAAGACAAAAGGAGTAATGTGAAATGTTATGTTACCTGGTGCTCTAAGCTCATGAGAAAAGCCGTCCGCTTTTCTCTTATATACATTCTCAGCTAAAATAAATGTGGGTATTTGATTCTGCCACTAGAAAGGGTAAATTTGTTTTAGAGTCGACTTCTTATCTATTCTGAAAGTCATCAGATTTGA
The DNA here is from genome assembly GCA_963556195.1 of Sepiola atlantica. Classification (NCBI taxonomy): domain Eukaryota; kingdom Metazoa; phylum Mollusca; class Cephalopoda; order Sepiida; family Sepiolidae; genus Sepiola; species Sepiola atlantica. The sequence goes on along the minus strand of OY744549.1, from coordinate 30,196,892 downwards.
TCAGACTCGCCTAAACCCAGAATCGAAATCAACTTATGAAAAAGATGTTTTCAAACACTGTTTTGTAAACTCTATCATAAACCTGCATTTTAATCTAGTAAAGATTTCTGTCCTCTCGATTTTGCAAACTGTTGCTGTTTTCGAAATACGATTATCTCAACAACATAACTGATTGTAGAAATATTGATTTCTCTGTGACATCCGCCCATCTCTTCAAAAAGATAAGTACATTTTGAATAGTTCTTCATTCACAGAGATTTTGTTCATTCTAAGTCATGCATTCTTTGTTTCCATGCCAACAACTTGAGATATTTGAATTTATTTCATTCACAAAACTTTATCCATTCAAAACAATAACATATTATTGTTGTTATTTCAAGGTGTTTTGTTCATTTATATTTTATCTGACACAGATAGAATTCAGAAACGGATAATAACTTACAACTATTTTGTCATTTTAATTAACATCAAAAACTGACCACTGTAAGTTTGCACTCATAAATAGGGCTGAATATACCTCCTGCACACAAATTGATAAGATTAAGATGGTTATGGCCAATTTGTTAAAATGATGCATGTTGCACACTCTAATATTGGCAGAGTCCACAACTCTCACAGATCTATATATGTTCCAGTCAAGAGATGCCAAAAATGTAACACTTAATCTCTACAACACAATGCACTTAGTCACATTATCTAATGTGCAGGGCTCGGACTTATGATGATGGTTCCAGAAAGCCAAGACCTGCATGATTGCACAATAGTAACCACTGTAGAAGATATGAAAAACTCACACTCATATCATTACAGCTTCTCGACATCTATAGTGGTTTCTTTTTATTGTGGGATGATAAGAACAGTGTTGGCAATTTAGCGGGTTTCCCGCTAGATCTGGCGATTTTGATTTGAATCTGGCTAGTAAAATTTTGATCTAGCGGCTAGCGATTTTTTTCTTTAAAATCTGGCGATATTGTTTGCCACATACACACACAATTTCAGATTTCAGTAAAACTATTTTCCGTATTCATTTTCTCTTTAGTCATCATGAGATTATTTCTCAAGCTACCTTCTATACATAATATACGAAAATCTGCAGTAGTTTTACATGTCAATAAAAAATGTTAATGTTCTAAACATAAAATCGTGATCGCGACTGGACAAATCTCATCGGACAAAAGGCCACCAAAATAATTAAAACACGGACAAAAGCCCACGAACGTAAAAATAAATTAATAATAAAAAAAATTCTAGCACATTTTTAACGAGAGCGAACAGAACGAAAAATGGGTAAAAAAAGCAAAAAAAACAAATAAATGTGCAACAAATAAATGTTACCAAAGGCAAGATCAGTTACTATTCTACCTACCTGAATAAGTGTATTTGTGTTTTAACTTATTTTAAAGCATATTTTTGTTAAAACCAAACATGGTGTCCACTGTTCAGTTCATACTCAAAGAGAAAATTGCGTCGATAAGATGTCGACGATGATCACTCGGATAATCGCTAAAAATCGAAAATTAAACAAAATACTGGTAGAAACACATCCAATAAATCTCACCAATCGTGCGAAAATGTAATGTTCTTCCAGCATTTTGTTTAATTTTCGATTTTTAACATTACAAAAGATTTGATAAGAGAGATAGGAAGCAGTGAACTTTGAAATGTTTACTTTGCATCCCCATAATTTACCAATAAAAATATTCGACTTACACTCTGAGAACCAATGTTAACTAAATTCTTTTACCTACTAAGTTAGAATGGCCCGGAAATGGGGGATCATTTTATGTTACAAGTATATCAAAACTGATGCATTCTGAAATAATTGTTGTTGTTTTCTTTCCGTGAAAGATAACTGATACAATACAACGGTTTATTTAATATAAATAAATAACACAACAAAAAAACTAACTTTAATATTCAATAAATTAATTTTATTTGCTTTAAAACAGCAATAAATGTTTTAAAATATATTTGCGGTGGAGGGGTTTAGACCCTATTTTAAACTCTAAGATAAGTGTCAAATAACAATTTAAATAACACAAACTTTTTTCTACTTTTGTTAAATTTATTCTTCATTTATTTTTTGTATTACCACCCGGACTTAGGTTTAGTAGTAGGAAGGGTGCGTGATTTTTTTTGGGGGGGAGAGGGATTATGTAATTTTGGCAAGGTAGGAAAATTAGAAAATTAGGTAAGTATGTAATAAATATCGAAGTAATTCAATCATTAACAAAATATTAAAATGGCCGACCTTCTTACGAAGAAACTGAAATGCAATATACTGGATAATCTCGTAATGCGATTTTTATTTCATATTTTTTTATCAAAATAATAATTCGAAAAGATAATACCAGAACAGTGTTCTTAGAACAAACATAACTCGATTTTATTTGCTTTAAAACAGCAGTAAATGTTTTAAAATATCTTTTGCGGTGGGGGTGGGATAGACCCCATTTAAAAATATAGGAGTAAGGTCGTTTAAAGTGTCAAATAATTTAAATAAAATTGAAAAAAAGAAACAAACAAAAGGATGTGTATATTGATGCGGTTAGCCAAGGCCACCGTAACTCTCCCATGTTATCAAGTATTTTTGTCTTTTTTTCAGCGGTGAGCAGCAAATTAATCCACTTATTAATTTGTTGCCTGATTTTTGCAGATTTCTTTTTTAATTTTTATTTTCTAAATAATTTATTTTCAGATTTTTGTGGATTAAAAAAATCATTTTACAAGTAGTAATTTGTTTTCTCGTTTTATTTTGAAAATATTTATTAATTTTCCGATTTTTACGGATTATTTTGCAAATATTAATTTCATTTTTGTGGACAATTACTTCGGCAATATTCTATATTTAGATACGTCATTATTGTGATGTTAAATTTGTAATATATTTCAATTTTTAATAAACAATGTTTGAGTTTATGATTTGTTTCTTACAAAACAAAATATACACTCCATTAAACCTCCCACCAACCCTAGGTCTAGGTGGCAACACATTAATATTTATGAAAACAAATTTACTTTTATTTGCAAAATAATCCGCAAAAGTCAGACAACAAATTAATATTTGCAAAATATTTTTTTAAGTAATAGACAAAAACAGACAAATTAATATTCGTACAGTGGATATATTTTCGCTGTCATAGCTTTGAAAAACAGACAAAAGTAGTCGATAAAATTTAGCAGTCATTTTGATAGGTATATATATATATATATATATATATATATAATATATATATATATATATATATATATATATATATATATATAGAGAGAGAGAGAGAGAGAGAGAGAGAGAGAGAGAGAGAGAGTACGAAGTTAAAATCTAGTGTTTTTTTAGCGATTTTATTGTTTTTGATCTAGCGGGTTTTGAAAATCTCAGTTGCCAATAATGACGAAAAGTAAAAAATCTAGCGATTTTCTGGCGATTTTGCTTTCTCAATCTAGCGGGTTTTGAAAATCTCAGTTGACAATAATGACGAAAAGTAAAAAATCTAGCGATTTTCTGGCGATTTTGCTTTCTCAATCTAGCGTGGTTTGAAAATCTCAGTTGCCAATAATGACGAAAATTAAAAAATCTAGCGATTTTCTGGCTCTTTTGCTTTCTCAATCTAGCGGGTTTTGAAAATCTCAGTTGCCAATAATGACGAAAAGTTAAAAATTTAGCGATTTTCTGGCGATTTTGCTTTCTCAATCTAGTGGGTTTTGAAAATCTCAGTTGACAATAATGACGAAAAGTTAAAAATCTAGCGATTTTCTGGCGATTTTGCTTTCTCAATCTAGCGGGTTTTGAAAATCTCAGTTGACAATAATGACGAAAAGTTTAAAATTTAGAGATTTTCTGGCGATTTTGCTTTCTCAATCTAGCGTGGTTTGAAAATCTCAGTTGCCAATAATGACGAAAATTAAAAAATCTAGCGATTTTCTGGCTCTTGTGCTTTCTCAATCTAGCGGGTTTTGAAAATCTCAGTTGACAATAATGACGAAAAGTTAAAAATCTAGCGATTTTCTGGCTCTTGTGCTTTCTCAATCTAGCGGGTTTTGAAAATCTCAGTTGGCAACACTGGATAAGAAATGTGAAGAATATGTACCAAAAACTAGATATGTTATCCAAAAGAGGAAAATTGGAAAATAATTATAGCGAAGGAGAAGTTAGACATTCTAACTAATAAATGGCACAACGAGAGTCCCAGAAAGATTACTTAGCCATTTGGGCAGAGGAAATTGAAGGGAAAATATAATAATCCAGCATAACTAATATCCATGATTCATCTCATGTAGAACAAAAACAAATTCTAAAAAATCTGCTGGATCCACTAAAAAAAAATTTCTAAATAGTTCAGACTAATACCTACTACTCACTTGTATCTGAATGTTATGATATCACAAATAATGAATGTCATCTCTGCTCAAATCAGTGTGGCATGATAAACTAATATATATATATATATATATATATATATATATATATATATATATGTATATATATATATATATATATATATATATGCGTTAGAAAATACATCTGAATTCTACTTATCAGAGATGATCCCAAATGATCAATTTTATTTCAATCTCAACATGGCAACTAGCACTGGTGGAAAAGCCCGATGCATGACGTTGACTCGAATGTGACACATACCACTATTTAGCCGGTGCCAATAAACATTATATACAGCATAATCACATTTACATATATACGGCAAAATCACATTGACAAAACGGTTCTTGTTAGATAACTGAAGATAAACAACGTTGAGCCTTGCCAGTACCAGAAGGGTGACCATTTGGGAATACCATGTGCTATATATGTATATAAGTATTGTGATCCATATACATATTCAGCCATTAGTAAAAACATGATAAATCATTGCACCACCTCTGAAGCTCGAGATTTGTCAACCTATGCCTACTACTATAGGATGACTCAAGTCAACAAACATTCCTATGAGTTGTTAATGTTAAACTGCAGAAGCTCTATTCGCTCATGATATCTTTTTATCTAAAAATGAGATTATTTGGTGTTTCTGTAAGCATGCATCTTTATCTTCTACTTTCTCTCTTTCTTTCTATAAGTTTGATTACTACTTTGTTTCATTAAAACTTTACAAAGGGAGGCACCCACACAATGTCTGCTCTATCAGGCATTATTATTTACAGCAGTCATTAGAAACAACATATGGGAACATGTAATAGCTACCAAGACCTTCCTCACTCTTCAGATTCATAAGACACTACAATCACCGAATATGGAATATATCGAGCCTAACAATGATTCAATGTGTTGGTATATGCATACACATTCATGCAGTCAAACAAATTTACAGTGAGAACAACGATGTACTACTTCTAGTGAGTTTAACCAGTGATACACTTATGTTATATATCAGTGGTGGGGATGAATTGGCACTACTATAGAGTGTAAAAGAATTTTGAATGTTTGTATAACAATTTAGTAACAAAAAACATAAGCAAACATTGTTTTAAACAAAGATTTGAAATGTCTTTCTGCATTTTGTTAAACGGCAACAAAGATTTTATTATATTGTCATATATGAATAAAAAATAGTTTTTTAAAAATCATTTTTGATCATCCGTACTTGATAAGGAAGCTACATTTACTGCAGGGTAAACTGGAAGTAAACGCGGCAGTGTCATCTTCTGGGGTGCCCATTAAATTAAAAAAATCAATTTGTGAAAACATACACCCAAAAAAAACAATTTAATAAACCTATTATTGTGAAGGCATACTTTTTGTTTTATTCCAAACATTTAAATTATTAATAAAATGTATTATTATCATAGCATATCTATTAATAATGGAGATTATGTATCTGTCTGAAGCCAAAACTATACTATTTAAGACTATTGTATGTATCATGAAATAGTATAGTATATACTATTTCAGACTAATGTACTATCTTTAAATGCTCAATTCAGGGGCATAGTGTAGTATGTTCTTTCTTCATGATACCATCCTCCCAGACATTAACTCCTCCTTTTTAGAGAGGTGTGGTGGTAGTGTAGTATCTGTTTTGTTGTTATAATATTATCCTCCCAGGCATTACATCCTCCTTTTTTTAGAGATGTGGTGTTAGTGTAATATCTGTTCTGTTGTCATGACACCATCCTCCCAGGCATTATCTCCTCCTTTTATGAGAGGTGAAGAGGAAGTGTAGTATTTGTTTTGTTGTCATGATACTATCCTCCCAGGCATTACCTCATCCTTTTTTGAAGGGTGTGGAGGTAGTTTAGTATCGGTTTTGTGGTCATGATACCATCCTCCCAGGATTTACCTCCTCCCTTTTTGGAGAGGTGTTGGTGTAGTGTAGTATCTTTTCTGTTGTAATGATACCATTTTCCCAGGCATTACCTCCTCCTTTTATGGGGAGGTGTGGAGGTAGTGTAGTATCTGTTCAGCTTTCATGATACCATCCTCCCAGACATTACCTCTTCCTTTTTAGAGAGTTGTGGAGGTAGTGTAGTATCTGTTTTGCTTCCATATTATCCTCCCAGGTATTACTTCCTCCATTTTTTGAGAGGCGTGGAGGTAGTGTAGTATCTATTATGTTGACAGGATACCATCCTCTCATGCATTACTCCTCCTTTTTTAGAGGTGTGAAGTTTGTGCAGTATCTGTTCTGTTTTCATTATACCATCTTCCCAAGCATTACTTCCTAATTGTTTGAGAGGTGATGAGGTAGTATAGTATCTTGTTTGTTGTCATACCAACCTCCCAGGCATTACTTCCTCTTTTTTGAAAAATGTGGAGGTAGTGTAGTATCTGGTCAGTTTTAATGATACTATCTTCCCAGGCATTACCTTCTCCTTTTTTGAAAGGTGTGGATGTAATGAGTATATGTTCTGTTCTGATTATACCACCTTCCCAGGCATTACAAACTCCCTTTTGGGAAGGGGGTGTTGTATTTGTTCTGTGCTCATCACACTTCCCTCCCAGAGATTACCTCTCCTTTACATTTTTGAGGCGGGAGGTAGTGTAGTATATGTTCTGTTGTCGTTATACTATCCTCCCAGGCAATACATCCTCCTTTTTGAGGAGGGTGGGGGTGTAATATAGTATATGTCTTACCCGCCATCTGATTATTAAGTATGTTCTATTTCGAACGCACAAAAAGTTCTATTTCAAGAGAGAGATAGAGAGAGAGAGAGAGAGAGAGAGAGAGAGAGAGAGGGAGAGAGAGAGAGGGAGAGAGAGAGACGAGGCAGTTGCGCGTTATTTGATTAATAACATGTAAACAACAGATTCTCTTAAATTTATCGTGCGACTCGCTCAAAAATGATATCTTTGATATTTTGATTAAAACGTTTTGGGTTATTTGTTTTTATAATATTATAACAAATTTTGTTTTAAAGCACACCTTTAAAGAATGAAATTATTAAATTTAAGAAAATGATTGATTAAAAAATTACTATTTTTTTGTAAGAAAAACTAAACACATTTTACTGAGCAAATAAATAACTGTATTTCATTTTTTTAATTGTTGATTTTATTTTAGGTACACATTTTTTCGATTTGAAAAGCTTGAAATATTATCATGTTTTTACGACCTTAAGTGAGTTTAGGATTTTTTGTTTTACATTTGACACCGTAAAGGGTAAATTTTGTTTCACAACTGTTTTTATTATTCCGGTTTTATTTATTAAAATAAAGGACGGAGTGATTTTCTTTCTTAAAAAACAAACAAAACCACAAATTTACTGAGCAATTAAATAAAACAACTAGCAAATATATGCGACCGGAGGAAGCATATATTTGCTAGTTTACTTTAAAATAAAAACTCTGCATAATTGCTAAAAATATAATATGAATAAACACCTTTCATTATTCACAGGCTGTTCATTTCACTTGAAACAGTTAATCTGAATATTATCTTCAACTATAACCGCAGTTTTACATGCTTTACTGTCAATAAGTTTGTAATTATCGGAATCGTTTTTTTTTTTTGTTTTTTTGTTTATGTCAAACCAAATATGAAGATAGACAATCGTAAAAGTAAAAATTAAATTTAAAAAACGTTTTTTTTCTTCACTTTTGAAAAGTTCATAGCATACTTTTTAAAAGATTGTAAAACAAAGAAATTTAAGCAATACTTACTTTTTGATAAGCTGAAATCGTATTTCTAAAATAAAATGTTATGTTAGTGATCGAGTCAAAACGGCTGTAAGTATAAATTCAAGATGGCGACCAGAAATGAAGGTTCGCAGAAAATTTAAATAAACATAAAACAAAGCAATTTCGCAATTGTGTCGATCTCTTTGATTTCAGGGGGAAATATTATTCAATCAATTAAATATTTTTTTATTTAAATAGACGTTTTTATTTTCTAGGGAAATGATGAGTTCGAACGTGTAAACACTCAACAGAATGCTATAAAAAAATTGTTTATAGGCGATAATGATGTGTTTTTTAAAAATATTATTAAATGAGGAAGCATGTAATCTGAAGAAAAACACGTTTGTTTGAAATGTTTAAATATGCAAGAATAATCGATATTTAAATAAAAACAAACCGGAAGTAGTATCTTTAGCTCATCGCGCCATGTTTTTTTTTGTATAGCTCAAGACGAAAAAAGTATTAAAGGGGGTGAAAAAACAAACAAACAAAAAAACAGATAACAAATAACTGTTACCAAAGGCAATAAACGTTAGTTTTCTATTTACCCGCTTAATTCTTTTTGTGTTTTAAAGTATTTTAAACTGCTTTAATTACAGTTTTTTTATCCTTGTATTCGGAGGCTTGCAAACTTGAAGGATTGAAGATGTTGCTGAATTTTACTCGATGTGAAACTTCGGAAATAAAAACATTGATGTGAAAATCCAAAATTTAAAAAGAAATCAGCAAATAAAAACATGAATCTGTTGAATATAAAATTTTCGGCCGATTGGTGACTGTTATTAGCTGTATTTTTGTTTAATTTTCGCCTCTTTGAGTTGTTAAATAACTGACATGGAGGGTTTACATCGAGTAAAATATGGCGGCATTGAAGTAATAACGAAGGTCCAACAAAACGCAAATCACTCTGGAGTAAAAAACGAAGGTCCAAAGAAACGCAAATCACTCTGTCCGTAGATCACAAAGTCCTCTGTCAGCTTCCGAAGCAGATCTCTACGTTCGTCACACGTGCACTTACTTCGCACCGTTGATATTTATTGAAAACATCTTTTCAAATGTGGCACAAGGCCGAAAAAGGGGATGGGGAAAATGTTGACCTAACTAACATTCTTAACTTAACTAGTCACAATCACCAAAACAAATTTACTCCATGATTTACCTACTTAAAACCCAAAAATGACAAAATATATACATGAAAATGGGAAGTGGGGGAATAAAAATGATATATATATACAATGCAATGACAAAATAAATAAAATTAAGTGTTAGTATAAGAACCTCCCACTAAAAAATGTGGCCGATAAGTAGTTTTGCCAGTCGAAAAAAAGCGATGCAGGACATGAAAGCTTTATTCTGACACCACTTTCGAAATTACGAAAGTAGTCTTGCATTTCTGACAAAACAACAGATCAGCCACCTAATTGGGGTCGAGAATGGGAATTATAAAATAAAAGAGGATGAGAAAAAAAGAAGAAAAAGAAAAGGGGACCTATGATAACTTACATACCTCTAGCTAAGTTAAAAATAGGGAAGAAAACAAAACAAAAACTAATCTTGCCTAACTGAGTCAAATAAAAGGGTCAGTGTACGTTTCGACTACACAATATTCAGTCTAAGGCACGTCCAAGTACCACTCAAAATGAGCACCATTCACTCGACACAAACGCGCAACTTTCACCCACCTTTCGTTGAAATTTGCAGAAGGGAGTTTCACCTTCTCCAACCCGATACGCATTTTCAGGCGAAACTGGAAAATGAGGACAAGCTGGGGAGCAGTGAAGGTCTCCTTCCCGTAAAATTCCTTCTGTCGTGTCGACCAAATCACTCCTCTCACAACGGCTAGTAGGCAAAGAAACACATAACGTTCCCCCACTTCATGGTCGGTGCCCAATTGCAGCATGTCGAAAAAGACTCCAGAACGAAGAACTGTCCGTTCAACATGCGAACCGTGTAGCCTTCAACTAACTCACACAGCTGGCGAACGATGGGACAATGAAAGAAAACATGACTGGTCGTTTCCTCCCAATCACCACATCGGACACAACTCGGTGTATCTCTTAATCCCGTTAGGTAAAGCTTTTTGCCGACCCAGGGTGCATAAGTAATTATCGAAACATTTCTACCCAGGCGCCCAAGGCCAGATCAAGCGAAGTTCTCCCTTCGTAAGACCGAACTCCTCAATAACACTGTCACGAACAGATCCGCTAACCATAACCCGATATAGAGCTTTACGAAACAACAGTCGGGTGTCAAAGAGGCTTTCTGGCACCCTTAGAAGGAACTTCAAGGACTGTCGACACGAATCTCAACGCTTGGCATACCCAGACCGCCTTCAGACGGATGCAAGTAGCAGATCTCCCGGCGAACCATGGGCTGCTTTCCGCACCACAAAAACGCGAAAAGAGCCTTCACAGACGGCTGCAGCCATAACCGCTTTCAACATTTCCGACCAATTTTTCTCCAACTGGAGATCAGGACCAAACCAGACGCCGAGTATCTTGCAAGGCCCATCCGTCCAGCCAAAGGCACCAATGCGTAAGCCAACAGACTTGTCGCAATTGATTTTGGCCCCTGTCACTTGTTCATACCGTCTTATTGCCATGTCGACGACCCTAATCTCAGCACTGCTCGTTACAAGCACAGTGACGTCGTCGGCATAGGCGGAATACTTAATCATGGAGCAAGCACCAGACAAAGTAATCCCACGAAGGACCGGATTTACCCTAAGCCTGCGAAGGAAAGGCTCCAACGCAAGCACATAAAGCATCAGTGAAAGCAGACTCCCTGACGAATAGATCTGAACAAATCGAAAGGCTTCGACCTCATTCCATTCACTTCAACCAACGCACCGGGGGTTGCATAAAAGAGGCGAATCCAGGAGCGAGAATGGAGACCAAATCTAGCCGAAGACAAGACAGCCTCCAAGTAACGATGATCGACCCTATCGAATGCTTTGGCATGATCTAAATTTATCAGCGCGGCTTCAGTGTCGACTTTCTCTATGATCAAGCGTACCATGTGTAAGTTATCTTGAATAGTCCGACTCTTAACAGCACAAGTCTGTTCGGGACTTATTAGACGAAACAAGACAACCTGCAGACGGTTGGCTAAAATCTTGGCCAAAATCTTTAACTCTGTATGTAACATTGTTAAAGGCCGGAAATTACCTATACCATCCCCACCGCTCTTGTCCTTGCGAAACAATTTGATGATACCCCTGGTAAAGTACTGGGGGATAGACCTGTTCCTAAACCAGGAGTTAAATAACACAGCCAGCAGGGGGACAAAAATGGGCGACAACCTCAAATTCAGTTCGTAAGGAAGACCATCGATACCAGGAGACTTATCAAGCCCAACCTGTTTCAGGGCCTCCAGGACTTCATCCTCATTTATACACCCTTCGCACCTAGCTGCTTCGGTCGCCTCGAGACGAGAAAAGTCAGCTAAATAGGCGTCGAACTAAGCCATTGTCAGACCGGGCTCCTTGGTAAAAAGATCCTGAAAATGAGAACGAAAACCCTCCAAAATCCCGTCGTTTGTAGTCACGAGACGCCCATCCGATAATGTGACACTGGCGATGTGTCGATCAGTAGACCGTCGGCGTTCCTCCGCACGCAGTGACGCGGCCATGTTTGTCGCCTCGTGTGGCACTCTTTTTAACCTAGCCCTAACTAACAATCCCTGATCTGCCTTGTTGTCCAAGGAGTTCAGTTCCGTTTTAGCTAAAGTAAAAGTAACGCTATCCCCCGCTTCAACCGCCCGATCTAATCTAGCTTCTAGTGCCACTTTCTTTGCCCTAGATCTAAGGTTGAGTCGACGACTATAATCAGAAACGAAGGACCTAATAACATTCTTAAGGTGGCCCCACCACTTATTCCCAATGATGGCAATCGTCAATTCCCTCAGTACTGTTAGTAAAACCTGTTCCTGGAAGTCCTCCAAATCGAACAACGATGTGTTGAACTTCCAGTACCCAGCCAATCTAGGCTTAGGACTATCTAAGTTTACCCGAACCCGGACAAGCCTATGATCCGAATAAACTATGTTATGAAAACTTGGACAATCTAAAAGCCCTAACTCGACTCTCCTAATTAAGAACCGATCAAGGTAACTCGAACGTTGCCCTAAATCGGAGCCGCGCCTAGCAGTCCAAGTTCAAAGTAAGCTGAATAGAGCTGAAAGTCTCTAGCCAGCGCACCTTGATAATCACTGGGAATAAAGTGGGTCTCCTGCAAACAACATACATCCACGCCGAGCCGTTGAAGGTCACGTACAACTCGAAGTTTACGAGCGGTGTCCCTCGGCCATTTAGGCTAGCTAATCTGACTGCCATTATAGAGCTTTAGAGTTGAGCACTCGAAGCGAACATAGACGATTTTAGGACACCGACAGATTTTCCCAGAGAACCAAGTCCCATCTCAGTAGTGATGAGACCGTCCGGGGACAAACCTCCAATGTCTAAGGAGAAGGTTCATTTTATCACCTTATAGAATGTTGGATGAATACGAACAGGGACCCTCCCAACACAATACTTTTTAAGTTGTTTCAGTTCATCGTCGTTAAAAAATGTTAGAGGATGCGAAATCTTGAAGCAGTTATTAGCCTCCTCCATCATGGACCAAACACCTTTCCCCTCTTCTCTGGATCTGACTACAGTTAGAAGTCTGTCAGCATCAGGGAAATTTTCCGGGTTGGTTATGTCCTTTTTATGAACAGTTTTTAAAGTGACTAGATGGCGGTAACTTTTCTTATGATGGTTTATCATAATGTTCTCCGCCTCTGGGGTCAGCTTGCAGAAGTCTCCGCCGGCACACAGCTGGCCGTCGCCATGGCCGAAGAAAAGTTTTTAAAAAATAACGAACTCCAAATAACAAAAAATAAGGAGTAACAATCAAAAATCAACAACTTTAACAATATATAACGGTAACAATAAATAAAGATAATAACAGCGAACTTACAATGCAAAATAATTGAACGTAATAACGGACTGGTTGAACTTACTTCGCACCGTTTCGTTAAAGACGATAAGAGACTTGCTTTTATTAGGCTGAGGCACACCTAATTTGCATGCGTGCAATGTGACTTCGCGAGACTCTGCGTGAACCGTATGTAATAAAGGTTCACGGACGCCATGTTGAATTCTTTTCCTTCATCCGCAGTGCACAGGACAGACAAACACGAGAACGTTTCGCAGGTAAGCCCCCTTCACGTTCCCTACACTCCCCCTCCCCCTTATCTCATAGTCACAGAGATAGCACGGAGGCATCGATCGCCTTCGCCGGTTGCTTTTTTGGAGGGGGACAACGCAAGCCTCATCTTCGCTTGTGCTCTCGTCCGTGGTGGGAGGGTCGAGAAACATCGCGTCCGTTGGGATACTGCTAGTATCCGAGTCACTGTCCGATGGGGCTGCTGCAAGCCAGAGCGATGCCTCACTGCTCTCTGACTCCGACTCGCTCTTGTTGTCCAATGATTGTGGCGTTGCTAACCGTAGGTCTCTAACGTGACGGAGCATACCGTCGACCCGCACCGCCTGTGGGCTGATTACCTCAGTGATGCGTCCAATTCCGTATTTCGTCGTACATTTGCCGCGCGGGTTCTTAATCAAGACGCCATCCCCTTTTTTGAGTTTCTCTCTGGTTACTTCCAGTTCGGGCAGTGGGTTAGTCTCTATGCCTTTCACCCTGACGTGATACCTGTCAAGGTGTCACCCGGAGCTCTAGAGGGTGAAACATTATCCTTTGGGGTTACGTTATACAGGTAGACTGTCTCAAATACCGTGCAGCCCGTCCTGGCCGCGATGGTTTTGACGGTTCTGTGATTCCGCTCGATGACCCCATTTCCACTCGGTACGTGCGCGCATCGAAACCTCAGGTGTACGCCCCAGCCATCAGCAAACTTTCTGAACTGCTCACTGGTGAATGCAGCGCCATTGTCGGTTAATATCTCCGTTGGGGGGGCACGTTCAAGAAAAATAGTTTAACTGACAGACGATGATGGCTGCATCTTGTCGGCGCAGCATGCACCATACCTCAAACCTGGATGGACCGCAATCTGTGAGAGTCAGGAAATCCTCGCCGTTGTGGTGAGTAATATCCATCGCCAGCCGGCTCCAATGGCTTTTCACTCCCAGCTTTCCTTTCTCCCAGCGAACGGGTGCTGTATCAATGGATTGGCATGCTACACAGTCTTTAACCACTTTCCTGACGTCTGCCTTCTGTACCCCTGGTTCAACCAACTTAGCGAAATATAGGGTCCGCTTGACCCCAGGGTGCCCGGTTTGTTGTAGACTTCTTTGATGTGATTAGATCGAACGGGGCACACGGAAGCGGCACAGGTGGGCTGAATCGGTTCAATAGTCTTTCTTATGGCATCAATCCATCTTTGAGGTACTCTCGTAAAACAATCTGCTTTGTTCAGGCTGGATTTGACCAGGGACACCTCTATTGACAGCGTGTATTCGTTCACCAGCTTCATGATCGTGTCGAGCCGCCGTCGGATGAGCATCTCGCTCGTGGCTTTGGTTTGTACTCTGGCTCTCCTGGTGAGAGTATCTGAAATCCACTTATGGATGCAAGTAGAATTTGTGAATAGTCGCAGGGTGGTCGTCTTCCAAAGGATTGCCAAGTTTATCCCCTTGATAACTGCATCAAGTTCTGCCAGGTTTATGTGCTGGGAGTCCTTTTCTGGGCGTAACCAGCAAGCGTCTTCCACCACCGTTGCATCATGGACCACCGATACGCCAATGGCGAGAGAGCTTGCATCAATCCACACACTAAGGTGCTGGCTGTCGACGCACCATCTGCCCCGCGCATGGTCTTCCTTGTGCACTCTGGTGAGGACCTCTTTGAGCATTGTATTGAGAGGGACGTCATGAGACTTGTCATCTTATCCAGTGGTGACGTCGGAGGCTCTCCGCTTGATAAACGCCACCGCAACACGAAGCCAGCCGCCCACAGGAAGGTGTCCAACTAACTTTCCACACAAGGAAAATACGTTTCGTCGTGTGACAACACAAGGCATATCCGGGGTTTCATTTCCTCGTTTCCAATACAGAACGTCATCTTCCTCCCAGACCTGCAAACCAAGTACCCGTGCGCCATCCGGTAGCCTTTCCGATTCCTTGCTGAGAAGGCCAAAGTTGTAGAGATTCTTTCTCACGCACGCCGAAGATACAATTTCCTCGTCCACGTACACGTCATCAATATATGCAGATGTTGCCCGCTGAATGCGCTCATCCTTAGTCAGAATGGCGTCAACAATCATTTGCATAATTGATGGCGCCACATTAAGTCCAAATCCCATGCGCGTTAGGCAATACCTTTCCCCCTTGATGAGCACCGTTTGATAGTGATCTGGGTACACACACTTGAAGGTATGCTTTGCGAAGATCCAGTACAGATATATTAGATCCCGCTTCCCGCCATTCCCTACTTTTCAGTGCATACGACCGCGCGAGCTGTAAAAGGGTCTACGTGCTAATTCAATTCCCTTATTCTGTTTAATAACCGCCATTAACGGGATCAGGCACTTTGGGGGACCCAATTCCTTCTCTGAATAAGGAACTAGCCATCCATTACTAATCCAAGTTTGTAGTTCCTTGTCGTATCGTGCACGAGCTCCGGGGGGAATTTGGTATTCTGGCACCTTATTGCATTATTTCTCGGGTGGCTGCTCCTCCGACCACTTCCAGGAGGCTGTCCAGGACTTCGTGCGCTGGTCGAATTCCGCAAAAAAAATCAGGCTGTTCCAGCTTCATAGCTGTACTCAGAGCAAGGCCCGCTTTTGCGAAATGTGCCCTACCCTCACCATCAATGCGTAAACTACCCAATTCCTTGATGACGTCCATTCCCAGGAGCAGGTCATAACCGAGCAGGTCACCGTTTACAACCAAGGCTTGTACGGTTACTGTGGGCCCATAGCCGACACCTGCGCGAATGATGCTAACGCCACAAGAGGTAATCGAGCCACCGCCAACCGTCAATACCGGGGCCCTTTTCATCATCCAATGCGTCACAGCAGGCCTTGCGCACGAGGGTCTGCGTGCACCCGGTGTCTACGAGCGCGAAGCGCTCACGCCCGTTTACGCGCACGCTCACTGCGGGTAGTGCCTTATTTGGCGACGATCTGGGGAGAAGACTGCCGCTATAGCTTACTCCCCTTGCCCGTTTCCCGGACAACCTCTTGCCACGTGACCCAGCTTGTTGCACCGGTAGCAACGCACGCGCTTTAACGTTCCTTGATCGGGCGCGTCCTTTGCACCGCTTTGCTTCGGCAGTCTTTTGAAAAATGGTTCGGCCCGCCACATTTGTAGCATCTCACGTCTTCTGTTGGTGGTGAAGACTCTTCTGCAGCTGCCGAAACCGGCTCTGTGTCCTCTTTCAAAATGTTTCGGCTCTGGCCAACAACTCGTCAAGCCCAATCTCACTGAGTCTGGACGATGCTCGCAGCAGTCTGCTGGCGCTGTCTGGGAGCCAAGTCAAAAAAGCGCATCCCAGTATTTGCTCGCTTGTTCCACCGAACGGCGCGGCTAGCCTCCTCAAATCGGCCAGGTAGACGTCCACAGTCTCATCTTACCCAAGCCGCCGTTCGGTGAACTGCCTCCAGGCGACGAAAGGGTCGACAGCAAAGGCTGCGTATAGCGCCTGCCTAACTTCTTCCAGGCCTGTTTCGTCTCCGAGCTGCTGATACACCGAATATGCTCCTTTGGTCAGCCTCAGCGGGATGACCAGTGCAGGATCCTTTATCTTGCAAAGTCTGCAGACGCGCTCAGCTTTCTCCCACCACTCGACTACAGAGGGTCCGGAGGGGGAGCCGTCGAACTCGGGTATTAATCTCAAGTCGAATTTGTCCATGGCCGAAATAGCTTGAAGTAATAACGAAGGTCCAACAAAACGCAAATCACTCTGGAGTAAAAAAAACGAAGGTCTAAAGAAACGCAAATCACTCTCTCGGTAGATCACAAAGTCCTCTGTCAGCTTCCAAAGCAGATCTGTACGTTCGTCACACGTGCACTTACTTCGCACCGTTTCGTTGAAGACGGTAAGAGACCACCGTTTATTAGGCTGAGGCACACCTAATTTGCATGCGTGCAATGTGACTTCGCGAGACTCCGCGAGACTCTACGTGAATCGTACGTAATAAAGGACACCATGTTGAATTCTTTTCCTTCATCCGCAGCTCACAGGACAGACAAACACGAGGACGTTTATTTTGGTAACAGCTATACGTTTGACTATTGGGTTTTTTCACACCTTGTTTCTCTGTTTGAAATTATAGACAATCGCCAATCATTTTAAACATGTTGGGGATAATGTGTGTTCGCATGTGTGGGCGTCTAGAGCGTAAATGTACGTAAAAAAATGGCACGGGTAAAAATAGAATTGGAAATAGCACGGTAAGAATACTTTAGATAAAATGGCACTAATGGATTAATAGGAAAAATAGCACAAGGGAAAAATATAAATGAAAATGTCACAATGAGTTTATTTAATTTTTTGATAAAATATATAAAAAGAAAACATAAAGAAGTTTTTAATGTAAATATTGTTTATAGTTGTTTGAAGAAAGTTGATTATTTTTTTAATTCTTAGTAAAATATTTATTAAAGAATTCTCAAAAATAAACAAAATTCGGTTTATTATTTGTGTATTAATATATTAAAAAGTTAATTATTTGTTTATTAAAATATTAAAAAAGTTAATTATTTGTTTATTAAAATATTAAAAAAGTTAATTATTTGTTAATAAAACTTCGTTGTATTATTTTTATTATTTTTGTTTTATTCTTACATTATTTACTCCGGCTATGGTAAAGAATTATTAAAAGATAATTAATCACGAGGGACATTCTCAGGGTATTTACCGCCAATCGGACTTAACGGAAGTCACAATGAAGTGCCGAGCGACAATTTAACAGGAAAAATATTCTTCAATCATTTGAATATTTGGGTGTAAGGGGATAACACCCGGGTTTTGCCACTTCTGCTTAAGAATGTCTTCCGTAGTCGACGGTGTACGTTGTAAAATAAGTCCCTTATGTGTTGTGTATTTTATTTATTTCTTTATTTTTTATTTTTTATCTCCCTCCCACAGCTCTCAGCTTACGGACGAATAAAAACTCAATTTATTAATCAACCTCGTGTTGCCAGCAATTGATAAGCACATTTCGGACTGCGACAATTACCGAGCAGCTATGAATATTCTGGAAGAGGTTTTCGTCCAGCCAGGAAACAGCATTTTCTTCCGGCATCTATTGGCGACTCGTCGGCAATGGACTAACGAATGTGTTGACCTATATTTACAGTCCTTAAAAACACTCTCTAAGGACTGTGATTTCCAGGCCGTTACAGCCATACAGGCGACAGATGAATACACCAGAGATGCGTTCATAAATGGGATTTCGTCATCCCACATTAGACAAAGGCTGTTAGAGAATAAGAAACTCGACCTACACACAGTCTACGACCAGGCTCTGACGCTAGAGATAGCCCCTAAACAGCTAAGTTCATACGCCCAGACGGACTCCTTGGCGGCTGCTATCCCCACTGCTGAAACACTGGAACCAAGGGACAACCGGTCCACGTGCGAGGAGGAGCAACCCACGTTAGCCGCACTCTCCGAACAGAAATGCTTTTTTCTGTGGATATCCGAGACACGACCGAGCGAGGTGCTCTGCCAAAAACTATTTGCAAAAATTGTAAAAATAAAAAAGGACATTTCGCTCGTGTCTGCAGATCATCCACGGCGGCTGCTATCAACTACGGTGAGTCCCTACTTGCTTCATCTGTTCCCTTTAACTCCTCGAAGAGTCTATCTCGTTCGTCCTTATGGGGGAAAATAAAGGACAGCCTATGTGGATACTCATCGATACGGGGAGCTCCGACAATTGTATTCATCCGGATAAGGTTAAAGGGCTCGGTTTGGCAGTCACACCAAGTTCTGAGAGGATTCTGATGGCTAACAGTTCTCATTCGTCCTCAACCCTAGGGCACTGTGTCGTATCTCTCAGTCTTAGTGGTAGGGAGTACTGTAATGTTAAACTAGCAATTATAGCCAACCTATGCTGTGACGTCATTCTCGGGCATAAATTTCTGTGTCGACACTCATCTGTGGAAATACCTTTTAGAGGACCCCTTCCCCCTCTCATTGTCTGTAGGCTGATCGCCATTAAAAATATTCCTTACTCCTCTCTGTTTACCAATTTAACCTCGGACTGTCGCCCGATAGCTGTTAAATCCCGGCGACATGCCTTACCTGATGTTAAATTTATTAAATCGGAAGTCTCCCGTATGCTAAACGAAGGTATCATTGAGCCCTTTCAATCCCCGTGGCGAGCTCAAATGCTTGTGGTATCACAGGAAAATCACAGAAAGAGACTTGTTGTGGACTACTCCCAAAAAATAAATCGGTTCACTCAACTTGACGCTTATCCTCTTCCTCGAATAGGGGACATGATGAATGAGATTGCAACCTACAAACTATTTAGCACTCTTGATCTGACCAGCGCTTATCATCAGGTTGCTATCAAGCCGGAAGAACGAAAATACACTGCCTTCGAAGCTTCTGAATCTCTGTATCAGTTTCGTCAAATCCCGTTCGGAGAAACCAATGGAGTAGCTAGTTTCCAACGAGTCATCGATGATGTCATAAGGCGAGAATACCTTCGAGGAACCTATGCCTACATCGACTACATTACCATTTGTGGAGAAAATCAGGCTATGCATGATACGAATTTGAAAAAAATCATGAATGCAGTAGTGAAGTACGGACTGACGCTAAAGAAAAGCAAATGTCACTACTCACTTACTGCTGTAGACATGCTTGGGTATACTATAAGCAAGGACTCCATAATACCTGACTCTGATAGGCTCAAGAGATTGATGGACTTGCCAGACCCTCGAGACTTCTCTTCTCTTCGCCGTGCAATGGGGATGTTCTCTCACTATTCCAGGTGGATCTCGAACTTTTCTGAAAAGTTACACCCCCTTACCAGAGTTACCAACTTTCCCCTCACTAAGGAAAAAGCAGACGCCTTCAGGTACCTGAAGAAGGAAATTGCGAAATCGTCCCTAGTAGCCATAGACTCTTCTCTCTCTCTTGAGGTCGAAACCGATGCTTCGGAAGATGCCATCGCCGCCTCCTTAACCCAAAACTCTCGTCGCGTAGCTTTCTTTTTAAGTACTCTAACTTCTGCTGAACAGAAGCACTCCTCTGTTGAAAAGGAGGCATACGCTATCGTGGAGGCGATCCGAAAATGGTGACACTTATTGCTCGGGAAACATTTTAAGTTGATCACAGATCAAAAATCTGTCTCTTTCATGTTTGATCCTAAAGGCAAGAGCAAAATAAAAAAATGAGAAGATCACAAGATGGAAGTTGGAACTTGCTTGTTTCAGCTACGATATCACTTATCGCCCGGGGAAACAAAATGCTGCTGCAGATGCCTTGTCTCGCATCTGCTCTACTACTACCTCAGCTGACAAGTTACATTCCTTGCACTCAGACTTATGTCACCCTGGGGTCACCCGAATGCTACATTTTGTCAGGAGCAAGAATCTGCCCTACTCTGTGGAAGATGTAAGAGTGGTAATAAGAGCCTGTCAAGTCTGCTCGGAGATAAAACCGAGATTCTTTAATGCGCCACCCCAAACGCTCATAAAAGCGAGTCAACCCTTTGAAAGACTAAGTGTAGACTTCAAAGGACCATTACCTTCGAATGCCCGCAACCGCTATATACTGGCCGTTGTTGACGAATACTCTCGATTCTACTTCGTTTCCACTTCGCTTTCCCTTGTGCCGATGTCTCAGCTGCAGCTGTCCGGAAACATCTAACAAATCTATTCTCTGTTTTCGGAAATCCCTCTTTTGTACACTCTGATCGCGGTACAGCTTTCATGTCGGACGAACTAAAAGAATTCCTGCGCTCCCGAGGCATTGCTACCAGCCGAACAACCGCCTTTAAGCCTCAATGTAACGGACAGGTGGAGAGGTACAACGGTATCATCTGGCAAACAGAGTCTGGCTCTCCGGTCGAGAGATCTCCTTGTTATCGATTGGGAAAAAATGCTTGATGTAGCCCTCCACAGCATCCGCTCGTTGCTCTCCACCTCCACTAAGTGCACTCCTCATGAACGTCTCTTCAACTTCCAAAGGAAATGAGCCACTGGAGATTCCATACCTACATGGTTAACAATAGCTACATCCGTCTTCTTGAAGCGCCATGTACGCGGAAGCAAATACGAACCCCTAGTCGAGCCCGTAGACGTACTCAAAGTCAATCCCAACTATGCCCACGTGCGTTTCAACAGTGGACGAGAGACTACAGTGTCCCTGCGCCACTTGTCTCCATGGGGCGATAGAACAAGCAGTTCGGATATCGAAATTAATCCTATGCCAGAGAACCTACAGATACAGACTGCACCTTTCCGGTCTAACACTTCTCCCGTTCATGAAAAATCCATCGTTGAGAATTCGGTTCCTACCCCTGCCCACTCCCCATCCTCGGAAGATTGCCAAAGTACACTTTCAGAAAATGCTGATGAGCTGAATATTCGACGCTCTACCAGAATCCGCCAAAGTCCTCGGTATCTAGCTGAAAACTATCAGCTTTGCACCTTTGTTTTTTTCTCTTTTCAGTTTAAGTAGAGGTCGCCACCTGAGAGTCCGACAAACTTTCTTCCCCAGACGAACATACAGCCCTGAAATTTCCTGTGTGGCGATGAATGCGATGGAAATAACTCTTTACTTCTTTTATGCTCCGGGAGTGAATTACTTTCCTTTATTACTTCCCTTTCCTTTCTCTGTAAATACGCCATTACTTCTTCGTGGAGGCTTCGCTCTCTGCGTTATATCTTTGCTAAATAAAGCTTTATCAAAAGCAAACTCAGTCTCCTCGAACTCACTCACTCACTCATTCATTCAGTCATTACACAATTTACAAGGATTTTCAGAATATTCACACGTAATTACCCGAGGGGCAAATAACTTGATTTTTCATTTACACGAGATTCCAGAGGATTCGAGAAGATTCTGAATGATTCCGTGAGATTGGATTATAAATCGACTTTCAACAGTCTCTTGGACTATAAAGTAGGAGAGTAGAAAGTGGACATCTGGTTTACTGTCGGCAGCCTTGTACTCTAGCTTATCTTATTTTGTCCTTTAGTCCTCACATTTCATGAGTGACAAAGTGGTGAGAATTGCTGTTTTCTGGGTCGGAATCTATCCATCTAACACTTATCGTTAGCTAGATTTTTGACTGAATGATTCTGTGAGATTCTGAATGATTCCGGGAGATTGGATGATAAATAAACTTTTTACGGTCTAATAATTTTCTTTTCGCATCGTCATCCCGGACGGACAGTTAGTATTTAGGTTAAAGAAAAGTATACACTTAAGTGCAGCCGAGACATGTCGAAATTTAGGTTGCTGATAATGAATCATAGCTTTAAAAAAAGTTTAGAAACTATAAAAAAAATTAAAAATAAAGAAAAAAAAGAACACGGTCCGATTTACACTCAAACTGAACTTTATTCAATATTTATAAAAAAGAATTAATTCAAAAAGAATAGTTCAGATGTGTCTGCGTTATAGTACAAAACATCGCGATTTTTGATCGATTAAATTCGTTTCAATATTAATGAAAAAAGGACACGCTCCGATTTACACTTAAACTGAATTTTATTCAATATTAATGAAAAAAGGAACACGCTTCGATTTACACTCTAACTGAACTTTATTCAATATTAATAAAAAAAGAATTCAAAAAAATAGTTTAGACGTTTCTACGTTAAAGTACATAAACATCACGATTTTTAATGGATTTTAAAAACTAAAATTCGTTTATTTTATTTGCGAACAATCTGTAAACAATGTTTGTGTATCTTTTTATTTTAATAAATATGTAAAGTCAAGAAATGAAGATTATATTTTTTCAAGTTACAAAATCAACATATTTGTTGAATAGAAAATATTATTGGTTATCACGTGTTTTTAACTTTCGAAGGGAAAATGCTTAAACAAATTCAAAACAAACGATTAATAATTTAAAACAATTAATAATTACAGAAAATGAAACAACTATAAGTTCATATTGAAGCGGTTAGCTCCCAAATAGCTGCCAAATTTTATCGATTAGTTTTCTTGTGATCTACTAGGAGGCGAAATTGTGTATTAACTCACTGTATTAATTTGCTGTGCGATTTTTTTTTATTTGTTGAAAACATGAATTTGTTTTCTTTTTTCCCAAAAAAAATTAAAGCAAAAAGGAAATATACAAAAATGAAAAATTAAAACAATGGATTAATTTGCACTGTCACCGCTTGGCAAACTAGAACTAGTCGCAAAAATTTGGCAGCTATTTAGATAGCTGACATTTCCAATATAACCGTTTTAAATGAAAACAAATAAATGTGTTAGTTTAGAATGGGAACAAACGAACAAACGAACAAACAAAAAAACACACCAACAAATAATTTCAATACAAACAATAAAATAAATTTAAATTAAAACTTATAAAAAATCTGTTGGATAATTTAGTTAAATGTTTAAAATGTTCTTTTACTGCTTCATTTGTTCTTAATAATTAAACGTTTTTGTTATGACAAAATTATTTAACAGAATTTCAAGTGCTTCAGACAAGCACTTTTGTTCATTTCTTTATTTTTTTATAGTTTCGTTTTTGTTATATATATACATATATTATTTTGGTTCTTGTTCCTTAAAAGTCTGAAAAATTTGTTTTCTGTCTTATGATAATAGAGAGGTAATTAAGGGGCAATAACTCTATTCAACTGCTGATATTACATCGAAAGTAATTATCTGGAAATTAATTATTAATAAATGAACGTAAAAGAATACAAAAATGGTAAATTTTAGAATTTATTTTGATTAAATTTGATTTTAGTAATGAATGAAATCACTGAACGAAATTCAGCAAGGAAAATTTAAATAGTTTTTTGTATTCAGGGTTGATGGCACAAGTCTCATATTATGCCTACAACTGCAGGTTTCTTCGCCAGAAATAAGCCCATGGGCTTGCAAGAAATCAATTTGTTTCGCTTTTTCGGAAGTAAAATACAGCACATCTTCAAACTTGAACAAATTTAAATCCATTATCGCAATTTAATATAAAATCAAAGTTGTCAGATAATACAGAGAAACTCAGACTCAAAATTCCAATTCAGAATTATTGCCCCTTCATTACCTCTCTATTATGAGAAGACAGAAAAAATGTTTCAGACTTTTAAGGAACAAGAACCATTATTTTTTCGATCCTGTGATCATAGGCACGGGAGTCAATATGAAAAAAACAAACACTAGAGAAGTTCTATTAATCCCTGAAAATAACAGTTCATTTCAGGTATTTCAACGTCTCCTTGGGCGACACCTAGCACCAACAACTGTGATGTCGGAAGAAAAACGAGACTTAATGGAAAGGCCTTCTCTTTACGAAGGCCACGGTTAGACCTCCCCTCCCTAGTGGTGACCTTCATGTTTAACCTTTGCCATACGTCTCGTAGTTACACAGCATGTTTTTCCTAAAGCCCCTTAGTTTCATATGATTTTGTGGGTCCGGAGCTATACATAATCTCGACGCTGGATAGGCTATTTGATTGACTGGTCGGTCGTAATCAAATTTTGTTGGACAGGGTTTCCTTAGGTGTCCGATGGACAGTCGTATTAGTGCCGCTGCATTTCTTCCGCGTTAGATTTCAAAATCCTATTTATTTATTGTTGATTTGTGCGCGGGGATAAATTCTCTGAATCTGACGGCTTGGTGAGCGGTTGATTCTCAGAGGCGTCCTCTCTGGATAACTTGTCTGAATCTGACGGCTTGGTGAGCGGTTGATTCTCAGAGGCGTCCTCTCTGGATAACTTGTCTGAATCTGACGGCTTGGTGAGCGGTTGATTCTCAGAGGCGTCCTCTCTGGATAACTTGTCTGAATCTGACGGCTTGGTGAGCGGTTGATTCTCAGAGGCGTCATCTCTGGATAACTTGTCTGAATATGACGGCTTGGTGAGCGGTTGATTCTCAGAGGCGTCCTCTCTGGATCACTTGTCTGAATCTGACGGCTTGGTGAGCGGTTGATTCTCAGAGGCGTCCTCTCTGGATAACTTGTCTGAATCTGACGGCTTGGTAAGCGGTTGATTCTCAGAGGCGTCCTCTCTGGATAACTTGTCTGAATCTGACGGCTTGGTGAGCGGTTGATTCTCAGAGGCGTCATCTCTGGATAACTTGTCTGAATATGACGGCTTAGTGAGCGGTTAATTCTCAGAGGCGTCCTCTCTGGATAACTTGTCTGAATCTGACGGCTTGGTGAGCGGTTGATTCTCAGAGGCGTCCTCTCTGGATAACTTGTCTGAATCTGACGGCTTGGTGAGCGGTTAATTCTCAGAGGCGTCCTCTCTGGATAACTTGTCTGAATCTGACGGCTTGGTGAGCGGTTGATTCTCAGAGGCGTCATCTCTGGATAACTTGTCTGAATCTGACGGCTTGGTGAGCGGTTGATTCTCAGAGGCGTCCTCTCTGGATAACTTGTCTGAATCTGACGGCTTGGTGAGCGGTTGATTCTCAGAGGCGTCCTCTCTGGATAACTTGTCTGAATCTGACGGCTTGGTGAGCGGTTGATTCTCAGAGGCGTCCTCTCTGGATAACTTGTCTGAATATGACGGCTTGGTGAGCGGTTGATTCTCAGAGGCGTCCTCTCTGGATAACTTGTCTGAATCTGACGGCTTGGTGAGCGGTTGATTCTCAGAGGCGTCATCTCTGGATAACTTGTCTGAATATGACGGCTTGGTGAGCGGTTGATTCTCAGAGGCGTCCTCTCTGGATAACTTGTCTGAATCTGACGGCTTGGTGAGCGGTTGATTCTCAGAGGCGTCATCTCTGGATAACTTGTCTGAATATGACGGCTTGGTGAGCGATTGATTCTCAGAGGCGTCCTCTCTGGATAACTTGTCTGAATCTGACGGCTTGGTGAGCGGTTAATTCTCAGAGGCGTCCTCTCTGGATAACTTGTCTGAATCTGACGGCTTGGTGAGCGGTTGATTCTAAGAGGCGTCCTATCTGGATAACTTGTCTGAATATGACGGCTTGGTGAGCGGTTGATTCTCAGAGGCGTCATCTCTGGATAACTTGTCTGAATCTGACGGCTTGGTGAGCGGTTGATTCTAAGAGGCGTCCTATCTGGATAACTTGTCTGAATATGACGGCTTGGTGAGCGGTTGATTCTCAGAGGCGTCCTCTCTGGATAACTTGTCTGAATATGACGGCTTGGTGAGCGGTTGATTCTCAGAGGCGTCATCTCTGGATAACTTGTCTGAATATTACGGCTTGGTGAGCGGTTGATTCTCAGAGGCGTCCTCTCTGGATAACTTGTCTGAATATGACGGCTTGGTGAGCGGTTGATTCTCAGAGGCGTCATCTCTGGATAACTTGTCTGAATATTACGGCTTGGTGAGCGGTTGATTCTCAGAGGCGTCATCTCTGGATAACTTGTCTGAATCTGACGGCTTGGTGAGCGGTTGATTCTCAGAGGCGTCCTCTCTGGATAACTTGTCTGAATATGACGGCTTGGTGAGCGGTTGATTCTCAGAGGCGTCCTCTCTGGATAACTTGTCTGAATCTGACGGCTTGGTGAGCGGTTGATTCTCAGAGGCGTCATCTCTGGATAACTTGTCTGAATCTGACGGCTTGGTGAGCGGTTGATTCTCAGAGGCGTCCTCTCTGGATAACTTGTCTGAATCTGACGGCTTGGTGAGCGGTATATTCCCAGAGACGTCCGTTCTTCACGCCGGTCCGGGATCAACCCCTCGTGTTTTTTTCGCTTCGACTTTCCCGCTCTCTGTATATCAGCAGCATTCCCTCACCCGATTGCTTGAGTCTTTCGCCCACGCCAATGCGTCGGCTGACTTGTCTGCCAAGCATCCTGTTGACCCCTTTTTGCAAACGCCGCCGTCTGAACCCTCTTCCTGAATTGGTAGGGGAACATGTGCCGACAAGTCCCCCGCTCCTCCTTCCACGCTTATGGGGCAAAATATATAGATATAACATTAGCTCTCTCGTGGATTTGGACTAAACATGCAGCGGAAGGAATAATGTGGGTTTATATGGAGTCGAGGTGGCTTCCAAATGACAATTTCTATAAATTCAGAAAAATCCTCTGATTGGTTCAAACTATTATTATTTGTTTTTATTATTTCTGGCGGATGCGTGTGCAAACCGGGTGCGCAGAAACGAGTCTAAGCACTTTCATTTCTGACACCGAAGTGTAAACTTTGCTGCTACAAATACATACAAAGACCACTAAATGTGCAACCCCTGTCGATAAGCTATCCAGCTTTACATTTGTTGGTATGCTCTGGAGTACTCAGTAAAAATAGAACCAGAACCAAATTGTACAGTAAAAATGGTAGAAATAAATAAATAGAAAAATAAGCACTCCAGAAAATGACACTGCCGCGCTGACTTCCGGTGTATTCTGCAGTAAATTTCAAGTACGGATGATTAGAAATGATAAACAAATTTTTAAATTCATATTAATTTGAGACTTTACATTTTATTAATAATGTAAATGGTTGAAATACAAAAAAATAATTGAATAAGCGGACGTTTTATTGAGATTTCTTTGTAAAACCTATTGAACGACACATATTTTTGAACAAATACATATTTTCTTTTTAAAAATGTGTATATTCAAACAAATTCATTTGAGTATTTGTAAAAGGAAAAGATTCTCTGACGTTTATTTCATTTGATTTATTTCATATTTATAAAAAAAAATATTTTCATTATTATTTATGTAAATAAACATATTTCAATGAAAGAAATAACTTTTCAGATGTTCGTCTGTGTCGACCTACATTTTCGTATGTTTAAAATACACAATACAGTTCTAGGAGGTCAACCCTCCAAGTCTTTGTCTGCTCACCTTTGAGAAAGGGGTAAGGTGATTGATTAATAATCGTCTGAGGCGCTCCTGCCAGGGAATTCTGACAATGCTGCCCGAGTATTTTTTGTAGGCTAGAGTGCTCTTCCTCCTAGGTACTGGCTTTTCAACCTTTCTTTCAAACCTTGTGTCACATTTTTTCCGTTGTGGGAGGGAGATAAAAATATATAAATAAATAAATAAAGAAAATACACAACACATAAGGGACTGAATTTCAACATACACCGTCGACTACGGAAGACATTCTTAGGCAGAAGTGGCAAAACCCAGGTGTTATCCCCTTACACCAAAATATTTTTAAAATTCTTCTTCTGTTTACAATTACCTATCATGTCGCGAGAGAATTCCGGGGGTTGGGGAATGTTTATACTTACGGGACAATTTTATTTGGTGTACAATTAGCGAGCATGTAACATGAACAAGCACTTGTAAAATATGACGGTTAAAAATAAACTGACAGCAAAACTTTACTTACTTGGTATTGAAAAGTATTACCGTTAATTGTACACCGAAAAAAAAATTGTCCCGTAAGAAAAAACAACACATGCAACATGGTCAAAACTGATCCCTCTCCTAAAATCTCAAATATTTGAAAAATATTCTCCAAACCCCGGAATTCTCTCGCGACATGATGGGTAATTGTAAACAGAAGAAGAATTTAAAAAGAAATTGAGATGGTCAAAAAGAGGGGGATCAGTCTACGTTGAATTTACATTGAAAACTGATCCCCCATGTTTAAATCTAAAAATTTTGAATTATTAAAAAAAAAACGGAATTTTCTATCGACATAATAGGTAATTGTACACCAAAAAAAGATTCTTTTTAAAATTGAGATGGACAAAAGGAGGGGGATCAGTCTACGTTGAATTTACATTGGAAACTGATCCCCCTCCTAAAATGTAAAATATTTGAAAAAAAATCCTAAAACCCCGGAATTCGCTAGCAGCCTGATAGATAAGTGTACACCGAATAAAGAAAAAAATGGTCAGTAAAAAGTTGTAAAAAACAGACTAAGGTAAAAGACGAACTAGTACCCTTAAAATCTTCATTATTCTTGCATATTCTGTTGAGTGTTTACACCTTCAAACTCATCATTTCCCTGGAAAATAAAAACGTCTATTTAAATAGTAAAATATTCAAATGATTTAATAATATTTCCCCCTGAAATCAAAAAGATCGACACAATTTCGAAATCGCTTTGTTTTATCTCTATTTAAAATTTCTGCGAACCTTCATTTCCGGTCGCCATCTTGAATGACACTTACACCCGGTTTAACTCGAACTGTAACATAACATTTTATTTTAGAAATACGATTTCAGATTATGAAAAAGTAAGTATTACTTAAATTTCTTTGTTTTACGATCTTTAAAAAAGTATGCTATCAACTTTTTAAAAGTGAAGAAAAAAACGTTTTTTTTAATTTAATTTTTACTTAAATTTCTTTGTTTTACGATTTTCTAAAAGGTATGCTATGAATTTTCTAAAAATCAAGAAAAAAGCGTTGTTTTTTTTTATTCATGTTAATTTGAGATTTTTCTATCTTCATATTCGGCTTAACATAAACAAAAAAAAAAAAAAAAACGATTCCGATAATTATAAACTTATTGATAGTAAAGCACGTAAAACTGCGGTTATAGTTGAAGATAATATTCAGATAAGATTAACTGTTTCAAGTGAAATGAAGAGCATGTGCATAATGGAAGGTGTTTATTCATATTATATATTTAGCAATTATGTAGAGTTTTTATTTTTAAGTAAACTAGCAAATATATGCTTCCTCCGGTCGCATATATTTGCTAGTTGTTTTATTTAATTGCTCAGTAAATTTGTGTTTTTTTTTTTTTTTTTAAGAAATAAAATCACCCCATCCTTTATTTTAATAAATAAAACCGGAATCATAAAAACAGTTTTGAAACAAAATTTACCCTTTACGGCGTCAAATGTAAAACAAAAAATCCTAAACTCACTTAAGGTCGTAAAAAGATGATAATATTTACAGTTTTTCAAATCGAAAAAAATGTGTACGTAAAATAAAATCAACAATTAAAAAAATGAAATACAGTTATTTATTTGCTCAGTAAAATGTGTTTAGTTTTTCTTACAAAAAAATTGTAATATTTTAATCAATTATTTTTTAAATTAAATTATTTTATTCTTTAAATGTGTGCTTTAAAACATAATTTGTTATAATATTATAAAAACAAATAACCCAAAACTTTTTAATCAAAATATCAAATGAAATATATTATTTTTTAGCGAGTCGCACGATAAATTTAAGAGAATCTGTTGTTTACATGTTATTAATCAAATAACGCGCCACTGCCTTGTCTCTCTCTCTCTCTCTCTCTCTTTCTCTCTCTCTCTTGAAATAGAACTTTCTGTGCGTTCGAAATAGAACATTATACTTAATAATCAGAGGGCAGGTAAGACATATACTATATTACACCCCCCCCATATCAAAAAAGGAGGAGGTATTGCATGGGAGAATAGTATAACGACAAGTGAACAGATATTACACTATCACCCGCCTAAAAAAGTAAAGGAGAGGTAATCTCTGGGAGGGAAGTGTGATGAGCACAGAATAAATACTAAACCCCCTTCCCAAAAAAGGAGTTCGTAATTCCTGGGAGGGTGGTATAATTACAACAGAACAGATATTCATTACATCAACATTTTCAAAAGATGAGAAGGTAATGCATGGGAAGATAGTATAATTAAAACAGAACAGATAATACCCTACCTCCACATTTCTCAAAAAAAAGGAAGTAATACCTGAGAGGTTGGTATGACAACAGAACAGATACTATACTACCTCATCACCTCTCAAACAATTAGGAGGTAATGCTTGGGAGGATGGTATAATGAAAACAGGATACTACACAAATTCCATACCTCTCAGAAAAGAGGAGTAATGCATGAGAGGATGGTATCATGTCAACATAATAAATACTACACTACCTCCACGCCTCTCAAAAAATAGAAGTAATGCCTGGGAGGATAGTATCATGTAAGAAAAACAGATACTACACTACCTCACTAGCTCCCCATTAAAGGAGGAGGTAATGCCTGGGAAAATGGTATCATTACAACAGAAAAGATACTACACTACACCCACACCTCTCAAAAAGGGGAGGAGGTAAATCCTAGGAGGATGGTATCATGACTACAAAACCGATACTAAACTACTTCCACACCCTTCAAAAAAGGATGAGGTAATGCCTGGGAGGATGGTATGACAACAAAACGAATACTACACTACCTCTTCACCTCTCAAAAAAGGAGGAGATAATTCCTGGGATGGTGGTATCATGACAAGAAAACAGATATTACACTAACTCCACATCTCTCAAAAAGGAGGTAATGCATGGGAAGATAATTTGACAACAAAACAGATACTACACTACCTCCACACCTCTCAACAAAGGAGGAGTTAATGTCTGGGATGATGGTATCATGACAAAAGAACAGATACTACACTATGCCCCTGAATTGAGCATTTAAAGATAGTACATTAGTCTGAAATAGTATATACTATACTATTTCATGATACGTACAATAGTCTTAAATAGTATAGTTTTGGCTTCAGACAGATACATAATCTCCATTACTAATAGATATCATATGATAATAATACATTTTATTAATAATTTAAATGTTTGGAATAAACAAAAATATGCTCTCATAATAATAGATTTATTAAATTTTTTTTTGGATGGTATGTTTTTACAAATTGTTTTTTTTTTAATTTAATGGGCACTCTAGAAGATAACACTGCTGTGCTGACTTCCGGTTTACCCTGCAGTTAATGTAGCTTCCTTATCAAGTATGGATGATCAAAAATGATTAAAAAAACTATTTTTTTAATTCATATATGACAATATAATAAAATCTTTGTTGCCGTTTAATAAAATACAAAAATACGTTTCAAATCTTTATTTAAAACAATGTTCACTTATGTTTTTTGTTATTAAATTGTTATAAAATATTTGCTTATTTTATATATCTATATGAATATATTATATAGTGTTTTTCCTTGAAGCTTGAAGAAATTCGTCACAGTATTTAGAATATGCCACACAGTTTTTGGAATTGGAATTTAGTGTTCGCCAGTGTCATCAAAAGTTCCCCATGGTTTTATTATGTTGCAAGTTTTGCATTGTGCTTCTGTCTGGTGACTACTTGTATATAGTCATTTGCCAGCATGTCATTAAAGACCTTATGTGCTGAAAAGAATGACTCTCGTACTTCTTTTCATAGTCCTGTAGTAATTTAATATCTTGCTCGTATGTGGAACTGAATAATACTTTTATCGACAATCTGATGCAAGTATTGAGTTTCACAAAAAGGTGTTTTAAAGGACGATTAATTCAGGCCGAACATTGTGAGATCTTTATCCTCATTACCAACAGTTGTGAACATCTCAATACAAACATTCAACATTATTTTAACCTCTATAGTAGTGAAAATTAATCCCCGTCACTGATATATAACATATGTGTATCACTGGTCAAACTCACTAGAAGTAGTTCATCGTAGTTCTCACTGTAAATTGGTCTGACTGCATGAATGTGTATGCATATACCAACACATTGAATCATTGTTAGGCTCGATATATTCCATATTCGGTGATTGTAGTGTCTTATGAATCTGAAGAGTGAGGAAGGTCTTGGTAGCTATTACATGTTCCCATATGTTGTTTCTAATGACTGCTGTAAATAATAATGCCTGATAGAGCAGACATTGTGTGGGTGCCTCCCTTCGTAAAGTCTTAGTGAAACAAAGTAGTAATCAAACTTATAGAAAGAAAGAGAAAACGAAAGAGAGAGTAAGTAGAAGATAAAGATACATGCTTACAGAAACAAACCCAAGAATCTAATTTTTGAAAAGATGATATCATGAGCGAATAGAGCCGCAGTTTAACATTATGCCTTGACAACTCATAGGAATGTTTATTTACTTGAGTCATCCTATAGTAGTAGGCCTAGGTTGACAAATCTTGAGCTTCCGAGGTGGTGCAATGATTTATCACGTTTTTACTAACAGCTAAATATGTATATAGATCGCTACACTTGTATACATATATAGCACATGGTATTCCCAAATGGTCACCCTTCTGGTATTGGCCAGGCTCAACGTTGCTTATCTTCAGTTATCTAACCAGAACCGCTTTGTCAACGTGATTATGCCGTATATATGTAAATGTGATTATGCTGTATATAATGTGATTGGCATCGGTTAAATAATAATATGAGTCACATTCTGGTCAATGTCATGCATAGGGCTTTTCCACCATTGCTAGTTTTCATGTTGAGATTGGAATGAAATTGATCATTTGGGACCATCTGTGATAAGTAGAATTTAGATGTATTTTCTAACGCATATATATATATATATATATATATATATATATATATATATATATATATATACATATATATATATATATATACATATATATATATATATATATATATATATATATATATGTTTATCATGCCACACTGATTTGAGCAGAGATGACACTGATTATTTGTGATATAAAATTCAGTGACAAGTGAATAGTAGGTATTAGTCTGAGAAATTTAGAAATTACTTTTAAGTGGATCCAGCAGATCTTTTTAGAATTTGTTTTTGTTCTACATGAGATGAATCATGGATATTAGTTATGCTGGATTATTATATTTACCCTTCAATTACCTCTGTCCAAATGGCTAAGCCATCTTTCTGGGACTCTCGTTGTGCCATTTAGTAGTTAAAATGTCGGATTTCTCTTTTGTTATGATTATTTTCCTCTTTTGGATAACATATCTAGTTTTTGGTACACGTTCTTCACATTTCTTATCATCCCACAATAAAAAGAAACCACTATAGATGACGAGCAGCTTTTATTATATGAGTGAGAATTTTTCATATCTTCTACAGTGGTTACTATTGTGCAATCGTGCAGGTCTTGGCTTTCTGGAACCATCATCAATAATCCGACCCCTGCACATTAGATAATGTGACAGAGTACATTGTGTTGTAGAGATAAAGTATTGTATTATTTGATATTTCTTGACTGAAACATATATAGATCTGTGAGAGTTGTGGACTCTGCCAATATTAGAGTGTGCAACATGCATTATTTGAACAAATTGGCCATAACCATCTTAATCTTGGCAATTTGTGTGCGGGAGGCACATTAAGCCCTATTTATGAGTGCAAACTTACAGTGGTAAGTTTTTGTTGGTAATTGAAATGACAAAATTGTTGTAAAAGTTGTTATCCATTTCTGAATTCTATCTACTGTGTCGGATAAAATATCAATGAACAAAACACCCTAAAATACCAACAATAATATGTTATGGTATTGAATAGATAAAGTTTTGTGAATGAAATTAATTAAAATATCTCAAGCTGTTGGCATGGAAACGAAGAATACATGACTTGGAATAAACACAATCCTGTGAATTAAGAACTATTTAAAATGTACTTATCTTTTGAAGAGATGGGCGCATGTTACTGAGTTATTAATATTTTTACAATCAGTTATGTTGTTGAAATATTCGTATTTCGAAAAAGGCAACGGTTTGCAAAATCGAGAGGACAGAAATCTCTACTAGATTTAAATGCAGGTTTTTGATAGAGTTTACAATACAGTGTTTGAAAACATCCTTTTCATGAGTTGATTTCGATTCTGGGTTTAGACGAGTCTGATCAAATCTGATGACTTTGAGAATAGATAAGAAGTCGACTCAAAAAGAAATTACCCTTTCTACTGGCAGAATCAAAAAGCCAAATTTATTTTAGCTGAGAATGTATATGAGAGGAAAGCGGACGGCTTTTCTTATGAGCTTAGAGCACCAGGTAACATAACATTTCACATTACTAAGTTCGACCTTTCTTCTTTTTGGCCAAAGTTATATGAGGATATCGGTTTGGTAACAATCTTTCTTTTACGTCTTAATTTGCTATTTTAAAAGGTATTTTAATTGGAAATTTATAGTCTATTCAGCAAGGTGTTAAGAAAGATTTTTGATTGATTATTCCAGATTTTTAAACAGGAGAAGTTGGTTTAGAATTTTCCATGTCTGTGATAAAAAGTTTTCTTTTCACATTAAAATTGTGCAATATCAATTTATCATCGAAACTGAACGACAAAATGTTTCGTTTGTTGAAATTGATTGCATACCAATATAAAGTATGTTAAAATGTTTTGATAACATATTTTCTTTATTTACAGATTGAAACTATTATAGAAAAGGATGGTTGTTTTCATATCCACAAGAATTAAGAAAAGTCTGCATCAATAAATAACTGCCATCTCATTTTTCTGTATGTACGTTTATCATTATTGTAAAAGAATTCCTGTTTACAAAACCATGTAGATGCAGTTAGGAAAGAAATATTTTATTCTGTAAAATGTGCAAATTAATATTTTTTCCATAATGTGCTTTGACAAGACATGAGAGTACACACAGAGAAGGTTAATATCAGGTCTCTTATAGGATCCTTAATCTCCAGAAAAATCTTGTCGAAAATATCGATACTAACTCATTGAATGCATATTAGACTCTTCAATCCTGATCTTTGAAAGGAAAAATACAAAAGAATGGTGAATGCATATAATTGTTAACTACATAAAACTGAATTCTCAGTGAGTTATATTTTCAAAAAAAGTAAAAAAAGACTCGCATGTGTCAAATAATATAATTGAATATTTTGTTGATTTGTATGTTCAGAGTCCTTGTCTGAAAAATGACATGTAAATACACAAAGGTTAAAAACCCTACCAGTGTAACATTTCTGAATTTGTATGTTCACACAG
Organism: Sepiola atlantica; assembly: GCA_963556195.1. Taxonomy (NCBI): domain Eukaryota; kingdom Metazoa; phylum Mollusca; class Cephalopoda; order Sepiida; family Sepiolidae; genus Sepiola; species Sepiola atlantica. The sequence continues at coordinate 30,161,005 of OY744549.1, read as the reverse complement.
TTTCTATTTAAAAATTCACATGTGAATACACACCTGTGAGATGTTGTCTCAAGTACCAACACTAAGCTGGATACTCTAACCAGACTAGATGAGTTCTTGTCCTGGAATCCGGTAAGACAAAAAGACCACAAGAAAAATATACTGTAACATAATAAACTGATCAATTAGAGAGAGGACATTTGATGTTCTTTACTTCTATGCTAAGTCAACATTTAAAAAGGTAAAGGAAAGCTTTAATTGAATTCTCAGATATCTATGTATCTCATATAGAGATCTAGTGTTAGTCTCAGGATCGGCCACTTATTTTCTGAGACATTAGACTTAAGTAAAATGAACAAAAATAAGAAAAGTTACTCTTGCAAAGTTTGTGGAACTGAATTTTATCAGCGTGCCAATCTGAAAGCACACATGCAAATACACACAGGTGAGAAAACCTATGCTTGTAAGGTTTGTGGAACTGCATTTTCACAAAATACAAGTTTGAAACGGCACATGCGAATACACACAGGTGAAAAACCCTATTCTTGCAAAGTTTGTGGAACTGCATTTTCAGAGATGGCCAATCTTAAATCTCACATGAGAATACACACAGTTGAAAAACCCTATTTTTGCAAAGTTTGTGGAACTGCATTTTCTCAAAATACAAATTTGAAACCGCACATAGCACAAATAAGATCACCTCGTACGAGGAATAGTGCATCTTCTCCTAGTGATGTTACCTCAAGTAACACCACGTAGCTGGATACTCCACCAGACTAGATGAATTCTTGTCCTGGAATCCGGTAAGACCAACAGACCACAAAAAAGATATACTACTACATACTTGACTGGTCAGTTGGGGAGAGAAGAAATTATTCTTAACTATTCTTAACTTTTTTATTAACTCAATGTTTGAGAAATAAAGGAGAATTTTAATAGAATACTCGGGTATCTATGTATCTCATATAGAGATCAAGTGTTAGTCCCAGGAAGGGGCCCCTTGATTTCTGAGATCTTCGACTGAAGTAAAATTAAACATTAAGTGAAAAACCTTATTCTTGTAAAGTTTGTGGAACCGCATTTTCAAAAAATACAAGTTTGAAACAGTACATGCGAATACACACAGGTGAAAAACCCTATTCTTGCAAAGTTTGTGGAACTGCATTTTCATGCGATACAAGTTTGAAACAGCACGTGCGAATACATACAGGTGAGAAACCCTATTCCTGTGAAGTTTGTGGTACTGCATTTTCACTCGATACAAGTTTGAAACAGCACATGCGAATACATACAGGTGAGAAACTCTATTCTTGTAAAGTTTGTGGTACTGCATTTTCACAGCATTGCCATCTGAAAACTCACATGCGAATACACACAGGTGAAAAACCCTATTCTTGCAAAGTTTGTGGAACTGCATTTGCACACGATACAGGTTTGAAACAGCACATGCGAATACACACAGGGGGAGTTTGAATTACCTACTAGACACTATCCTCGAGTGTCTTCGGTTTCTCTGTACAAGGGTTTGTCAGGACAACCTGACATGATGATACTTACCCTACAAGTAAACCCTGACCAAATATTCAAAATTACATAGTATCCGCATCACAAATAAGATCCCCTCATACGAGGAATAGTGCATCTTCTCCTAGTGATGTTACCTCAAGTAACACCACGTAGCTGGATACTCCACCAGACTAGATGAATTCTTGTCCTGGAATCCGGTAAGACCAACAGACTACAAAAAAGATATATTACTACATACTTGACTGGTCAGTTGGGAGAGAAGAAATTATTCTTAACTCTTTACACTAACTCAATGCTTGAGAAATAGAGGAGAATTTTAATAGAATACTCGGGTATCTATGTATCTCATATAGAGATCAAGTGTTAGCCCCAGGAAGGTGCCCCTTGATTTCTGAGATCTTCGACTGAAGTAAAATTAAACATTAAGTGAAAAATCCTATTCTTGCAAAGTTTGTGGAACTGCATTTTCACAGCATCACAATCTGAGAACTCACATGCGAATACACACAGGTAAAAAACCCTATTCTTGAAAAATTTGTGGAACTGCATTTTCACAGCATCCCCATCCACAAACACACATGCTAATACATACAGGTAAGAAATCCTATCTTTGTGAAGTTTGTGGAACTAAATTTTCGGTCAGGTCTACTTTGAAAAAGCACAAGCGAATACACACAGGACCTACTAGACACTATCCTCGAGTGTCTTCGGTCTCTCTGTACAAGGGTTTGTCAGGACAACCTGACATGAGGATACTTACCCCTACAAGTAAACCCTGACCAAATATTCAAATTACATAGTATCCGCAGCACAAATGAGATCCCCTCGTATGAGGAATAGTGCATCTTCTCCTAGTGATGTTACCTCAAGTAACACCACGTGCTGGATACTCCACCAGACTAGATGAATTCTTGTCCTGGAATCCGGTAAGACCAACAGACCACAAGAAATATATACTATGACATAATTGACTGGTCTGTTGGAGAGAGAAGACATTTATTATTCTTAACTTATTTACTAACTCAATGTTTGAGAAATAAAAGAGAATTTTAATAGAATATTTGGATACATATGTATCTCATATAGAGATCAAGTGTTAGCCCCAGGGATGGGGCCCCTTGATTTCTGAGACCTTTGACTGAAGTAAAATTAAACATTAAGTGAGAAACCCTATTCTTGTAAAGTTTGTGGTACTTTATTTTTACATGATACAAGTTTTAAACAGCATATGCGAATGCACACAGGCCTGACATTGTAATATGGAACAAGAGAGAGAGAGTGGCAACTTTGGTTGAGGTCAGTGTCCCTAATGATGGGGGCCTAAATAGAGCTGAAAGGGAGAAAATAACAAAATATCAGGGTCTAATGTATGATATGAAAAGAAACTGGAACCTCAAAAAGATCTCTATCATTCCAGTTATCATAGGAGCCACTAGACTCATGAAGAAGAACTTGAAAAAGAATTCAGCAAGTATACCTGGTGAACCAAGTGCAAGAGAAATCAAAACAACTGCACTCAAGGGAAAAGCCAGAATCCTGAAAAGAGCTCTCGGTTGGAGTCTGTAAATAGCGGGTGGATGTATGACATTTGGAAGAATGCCCCGTCCCCAGCAAATGAATGAAAAGAAGAAAAAAAAGTGAAAAAACCCATTCTTGCAAAGTTTGTGGAACTGCATTTTCACAGCATCCCAATCTGAAAAAGCACATGCGAATACACACAGGTGAGAAACCCTATTCTTGCAAAGTTTTTGGAACTGCATTCTCACAGCATTCCCATCTGAAAAGTCACATCAGAATACACACAATTACCGACTAGACACCATACTCGAGTGTCTTCGGTCTCTCTGTACAAGGGTTTCTTAGGACAACCTGACATGAGGATACTTACCCCTACAAGTAAACCCTGACCAAATATTCAAAATTACATAGTATCCGCAGCACAAATAAGATCCCCTCAGCATGGCTATACACTTGATCATACGAGGAATAGTGCATCTTCTAGTGATGTTACCTCAAGAAACACCACATAGCTGGATACTCCACCAGACTAGATAAATTATTGTCCTGGAATCCGGTAATACCAACAGACCACAATAAAGATATACTATGACATACTTGTACTGGTCACTTGGGAAGAGAATAAGTTTATTATTCTGAACTTTTTTACTAACTCACTGTTTGAGAAATAAAGGAGAATGTTAATAGAATTTCGGGTATCTATGTATCTCATATAGAGATCAAGTGTTAGCCCCAGGAAGGTGCCCCTTGATTTCTGAGAACTTCGACTGAAGTAAAATTGAATATTCAGTGAGAAACCATATTCTTGCTAATTTTGTGCAACTGCATTTCTCCAGTGTGCCACTCTAAAAACTCACATGCGAATACACACAGGGAACAACATATATCCTTAAGACAGCATTCGGATATAAATTATACTCATAGATAAATAAAGTGGTAGCTTCAAGGGGGGCCCCAAAATTAAAATGATAAAAAAAGTGAGAAACCCCTATCTTGCTAAGTTAACTAGATGAATTCTTGTCCGTGAATCCGGTAAGACCAAGATACCACACAGAAGATATATTATAACTTATTTAAGTGGTCAGTTAAACAAAGGAAATTTAATGTTATAAGTTGTTTACATACTCAATGTTTAGAAGTAAACGAGATCTTTAATGGAATATTCAAATATCTATGTATCTCATAGAGATTAAGTGTTAGTCCCAAACACAGGTGATAACAAGTGATAGTTTTACCACCCGTCAAAACTTAAAAGTTCAAGGTATCTGACATCCTGTTGTACGGTTCTGCTTTAGGACGACTACTGCACAATGCAAAATAAAAGATTGTGTATACATTTCTACTAGACCATCAATCAAACGAGTTCCTCTGATATAGCATCAAGTCCTTGAAAAATATACAAAAAAGAATAGTGGCAAATAAGTCATACACAACCCAATATGACTATACAATCTTAACAGCTACATACTTTGAAAATGCAGCTGGTAAACCTAACATAGTTATGGGAGACAAGAGGGAGAGATCAATGTGTTTTTCCGAAATAAAATTATTAGCTCATCAGTAAAAAGCACCGAGGATTATTGATCCAGTAAAATATCTATTAATACATTTCTTGTACAAGAATATCCAATTTGCTATGCGTTAAAAATAAGGCCACTTTAAATGTTTTTAATGTACAACTACATTAGTCTAGAAATAGGGGAAAATGTATTCATTTAAATATTTAAATTCGTAATAAAAACATATCCATTCATTATTATGGACATTTTCTGTGTGTGTCTGTTTGTCGGTCAGTCACAATTTTTGATGAAATATCGAAACTTGTTTTAGAAATGAAAAATAAGGCATTCATACTAAATAATAAATTTCCAACAAATAAAGTGGATACTTTGACTGGAAATCGAAACCGAAACCTTGAGATCTTCAGTTTGATGTTCTACGAACTGAGTGATTTAGATTTTCTTATAAATAAATCTAGAAAAATAATCCATACGACACAACATATGTGCCCTTTTGAAAAATAAAATTCATTGTTTTGATTAATTAAAATTTATAATAAAAGTGTGAGAAATATACTTGACCTTTCAGTTTAAAAAAATATTGGTTTGGTGCGGGACAGATTTAATTGTCTAGTATACGTTTGCTCAAATTAAAACATACTTATCGAAGTACTCTGGTTAATGTAGTTTCAAAATATATCTTGTCATGAGGTTCTTTCTACACACCCTTGTAGCAGTTTGTGACTCATTAGTATTCTATGGATGTCCGGCATGAATGCATACCTCCACAGTAGCCTGGAGAGGACTGGTGATAGTATTATGTAATAATTCGTCATTTTATAGAAAAGAGTTGCAGAAGCTATAGGAATGATATATAATCCTTTAAGTGGATGGACGATAAACATTTCTTAAGGCTCGATAAAGTGACGAAATACTACATAATAACATTTAAAATCGCTCTACATGCCGCCCCCTTATTATTCTTTTTCTGTGTCCCCAACAAAAGTAATATTACAAAAATGTGCCTATTATTCCCTTCGAGAAAATTCTGAAAATGAATAAATCAGCTTTTTTGTGTAGTCTCCTCATAAATACTAGACATACACACACGAAATTGTTTTGTTGATTTCTTCGATTTACCTAAACCTCTCTTATATTCCTTTTTAATGCCACAACTTGATTTTATTGTTTTGTTTAATAGATAGTGGGTAGATAATTGTATTCAACTGCGTTTGGAATAAGTAATTTCTCGTTGTTTTTATTTTGATATTTTCGGCTTCTTGCTCTACTTTTACCAAATGAGTACATAATTATTTAAAAATATGAGGGTGACTTAGACCCTATTTAAAACTAGAGGTTAAAGAACCCATCCCACTTCTAAAAAACTTAGAAAAGTCGCTTTGATTTGCTTGAAAACAACAAAGTAAAAACCTGTTTTAAAATATTGATTTTAAAGAGGGTGCGTAGCCCGTATTTAAAACTCGAGGTGAAGTCCCGCTTCCCCTGAACGATCCTAACTTTCGTTTACTGAATTGTTATTGCTTTGTGTCATTTTTATTCTATTGACTCACTTGTGCTATTTTTAATGGTGCCATTTTTACCTGTGTTATTTTTCCAACGTCTTTTTTTACTGTGCAATATAGCAGGCAACTCTACCTGTGCTGTTACACTTGCTGCTGAAAATGTTTTACTATTGGAAAATATTTATATCACGTTCATAAAATTCATTAATAATACAAGATTATGTCCCTCATTTAACCAAAGAACACTCGATCCAACTCGGATGGAAATAAATGCAGAGACCACTAAATCTGCCACCCCTGTCTATAAGTTGGCCAGCTCTACATTTATCGGTATGCTCTGGGGTACTCAGTAAAAATAGAACCAAAAACAAATGGTACGGTAAATCTGGCAGAAATTAATAAATAGAAAAATGACATAAAGCAAAAAAAAAATTGAAAGATTTATTATATTTTCATAAATTTTAAGTACGGATGATCAACAATGCTAAAAAAAAATTTTTTACTTCATATTTATTTGAGACTTGACAAATACATTTTGCTAATAATGTTAGTGTTGGAAATAAATACAAAAATAGACGATTACGTGTAAACGCGATGAAAAACATTGGGGGAAAATAATTTAGAATTTATAGTTGGGAATCAGTTTTTCATATACATATAACATAAAATGATTACCTGGTTTCTTACCGGATAGCGTTTGAATGAAATGTTGGTGTTTTAAGTAAATAATATATGTAACTATGTTTTTATTTTATTTTGTTGGGGAGTGAGCTATCGCCACCCGAAGTCATGGTTAGTTGTATGTTTAAACCAGGTATTTGAGGACTGTCGTTATTTGGACATATGTTTAGTATTTGGATATAAGGGAGAGGTTTTATGGGGGGGGGGTAATGTGAGCCATTGACACTTGAACTTTATGGAGGGTGGATGGGGTGATGATACCTGCTGACACTAGGACTTTGGATTAGTGGGATTAGGGTTAAAGGAGAGTTAAAGTACTGTTGCCAACCAGACCTAAGGTTAGTGGTAACGTTAAAGGAAGGTTGTTTTTATAACCCACCATTAAAACACACAACCTATTTTCCGTATCACCCCACGCCTAAAGGTGTGTAATATGCACTTAAAAAGGAAAAGTGTGATCATCTTACATAAAATTTATGTGAGAAATTTTTCTCCCTATTGTAAATTTTATTTTTACACTAAAGGTTTTCAGGATGTTCAACCATAACCGCCTAAATAAAGTAGAATCTCTATTCTGGCGAAGGGGGAGGAGGGCTGATTTCATATTCTTGTATGAATACACATTTTTTTATAAATATATATGTTAAAAATACATTCATTTGAGTATTTGTAAAAAGGAAAACATTCTCTGACGTTTATTTTATTTAATTTATTTCATATTTATAAAAAAACTATTTTCATCATTATTTATGTAAATAAACATATTTCAATGAAAGAAAAACTTTTCAGATTTTATTATGTGTAGACCTACATTTTCATATGTTTAAAATACACAATACAGTTCTAAGAGGTCCAGCCTCCCAGTCTTTGCCTGACTACCTTCGTGAAGTGGTTAGTTTATTGCTAATCAATTGCGGCATGCCTACTGGGTAATGCCGACGAGTCTGCCCAGACATGTTTTGTAGCTTAGAGTGCTTTTCTTCTACGGTACTGGCTTTTCAATCCTTCGTTCCGTCCTTGTTACCGGTGTGGCAGGGAGATATAACATTTTAAAAAATAATTAAAAAAAGATACACAACACACAATGGATTGAATATCAACGTACACCGTTGACTGCAGAAGACATTCTTAGGTGGAAGTGGCAAAACACGGGTGTTATCCCCTTACATTCAAATATTCAAATGATTTAAGAATATTCCGGCGGCTCCGTCTTCAGCTTCCTGCAGAGTTTTCTTCAGTGGCTCCTTCTCCAGTTATTCCCGGCAACACCTGCTTTAGCTCCTTCCAGCAGCTCTTGCTCCAGCTTCTTCAGTGGCATTTTACAGCAGCTCTTGCCCCAGTAGTCTTCAGCAACGCCTCCTTCTCTAGTTCACTCCTGCTCCAGCTCACTCATTCTAGCAACGCCTGTTCCAGCTCTCTCCAACGGCTCCTGTTTCAGCTTCTAGCAACACCTGCTCTAGCTGCTTATAGTGACTCTTGCTTGAGCTTCCTGCAGTGTGTGCTACAGCTCCTTTCAGCAACGACTGCTTCAGCTACGTGCAGCGGCACTTGCTCCAGCTCACTGCATCGTCTGCTGCAGCTTCTTCAGCGGCAACTTCCAGCAGCTGTTGCCCCAGCACTTGCTTTAACAACTCCTAATACTCCAGCCAACTCCTGTTCCGGCTCACTCCTGCATCAGCGGTTCCTGTTTCAGTGGTTCCTGTATCAGCTGCCAGCAACGCCTGCTCAATGCCCCTTCCATCGGATCTTGTTCCAGCTTCCAGCAGCACCTGCTTCAGCTCATAGCAGCGGCTCTTGTCCCAGCCTTTCCTACTTTTAGTGACGCTATACCTGTTATTTCAGTTGTACTTCTCCCGTTATTACTTTTATGGTAAATAAACATTTTCTTTAAACTTTTCATCAGCGTTTGTTCTCTCTTTTTGTCGTTGCAGTAATTTGCCCGTGTCTCTTTTTATAGTTGTAAGACCGATCACTCCAGAGCAGTTGCAGTTCCCAAATGTCAACCGGACGCTCCCCAAGCATGGCACCTGGCGCTGCCCAAACGTACAGGCCTAAAGCTCCCTAGGTGATTCGACCTACAGAACATTCAAAGTCTTGTAAACTCGACAGATTAAAGATAACGCCGAATTTTACTCGATGTAAATCCTCAAAGACGTAGATATAAAAACACAAAGAGGCGAAAATTAAACAAAAATACAACTAATAACTGTTACCAATCGCTCGAAAAATTTATTTTCAACAAACTCATGTTTTAATTTGCTGTATTTTTGGACAGAAAATGCTGGTAATTGGGATTAGATAATCGTATTACTTTTAAAACTAACTAAACTGAATTTATTAACTTTGAACATTTTATTTGAGCTGAATTTTTTGAATTAGCGATATTATCATTGAACAAAGCATCGTTTAATAAATATTTTCACACACAAAAAAAATTCTTCGAATTTTTTTTTACATTCGTAGAATTTGGTATATTCGGACCACCGTTGGTAGCATTTGGTATATTCGGACTACCGTTCTCATCTTGGCTGTTTTCTCACAAGGTGTACTTTTGTCGAACTCGGGAATCTTTCTGTCGAACTCGGCAATCTGGACGGAATTACGAACGGAACCCTTAATTTAATCCACGGTGGTAGCATGCTCTCATTCCATCTGCAATAACTGGGAAGAAGTATTCAGTAATTCGCAATTATTCGCATCGCCCGCACTGAGGATTGAACCTTCAACCTTCAGATGATCCACTTAGAACTGGATTATACTTAGTACTATATCCTTCAAATATATTGAAATTAAGTTTTGTCTGAACAAATTTGTCAAGTTCTTTCTCAGACCTAGTAAAAAAAAAAGTAAATGTCGCATAGCCTGGACGCGCACGAGTGTCGTTGCCGACATTGCACACTGCCCATGGCCGTAGCGGCGGTGATTTGTTAAGAATCACTGTGTCTAGGGCACAGCATATGGAAGGCGGAGCCCATCCCTCTCCTTCCGCTGCCTTGAACCTTCCCTGAGTTTTAGTCATGTACCCATTTACTGCTGGGTGGACAGAGGGAGTTTTCAGACCCGAAAATTCGCATGCCGGGTCGTCCAGCCCAAAGACAAGTGCTATAACCACTCGTCCACAGACCCTCCCTAGTAATAATTAAGAAATAAGAAATAAATAGAATTTGAAAGAAAATGATTATTTATTAATTTAATAAACACTCATTTTTGTCAGTGTAGAATTTGACTTTTATTTAATTTTTCACACTGAAAATAAAAAAATACACTTTCAGATTTATTTTAAAAGAATTAATGCCATTTCTCGTTACGATACATGCAAGAATTTCTTACGTGTGTCTTAACGATAAATTACATATTGATCATGTAAAGTAACTGTTCAAGTTTTTAATCAATTATCATGTAAAATTAATTGATACAATTGAAGCAATTCGTAGCATAAAAATAATTTTTAACAACATGTTAAAAAAGTCTTATTTCAAATTCTAGCGAAAAATACTGGGAAACAATTTCTTTAGCTATTTTTTTTTTAAGAGATGGCTAACATGTCGGAGCGAAACTAAAGAAGCACCATTATTATTTTTTTTAAACATTCCAATAAATTATTTTTTTAAACATTCCAATAAATTATTTTTTTAAAACATTCGTTACAATCTTCTAACCTAAGCCTAAATGACAACCACTCGGACTTACGGTTAATGGTAATTTTTTTAGTGTCATAAAACGCCATTCTAGGCCCGGAAATGGGATCATATTATGAAACATTTATGTTCCTCTTTCCACCAAAATGTTACGGGGAAAGGGGTCAGCGAATGCTGATTATTAATTAATTGCCGATCCCTAAAATGTAAAAACATTTTGACCCTTCCACTTCAGCTAAAATAAAATAGTCAAATGTAAAGTTTAAAAAAAGATAAAACTTAAATATGAATCTTTGTAGATAAAATAAGGTTTGTGGCAGGGTTAACGGGGGTCCTAATCTACATTCGTACATAAAATTAGGAAAAAGAGAAAATTATTAAAAACGTTCTGTTCAAGATAACAATAACATTAGAAAGTCAGGTTACGTTCTTCCATACTTGTCAATTTAATGCAGACATTTTTCTCATAACCTTAAAAATAAAAAAAATTAAGGTCTAATCATTGTTCAATTTCTATAAACAATTACACAAAAATAACTTCGATATACACAAAAAGTAAATATTACTGCAGTTCGAGTCTTCCATACCTTGAGATTTGGAAGCCATATTTTTTGTTTACAATTACGCAAACGTCAAAACGAGGTTTTGAATGTTGCTTCAACTTTTTTTATAATTAAGCAACTTTTAGTAAACAAAAGGTACATTTTTTTTATTCACACTCTTCATACTTTAAATTATATTTGAAAACTGATATTTTATTATGGAATTAGAAAATGTTATTACGTGTAATAAAAAGTAACGTTATTAAGAAAAAAGAACTTTCGGTTGATAATTTATTAAAATTAAGGCACATGTTCGCCTTTGTCCACTGTCCGTTTTTCACAACTTTTTACTGACCATTTTTTCTTTCTTTTTTCGGTGTACACTTATCTATCATGATGCTAGAGAATTCTGGGGTTTTTGGAAAACAATTTCAAATATTTTACATTTTAGGAGGGAGGATCAGTTTCCAATGTAAATTCAACGTAGACTGATCCCTCTCTTTTTGACCATCTCAATTAAAAAAAAAATATTTTTCGGTGTACAATTACCTATCATGTCAGTAGAGAATTCCGAGGTTTTTGGAAAGAAATTTTTTAAAATTGAGATTTTAAGACGGGGAATCCGTTTTCAATGTAAATTCAACGTAGACTGATCCCCCTCTTTTTGACCATCTCACATTTTTTAAATTATTCTTCTGTTTACAATTACCTATCATGTCGCGAGAGAAATCCGGAAGTTTTGGAAAGAAATTTCAAAAAATATAGATTTTAAGACGGGGGATCAGTCTTTTACCATAGTCCGTTTTTCACAACTTTTTACGTCTTAAAATCTCAATTTTTTTAAATTTCTTTCCAAAACCCCCGGAATTCTCTCGCGACATGATAGGTAATTGTAAACAGAAGAATAATTTTAAAAATTTGAGATGGTCAAAAAGAGGGGGATCAGTCTACGTTGAATTTACATTGAAAACTGATCCCCCGTCTTAAAATCTCAATTTTTTAAAATGTCTTTCCAATAACCCCGAAATTCTCTACTGACATGATAGGTAATTGTACACCGAAGAAAATTTTTTAAAAAATTGAGATGAGCAAAAAGAGGGGAATCAGTCTACGTTGAATTAACATTGGAAACTGATCCCTCCTCCTAAAATGTAAAATATTTGAATTTTTTTTCTAAAATCCTCAGAATTCTCTAGCAGCCTGATAGATAAGTGTACACCGAAAAAAGAAAAGAAAAATGGTCAGTAAAAAGTTGTGAAAAACGGACAGTGGACAAAGACGAACATGTGCCAAAATTAATTCAATAAAATGTCTTATTATTATAGCATATGGTTTTATTGATTTCAAACACTTACATTAATTTACGTTTTTTTTCCAATGTAAATATTATTTGTTTATTACTACAGAAAACTAAAATAAAACAATAATTAAACAAAAGTACATTATTATTAAACGATAATTCGAATGAACAATAATAATAATCAAAATTCTCAAAATCCCGAAATGATATATATATATATAAAGTTTTATTTTTCATTTTTGGCCATCCGTACGTCACGTGACGCGGTATTTGTTGCAAGATTCGCAGGAAGACACAAAAACATGAACAAATAACCTAATAACTTTACCGGTAATATTCACCAGAGATCGACGCTGTTTTGAAATGGTTCATGTAAATTCCCCCCTTTCTGTTTTAATTTTCTGCGAATCTGCTTTTGCTGTCGACATCTTGAATTTAGACTTCCACCCGTCTCACTCGTCTCGTTTTAATTAACGTATCTTATAATCGTTTCTTTCTTGAAGGTAATTTGTCAAACAAAAAGTAAGTATGACTTGAATTTAATTTCTTTATTAGGTTCTTTTTTACTACAGGGGCGCGTCTGAACGATTATGATTTCCTTTGGTTTTGAAATAGAAACGTGTCAACGTTCCAATTTGGTTCTGTTATAGAAATGAGTAAACGTTGTAAAATTGCATGTAAACGAAGAACGATAATTCTATAGAATCGTCTCCAATCGGTTGTTTTTTGTTTGTGGGGTTTTATAGTTTTTGTTTTGTTTTCGAGTGCCCCGAGGACGATTTTGACATTAAAACCCGTTGCAAATACGTAGTTATGTTATTACGTATCTTAAGCTTAACTCTAACGCCAAAATACATTAAAAAAACGGGTTTAAGACGTGAATGATTCAGTTATCTCCCCGCTGTTACATTTCAGAATTTTAAGTAAATTTTGTGTAATTATTGCAAAATAACATTTTTTTAATATAAAGGAATTTTATTATTTTTCATTCACACAACTTTTTTGTTGTTTGCGTTTGCTTTTTTTTAATAACGTAATTTGCAGCTCGAATGTACGAAGAAAGGACACCATCTTTTTTTAATTTAAATAAATATTTTATTAATTAAATATGAGAGAGTCTCGATTGCTATCTCTTAATTATGAAGTGATGTCGAATTAGAGTCTCAACCCAAATCCCCAAATTCGCGACCAACATCCTGATTTTACTGTTTATTTTACGCTGAAATGAAGGCATGTTTTTGTCATCTTCGTCAAGCAACTAATTGCATCTTCCACCATGTTCAAAAGATGACATATTTTCACCTTTTTACGAATACTCTATTTTATTCTCCATTTTTAATGTGAGAGTAGCATTGTTTCTGACCATGTTCAAAAGATGACATATTTTCACTTTTTTACGAATACTCTATTTTATTCTCCATTTTTAATGTGAGAGTAGCATTGTTTCTGACCATGTTCAAAAGATGACATATTTTCACTTTTTTACGAATACTCTATTTTATTCTCCATTTTTAATGTGAGAGTAGCATTTTTTCTGACCATGTTCAAAAGATGACATATTTTCACTTTTTTACGAATACTCTATTTTATTCTCCATTTTTAATGTGAGAGTAGCATTGTTTCTGACCATGTTCAAAAGATGACATATTTTCACTTTTTTACGAATACTCTATTTTATTCTCCATTTTTAATGTGAGAGTAGCATTGTTTCTGACCATGTTCAAAAGATGACATATTTTCACTTTTTTACGAATACTCTATTTTATTCTCCATTTTTAATGTGAGAGTAGCATTGTTTCTGACCATGTTCAAAAGATGTCATATTTTCACTTTTTTACGAATACTCTATTTTATTCTCCATTTTTAATGTGAGAGTAGCATTGTTTCTGACCATGTTCAAAAGATGACATATTTTCACTTTTTTACGAATACTCTATTTTATTCTCCATTTTTAATGTGAGAGTAGCATTGTTTCTGACCATGTTCAAAAGATGACATATTTTCACTTTTTTTACGAATACTCTATTTTATTTTCCATTTTTAATGTGAGAGTAGCATTGTTTCTGACCATGTTCAAAAGATGACATATTTTCACTTTTTTACGAATACTCTATTTTATTCTCCATTTTTAATGTGACAGTAGCATTGTTTCTGACCATGTTCAAAAGATGACATATTTTCACCTTTTTTACGAATACTCTATTTTATTCTCCATTTTTAATGTGAGAGTAGCATTGTTTCTGACCATGTTCAAAAGATGACATATTTTCACTTTTTTACGAATACTCTATTTTATTTTCCATTTTTAATGTGACAGTAGCATTGTTTCTGACCATGTTCAAAAGATGACATATTTTCACTTTTTTTACGAATACTCTATTTTATTCTCCATTTTTAATGTGAGAGTAGCATTGTTTCTGACCATGTTCAAAAGATGACATATTTTCACTTTTTTACGAATACTCTATTTTATTCTCCATCTATAATGTGAGAGTAGCATTGTTTCTGACCATGTTCAAAAGATGACATATTTTCACCTTTTTTACGAATACTCTATTTGATTCTCCATTTTTAATGTGAGAGTAGCATTGTTTCTGACCATGTTCAAAAGATGACATATTTTCACTTTTTTACGAATACTCTATTTTATTTTCCATTTTTAATGTGACAGTAGCATTGTTTCTGACCATGTTCAAAAGATGACATATTTTCACTTTTTTACGAATACTCTATTTTATTCTCTATCTATAATGTGAGAGTAGCATTGTTTCTGACCATGTTCAAAAGATGACATATTTTCACCTTTTTTACGAATACTCTATTTTATTCTCCATTTTTAATGTGAGAGTAGCATTGTTTCTGACCATGTTCAAAAGATGACATATTTTCACTTTTTTACGAATACTCTATTTTATTTTCCATTTTTAATGTGACAGTAGCATTGTTTCTGACCATGTTCAAAAGATGACATATTTTCACTTTTTTACGAATACTCTATTTTATTCTCCATTTTTAATGTGAGAGTAGCATTGTTTCTGACCATGTTCAAAAGATGACATATTTTCACTTTTTTACGAATACTCTATTTTATTCTCCATTTTTAATGTGAGAGTAGCATTGTTTCTGACCATGTTCAAAAGATGACATATTTTCACTTTTTTACGAATACTCTATTTTATTCTCCATTTTTAATGTGACAGTAGCATTGTTTCTGACCATGTTCAAAAGATGACATATTTTCACTTTTTTACGAATACTCTATTTTATTCTCCATTTTTAATGTGAGAGTAGCATTGTTTCTGACCATGTTCAAAAGATGACATATTTTCACTTTTTTACGAACACTCTATTTTATTTTCCATTTTTAATGTGAGAGTAGCATTGTTTCTGACCATGTTCAAAAGATGACATATTTTCACTTTTTTACGAATACTCTATTTTATTCTCCATTTTTAATGTGAGAGTAGTATTGTTTCTGACCATGTTCCAAAGATGACATATTTTCACTTTTTTACGAATACTCTATTTTATTCTCCATTTTTAATGTGACAGTAGCATTGTTTCTGACCATGTTCAAAAGATGACATATTTTCACTTTTTTACGAATACTCTATTTTATTCTCCATTTTTAATGTGAGAGTAGCATTGTTTCTGACCATGTTCAAAAGATGTCATATTTTCACTTTTTTACGAATACTCTATTTTATTCTCCATTTTTAATGTGAGAGTAGCATTGTTTCTGACCATGTTTAAAAGATGACATATTTTCACTTTTTTACGAATACTCTATTTTATTCTCCATTTTTAATGTGACAGTAGCATTGTTTCTGACCATGTTCAAAAGATGACATATTTTCACTTTTTTACGAATACTCTATTTTATTTTCCATTTTTAATGTGACAGTAGCATTGTTTCTGACCATGTTCAAAAGATGACATATTTTCACTTTTTTACGAATACTCTATTTTATTCTCCATTTTTAATGTGAGAGTAGCATTGTTTCTGACCATGTTCAAAAGATGACATATTTTCACCTTTTTTACGAATACTCTATTTGATTCTCCATTTTTAATGTGACAGTAGCATTGTTTCTGACCATGTTCAAAAGATGACATATTTTCACTTTTTTACGAATACTCTATTTTATTTTCCATTTTTAATGTGACAGTAGCATTGTTTCTGACCATGTTCAAAAGATGACATATTTTCACTTTTTTACGAATACTCTATTTTATTCTCCATCTATAATGTGAGAGTAGCATTGTTTCTGACCATGTTCAAAAGATGACATATTTTCACCTTTTTTACGAATACTCTATTTTATTCTCCATTTTTAATGTGAGAGTAGCATTGTTTCTGACCATGTTCAAAAGATGACATATTTTCACTTTTTTACGAATACTCTATTTTATTCTCCATTTTTAATGTGAGAGTAGCATTGTTTCTGACCATGTTCAAAAGATGACATATTTTCACTTTTTTACGAATACTCTATTTTATTCTCCATCTATAATGTGAGAGTAGCATTGTTTCTGACCATGTTCAAAAGATGACATATTTTCACCTTTTTTACGAATACTCTATTTTATTCTCCATTTTTAATGTGAGAGTAGCATTGTTTCTGACCATGTTCAAAAGATGACATATTTTCACTTTTTTACGAATACTCTATTTTATTTTCCATTTTTAATGTGACAGTAGCATTGTTTCTGACCATGTTCAAAAGATGACATATTTTCACTTTTTTACGAATACTCTATTTTATTCTCCATTTTTAATGTGAGAGTAGCATTGTTTCTGACCATGTTCAAAAGATGACATATTTTCACTTTTTTACGAATACTCTATTTTATTCTCCATTTTTAATGTGAGAGTAGCATTGTTTCTGACCATGTTCAAAAGATGACATATTTTTACTTTTTTACGAATACTCTATTTTATTTTCCATTTTTAATGTGACAGTAGCATTGTTTCTGACCATGTTCAAAAGATGACATATTTTCACCTTTTTTACGAATACTCTATTTTATTCTCCATTTTTAATGTGAGAGTAGCATTGTTTCTGACCATGTTCAAAAGATGACATATTTTCACTTTTTACGGATACTCTATTTTATTCTCCATTTTTAATGTGAGAGTAGCATTGTTTCTGACCATGTTCAAAAGATGACATATTTTCACTTTTTACGAATACTCTATTTTATTCTCCATTTTTAATGTGTGAGTAGCATTGTTTCTGACCATGTTCAAAAGATGACATATTTTCACTTTTTTTAGTCTCCATTTTTAATGTGAGAGTAGCATTCTTTCTCAGTGATGTAATGAAATGAAAGAAAGAAAACTTTTCCTAAAAACGTAATATTTAACACAACACAAACAATTGTCGATGTACCGAAAGTTACTGTTTTTTCATGTTACTCATCTCCCTCAACTCTTTGTTATGGGGAAAACTGTTTTGGTTACATTTTGATAGCAGATTGAAACCAATTAACATAATTTTATTTTTTAAATATTATTTGTGCTGACTTTGAAGTTATAATTCCAGACATTAAGACAAGGATAAAAGTCTACTATCTGTCCTCAGTCAGAGGAGGAGAAATGCTTTTCCACTGAGTGCACATCACTCAGATTAAAAACCAACCTTGTATGTCACAATCCCTTGTGTGTAGGCAAGTAAATACAAATGATTATATTGTTCGGAATGGCACTATTGATTCTAGGTAGAAAGCACCCTGATACTTTCTCTGCTGCGTCTTCATTTTTTCCTAAAATAAAACCATTGAATTTGATACATTATTCATGGTTTAATACCCTTAAAAATCAGCAAACATGAATAATTGAAAGTTAACCTGATTTATGGAGACCTTCATCATAAAACAAGAGTTGCATGATAAATTGGTTCAATTGAGTGTTTCGATGCATTTGTGAATGATGTATGAACCTGTAAAAAGCAATTTGATGTGCTTATAGAAGAGCAGTTATTGTCTTGTCACGCCAGTTTTCGCCCAGAAATGTCGTGTTGCTATTAACCCAATCTAAGTCAATTAATGTCCAACGATGAATCCAGTATTGACATGATAAGTTACGATGATGATGTACTTACAGATTTATTGTTTAGTGACATGAAATGAAATTCTATTTGTTTTGTATCGGTCAATATTTCAGATTATTGAACCCACATTGAACAAGTCATTATGATGGAAATATCGAATGACTTTTAATCTGAAGTCTTATTAAGAATTAATCTTTTAAATTTTAAGAATGTACAATGTTTTTCTAATTCATTCGCTAATTTATATGTGAACTATGCATTATATTCACTAACGAAATATGCGATTAATTATAAAATAAAGATAATTCTACAAAGGCTAAGCTCTTCATTAACAACATTCCATTTTATTTTGATAGAGAATCTTCTTTGTGTACTTTCTTTTTCGATTACAAAAGAAAAAAATATGTGGAGCCTTAAACACGTTTTGTTGTAAAAGTTCTTTTATTATTAAATATCAACTTGGTTTCCTTTTTCTTCTCAGATAAATCACAAGAATACATAAAAATGTAAGTATAATGTCCAATTAATACTTTCCATTACCTGTTTAGATTTTGTATTTTTGAAAATCAATTTTTGTTTTGATGTAATTAAGTTATTTTCCCTTCAATGTCGAATAATTAGTTTGATCTTGAATTCAAATAATGTCATTTTTTATTATAATATTTAATATTCAGATTTATATTTAAATTCTAGTAAAAAGACGTGAGATTTGCTTTTTAGCATTAAAAATATATTTAAAAAATTAGAATTTTATAAATACATTTTTACAATAGAAAATGAAAACTCTTCATGCCTTTTTATTATCTAAAACCATGATCAATTATTTTTGTACTTCAAATAGCATGTTTTTAATTTTTCAAAAATCAGATAACTTAAGTAAACATATAAAAAAAGAGAATTTTTATTAAAAATAGAAACTATTTTATAACTTTTGCTGGCATTAGAAAAGGAATATAAAACACTTGAAAAACAAGCAGAGAAGGAACATAGATGATTATTTAAGAATTACAATGTTAAAAAGCAAAAATATAATTTTATTTCAAAATAATATTTTGATTGACTGCCAGTCTGAGCGTCAATAATTCTATACATAAATACTGCTACACTCAAGCAATATTTGCCTATATGACATTGGAGTCGGTAAGTGTTAATTTGATTGACATATAAGAAAAGGACAATTTGTTATAAAAATAGTAATTGTTATTAGACGAATTAAAAATAGGAATTTAATAATAAAAAGTCAAAGCAAATTTTCTTTTTCTAAGTTCGCCTTAGAAATTTTGCTTTGGCAGTAGGAATTCCGCATCCTGGTCACTCCACATCAGTTGACTTTTGATGGCAAAGGATTCAGCGCTTGTCGTTTTGGTCTCGTGAAGGACACTGATGTTTGTGTGATAGTCCCACCAGTGGATGCACAAAACATTGATGGAAATGCTCTAGACAATGTTCTTGTGACAATATGTTTAGGTCTCTGATGCACAGCTTTGTATACTGCCATCTTAGTGATCATCAGAATATCTTCATCCTGGAAGACTCATGTCCGGAGGTGGTCATAAGCAACATTGTCACATCTTCGTTGATATTAAACCTTATATTTGATGTCAGTATATACGAAATTGCTCACCTTTTCTAGAGTTACCCCATTACTCCATCACATGAAATCATTACATCTCAACCAGGTTACTTCATGATACAAAATCATAAAACTTCAATGTTTACTCCATCACATAAAATCATTAAATCTCTACTGGTTACTTCATGATATAAAATCATAAAACTTCAGTGTTTACTCCATCACATAAAATCATTAAATCTCTTACGGTTACTTCATGATATAAAATCATAAAACTTCAGTGTTTACTCCATCACATGAAATCATAAAATCTGCACCGGTTACTTCATGATATAAAATCATAAAATGCCCATGATATTTAATTATTAAATCTCTACTGCTTATCACATGATATGAACGCATTAAATTCCCACTTTTTATTCTATAATATTAAATCATTAAATGTTCACTATTTATTCCAAGATATAAAATCATTACATCTCTATTCTTTATTCAATGATATGAAATCATAAATTCTCTAGTGTTTATCTCATAATATGATGTTCGAAAATCTCTAATGTGTATTCCATGATATAAAATAATTAATTCCCTAGTGTTTATTTCATGATATAAAAAATGGTAAAATACAAGAATTTAACAATTTCGTTCATCTTTTCATTTGTTATCCATTTATATATTTATTGTGCATCACTTCTTGGAATCAATTATCCATTGATTAGTCTGTGGATCGCTCAAAACTGCCTTCCATGACAATACGTATGCACACTACGGAAATGCAGTTTAGCAACTCAGCTATGAGAAGACTTTCTGAAGCTTCTGCTGTTAAATTATGATGCTGTTGTCAGTCAGGATTACTTCGTCATAGGAGTCATTAGACTGTGGGTCCACAATCGATGAGGGGGAGATAGTGAGAACATCCATAGTGGGTTACAGAAATAGCAAACTTTCCCATACATTTGAAGATTCTTGTTTTCTTCCTTTCACAATCGAATCTGCACCGGATAAATGGACATACACTATCAATAGAATGCAATTTAAGATCACAGGAACTATTTGTTTTGTAAGAGTAGCGATTTCTTAAAGTTACTTGTCCATTTCATTCCAGGGTGGTTGCTGTGCGAATAGAGTCATTGTGTTTGACCTAGCTGATGCTGTCACTGACGGCAGCACATATCTGCATCACATGATTTGCCACCAGTAATCTCTGTAGTAGTATACTAGCTATTGACACACACTTCTACTTTCCATAGATCGTCTTGACTAATCCTGGTATGTATCAGTGGGAGATTATCCATTTTGTCACCCTATCTTTCTGGAAAGGTGCTTTCCGTTCACTTAGTATGCTGCCGGTGGAGGATGTACACTGAATTTTTACTGAGAGGAAACACCTTTTCCCTAATATTTAATGCATCGCAAAGCTTGTTTAAAAATAGTAAACCATTAAATCCCCAGACTCTGAATCCAATCACATAATCAAAAGTGCGACAAGTGTTCAGAAACATTGGTTACAGATGTGACACTTTTGTATATGTATATGTTTTCGACATATGCTGAGATGGTCTTCTCGATTTTGTTGTCTGGTTATAATGCTACGTCCATAATGGATCTCATTATTTGCACAGTCACGTTCAGACTAAATTTAACCTTTGTTAAGCAGAAACTACTGCCGTGGAAAACAATTGCTTGGTAGGTCCAAAGTCGCTCTTTTAGGGGCACTTGAAGAAAGGAAGATCGTAGATCAAGCAGCCAAATGTTGGATCACCATCGTCTATTTTCTCTAAGGGCAAAAATCAATGCAAGCACTGTATGCATCAATATAAAGGTTGAGCTCATAGTAGTTAATAACATAATTTGTTCTGAGAACCATCAGCAAAAGTAGCCATTTTGTAACTCAACGTTTTATTTGATAGAGAGCAAACAAACAATTATTTATACATTGCTTAAAATATTAGTTGAACTTTTTCTTGGCTGTTTCCAGTATTTATACATAATACTTAAGCTTGATGGGCACATTGCCTTTCACTCACATGCATTATTTTGTGGCTAGTTAAACTCTGCATTAAAATCAGGCTCTTCGACAACAATTTCACATGTAGCCACACACACAGAAACTGGCTCATGAAAAAAATTCTCTCTCCAAACTTAGAGGTAGATATTCTGCCTGGAGCATTAATTGCATTTATTTTAATCAGGAGCTAAATCGCAAGCGGTTCTTCCAACATTATCAGCGCCTAAATTATAACCACTCTTTCATTCTCCGACTTAATGTGTCTTCCTTCCACCACCAAGAGAAATCATGTTAACAGTTTTATTTCCCAGCATATTCTTCTACTTGATATTGTGCAGGAGCATTCATATTCAAACAGTCGTGTATTTGAAGAGATGGGAGGCTGCAAGACCTCCCTTTGTCACACCATCGAATTACATACATTACTGCAGCGCAAATGTTGTGAATAAGACTTTCCTTTATAGAGGTCAAGTCTTAATTTTTCCCTAATAACTGCTGACAGAACTTTAACGCACAACCTGTTATATGCATGGAGATCAGACACTCCACTCTTTACATTAACAACGGCTGACACTCGAGCCTAGCATTCTCAATCCATTAGATAATAGATTAACTGCGGTCCAAAAGACAAATATATGACAGCAGCTTTAAGTCAAAGTTGTCTGTTATTATGCTACTGAGATAACTTGTTATATTTGCAAGTACAACTATTTCACTTTTGATCACTTTACTTCTTTCTTCAACAGTAAATTCTTTAAAATTGCCATCAACTGTAATTAATTACAAGTCTTCTTTTAATCTCAATTTCTTTTTTCACTTAAGCGTTTATTAGTTCCAATACCGTATTCAAAGTTTGGCAGTGCAAACAACTGACTGCATTATTACAGGTACAGTAGCCATGATGCATGGCCCAGTTGATTTGATTTCATTTACATCAGGTGGATAGGCTTTGCCTATACAATTGACTGTAGTGTACATGCATGTGCGTCATAAAACATGTGAATCACTCGTATTGAGAATAGCTTGTTTTCAATGGCACGTGACTGACATGTAAACAATAGCCACTTCATCAATTAGTGAATGATATAAAACGTGGAAATATAAAAAAGTTTCATTCAATTACTGAACATTATTACACACGGAAACACATTTTCATAAAGAAATTGAATATTTTCACAACTTACATTAAAAATAATATCTGTTATGTTTTATTAACATTTTATTAAAACCACTCAGCCAACGATTTATTACTTAACACAATGACGCTGCATTTAAAAAAATATTATTTTCAAATTTTATTTAAATGATGTTTCTCAACGATTGAAGAACTTCAAACGATTAAGTGTAATTGCTTCCAAGATATTAATCATATTCTGAAATATGGTTCTATTTTCTTTTTTATCTTGTTGATTCAATGTTTTAACTCCTTCGATATTTCCATTCTCCTCTGACAATATTATATCGTACTTAGTTTTTAATCTTTTCAACTAGATGCTGTTTACTGATGAAAGATATTACTGTTACATCTTCCGATTTAAAAACTGTAGATGTCTTTATCGTTTGTTCAAATGACATACTCTTCTATTTTAGTTTAAGTCAAGTAATATTAAAAGATATAAACTTTTTCGGTAAAATTTAATATATATAATAATAAAATAGTTTGTGACATATGTGAAAAACATGAATGATTTCCTTTGGTTATGTTTTATGGCATATCAACCGTTTGTGGGTAATTTTTATGATTTTAATATATTCTCCGATTTCTAAGTATCTTCAAATATCTTTGAAGTATTTTTAACGAATTCTTGTACAGCAGATATGTTTTTAAAGCCATTGATCGAATCTGACTTGTATTTGTGTTTCTTAAATATAATTAGAAATATTTTTAGAACTATAAATATTTGGTAAATTATATTTTGATCACATAAAGTTTATATTTTTTAATAAAGGTTTTTTAGATTTTTAGTGCCATATTATGTAAGAAAAATAAATTCATTCTTGTTATTAATAGGAAAGTATTGCAACAAATGTCCTCATTATATTATACATTTAATCAGTAATGAATTAAGAGTTTTCTCCATCAGATTTTACATAATTTGGAACTTTTAGAAATTACATTTTAGTAATTTATCCATTTAATAAATAACATGGTACATAATTTAGCCATTTCATGAATACCATTGTACATAATTCGACCATTTCATGAATAACATTGTACATATATAGCCATTTCATTAATTATACATAATATAACAATTACATAAATATCATTGTACATAACTTAGCTATTTCATAAATAACATTGTACATAATTTAGCGATTTCATTAGATTTGTACATTATTTAGCCATTTCCTAAATAATGTATATAATTTAGCCATTTACTGAATAACATTTTACATAATTTAGCTATACCATAAGTTACAGTGTATATAATTTAACCATTTCATAAATAACATTGTACATAATTTAGTTATTTCATGAATAAAATTCTACAAAATTTAGCCATTTCATAAATTACAATGTACATAATTTAGCCATATACTAAATAACATTGTACATTATAATGTTCATTTCATGAATTACATTGACCATAATTTAATAACTAACATTTACATAATTAAATCATGTCATATATTACATTGTCCATAATTTGGTCATTTCATGAATTACATTGTATATAATTTAGCCATTTCCTAAATAACACTGTACATAATTTGGTCATTTCGTAAATAACATTGTACATTATTTTTCCATTTCATAAATAACATTGTACATAATATTTATTTCATGAATAACATTGTCCATAATTTAGTCATTTCATAAATAACGTTGTACATGATGTTATTATTATTTAGCCATTTAATAAATAACAATGTACATAATTTGTCATTTAATTAATAAGAGTGTACATAATTTGCCATTTAATAAATAACAGTGTACGTAATTTGCCATTTAATTAATAAGACTGTACATAATTTGGTTATTTCATAAATAACATTGTGCATTATTTAGCTATTTCATAAATAACATTGTACATTATTTAGCTCTTTCATGAATAACATTGTACATTATTTAGCTCTTTCATAAATATCATTTTGCCTAATATATTCATTTTATTAATTACGTTTTACATAATTTAGCAATTTTAAAAATAACATTGTACACAATTTAGCTATTTTATGAATAACATTGTTCTGTTTTAACTATGTCATAAATAACTTTGGACAGAATTCAGCCAGTTCATAAATAAAATATTACATAATGTGCTTATATTTTTTGATTACATTGTACACAATTTTGCCATTTCATTATTATATTGTATTACAATTTTATGTATAACATTGCACAAAATCTGGTCATTTTATAAATTACATTGTATATAATTAGTCTATTTAATAAATAACATTGTTCATGATATTGCTATTTCATTTATACATTGTACATAATATGGTCATTACATTTATATTGTACAAAATTTGGCCATTTCATGAATAACATTATACATAGAATGCCCATTTCCTAAATAACATTGTACAAAATTTAGCTATTCTATAAATTACATTGTATATAATTGGTCTATTTAATAAATTACATTGTACATAAACATGAATGGTTTCCTTTGGTTATGTTTTATGGCATATCAACCGTTTGTGGGTAATTTTGGTGATTTTAATATATTCTCCAATTTCTAAGTATCTTCACATATCTATGAATTATTTTTTAACGAATTTGGTCATTTCATAGATTACATTGTACATAATTTCGTAATTGCATAAATAACATCATACATAATTTAATGATTTTATAGATACCATCGTACATAATGTTGCCATTAATAACATTGCGTTTGTATGGAAAGAAATCATAAATATTATTGTACATGATTTAGCCATTTCATTTTTATGTTGTACATAATATTGCCATTATATTTTCATAAATAACATTATACATAGAATACCCATTTCATAAATAACATTACATAATTTGTCCATTTCATAAATAACATTGTAAATAATTTGCTCACTTCATAAATAACATTTTACATAATTTGGGCAATTTAATAACATAGTACATAATTGGGACATTTCATAAATAACAGTGTACATAATTTGTACATTACATAAATAACATTGCACATATTTTAGCCATTTCATGAATTACATTTTACATGATGTAGCCATTTCAGTAATAACGTAGCACAATTTAATAATTTCATAAATAACATTGGTAATAATTTTATAATGTTATAAATAACATTGTACATAGAATAGCCATAATCTAAATAACATTATACATACTATTTATATTTAATTAATTACATCATACATAATATAGCAATTGCATAAATAACATTGTACATGATTTAGGCATTTTATAAATTACATTGTACATTATGTTACCATTTGATTAATAATATTGTACATAATTTAATAAATAAAATTGTAAATAATTTAGCCATTTCAAAAGTAACATTTTTCATAATTTGGTCTTAAATATTGTACATAATATGACCATTTCATAAATTGTACGTACTATAGCCATTTCATAAATTACATTGTACATACTATAGCCATTTCATAAATTACATTGTACATACTATAGCCATTTCATAAATTACATTGTACATACTATAGCCATTTCATACATTACACTGTACATACTATAGCCATTTCATAAATAACAGTGTACATAATATAGCCATTTGTAAACAACATCGTACATAATATAGCCATTTTATTAATAACATTACATAATTTAGCCATTTTACAAATTACATTGTACATTATTTTGCAATTGAATAAATAACATCGTACATCATTTGGCTATTTCATAAATTACATTTTACATAATATGTCCATTACATTAATATTGTACATAATATGGCTATTTCACAAATAACATTCTACATAATAGAGCCATTTAATAAATAACAGTGTACATAATATCTTTATTTCATAAATAACATTGTACATAATATCGTTATTTCATAAATAACATTGTACATAATATCGTTATTTCATAAATAACATTGTACATGATATCGTTATTTTATAAATAACATTGTACATAATTTCAATTTTATTTCTTACATTGTACAATATTTCGTAATTGCATAAATAACATCATACATAATTTAACTATTTTATAAATACCATCGTGCATAATGTTGCCATTCAATAAAGAAAACTGTACAGAATTGGACCATTTAATAAATAACATTGTACATAATTTGCCTGAAATCATAATATTAGGCATTATTTTTCCATTTAATAAACAATGGTGTGTGCATTTTTAAAATAATTTTGTTTTCAAAACATTTGTATTAAATCAATATTTCTTTTGAATGTTTTAATTTTGTTATCTTTTCAGAAACTCAAATAAAAGTAAATGAATTAATAGATTTTAATGGATCTCAGTTTCTTTGATCTTTTATTTAATTTCTCTTTCAATTTATTTTCCTATTTGCAGAATATCCAGCATTCATGAGAAACACAAATTTGGATTGTAATTTATCTACATTGCGTTTGTTACTTGAAATATGGAAATGTCTTAGAGAAAGATATTTTGAAATGTTTGTATTTAAATTGTCCAGAGTTAAAAGCAGAAAATTATGGAATTCAGGCATGAGTACTTGCCGCAAGTCTGATTAGCGTTGCTAATGCACTCATGTTTCCATTAGCAAAAGCAATATTTCAGGTAATTAAAATACTTAAAAAGAAACACATATTGCTAACGTCGAAAACATTTATTATAGCTTCATTATAAGTTGCAGAATTGGGAAGTTTTATAGAATATCCTATTAAAATATTTAGAAAATGATAAATATTCGACTGAATTCTGAAAATTTCTATACCCTATTTAATTTATGTAAACTTTAAAAAGATTTTGAATAGATGCATAAACATTCACTGAATATGTTATTTTTGTTCAAATTACACCTATCCGCATAGATATGAGATCATTACTGCTCAAGTTCAAATTCATAGATAAAATAGGTAGCTGTCACACAGGAATGCACAAGTCTCATATAGATGTTTGTATCAATAACAGTAAAAACTAAGTTCAGATTTTACTGAACATTAAAGAAATATAACTCACAACACCCTTTCAGATCTACTAAATTTCAAATCGATAACAGAATTGAAAAATATTTGAATGTTTCATAATTTATTCAGTTTCTTGCACAAAATTGAAAATACAGAAAAAATTCTATTATATAATCTCCCATATTTCGACTTGGAAAATGTATTATGAATCTGATAGTAGAATGCAACAATATTCTTGTGAAATATGTGACTATTCTTTTTTAGATTAACAAGCTATGTTATGACATATGTGAATGCATAACATACAGAAACAAAATTCTTGTGAAACATCCGGTTCTGTTTTTTTAGAATGAAACAACATAGGTTCCAACATTTGCGAATGCATACTATGGTGAAACAATATTCTTGTGAAAGATGTGGATCTTCTTTTAAAAGGAAACGAGAAATGTTGTAACATATGCAAATGCATACAGGAGAGAAACCATATTCTTGTGAAGTTTGCGGCTCTTCTTTTACAACTAAACAAAGTATGTTTTGACATATGCAAACACATACTGGAGAGAAATCATATTCTTGTGAAGTGTGTAGCCATTCTTTTATAGTTAAACTAAGTATGTTGCGACATATGCGAACACATACTGGAGAGAAACCATATTCTTGTGAAATATGTGGCTCCGCTTTTACAAGGAAGCAAGATATGTTGCGACATATGCAAACACATACTGGAGAGAAACCATATTCTTGTGAAGTATGTGGCTCTTCTTTCACAAGGAAACATCATATGTTTCAACATATGCGAACGCATACTGGAGAGAAACCATATTCTTGTGAAGTATGTGGCTCTTCTTTTACATCTAAACAAAGTATGTTGCGACATATGCGAACACATACTGGAGAGCAACCATATTCTTGTGAAGTGTGTGGCCATTCTTTTACAGTTAAACAAAGTATGTTGCAACATATGCTAACACATACTCGAGAGAAACCATATTCTTGTGAAGTGTGTGGCTATTCTTTTACAGTTAAACAAAGTATTTTGCGACATATGCGAACACATACTGGCGAGAAACCATATTCTTGTGAAGTATGTGGTGCTTGTTTTTCACAGAAACATCATATGTTGCGACATATGCAAACGCATACTTGAGACAAACTATATTCTTGTGAAGTATGTGACTCCTCTGTTACAAGGAAACAACGTATGTTGCAACATATGAAAACGCACACTTGAAAGAAACCATATTCTTGTTGATATTGCGTCTTCGTTTTTAAGGAAATTCAATATGTTGAAGGCGAACATATTGTTAGCAAATCATTATTATTGTGAAGTATTTTCTCTTACTTTTTACACAGATCCACTATGATGAAACACATCTGAACACACACTACATAGAACCTATTTTAGTTAAGTATAGGGCTCTTCTTATTTTGACATACTAAATATCATTATGCATAAATATTTGGTTGTTTTACAATGTAACCGAATATGTTGCAACACTATACAATTTTCTACCCTACAAAATAATTCAATTTCGAGAGCTTTCTTATTTTATATCGATTTTTCGGCCGTTCAAAGCAAAATCTAGTCACTATTTGGCTACTATGGTCAAAAAATCAATTTTTGTAAAACTGACAACGCCAATTCTGCCTTAAAAATAAACTTGTTACGTTTCTTAGCTCATGGTATTTATTGCCTTAGAAAGAAAAATGCAAACCTTCCTGCTGTATAGCAATTTTTTAATATTGAAAATAATTCAATTCATGAATTTTCTTACTTCATGGCAATTTTCTAGTTTACGAATTTCTCTGATTATGCCAATTTTTCTACCTGTGCAAAGAAAAAAATCGTGTTTGTGAACTTAAACTTTAGGCCATTTCCACCTTGGAAGACTACTTCCAGACCCCTTGGGATTTCAGCAGTCGCCCAAGACAGTTTCCCGATACTTACAAATAAAGGCGTCTTCTCTCCTGTCACCTTCACCGAAGCCGATCAAACCTATCTTCCCTTAACAATATAATGCCTAGAGAAGGCTTTCGGCAGCCAACAAACTTTCTCAGTACTTTATTACTTTCTTCACCAAGAAACTGTCTTAACTGTCGGCTGCCGTACACTACGCAGTCAATATATATATATATATATATATATATATATATATATATATAAGGAAATTGTAGTTTGCTTGAAGCATTGCTGGTAAATATAAGTGTAAGTTTGTAATCCGAGGCTGGAGCAATGTGATATAGGTACCGGAAGCTGGAACAGGTGAACAAAAATAAATGAGAAGAGAAAATAAGAATGGAATCTAATATCAATTTATTAATATTTCACGTAAAACAGATTAAATACCGGAACAGTAAATAAAAAAGAGGTTACTGTCAGGCAATTAAAAGTTCCGGAATAAGGTAAACTTAAATTTTCGAGAAAAAGACTCTCATTATCAAAAGACCAAAAAATATATGACTGAGTGGTCAAAAAAAGCCAGATGGACTGATGGAATCAACTGTCGACTAAATACCGCAGAGAATTGAGAGTAGATACGCAGAAAACGAATTAAGATAAGCTGATTGGAAATCAATGTTAATTATTCCTATCCTAATTTAATTATATAGTTCAGCTAAAGCTTATCATCTTATTAATATTTGTTTATTTATATACTATTTATTATAATTTTATTTGATTTATTTTCTTTTTCTTTATTAATTCAATTTTATTTTAAATTTGAGAAATGTGAATCGATAGAGGAATACGTACGGTCAAGGGGAGGTAAATTTGAAATCCAGAATCTGATTAGAATTAGCTCAAAACTGAAAAACCCTAAAAGAAACATACCTAACCCTAATATAACCCTAAAAGAAAACGTACCTAACCCTAATATAACCCTTTAAAAAAACCGTACCTAACTCTAATTTCATCCTAAAACAAACAGTGTCTAACCTTAAAGTAAACAGTACCTAGCGCTTGCTGAATCTTTGCGTGCAATTGGTCGCCAAACTGCAAAACGTGTTGGTCCACAGTTGATGAGAGTAAGCAAGTGGTTGCCATTATAATGGGTGATATCCATTCCCACCCTTTGGCATGCGTCACTTGCTTCCAGTCGTCCTGGTGCGGGGTCAATTGACTGACACATCTCACAGTGCTTGATTATTTGTTTCACCTCTGATATAACCACAGCTGGATTTACGCGCCTCACGAAATATAGAGTCGTCTTGACGCCTGGATGTTCGCTCTGTCTGTGGATGTTTTCTATCTGCTGCTTGCTCATCGTGCTCACTATAGCAGCGCATGTTTGCTGAACGGGCTCGGCACCCACCTTTATTGCATCATACCATTTGCGCGGCACTCGTGTCAGTTGGTCAGCAAGGTTGCAGTATGACAGGACCAATGTTACGCTGACTACCAGGCCATACTCGCAGACCATAATCTTTAAGGTGTCTAACCTTCGTCTTATCAACATCTCACTTGTTTCCTTAGTGCGAATTTTTGCTTTCCCAGTCAGCGTGTTGGATACCCAGTGATAGACGCAAAGGGAGTCAGTATGCAAGTGCAACCTCTTTGCTTGCCACTGTAGTGCTAGTTAAACGCCCTTCATCACAGCATCTAACTCAGCAAGATTGATGTGCTATGCGGTGTTAACAGGCCGCAACCAACAGGCATCATCCAACATGGCTCCATCCTTCTCCAACAGGACTGCCAATGCTAGTGAACTAGCGTCAACCCATACATTTATTTATTCTCCATTAACACACCATTCTCCTCGAGCAGAGTCCTCTCTCAACACTTTTTGCAATCATTCGGATGAGGAGGGCATCGCTTGTTTGATCATCCCACCCTTTGGTTACCGTATTCGCCCTGCGTTTTATTGCACCCACTGCCACACACAGCCAACAACACACTGGCAGGTGCCCCACAAGTTTTCTGCACAAGGAAAAAATGGTCCTTCTTGTGAGAACTTCAGGGATGCCGGAAATCACATTTCCTCGTCTCCATCGCAGGGTGCCATTCTCCCCTCTGACTTCCAGGCCAAGTACGCGTGCTCCGTCACTAAGCCGCTTTGGGTCTTTGTACGTTAAGCCAAACTCTGACAATTTTGCGCGAACGTGCATTGCCGACTTGACATCTTCATTGATGTAAATGTCGTCAAGGTACGCCGATGTTGCCTTGTCAACGGTCTCTTCCTGGGATAACACAGCACTAACGGTGGTCTTCATGATCTGCGGTGCCACATTCAACCCAAAACCAAGTCTGGTTAGGCAGTATCTCTTGCCGCGAAATACCACCGTCTGGAATGGCCATAAAGTTTTGTCGACACACCTGCAGATAGGCCTTCCTTTGATCGAGCAATGATACATTCGATCCTTCCTGGCGCCATTCCCGTAACTTGCTTGCACATACATCAGCATCAGCCGTGTAAGCCTCAATATATTGATTGAGCTCACAGTAGTCCATGACTGGTCGCACCTTTGATTTGTTATGTTGTACCACTGCCATTAAAGGGATAAGACCCTTTGGAGGTCCAAGCTCTTGGTTGGGGTACGGAATCAACCAGCCATCTTTGATCCAGGCGTCAAGCTCTTGTTCATATTCGGCTCTAACGTTCGCGGCCACGGGGTATTATGTGACGCCATTCCGTAACTTGATTGGTACTTTATCGTCCGTCCATTTCCACGACGTAGTTCAGATCTTTCGGCGTTGATCAAACTCCACCTTGAAGTCTGGTCGATCAATACAAAGTGCGGCACATACCGGTGCCTTAGAGAATTTCACAGTCCCAGCTGGTGTAATGAGAACACCACCCAGTGCCTTAATAGCGTCATATCCGAGCAGTAGGTCGAAGCTCAGTATGTCTTTCTGTGTAACTAGGACATTTACCTCAGCGGATACACCAGAGTCTGTGCAAATCTTTACCAATGGTACTCCATAGCATGCCTGTGTCTCGCCATTTATTGTGGTTATTTTAATGCTCCAGTTGCGGCATAACCTTGCACTAACTATAGTACGGGAGCAGCCTGAACCAAGAAGCTCTGAGCAAAGGGTTTGGTTGACATGTACTCTGATGATTGGTTGCACCTCGTTTACATCTTGTCTGGGGAGCAGAGCGGCGCTGAAATCCTGTCCCTTGATTCGTTTCCCGAACAGATTACGGCCATGTGTCGGATCCCGACACACTGGAAGCACCGTATGCGCCCCAGTATTCTATCCATGCAATTACTTGCAATGTAACCACTTCGCCCACAACAGAAACAATTTACATTGGCATGCGAGTCCGTTCTCTGCGAATTTTTAAGCACTCTCTGGGCCGACTGCATGGCAATTACGACATGCCCATCAAGTTCCGTTTCATCCCTGATGATAGCACGGGCACGCTCAAGTAGCTGTTCCATCGGTGTCGCTTCTATGCTTACGGATGCTCTCAAAAGTTGCTTTACTCGAACAGGAAGTCCGGCCACAAATGCGTACACGAAAGTCTGTTCAGGTAACCCTCCAAACAGAACGGCCAGCTTTTTTAATGCAGCAAAGAAGACATCAACTGTTTCGTATGCCAATAGTTTCTGGGTAGTAAAGCGTTCGTATGCTGTGCAGGGGTCTATCGCAAAAGCTTTGTATAGCGCAGCCTTCGTCTGCTCAACATTGGCCTTATCATTCTCGCTTAGCTGCTGGTAAACATCTAGAGTGCCTCCCGTTAGTCGAAAGCGAATGACCAATTCGACCTGCTTGATCCCACATAAACGACAGGTTAGCTCCACTCTCTCAACCCAATCCACCACAGACGTAGATCCGTCAAACTCAAGGATGAGTTTAAAGTCGAACTTAGCATCCGCCATTATGTCACAAATAAACAGCAAACAAAAGCCGAGATAGCTTGAAACAATGACTTGTGTTCATTTTTCTTCCGGGCAACACGTTTTTCCTTCTTTTAACCGTATTATCCAAACACATGCGAACTTCGAGCCGTTCTCTCCACAACTGCCATCAACCCAAAAAATACCGCATTTCATTTAGCGTTCTTTGCCGCACCAAATTTACTTAATGCAACAAAAAAAACGCCTTTCATTTAGCGTTTTTTACGCACCTGATTTGCCTAATGCAACGCCAAAAAACACCTGCCTTTTATTTAGCCTTTTTTGCCGCACCTGATTTGCATAATGCAACCCTCACTTTCTTTCCCTCAGGACCTGCGTGATGGCTGCTACACTATAACTGTGTTTGTTAAGTTGCTCCACCGTATCAGTGTCCATCATTGGCTCGAGGATGGCCTGCACGGTAGATAGTAAACGTTATACAAATAACTGTTCCAATAATCTGATTCAATCAATTCACGTATATGACGAAGTAACTTAGTAGGCAAATGATTTCCGAGAAATTCATCTTTTACAAGTTTGGAAACGACGCTCCGATCAATAGAAGTACGACAAAGTACCAGCAGGTTAACTGTCTCATAAGATGCGTCTAGTTGAGGGTATTTAGTTAAATCCTTCACCGTAGTTGTCAATGATGACACCATCTCTATTGGCATGATAACATAGAAAGACCAATAGGTCAGTGTCATCTGCTATCAAAATGGTTTCTCCTGTATGTTCCACTTCTAGAGCAGTCTTCACAATCAATACGCCAGCGTCTCCAGATGCATGGATTACTTTACACTCTGCTTCCTCTAAACTCTTTCCCAGCAAGTTGATGAACAATTGTTTGTTTTCTTGATTAGCTAGGAAAACATCCTTTTTCAATTTAAAAATCATTAAAGGAGTCAGTGATACATTAAGACCAACAGATCCCCCTGCTCGTCATCGGTGAGTCGCGTCTTTAATGGATGGACCACTTTCATACCCATCAAAGACAATGCAGGTTTTTACATATCTAGTTCTGACATATTTGCGGTCTTTAGCACAGATTTCATCAAATGTATTACTTTTTGCCATGGGAGGCGTTGAAGTAGAGCTCCACAATCGATAGCCTTTTACATGGCTGTATAAGCCAGGTCAGGTGCTGGTTCAACCAATTCGCGTATATGACGAAGTAACTTAGTAGGCAAATGATTTCCGAGAAATTCATCGTTTACAAGTGTTTGGAAAAAACACTTCTAGAAAGAGAAGTACGACAAAGTACCACCAGGTTAACTGTCTCATAAGAAAGACAGGCGTGGTTGAGGGTCTGTAATTATATCCTTCACTGTAGCTGTCAGTGATGCGGGAAATGCACTAAGTGATAGGTTTAGCTGTTTCGATTCTGACGCTATGCCGTGGGCAGTTAAATGTACCCAAATCTGTCCGAACCATACACACCCATCGTAAGAATAGGGTGGGATTTATTTTGCGGTCATCGTAAAACAGAAAAGAAAGGGATGTGATTCCCCAATAAGCAGTCGTAAAAATAACACACAGCCAATGGAAGAGGAATATAGTTGGTTACCCACCAGACTGGAATTGTATGAGAGAAACTTATATTAAAAATACAGAATCTTTTTTATGAGCGAATGATGTAAGGAAAGAAATTTGGAAATATATGGAAATACAGTGCCCTAAATTCAAACAAGCGGCAAAACAAACGTGAATGGCAAACATCATGTGGCGAGACGAGAAATTACGTAATGGACTGAAGTAGTATTTATAAATACTGAAATATATTTAAATGACAAAAAAATGGTACGCATAAAATATCATACAGAAAGTTAAAATCAGAACCTATTACGTCTTCATAGTAAATTTCAAGACGCAATATATATTAGAAACATATGAGAAAAAACGTTACTGCGCATTGATATCCTTAAAATACAGGTCTACAAAATAAAGGACGAAGTAGAAATATATGTATTTAAAGGTGTTGTACTTAGGTCGAAACAAACAGCCACATTTGAATTACCGACGAGCAGCAAACCGAGTGGCACGTGACGACTATTTCGAAATGAGCGTGGAAAGCAAAAAAATACGTTAATAATACAATTTCAAGAATCGCAATAAATCTTAACTCAATCCTAAATTAATAGAAATGGAAATTGTAGTTTGTTACTAAATCATCACGACTTAAGCGCGACCAAATATTATTTAAAAAGATATACTTTAGAGTTAACAAAAACCTGAATGACACAAATATGAACGAAATGCAATGAAATATAACATGTCAGAAAATAAAAAAAAACATGATAATGTGTACATATTGACGGTTGATGAATCGTAGGTATCGATGCACTGGTAAATCCACGATATTTGTCTGAATTGGATGGAACGTTACGTTTTTCATGGTAGTTTGTGAGTCTTTAAACTGTTAAATATGATGAAAATAATGGTTGTCAACGAATTTCTGTTGCTTAGTGATCAAGAGAAAGGTCTTTTTAAGAAAGTTTCGCGTTTGTTTCACGTCCGGGGGTCACCAGTTTTGGCAAGCTGGAGTCATTTGCGGGTACCAGTTTCAGATGGATAAGAGACGGGGTGAATTAAGAAGTTTTAAATCAGGAAGAAAGTCAGAATGGCGAACTTACTTGGAAGAGTTGGTACGTCTGATCGTATCCGACTGAAATTTAATGTTACAAAAGAAAATGGTTACCATTCTCTCTTGAAATAAATAATGTCTCCACAACTTATTAACGAGAACACATGAACAACGAGAGATGGTGCAATGGACTGGCTCATGTCGATTAAAGATTGTACAATCCTGGAGTTCTGCATCTTGTCTACGTGATGTTAAAGCAGAGCGAGATCAAGATTAGTTTGCATTTTGATGGCAAAAAGAATAACCGGGAACTGCATTGACGTCGTATATTGTCTTTGGCGCCAAATATGTTGACATGTATTAATTTCGCTACACGTTTACGTGTCATACGCCTACGCAGTAAAGGGTGAATGATTACGCATGCGCACAGCCAAGTCATCATTTCAGTAAAATCTAACGTGCATCGATACAAAATAGTTTGTTCATGTCACTGCTACAGCTCTTTAAAAGATCGCAAAAAAGGACGGGTGTCTTAGGCGCATGGTGGATCTACAAAAGTTGAATGATGCTACTATGAGAGAAACACATCACATCTCTTCCCCATTCAATCAGGTTTTGATGATACCAAAATTGTTGCAGAAATAATTACCCCATCAATAATAAAAAAAGGAATTGAAACGACCCTACCTTGTGGTGGTGAAGCAAGCAGCCTTTCTTTTACGAACAAGTCATAACTCAGGTGTTTACTTAAAAATCAGGTACTCATTTTTTATTAAGCTTTTTTTTATCAAACGAAGGCAAGATAGAGAGAGAAAAAGGAAAAGCTCTTTGAAGTCAGGGCTGAGCGACACCTAACGGATAAAACAGAAAATATAAGGGACGATAACTCTAGCTCCTTAATTACGATGTATGACGAGAGTGAAATAATCAACATTCCTTCTCACTCGCTGTCAAACAATTAAATTAGGGGTTTGACACCCAAAAGTTCTCTGAATTTTTCAAACTGTTTTGCGCCGATGAGTCCTTTCGTCAGCAATCATATATTTGCTTGGACACTATTGCAGTTGAATTGTCCTAATTTCCACTTGTTCCCTTATAAAATGAAATTTAATATCAGCATGTTATGCACATTCATGGTACTGTGGATTTTTCGCCATGTAAATTGTTGATTGGTTATCCTCATAGATGACCACTGGATCAACCGAGGTTTCATTAAGATCACAAGCAAGACGTTGCAACCAGAATGCTTCTTGTGCTGCACTTGCTAGTGCCATATCTTCAGTCTCAGCTGTAGCTAATGCTACGCAGGTCTGTTTTTGCTTCTCCAACTGATGGCAGCTCCACTCAGTTAAAACAAGTAGCCAGAAGTAGATTTGTGATCATTCAGATCACCAGCTCAGTCTGCATCTGAATATCCTGTGATGTTACTCATTTCGTCATTGTTGTATAGTAGCCCATGATTTCGGTACCATTCAAATATCGCATAATATGCTTCACAGCAGTACAATGTTTTTTTGTAGGCTGGGAGCAAAATCTTGCCACCATGCCAACAGCATAAGCAATATCTCGTCTCGTTCTTGTTGACAGATATAGTAGGCTTCCAATTGCTGATTGGTAAACCTCTTTATTAAACAGTTCACTGTCATCAGCCGCTTCTGTCAATTTCGTTCCAGTATCACATGGAGTTGTTGTAGGTCTTGAGTTTTCCATCTGAAAAGTTTTCACTATTTCTGCTGCATATGTTGGTTGACCAATCTAAATATTACCTAGTTTTGGATAAACAACTTTAACACCTACAAAGTAGTACAATTTTCCCATGTCCTTGGTGTTGAATTTCTCTGATAATGTTTCCATAAATTCCTTGACATGTGTTGGGGATTTGCTTGCCACAATGAGGTCATAAACATGACAGCAACTATAAACATCTCTCTTTCTGAAGATAGAGTATAGATGCACGGAACATTTTTTAATTGCTAGAATCCCATCTTTTTCAGTTGACTGTCCAGCTTTTCATTCCAACATCTTTGTGATTGTTTCAGACCATATAAACCTCGCCTTAGTTTACAGACAAGGTGTTCTTTTCCTTGTATTTCAAACCTATCGGGTTGCTTCATGTAGATGGTTTCTTTAAGCTCCCCATTAAGGAATGCAGTAGTAATGTCTGCCTGATGCAACTTCAGGCCATGTTCTCCTGCTAATGCAATAACTGTTCTTATCGACTCAAATCTTACAACGGGACAAAATGTCTCGTCATAGTCAATTGCATATTTTTGATTAAAGCCTTGAGCTACCAGTCGTGCTTTTATCTCTCCAAACTTCCATCAACATCATATTTTCGTTTGAAAACCTTCTTATCACCGATAGCCTTTCTTCTACTAGGCAGCTCAACCAAATACCATACTTCATTTGTACGAAGTGACTCGATTTCAACTTCCATGGCTTACTTCCAGTTGTCTTTCATGACCGGAAAGAACTTCTTTCACTGTTAATGGGTCATTTAATTCATGAACGATTGTGACCCATTCACCATACAGATCGGGAGGTTTCCTTAGTCTAGTCGATCTCCGTAGCACTGTAAGCTCTTGTGAGTCGTCATCATCATTCTCACTGATAATCTGACATTCGATTTCAGTGACAGAATGTTTTTTGTCTCCGTCTTTCTCTTCAGTATTCTTTCGTTCATCTTTTGATTTTGATTCATCAAAGATTACATCTCTACTGAAAAAGACTCTCGAATTGTCGGTGTTGTACAGTCTATATCCTTTAACACAAGTGCTATATCCAAGAAAGATGCTTTTCTTAGCTTTAGGGTCCATTTTATGTCTTTCATCCTTTGGTATATGAGCATAAGCACTGCATCCGAACACTCGCAAATGTTTCACTTTTGGTTTATAACCTGTTCATATGATGTCATTCTGTGCACTTCACTTGTCGGGCTTCGATTTCGAACATATGTAGCTGTTGATTAGGCTTCTGCCGAAAATCTTTTATGTAACTTTGAATCAGACAACATTGCTCGAACTGTTAATACCGATGTTCGATTCATCCTCTCAGCTACTCCATTTTGTTCAGGTGTCTTAGGAACTGTGTATTCATGGCGTATGCCTTCCTTCTTCAAGTAGAGTTCCATATCTCTGGAAGTGTATTCACCGCCATTGTCAGTTCTTAGCACTTTGACTTTGTGCCCACTCGACTTCTCCACCATGGTTCTCCATTCGACAAATTTCTCAAAACCCTCTCCTTTGTGTTTGAGCATGTAAATCCAAACATATCTTGATTCATCATCAATTAATCTAACAAAGTACTCACATCCATTGAGCGATTTTTGCTCTATTTTTCCACACACATCACTGTCTATGAGTCACAGCAATTCATTCGCTGTTCTTCCAGCAGTTTTTTTAAAAATGACTGACGATGATGATTTCCATCTGCACGTGGTTCACAGACATTTCATTCTTTTGTCACATCAAAATCAAATCCATCCGCAATTTTTTCCTTCGCTAATTTCTGCAATTTTTTTGCTCCGAGACGACTATATCTTCTATGCAAAATCTCATCTCTTGCATTCATTATTTGAACATGTTGTAGTTGCATAGACAGACTCTTGTTTTTCCTCACAGTTCAAATAATAGAGACTTCCGAATTTGGTAGCTGTAGCAATAATCTTTTCTTTTTCAGCAAACAGTTTGCACCCGGATTCCAAATAACAAATTTTTTACCTGATTTTCTGCGTCTGGATACACTCAGCAAATTAAATGAAAGTTTAGGCACATACAGAGTCTCATATAAATTGCATGTTTGCCATTTGTTGTGAGATATATTCATCCACAATTCAAATGTTCCCTTTTCCCAAAGCTTCCATTGAGTATCCATCTCCAAGGATTATTTCTTTTGCGACTTTAAAATCTTCGAAGTCAACAAATTTGTTGACATCATTGCACATGTGGCATGTTCACTGGCGTAGCTAGGGGGGGGGGGCGAGGGGGGCGGGCCGCCCCGGGCGGCACACCTGAGGGGGCGGCATTTTGAGAGGGTAAACATAGAAAGTAGAGAAAAAAATTTTAAAAAACAAAAGTTAACAAAAAATATGAAATTTTATACTATAATTTTATATAATAATAAATTTAAATGAGAACATTTGAAAACCTGAAAATGTTATGAAATGATAAAATCATTTTTATTTACTTTTTTGTCGTTGTTGTTAAAGTCCGAATTTTCGCCAAATAACATGGATGTATCAAGGAGAGAATAGTCCGATGTAGTTTTCTTTTCTTTGTCTTCATAATGTTATTATTAAGAGGGCGAGCCCTCCGAAGAGAAAAAACGTCTTGTATCGGTGCTTTTTTAAATCCGTGTGTGTAATCGCTCGGTTTTCAGAAATTTGTTGTTGTTAATAACGTTTCAACTCTTTTAAAAATAGTTTTAATATATTTTAAACAAATGTATTTATGAATGGCAAATAAGGCTATAAATTTATTTTTTGTGAGAGAACTGTCGCAAGGCATCAAGTCGGTTGAAAATTTACAAACAGATTTTTCGCGCCTTTTTTTCGGCAAAGTTATCAATGACTCTATCAAAATTCACTTCTGTTATCAAAGGCAAGATAAGTTACTCTTCTACCTATCTCGACAAGTTTTTAGTGGTTTTTACTCACTTAAAACGTGTAATCAGTTAGAAAAACATAGTGGCTATCGGTATATGCGAAAAATACAAATGAAATCCATTCAATATATGTTAGCGTGAGTCGTGACATAGGGTGACATATATTCGGTGAATTTCTAAGAGTATTTTCAATATGTATTTAGTTTTAAGTCAATTTCCCGAACTTGCCGCATTCTAAACGAAGTCTGGCGCCATTTTTTATTTTTTGACAGTTTTTCTTCGAATCTATGTGTATAATAAAACAAACCCGAAATTGTTAATTCGATTTACTTCTCTTACTTTTCATTTTAATAAATATTCGATTAATATTACATGATATATATACATCCACTAATATATATATATATATATATATATATATATATATATATATATATATATATATATATATATATATATATATACATATATATATATATATATATATATATACATATATATATATATATATATATATACATACATATATATATATATATATATATATATATATATATATATATATATATATATATATATAAGGTTAACATTTTTTTGTTATTGGCGTTTGTTCCGCGATAAGCGTTTGTTTACATTTTTTATATATTTTTATACATTCGCAACCTTAGCTATAAGCTCTTTATTATTCATATTATTATATGAATGAATCGCCCTAACTTTTTGGACGCATTTAATTTAATTATGTTTTTACGTGCATAAAATAAAATAAAGTAAAATAAATGTTATGCACGTAAAAACATAATTAAATTAAATTACATATATATATATGTGTGTGTGTATAATAGTCATTCACACACAGGACTGTTTCGCTGTTTACAGCTCATCGGTGCGGCTAGACTTTAGCAACTACTTCCAGCTAGGAACGAAATCCGATCATCTGAGAGAGCGAGGGAGAAATATTTTAACAACAATTAGCAGCCTTTGGGCTGATATCACAGTGTAGTATCTGTTCTAATGATACACTTCTCCTTTTCTGTCGTCGGTCAGTATGGGGAAATCGTTCATGACAGAGAATTCTTATTTTTGTTCCTATCCAGAGTGCCCCTTTTTGTGGAGCTGGATTTTCCCCACATTAAAAACCGGCC
This sequence comes from Sepiola atlantica, assembly GCA_963556195.1. Classification (NCBI taxonomy): domain Eukaryota; kingdom Metazoa; phylum Mollusca; class Cephalopoda; order Sepiida; family Sepiolidae; genus Sepiola; species Sepiola atlantica. The sequence continues at coordinate 30,118,944 of OY744549.1, read as the reverse complement.
TTGTGTCTAACTCTGCCCTCGTGGAGAGACAAGTAAATGGGAACAATCGGCAGTCGTTGCCAAACTGACCTCAGCTCTAATTGTACACAAGATCTAATTTTAAACTAGACCATTGCTATATTCGCTTACGGCCGTTTGCCATTTTCGGCTCTCATTATGCTCAACATTATGGGAGCATTATAATAAATACGTATTTATTTTATAACTATATATGTGCATATATACATATATATGTGCATATGTGAAACAGTGATTTCATCCGACGTATCTGCCCCCTTTATGGCGCACCAATATGCATAAGAGAGATCAGCCCCCACGTAGAGAAACGTGACGGTCTGGGAGATGTCAATTTCAACCAATTGACACGAAATAAGGATTGGGCGGATGTGAAACAGTGATTTCAGCCGGCGCAATCTGTCTTTTTTAGGGTGCACCAGTGTGCATCTCAGCGAGGATGCTGGATCCTACGTAGAAATGAGGTAGAGTTACCACTAGTATATGTTCGGCCCAGATCGGTTGTTTTGGCGAAGAGGGAGAACGGCGCCAGCCTGGCGGGAGAGAGCGTGTAGGTTGTCTGTAGCAATTATCCAGATACAATGGATGAGTTTGACCAGCTGAACAATTTGGTCATGGGTCTTTTAGATACGATGGATGTCAACACTTGGAGGACAGAGGGAGAGGGAATAATTGGTCTCTAGGGAGATAAAGACTAAGAGATAAATTCCAAATTCTCCGTTGAGAAGCGTACCACCCCACTCCGGGAGAGGAGGAAGGACACAGAAGAAGGGATGGGGGAAAGAAAGAGAGTAAGTCAGCATCGCGCGTACCACACGACGAGAAGAGAGAGAGAGAGAGAGTATGAGTTATACGCTTTTCGTCTTTGTGATTTTGAGGCGAAAAGGCGATCACAAGGAGTTAGAACCGAGATCCCGGCCGAGCTGGTCGTGATTCCCTCGGATCCCGAGGGAGCCGTTGCCCCGGGCTCCACCATCGTTTTCCAACAGAGATTAACGTCTCAATTAATACCAACAGTCGTAAGAGTCCACACACACCGTTCAGTAGACAAGTCACAACTTAATTAAGGCTTTGAAAAGGGAGTTTCACACACACACGGTTCTCCAGACATAGATTAAGTCCAGCTGTTTAACACTGGGAAATCGTAGAGATTCACACACGCACACAGAGAGAAGGAAGACGGAAATAGTTAGTAAAGAAGCCATTATCGAAAAATACACTTTGGGTTAAAGTTAAAAACCCACCGTTCATTTTTATTAAATAATTATTGTTATGAAAAGACCTAGCCGTTTGTCGAGTTATTCTATCGTCGAATTGTCCTGCTAAGTAATCTTGCCTTCACAGAATCACGAAATCGTCATTCAGCAGACCCGGAGGGGATTCAACGCCACCACAGACGACATCACGAGCCAAGGAAAGGGTGTTCACAGTCAGGAAGGATTCCTGTACCGGGACGGTTCTCATCACATTTGATGCCGTCACAAGGAAGAAGAGTGTGGGGTACCTGTTTGTAGGTGGCGCCGCGACCAGGATATCAAACACCTGTGCGCGAGTGGCCGACTACGATACCCACGGAGGAAGAAGAGTTAAAGGGTGTGGGGTCCGCGTTATATTGGTGCCGCGACCCAGGATCATGGTACTGTGAGGAGTGCCTGGCAACCTCGGGGGAAAAAGAACAAAGCCAACCACGGCCACAAAGAAAACAATTTTTTTTTACCGGCAAAACACTTTGGAAAAAAAAAATAGACAGACAAATTTTAAAAAAACCCACGGGCACAACAAACGATTTTTTTTGCCGGCAGAACACTTTGAAAAAAAAATAGACAGACGACAGACAAACCCGTGGCACAACAAACGATTTTTTTTACCGACAGAGAATACTTTAAAGTTTGGCGGGCATGTACACCCGTGTTTGAAAAAGAGAATAGGAAAAGAAAAGAGATAAACAGTCTGGCGGGCATGTACGCATATGGTTGAAAAGGAGAATAGAAAAGGAGGAAGGAAAAGAAAAGAGAGAAACAGTTTGACGGACATCGACACGCGTGTTTGAAAAAAAAGATAGAAAAAGAGAATAGGAAAAGAAAAGAGAGAAACAGTTTGGCGGGCATGTACGCCCGTGGTTGAAAAAGAGAATAGAAAAAGTAAAAGAAAGGAGAGAGAAACAGTTTAACGGGCAGGTACACCCGTGTTTGAAAAAGAGAATAGAAAAAAGGAAAAGAAAAGAGAGAAACAGTTTAACGGGCAGGTACACCCGTGTTTGAAAAAGAGAATAGAAAAAAGGAAAAGAAAAGAGAGAAACAGTTTAACGGGCATGTACACCCGTGGTTGAAAAAAAAGAGAGAAAGATAGAAAAAGAGATAGACTGAAAGAAAAACGTTTTTTTAGACTTTGAGATCGGTCTGGGATCGCGAACTTTTGGTCAATTGATTAGAAGGCCCGGACGAACTCGAAGGATAATAAACAACCAGCCCAGAAGCGGAAGACCACAAGGGCAGCAGAGAAGTGGGGTAAGTGACTCGTTGATTTCTCTTGTTCGCTTGCTCGGTTTTGTCGGTGTGTCGATTGTTGTCCAAACTTTGCACACAGTTTGGGTAGTTCTGTTGTTGGGGTGGTAAACTAGAACGCAAAGGGAATGGGTTCAGAAGAAGACCTAGTAAATAGTGGAACAGGTATGGGGAGAGAAGAGACTAGAAAGATAGAAAGGCCGATAGGAGGGATACGAATACCCCCCTACAAAGGGGATCCCGTCGGTTCAATGGAGTGGTTAGCAGTAATTCAGAAGAAGAGGATGATTTATGGACTAGAAAATCACGAGATGGTGCTGCTCGCTCTAGAGGGAGCGAGGGGCTCAGCGTCGAGATTCATTGAGGGGAGGTATGTGGAGAACCCGGGGATCACTTGTACGGGGCTCCGCGAGCAGCTGGTGAGGCAATACGCCAGCGAGCGAACCGCGATTGAGGCCGTACGCAAGTTGACCCGGCTAAAGTTAAGCAATGGCGAGGAAAGGCCTGGGAGAAGGAAAACGGTGGGGGCAGGGCGAGTCCGGGGCCCCGAATGGAGAGAGGGGGCGGAGAAGATTGGGAGGCAGACTCCGATCGTAGAAGGAAGGCATGGGACCTTCAAAATGAGTACGATAGGCCCGCACCGGCCAGGCAGGTATCAGTCTGCTGGACCTGCAGGGGTGAGGGGCATAGAGCAGCAGAGTGTCCCACAAATTATGGGCGCCCACGCGGCTTGGTTAGACCGAACTGTACTAGGTGTGGTCGGTTCGGACATGAGAGTCGGTGGTGCACAGCAGCATAGATCGGAGGTGAGGAATTAGGATTCCGAACCTTAGTGTGCCACCTGACGCTAGGGTAAAGAACCAGGGAAGCGCCCAGAGGCCACCCCACAGAGTATAAAAAGTAGGGTGGCCACCAGAATGTTAAGTTTAGTGAAAGATAGCGAATTTAAGTGGGAGGAAGACGGGCTTGGGTTTTGTTCGCCGGTTTATGAGAAACCGCAAGAAGCAATGAACCCCCCCGTAGAGAGAGATCGAATTGAACGCGACTGCTAGGTCGGTTGACGAGTCCAGCGAGTGGGAGGAGAGCGGCAAAATACCCCCCTACCCAGCTCCAGAAGAGACTGAGAGAAAATCGGTTAGCCAAAAAGGTAGAGGAATTACCTATGAAGTTACGGTAGAATGGGAAGAAGACGGGCTTGGGTTTTGTTCGCCGGTTTATGAGAAACCGCAAGAAGCAATGAACCCCCCCCGTAGAGAGAGATCGAATTAAACGCGACTGCTGGGTCGGTTGACCAGTCCAGCGAGTGGGAGGAGAGCGGCAAAATACCCCCCTACCCAGCTCCAGAAGAGACTGAGAGAAAATCGGTTAGCCAAAAAGGTAGAGGAATTACCTATGAAGTTACGGTAGAATGGGAAGAAGACGGGCTTGGGTTTTGTTCGCCGGTTTATGAGAAACCGCAAGAAGCAATGAACCCCCCCGTAGAGAGAGATCGAATTAAACGCGACTGCTAGGTCGGTTGACCAGTCCAGCGAGTGGGAGGAGAGCGGCAAAATACCCCCCTGCCCAGCTCCAGAAGAGACTGAGAGAAAATCGGTTAGCCAAAAAGGTAGAGGAATTACCTATGAAGTTACGGTAGAATGGGAAGAAGACGGACTTGGGTTTTGTTCGCCGGTTTATGAGAAACCGCAAGAAGCAATGAACCCCCCCCGTAGAGAGAGATCGAATTAAACGCGACTGCTAGGTCGGTTGACGAGTCCAGCGAGTGGGAGGAGAGCGGCAAAATACCCCCCTGCCCAGCGCCAGAAGAGACTGAGAGAAAATCGGTTAGCCAAAAAGGTAGAGGAATTACCTATGAAGTTACGGTAGAGGGGAGCAGAACGCCCCACCACAGAATAGCAGGAAAGCCAAGCCAAAGATAGTCAAGGACCTGGGGGAGAGGCCGAGGTTGTGCTGTGTCGCATTCGTTGGCTCCACCGCGCGCAGGGAGGGCCCCCATGCGTGTGCGGTGCTGGTGGTTGTGGCGCGGACAGTTGTCTTGGATGCCCCCCCCCGAGATAAACGGACATATAAGGATAGAAGGAGATGCATAACTGGGACCGATGGAGGGTCGTCGTGGTTAGATCCAAATGATCGATCATAAGTGGTAATATACCTGCAGCTGGATGGGCTGTTGCCGAACGACCAGGCAGATATATAGTGAGTTGTAAAAGCAAAAGAACGTTGAAGTAATCGACAGATGTTCGAACCACCGTTATTATGACAGATTGTGGTGCGCCTTACGAAAGGGCACAGAGGTAATGATAAGCGAAGAGAAGGATATGATCCTATCTAAGATAGATAGTGTTGATACAGACGAAGCAGAAGAAATCAGTGGCCCCCCGTTGCTGGGAGAGGCACTCGATGAGTAATTAGGGACAGTGTCGGGAAGCGATGAGAGAATGATTGTGAAGAAATTGGAAGTTATAGGGAAGAACCAAAAGGGTTACTGTCTCATGCAGCCAGAGAAGGCGCATCGATATCGAATGTCACCGGGCCGAAGTGAGCCAAGAAGGTGTTAGTCTGAGAGAATTGTTTTCCCAGAGAAGGGAACGGAAGAGAATCTGGCCGAGGTGGCCGACGCAATGATAGTGACGGTATGCGAACCAGACAGATCCGTACCAAGAGAATTTCAGTTGTTGATACTGACGAGTGAGTGCACAGGTGCACAGTTGGATATGCAATCGCTAAGACACTTGTCGCCGAATATAATCATCTCGGCAGATTAAGGGAGGTTCTGTTACGGATACAGGCCGAATTACCAAATCGTTTGAGATTACCGGTCGACCCCATCGAACAGTTATGAAAGTACTATAATGTGTTAAAATGCGTTGCATAACCAGAAGGTAACAAGCTATTAGCTTTAAAAAGATTGGAGGGTTCGATTAACGCCGTCAGGAAGGGAAAATTCACGTTAAAAAGTAGGACTAGACACGGGCACGATAGGGCTTGGTCGATGTTAGTGAGGATTGTGCACATAAATAATAGGGTTAGCTTTTGCAGAAAAGACAAAGGGCGCGAGAAAGACATAGGGAGAAATTGGACGGCGCGAGCACACCGACGGCCGAGTGCATGAGCGAGGGAGGGTTACCCTTGAGCACACTTCACCCAGATCGCGAGCGGGAGCAGGAATCGCTACCCCTGTCGGAAATCCAGGTGGATGACCAGTGAAGAAGTAGAGATTGATTCCGAGGAGAGGGTGATGGTGACGTAATTTGTAAGGGGCGTTGCGAGCTCCAATCTGTATTAACAAACTTTTAATTGCATGCATAATAATTTATTTTGTCACCTACCCACCTCCCAACACAGAAACCACAAAATGCATACGCACATACACACATACATACGTAGTCCTGATGTTTTAATAGACTGGAAAGAGAAAAAGAAGGACAGACCAAAAGAAAACAGAACAGAAAAAGAAAACTTTTTGTTCCATTTTTTAGCTACAGTTTTTTTAATTTTTGATTATTATTGTTTTGATGGTATTACCCGTTGTTCTCTCTGTGTGTGGGGAAAGGTAACGGTCTGGGAGATGTCAATTGCAACCAAGTGACACGAAATAAGGGTGGACGGATGTGAAACAGTGATTTCATCCGACGTATCTGCCCCCTTTATGGCGTACCAATATGCATCAGAGAGATCAGCCCCCATGTAGAGAAACGTGACGGTCTGGGAGATGTCAATTTCAACCAATTGACACGAAATAAGGATTGGGCGGATGTGAAACAGTGATTTCAGCCGGCGCAATCTGTCTTTTTTAGGGTGCACCAGTGTGCATCTCAGCGAGGATGCTGGATCCTACGTAGAAATGAGGTAGAGTTACCACTAGTATATGTTCGGCCCAGATCGGTTGTTTTGGCGAAGAGGGAGAACGGCGCCAGCCTGGCGGGAGAGAGCGTGTAGGTTGTCTGTAGATATTATCCAGATACAATGGATGAGTTTGACCAGCTGAACAATTTGGCCATGGGTCTTTTAGATACGATGGATGTCAACACTTGGAGGACAGAGGGAGAGGGAATAATTGGTCTCTAGGGAGATAAAGACTAAGAGATAAATTCCAAATTGTCCGTTGAGAAGCGTACCACCCCACTCCGGGAGAGGAGGAAGGACACAGAAGAAGGGATGGGGGAAAGAAAGAGAGTAAGTCAGCATCGCGCGTACCACACGACGAGAAGAGAGAGAGAGTATGAGTTATACGCTTTTCGTCTTTGTGATTTTGAGGCGAAAAGGCGATCACAAGGAGTTAGAACCGAGATCCCGGCCGAGCTGGTCGTGATTCCCTCGGATCCCGAGGGAGCCGTTGCCCCGGGCTCCACCATCGTTTTCCAACAGAGATTAACGTCTCAATTAATACCAACAGTCGTAAGAGTCCACACACACCGTTCAGTAGACAAGTCACAACTTAATTAAGGCTTTGAAAAGGGAGTTTCACACACACACGGTTCTCCAGACATAGATTAAGTCCAGCTGTTTAACACTGGGAAATCGTAGAGATTCACACACGCACACAGAGAGAAGGAAGACGGAAATAGTTAGTAAAGAAGCCATTATCGAAAAATACACTTTGGGTTAAAGTTAAAAACCCACCGTTCATTTTTATTAAATAATTATTGTTATGAAAAGACCTAGCCGTTTGTCGAGTTATTCTATCGTCGAATTGTCCTGCTAAGTAATCTTGCCTTCACAGAATCACGAAATCGTCATTCAGCAGACCCGGAGGGGATTCAACGCCACCACAGACGACATCACGAGCCAAGGAAAGGGTGTTCACAGTCAGGAAGGATTCCTGCACCGGGACGGTTCTCATCACATTTGATGCCGTCACAAGGAAGAAGAGTGTGGGGTACCTGTTTGTAGGTGGCGCCGCGACCAGGATATCAAACACCTGTGCGCGAGTGGCCGACTACGATACCCACGGAGGAAGAAGAGTAAAAGGGTGTGGGGTCCGCGTTATATTGGTGCCGCGACCCAGGATCATGGTACTGTGAGGAGTGCCTGGCAACCTCGGGTGAAAAAGAAAAAGCCAACCACGGCCACAAAGAAAACAATTTTTTTTTACCGGCAAAACACTTTGGAAAAAAAAAATAGACAGACAAATTTTAAAAAAACCCACGGGCACAACAAACGATTTTTTTTGCCGGCAGAACATTTTGAAAAAAAAAATAGACAGACGACAGACAAACCCGTGGCACAACAAACGATTTTTTTTACCGACAGAGAATACTTTAAAGTTTGGCGGGCATGTACACCCGTGTTTGAAAAAGAGAATAGGAAAAGAAAAGAGATAAACAGTCTGGCGGGCATGTACGCATATGGTTGAAAAGGAGAATAGAAAAGGAGGAAGGAAAAGAAAAGAGAGAAACAGTTTGACGGACATCGACACGCGTGTTTGAAAAAAAAGATAGAAAAAGAGAATAGGAAAAGAAAAGAGAGAAACAGTTTGGCGGGCATGTACGCCCGTGGTTGAAAAAGAGAATAGAAAAAGTAAAAGAAAGGAGAGAGAAACAGTTTAACGGGCAGGTACACCCGTGTTTGAAAAAGAGAATAGAAAAAAGGAAAAGAAAAGAGAGAAACAGTTTAACGGGCAGGTACACCCGTGTTTGAAAAAGAGAATAGAAAAAAGGAAAAGAAAAGAGAGAAACAGTTTAACGGGCATGTACACCCGTGGTTGAAAAAAAAGAGAGAAAGATAGAAAAAGAGATAGACTGAAAGAAAAACGTTTTTTTAGACTTTGAGATCGGTCTGGGATCGCGAACTTTTGGTCAATTGATTAGAAGGCCCGGACGAACTCGAAGGATAATAAACAACCAGCCCAGAAGCGGAAGACCACAAGGGCAGCAGAGAAGTGGGGTAAGTGACTCGTTGATTTCTCTTGTTCGCTTGCTCGGTTTTGTCGGTGTGTCGATTGTTGTCCAAACTTTGCACACAGTTTGGGTAGTTCTGTTGTTGGGGTGGTAAACTAGAACGCAAAGGGAATGGGTTCAGAAGAAGACCTAGTAAATAGTGGAACAGGTATGGGGAGAGAAGAGACTAGAAAGATAGAAAGGCCGATAGGAGGGATACGAATACCCCCCTACAAAGGGGATCCCGTCGGTTCAATGGAGTGGTTAGCAGTAATTCAGAAGAAGAGGATGATTTATGGACTAGAAAATCACGAGATGGTGCTGCTCGCTCTAGAGGGAGCGAGGGGCTCAGCGTCGAGATTCATTGAGGGGAGGTATGTGGAGAACCCGGGGATCACTTGTACGGGGCTCCGCGAGCAGCTGGTGAGGCAATACGCCAGCGAGCGAACCGCGATTGAGGCCGTACGCAAGTTGACCCGGCTAAAGTTAAGCAATGGCGAGGAAAGGCCTGGGAGAAGGAAAACGGTGGGGGCAGGGCGAGTCCGGGGCCCCGAATGGAGAGAGGGGGCGGAGAAGATTGGGAGGCAGACTCCGATCGTAGAAGGAAGGCATGGGACCTTCAAAATGAGTACGATAGGCCCGCACCGGCCAGGCAGGTATCAGTCTGCTGGACCTGCAGGGGTGAGGGGCATAGAGCAGCAGAGTGTCCCACAAATTATGGGCGCCCACGCGGCTTGGTTAGACCGAACTGTACTAGGTGTGGTCGGTTCGGACATGAGAGTCGGTGGTGCACAGCAGCATAGATCGGAGGTGAGGAATTAGGATTCCGAACCTTAGTGTGCCACCTGACGCTAGGGTAAAGAACCAGGGAAGCGCCCAGAGGCCACCCCACAGAGTATAAAAAGTAGGGTGGCCACCAGAATGATAAGTTTAGTGAAAGATAGCGAATTTAAGTGGGAGGAAGACGGGCTTGGGTTTTGTTCGCCGGTTTATGAGAAACCGCAAGAAGCAATGAACCCCCCCGTAGAGAGAGATCGAATTGAACGCGACTGCTAGGTCGGTTGACGAGTCCAGCGAGTGGGAGGAGAGCGGCAAAATACCCCCCTACCCAGCTCCAGAAGAGACTGAGAGAAAATCGGTTAGCCAAAAAGGTAGAGGAATTACCTATGAAGTTACGGTAGAATGGGAAGAAGACGGGCTTGGGTTTTGTTCGCCGGTTTATGAGAAACCGCAAGAAGCAATGAACCCCCCCGTAGAGAGAGATCGAATTAAACGCGACTGCTGGGTCGGTTGACCAGTCCAGCGAGTGGGAGGAGAGCGGCAAAATACCCCCCTACCCAGCTCCAGAAGAGACTGAGAGAAAATCGGTTAGCCAAAAAGGTAGAGGAATTACCTATGAAGTTACGGTAGAATGGGAAGAAGACGGGCTTGGGTTTTGTTCGCCGGTTTATGAGAAACCGCAAGAAGCAATGAACCCCCCCGTAGAGAGAGATCGAATTAAACGCGACTGCTAGGTCGGTTGACGAGTCCAGCGAGTGGGAGGAGAGCGGCAAAATACCCCCCTGCCCAGCTCCAGAAGAGACTGAGAGAAAATCGGTTAGCCAAAAAGGTAGAGGAATTACCTATGAAGTTACGGTAGAATGGGAAGAAGACGGACTTGGGTTTTGTTCGCCGGTTTATGAGAAACCGCAAGAAGCAATGAACCCCCCCGTAGAGAGAGATCGAATTAAACGCGACTGCTAGGTCGGTTGACGAGTCCAGCGAGTGGGAGGAGAGCGGCAAAATACCCCCCTGCCCAGCTCCAGAAGAGACTGAGAGAAAATCGGTTAGCCAAAAAGGTAGAGGAATTACCTATGAAGTTACGGTAGAGGGGAGCAGAACGCCCCACCACAGAATAGCAGGAAAGCCAAGCCAAAGATAGTCAAGGACCTGGGGGAGAGGCCGAGGTTGTGCTGTGTCGCATTCGTTGGCTCCACCGCGCGCAGGGAGGGCCCCCATGCGTGTGCGGTGCTGGTGGTTGTGGCGCGGACAGTTGTCTTGGATGCCCCCCCCCCCGAGATAAACGGACATATAAGGATAGAAGGAGATGCATAACTGGGACCGATGGAGGGTCGTCGTGGTTAGATCCAAATGATCGATCATAAGTGGTAATATACCTGCAGCTGGATGGGCTGTTGCCGAACGACCAGGCAGATATATAGTGAGTTGTAAAAGCAAAAGAAAGTTGAAGTAATCGACAGATGTTCGAACCACCGTTATTATGACAGATTGTGGTGCGCCTTACGAAAGGGCACAGAGGTAATGATAAGCGAAGAGAAGGATATGATCCTATCTAAGATAGATAGTGTTGATACAGACGAAGCAGAAGAAATCAGTGGCCCCCCGTTGCTGGGAGAGGCACTCGATGAGTAATTAGGGACAGTGTCGGGAAGCGATGAGAGAATGATTGTGAAGAAATTGGAAGTTATAGGGAAGAACCAAAAGGGTTACTGTCTCATGCAGCCAGAGAAGGCGCATCGATATCGAATGTCACCGGGCCGAAGTGAGCCAAGAAGGTGTTAGTCTGAGAGAATTGTTTTCCCAGAGAAGGGAACGGAAGAGAATCTGGCCGAGGTGGCCGACGCAATGATAGTGACGGTATGCGAACCAGACAGGTCCGTACCAAGAGAATTTCAGTTGTTGATACTGACGAGTGAGTGCACAGGTGCACAGTTGGATATGCAATCGCTAAGACACTTGTCGCCGAATATAATCATCTCGGCAGATTAAGGGAGGTTCTGTTACGGATACAGGCCGAATTACCAAATCGTTTGAGATTACCGGTCGACCCCATCGAACAGTTATGAAAGTACTATAATGTGTTAAAATGCGTTGCATAACCAGAAGGTAACAAGCTATTAGCTTTAAAAAGATTGGAGGGTTCGATTAACGCCGTCAGGAAGGGAAAATTCACGTTAAAAAGTAGGACTAGACACGGGCACGATAGGGCTTGGTCGATGTTAGTGAGGATTGTGCACATAAATAATAGGGTTAGCTTTTGCAGAAAAGACAAAGGGCGCGAGAAAGACATAGGGAGAAATTGGACGGCGCGAGCACACCGACGGCCGAGTGCATGAGCGAGGGAGGGTTACCCTTGAGCACACTTCACCCAGATCGCGAGCGGGAGCAGGAATCGCTACCCCTGTCGGAAATCCAGGTGGATGACCAGTGAAGAAGTAGAGATTGATTCCGAGGAGAGGGTGATGGTGACGTAATTTGTAAGGGGCGTTGCGAGCTCCAATCTGTATTAACAAACTTTTAATTGCATGCATAATAATTCATTTTGTCACCTACCCACCTCCCAACACAGAAACCACAAAATGCATACGCACATACACACATACATACGTAGTCCTGATGTTTTAATAGACTGGAAAGAGAAAAAGAAGGACAGACCAAAAGAAAACAGAACAGAAAAAGAAAACTTTTTGTTCCATTTTTTAGCTACAGTTTTTTTAATTTTTGATTATTATTGTTTTGATGGTATTACCCGTTGTTCTCTCTGTGTGTGGGGAAAGGTAACGGTCTGGGAGATGTCAATTGCAACCAAGTGACACGAAATAAGGGTGGACGGATGTGAAACAGTGATTTCATCCGACGTATCTGCCCCCTTTATGGCGTACCAATATGCATCAGAGAGATCAGCCCCCATGTAGAGAAACGTGACGGTCTGGGAGATGTCAATTTCAACCAATTGACACGAAATAAGGATTGGGCGGATGTGAAACAGTGATTTCAGCCGGCGCAATCTGTCTTTTTTAGGGTGCACCAGTGTGCATCTCAGCGAAGATGCTGGATCCTACGTAGAAATGAGGTAGAGTTACCACTAGTATATGTTCGGCCCAGATCGGTTGTTTTGGCGAAGAGGGAGAACGGCGCCAGCCTGGCGGGAGAGAGCGTGTAGGTTGTCTGTAGATATTATCCAGATACAATGGATGAGTTTGACCAGCTGAACAATTTGGCCATGGGTCTTTTAGATACGATGGATGTCAACACTTGGAGGACAGAGGGAGAGGGAATAATTGGTCTCTAGGGAGATAAAGACTAAGAGATAAATTCCAAATTGTCCGTTGAGAAGCGTACCACCCCACTCCGGGAGAGGAGGAAGGACACAGAAGAAGGGATGGGGGAAAGAAAGAGAGTAAGTCAGCATCGCGCGTACCACACGACGAGAAGAGAGAGAGAGTATGAGTTATACGCTTTTCGTCTTTGTGATTTTGAGGCGAAAAGGCGATCACAAGGAGTTAGAACCGAGATCCCGGCCGAGCTGGTCGTGATTTCCTCGGATCCCGAGGGAGCCGTTGCCCCGGGCTCCACCATCGTTTTCCAACAGAGATTAACGTCTCAATTAATACCAACAGTCGTAAGAGTCCACACACACCGTTCAGTAGACAAGTCACAACTTAATTAAGGCTTTGAAAAGGGAGTTTCACACACACACGGTTCTCCAGACATAGATTAAGTCCAGCTGTTTAACACTGGGAAATCGTAGAGATTCACACACGCACACAGAGAGAAGGAAGACGGAAATAGTTAGTAAAGAAGCCATTATCGAAAAATACACTTTGGGTTAAAGTTAAAAACCCACCGTTCATTTTTATTAAATAATTATTGTTATGAAAAGACCTAGCCGTTTGTCGAGTTATTCTATCGTCGAATTGTCCTGCTAAGTAATCTTGCCTTCACAGAATCACGAAATCGTCATTCAGCAGACCCGGAGGGGATTCAACGCCACCACAGACGACATCACGAGCCAAGGAAAGGGTGTTCACAGTCAGGAAGGATTCCTGCACCGGGACGGTTCTCATCACATTTGATGCCGTCACAAGGAAGAAGAGTGTGGGGTACCTGTTTGTAGGTGGCGCCGCGACCAGGATATCAAACACCCGTGCGCGAGTGGCCGACTACGATACCCACGGAGGAAGAAGAGTAAAAGGGTGTGGGGTCCGCGTTATACATATACACATATATTTATACGTACATATACATATATACATACATACGTGCATATATACATATATACATATATACATATATACACACACATACACATATATAAATACGCATATATACATACATATATATGTATATATATATATATATATATATATGGCTGGTTTTAATTCTTGAACAAAATTTCCATTAATTGAGAATAAATTGCTTTAATTCATTTCAATCACTAAGTTTAAAAAGTGCAAGCATTAATTATTTCTGGAGATATACTCAGTGACCGGCTGACCTAACAGGATAGGGCCAAGCCTAGGCTTCGGCCAAGCACCAAAAAAACAAAATGACCTCACAAAGATTTCATACTTAAAGGGGAACTTTCATATAAATTTTTTATCGAATAGGTGCGAAAAGAAAGTTGGATATTTGGGTGTATATACACCGACATCAAAGAGGAAATAACATTAGATGCGAAAGTTTGAATTCATTAATTTTATTACTGTCCAAACGTTTGTTTTTGTAGCATACTTTTTATAACTCCTTGTAAACTTTACAATTGCTAGCTGGGGGATCGGACAAAATCACCCCGGGCAACCCCCACCATCTACTTAAAACAAAAGGAAAACAGATAAAATCTCAAATGAATCAAAAATATTAAAAATCAGTTTTCATATTTTAATTTTAATCTAATTGAATTTAGGAAAATTAGATACCGTAGAACTAATTTTCGCAAGGTATGAAAATTAAGAATAATGTTAACTTAATAATAATGGACCAGTTTTCCTACCTAGCAAAAAATTTTCCATGGACGAATTATCCATGGGCGAATTATCCATGGACGAATTTTCCGGGCACCCGAATGCCGGGGGGGGGGGCAAATTTTACTACCGCCCCGGGCGGCAAAAGGTCTAGCTACGCCACTGGGCACGTTGCACCCGAATCCACAATCCACTTATTTTCTTTACGACTATTGAAGACACCATTAAGTGCTATTAAATCAACGCCGTCATTTTCCGAGCTACTGGAGTCTACAATATATTTCGTCATGTTACACATGTATCTTTTTGTGTGGCTTCGTTTCAAAGAAGCATTATTGGTTTTCTCCGGTCCACGAAAAACGCGACAATCACGCTTAAAATGTCCATATTTGCCACACTTCAGCGGCTCCTTTTGGTTCACATGTCTCGACATCATTGCCTTCGTTTCAGCACTATACGTATCTTTGTGTTTACTGTTTGTTTCTTCGTATAGCAGCCGTTCTGTTACTACAACCCAGCTTTGGACTTCTGCATTCGCTTCCAACGCCGTCACCAAAATGTTGTAAGACTCCGGTAGGCTAGCTAGAAGATAGATTACCCGGTCTTTCTCTTCGATAGAGTCGCCAATTACACACAACTCTTCGAAGATTTCCGTCATAGTCTTAACATGATTTGGAACCGGATTTCCTTCTCGCAATTCGAGAGAAAAAAGTCTCCTTCTTAAAGCTAATTTATTAGCCCAAGTTTTCTTCTGAAACTGGTCCACTAGCTTGTTTTATACAACAGTCGGATCAACGGGGTCGCCAATCATATATAGTAGTGACGGATCCATAGACAAAACTATCGTAGCTAATGCACGATCCTTCCACGACGAATATTTCTGATACAAATTGTTTTCAGTAACAGAGTCCAGTACTGTCTCAGTTTGGTTGACAATGTTCATCAAGTTATCCCTAATAAGTGCAATTTTGCATTGTATTTTCTAGGTAGCATAATTTGCTCCTTTCAGTGATACAATATTCGATTTTGTTTCCATAGTTTTTTTATCTTGAGTTCTTGTTAAACACGATAAACAAAAACCGATTCTCCGGGCAAAAAATGACCGTCGTCAGACACGTGGGTATGCTTTTTTTTGTTTTCAATCCTTCCAAAATGTTCTGGGCCCCATAACCTTTGTTGCGGAAATTAATACGGCATCAATAATAAAAAGGGAATTGAAACGATCCTACCTTGTGGTGTTGAAGCAAGCAGCTTTTCTTTTAAGCACAAGTAATAACTCAGGGACTGATTTTTTATTAACCTCGTCAAACGAAGGCAAAATAGAGAGATAGAAAAAAGAAAAAGTTCTTTCAACCCAAGGCCGATCGACACCGAACGGATAAAACAGAAAATATAAGGGAGGATAACTCTTGTCCCTTAATTACGATGTATGACGAGAGTGAAACAATCAACAGCTTTTATTATTCTTTTTAAATGCTTTAGATTATGTCACCGGTTCACTTTTATTGTTATCACATTGTAATAAAATAGTTGCTTTAAAAATTACTATTAAAATACTAAGCTATTTTATTATATTTTCATAAAAACCAAAGCACATATATTATGTTGCTGTGTCACAAAATTAAATACATTTCAAAACTTTGATTATATCAATAAAAAGAAGACATTTTGTTATTAAAGATTTGTATTATATTTTCATAAAAAAATCAAAACACATATTTTATAATTTGTTTTGCTAACACCTTATTTTATTATAATAAAAATACAATTCTAAATCTTCCGTTCTTATTTTAACAGGTGACAAAATCATATTTTTGTATTTATTTCCAAAACTAACATTATTAATAAAATATATTTGTCAAGTCTTAAATAAATATAAATTTAAAAAAATGTTTTTATCATTTCTGATCATCCGTACTTTAAACTTATGAAAATATAATAAAAAAATCTTTCAAATTATTTTTGCTTTGTGTCATTTTTCTATTTATTAATTTCGGCCATTTTACCGTACAATTTGTTTTTGGTTCTATTCTTACCGAGTACCCTAGAACATACCGACAAATTTAAAGCTAGCCAACTTATAGACAGGGGTTGCAGATTTAGTGTTCATTGCATGTATTTCCGTCCGAGTTGGATCTAGTGTTCTGTGGTTAAATGAGGGACATAATCTGGTATTATTAATGAATTTTATGAACGTTATATAAATATTTTCCAATAGTAAAACATTTTCAGCAGCAAGTGTAACAGCACAGGTAGAGCTGCCTGCTATATTTCACAGTAAAAAAAAAGACGAGGCAAATATGACACCGGTAAAATGGCACAGGTAAAAATGGCACCAGTAAAAATAGCACAAGTGAATGAATAGGAAAAAATGACACAAAGCAAAAACAATTCAGTAACAGAAAGTAAGGATCGTTCAGGAGAAGCGGGACTTCCCCTCGAGTTTTAAATACGAGATCAGCACCCATTCTTTAAAATCAATATTTTAAAACAAGTTTTTACTTTGTTTTCAAGCAAATAAAAGCGACTTTTCTAAGTTTTTTTTAGTAGTGGGCTGGGTTCTTTAACCTCTAGTTTTAAATAGGGCCTAAAATAAGTATGTACTCATTTGGTAAAAGCAGAGTAAGCAGCCGAAAAAATATAAAAAATAAAAACAAGAAATTACTTATTCCAAACACAGTTGAATACAATTATCTACCGACCTGTATACTTTCAATGTGCTGAAACTGTGTTTAAGTTATTTATTTCAAAATTTGATTTCGTTCAAAACAATCTTTACACGCAGGAGAAAACACAAATGGCTGATTGTCGCTTAACTGTTGGCAAGGGCTAAATTCCTGAAAAGTTTACTTATTCTACCACTAACCCTAAGCCTGAGTTTCAACCCCCCTGCGTACTTACGTTTAGTGGTAGGGTAAGCGATCTTTTGTATAAATTTTAAGAATAAATCTCCCCGACATTAAAATGGCAAGTGAATATTTTTCCCGTGTATCGTAAAGATAGCTTAAAAATATTGAAATAAAACACTTTAAAGCAGTTTCAGCCTGTTAAAAGTAAACAGGTCGGTAGATAATTACATTTTAATGCGTTTAGTATGAGGCTTTCGTAGTTGTTATTTTTTACGACTTCTCAACTGTTAACTATTCCGCACTCTTACCATTTACTCTGTTGTTTTCAAGCAAATAAAATCGAGTTGTGACATTAAAAAGGAATATAAGATAGGTTTAGGTAAATCGAAGAAATGTGTGAATAAATCCCTATGTAAGAAAAGATCCACTTCAAAGTCAATACCCTGAAAAGGGGCCGAGGCAGCAGTTGGGGTGGGTTGCAAAAGGAATTGCTCCCTTAGCAACCCAACCAATAGGTCCGGTAACAATATGTAATGGGGCAGAGAACGGATTTCTCTGCAGGAGTAACGATCCAGTGTCTGGTCTATAGTGAGTCGAATTCTGTACTAATTCTGGTCTCCTCCAAGCTCTGGAACACAATAACACTTCATCTCTCATCAACTGAACTGATCCGAACACAACAACACAACTCAACACCCCGGTGAGAGGTAGAACCTCTATTTATAGGCTTGTAACAACCTGCCACTCCCATCTTTACACATATAAATATCACCCATTTATCTCTGCTCTTGTTGGAGTTTTCCCCACCCCACTTGAAGCCGGCACCAGCAACGGTATGTATCACTTTCCTTTTTTTTTCTTACAGAAATCAACAAAACAATATCCTGTGTGTATGTCTAGCATTTATTTGGAAACTACACAAAAAAGCTGATATATTCATTTCCAGAATTTTCTATAAGGGAATATAGGCACATTTTTGTAATATTGATTTTGTTGGGGGCACACAAAAAGAATAATAAGGGGCGACATGTAGAGCGATTTTAAATGTTATTATGTAGTATTTCATTACTTTACGGCGCCTTGAGAAATGTTAATCGTCCATCAACTTCAGGGATTATATATCGTTCCTATAGCTTCTGCAACTCTTTTCTATAAAATGACGAATTATTACATAATACCATCACCAGTCCTCTCCAGGCTACTGTGGAGGTCTGCATTCATGCCGGACGTCAATAGAATACTAATAAGTCACGAACTGCTACAAGGGTGTGTAGAAAGACCCCTATAACAAGATATATTCTGAAACTACATTAACCAGAGTACTAAGATAAGTATGTTTTAATTTAAACAAACGTATGCTAGACAATTAAATCGGCCTCGCATCGGACCAATATTTTCAAAACTGAAAGGTCAAGTACATATCTCACACTTTTATTAGAAATTTTAATTAATCAAAACAATTAATTTTATTTTTGAAAAAGGCACATATGTCATGTCGTATGCATTATTTTAGTCATAGTATCCACTTTATTTGTTGGAAATTTATTATTTAGTATAAATGCATTATTTTCCATTTCTAAAAGAAGTTTCGATATTTCATCAAAAATTGTGACTGACCGACACACAGACACACGCACACAGAAAATGTCCATAATAATGAATGGATATGTTTTTATTACGAATTCAAATATCTTAATGAATACATTTCCCCTATTTTTATACTAACGTAGGTGTACATTAAAAACATATACGGTCAGTTTATTTCTAACACATAGCAAATCGGATATTCTTGTACAAGAAATCTATTAATAGATATTTTACTGGATTAATAATCCTTATGTGCTTTTTAATGATGAGGTAATAATTTCATTTCGGAAAAACACATTGATCTCTCCCTCTTGTCTCACATAACTATGTCACGTTTACCAGCTGCATTTTAAAAGTATGTAGCTGTAATGATTGTATAGTCATATTTGGTGATATATAACTTATTTGCCACAATTATTTCTGATATAATATCCAAGGATTTGATCCTACATCGGAGGCACACTTTTGATGGATGGTCCAAAAAAACATATAACTTATAACATTACATTTCCTTATTCTAACCGACCAGTTAACTAAGTTATAATATATATTTTGTGTGGTATCTTGGTCTTACCGGATTCCAGGACAAGAATTTACCTTGTTAACTTAGCAAGATAGGGGTTTCTCACTTCTTTTATCATTTTAATTTTGTTTATCTAAGTTCTCAGAAATCAAGGGGCCATTTCCTGTGGCAAACACTTGATCTCTATATGAGATACATAGATACCCGAATATTCTAGTTCAATTCTCTATTACTTCTCAAACATTGAGTAAGTAAAAAAGTTAAGAATAATAAATGTATTCTCTCCCCAACTGATAAAGTATGTCATAGTATAACTTTTATTGTGGTCTGTTCGTCTCACCGGATTCCAGGACAAGAATTCATCTAGTTAGGTGGAGTATCCAGCTACGTGGTGTTACTTGAGGTAGCATCACTCAGAGAAGATGTACTATTCCTCGTATGAGCAAGTGTATAGACATTCTAAGGGGATCTTATTTGTGCTGTTGATACTATGTCATTTTTTTAATATTTGGTCAGGGTTTACTTGTAGGGGTAAGTATCCTCATGTCAGGTTGTCCTAACAAACCCTTGTAAAGAGGCCGAAGACACTCGAGAATAGTGTCAAGTAGGTAATTCAAACTCCTCAGTATGTAATTCAAACTTAACTTAATGTTTAATTTTACTTCAGTCGGAGATCTCAGAAATCAAGTGGCCCCTTCCTGGGGCTAACACTTGATCTCTATATAAGATACATAGATACCCGAGTATTCTATTAAAATTCTCCTTTCAAATTGGAACTGACTGAAAATTTTATTCTACAAACTTCATAAGAATAAGGTTTCTCACCTGTGTGTATTCGCATGTATTTAGATGACAATGCTGTGAAAATGCAGTTCCACAAATTTAGAAAGCATAGGGTTTTTAACATGTGTGCATTCGCATATGCTTTTTCAAACTGGAATGCTGTAAAAATGTAGTTCCACAAACTTTACAAGAATAGGGTTTCTCACCTGTGTGTATTTGCATGTGCTGTTTCAGACCGGTATTGTGTGAAAATGCAGTGCAACAAACTTTCAGGAATAGAGGTTTTAACAAAGGGGGAGTTTGAATTTAACCTGTGTGTATTTGCATGTGCTTTTTCAAATTAGAACTGTCTGAAAATGAAGTTCTACAAACTTCACAAGAATACGGTTTCACACCTGTGTGTATTCGCATGTGCCGTTTCAGATTGGGATGCTGTGTAAATGCAGTACTACAAAATTTGCAAGAATAGGGTTTTTCACCTGTGTGTATTCGCATGTGCTGTTTCAAACTTGTATAGTGTGAAAATGCAGTACTACAAACCTTACAAGAATAGGGTTTCTCACCTGTATGTATTCGCATGTGTTGTTTCAAACTAGTATCACATGAAAATGCAGTACAACAAACTTTACAAGAATATGGTTTCTCACCTGTGTGTATTCGCATGTGCTGTTTCAAATTCGTATTGAATGAAAATGCAGTAACACAGACTTTACAAGAAAAGGGTTTTTCACCTGTGTGTATTCGCATGTGATTTTTCAAATAAGAACTGACTGAAAATTCAGTTCTACAAACTTCACAAGAATAAGGTTTCTCACCTGTATGTATTCGCATATGAGTTTTCAGAGTGACATGCTGTGAAAATGCAGTACCACAAACTTTGCAAGAATAGGGTTTCTCACCTGTGTGTATTCGCATGTGCTGTTTCAAACTTGTATCGTGAGAAAATGCAGTTCCACAAACTTTGCAAGCATAGGGTTTTTCACTTTTTTTTCTTATTTTTCTTTTCATTCATTTGCTGGGGACGGGGCATTCTTCCAAATGCCATACGATCACCCGCTATTTACAGACTCCAACCGAGAGCTCTTTTCAGGATTCTGGCCGTTCCCTTGAGTGCAGTTGTCTGGATTTCTCTTGCACTTGGTTCACCAGGTATACTTGCTAAATACTTTTTCAAGTTCTTCTTCATGAGTCCAGTGGCTCCTATGATAACTGGAATGATAGAGATCTCTTTGAGGTTCCAGTTTCTTTTCATATCATACATTAGACCCTGATATTTTGTTATTTTCTCCCTTTCAGCTCTATTTAGGCCCCCATCATTAGGGACACTGACCTCAACCAAAGTTGCCACTCTCTCTCTCTTGTTCCATATTACAATGTCAGGTTTGACAGCTGCGTTTTCCAGATAGGTAGCTGTGGGGATTTCATGGTCATAATGGATGGTGTATGTCTCATTCCCCACAGTTCTCTCAGGTAGATGTTCCCAGTGCCTTCTGCTACATCTGATATTCAGTTTCTTACAGATGGTCCAGTGGAGGTACCTGCACACTCCATTATGTCGTGTTGTATAGGAGCCATCTGCCAACATGATTTTGCAACTCGATATCAGGTGGCTCACACTCTCCACTTCAGTGTGGCAAAACCTGCACTTGTTGTCCTGACTGAGACCAGCCATCTTTTTAAACGCATTTGTCATCAGGCCCTGGTCTTGTGCGGCCATTATAAGCCTCTCCTGGTCGTAGTGGAGGGCTCCCCTTCTTAGCCAGTCCAAGTGTGCATTCGCATGTGCTGTTTCAAATTGGCATGCTGTGAAAATGTAGTTCCACAAACTATACAAGAATAGGGTTTCTCACCTGTGTGTATTCGCATGTGAGTTTTCAGACCTGCACTCTGTGAAAATGCAGCACCACAAACTTTGCAAGAATGGGGTTTCTCACCTGTGTGTATTCGCATGTGCTTTTTCAAATTAGATCTGAGTGAGAATTTAGTTCTACAAACTTCACAAAAATAAGGTTTCTCACCTGTGTGTATTTGCATGTGCCGTTTTAGATTGAAATGCTGTGAAAATGCAGTACCACAAACTTTGCAAGAATAGGGTCGCTCACCTGTGTGTATTCGCATGTGCTGTTTAAAACTATTACTATGAGAAAATGCAGTACCACAAACTTTGCAAGAATAGGGTTTTTCACCTGTGTGTATTCGCATGTGCTGTTTATAACTTGTATCGTGTGAAAATGCAGTTTCACAAACTTTACAAGAATATGGTTTCTCACCTGTGTGTATTCGCATGTGTCGTTTCAAACTTCTATCACATGAAAATGCAGTTCCACAAACCTTACAAGAATATGGTTTCTCACCTGTGTGTATTCGCATGTGAGTTTTCAGATTGGGATGCTGTGAAAATGCAGTACCACAAACTTTGCAAGAATAGGGTTTCTCACCTGTGTGTATTCGCATGTGAGTTTTCAGAGTGCTAGGCTGTGAAAATGCAGTACTACAAACCTTACAAGAATAGGGTTTCTCACCTGTGTGTATTTGCATGTGTGCTGTCAGATTGGCACGCTGAGAAAATGTAGTTCCACAAACTTTGCAAGAGTAACTATTCTTATTTTGTTCATTTTACTTTAGTGTAAAGTCTCAGAAAACAAGTGGCCTCTCCTGAGACGAACACTAGATCTCTATATGAGATACATGGATATCTGACTGTTCAATTAAAGCTTCCTTTAACCTCTTAAATGTTTAATTTGCATAGAAGTAAAGAACATCAATTTTCCTCTCTCTAATTGATCAGTTTATTATGTTACAGTATATTTTTCTTTTGGTCTTTTTGTCTTACCGGATTCCAGGACAAGAACTCATCTTGTCTGGTTAGAGTATCCAGCTTAGTGTTGGTACTTGAGACAACATCTCACCAGTGTGTATTCATATGTGATTTTTAAGATTGAAACTATGTGAACATACAAATTCCAAAACGTTAAAATGGTAGGGTTTTTCATCTTTGTGTATTTACGTGTGATTTTTCAGAAGAGGACTCTGAACAAACAAATCAACAAAATATTCAATAATAGTATTTGAAACATTCGAGGCTTTGTAACGTTTTTTGAAAATAGAACTCATTAAAAATTCAGATTTATGTAGTTGACAAGTATATGCATTCACCATTCCTTTGTATTTTTCCTGTCAGAGATCAACATTGATGAGTCTAATATGCATTCAATGAGTTAGTATCGATATTTTCTACAAGATTTTGCTGGAGATTGAGCATCCTATAAGATACAAGATATTCACCCAAACTGTGTTATTGAAAAATATGGATTTGTACATTTGACAGGATAAAATATTTTTTTCCAAACTGCATGTACACGTTTCTTAAAGAGAGATTCTTTCAAAATAATGATAAACGTACATACACAAAAATAGGATGGCAGTGAGATATTGATGAAGACTTTTCTTAATTCTTGTGGAACTGAAAACAACCATCTGTTAAGTCTCAATCTGTAAATAAAGAAAATATGTTATCAAAACATTTTAACATACTTTATATTTCCATGCAATCAATTTCAACAAACAAAATATTTTGTCATTATGGGAAATTCTAAACCAACTTCTCCTGTTTAAAAATCTGGAATAATCAATCAAAAATCTTTCTTAACACCTTGGTGAAAAACTATAGAGTTCCAACTAAAATACCTTTTAAAATAGCAAGTTGTAACATAAAAGAAAGGTTGTTACTAAAACGATATCCTCATATCAACAAAGAAGAAAAGACGAAATGAGTAATGTGAAATGTTATGTTACCTGGTGCTCTAAGCTCATAAGAAAAGCCGTCCGCTTTTCTCTTATATACATTCTCAGCTAAAATAAATTTGGGTTTTGATTTTGCCACTAGAAAGGGTAAAGTTTTTTTAGAGTCAACTTCTTATCTATTCGCAAAGTCAGCAGATTTGCTCAGACTCGTCTAAACCCAGAATCGAAATCAACTTATGAAAAAGATGTTTTCAAACACTGTATTTAAACTCTATCAGAAACCTGCATTTTAATCTAGTAGAGATTTCTGTCCTCTCGATTTTGCAAACCGTTGCCTTAACTGATTGTATAAATATAAATTTCTCAGTGACATGCGCCCATATCTTCCAAAAAATAAGTACATTTTAAATAGTTCTTCATTCACAGAGATTTTGTTCATTCCAAGTCATGCATTCTTCGTTTCCATGCCAACAACTTGAGATATTTGAATTAATTTCATTCAAAAAACTTTATCCATTCAAAACAATAACATATTATTGTTGGTATTTCAGGGTGTTTTAATCATTAATGTTTTATCTGACACTGTAGATAGTATTCAGAAACGGATAACAACTTTTAAAACTATTTTATCATTTCAATTAACATAAAAAACTGACCACTGTAAGTTTGCACTCATAAATAAGGCTTAATATACTTCCTGCCCACAAATTGCCAAGATTAAGATGGTTATGGCCAATTTGTTCAAATGATGCATGTTGCCCACTCTAATATTGGCAGAGTCCACAACTCTCACAGATCTATATATGTTCCAGTCAAGAAATGCCAAATAATACAAGACTTAATATCTACAATGCAATGTGCTCTGTCACATTATCTAATGTGCAGGGCTCGAACTATTGATGATTGTTCCAGAAAGCCAAGACCTGCACTATTGCACAATAGTAACCACTGTAGAAGATATGAAAAATTCACTCATGTCATAAAAGCTGCTCGCTATCTATAGTGGTCTCTTTTTATTGTGGGATGATCAGAAATGTGAAGAACGTGTACAAAAACTATATATGTTATCCAAAAGATGAAAATAATCATGGAGAAAGAGAAATCCCACATTTTAACTACTAAGGAGTACAATGAGAGTCCCAGGAAGATGGCTTAGCCATTTGGACAGAGGTAATTGAAGTGTAAATATAATAATCCAGCATAACTAATATTCATGCCTTAATGGTGGAAAAGCCCTATGCATGACATTGACCGGAATGTGACACATACCACTATTTAGCCAGTGCCAATAAACATTATATACAGCATTCCTATCAGTTGTCAAGGCCGAATATAGAACTGCAGAAGCTCTATTCACGCATGATATCATCTTTTCTAAAATTTAGATCATTGGGTGAGTTACTCTAAGCATGGATCTTTATCTTTTACTTTCTCTCTCTTTCTTTTTCTCTTTCTTTCATTACTTCTTTGTTTAATTAAGACTTTACAAAATAGGGACACCAAGACACTATTTTCTCTATCAGGCATCATTATTTCTTGCACTCGTTAGAAACACCATATGTAAGCATTTAATAGTTACCAAGATCTTCCCCACTCCCCAGATACATAAGATACAACAACTTCAATCACCGAATAAGGAATAAATCGGTATCTTTGAGCCAAACAAGGATTCACTGTGTTGGTATATGCATACACATTTATGCAGTCAGACCAATTTACAGTGAGAACCACAATGAACTCATTCTAGTGAGTTTAACCACTGATACACATATGTTATATATCAGTAGAGGGGATAAATTTGCACTACTATAGAGGTTAAAATCATGTTAAATGTTTGTATTGAGATGTTCACAACTGTTGGTAATGATCTCACAATGTTAAGCCTGAATGTATCGTCCTTGAAAACACCTTGTTGTGACATTCCATACTTGCACAAGATTGTCCATAAAGGCCTTATTCAGTTTCACATACCAGCAATACCTTAAATTACTAGAGGACTATGAAAAGAAGTACTCGAGTCATTCCTTCCAGCACATAATGTCGTTAATGACATGCTGGCAAATGACAGTCAATTTCAGTTCATGCCAGGCTATATACAAGTAGTAACCAGACAGAAGCACAATGCAAAACTTGCAACATAACAGAACCTTAGGGAACTTTTGATGACAGTCGACCATTAAATTCTTATTCCAAAAACTTTGGAGCATATTCGAAAAACTGTGACGAATTTCTTCAAGCTTCAAGGAAAAAAAACCTATATAATATATTCAAATAGATATACAGAATAAGCAAATATTTTATAACAATTTAGTAACAAAAAAAAACATAAGTGAACATTGTTTTAAACAAAGATTCGAAACGTCTTTTTGTATTAAACGGCAACAAAGATTTTATTATATTGTCATATATGAAAAAAAAGTGTTTTCATCATCTTTGATCATCCGTACTTGATAAGAAAGCTACATTTACTGCAGGGTAAACCGGTAGTCAGTACAGCAGTCTTATCTTCTGGAGTGCCCATTAAATTTAAAAAGAAACAATTTGTGAAAACATACCACCTCAACAAAAAAATAATTAATAAAATGTATTATTATGAGCACATATTTTTTTTCATTCCAGACATTTAAATTATTAATAAAATGTACTATTATCATAGCATATCTATTAATAATGGAGTTTATGTATCTGTCTGTCTGTCTGTCTGAAGCCGAAACTCCAGTATGACTATTGTACTGAAACTAATCTTTTTGAAATTCTTTATATACTGTCATTAAAAGTCGTACAGACACCAGATGGATTTTCCTATTTACATAAGTCATTCCTTTAAACCTTCAATTTAATTAATATTTACAAATATACACTTATAACTGCTATTATCAAATTTACATATGTATTTACAATATTTTCCGATAAGGGTATATTAATAAAAATTATTCATACAATTAATTAAAGCCATTTTCTTCATAACCGGCGTGTTTTCTAAACCATTTCAATGGCAAGACCTTTAAAATTGCAAAGTCATTGGTTGTTTAATCAGTGGTGTCCTCCCTCCGGTAAAATGGCGATCTGATTAAACAGCTGTCGTTAATGTGGCACGTTAAATATGTAAACAACAACGCTGTCATTCACCGTGTCAGTTTCCCATTTTAAAAACCGTCCTAACTTTGTTTATTTTCTTAATCTTATTGTTTTAAAACACAAATTTATTAAATCAAATTGTTTATTTAAAATAATTGACTTAAAAATTACTATATAAAAACACGCGCACGCACACACACACACACACACACACACACTATAATGAATTCAGTTCAGGTAACCTTTTTCTTTCCGAGAATTAAAAACCTATTCGTGTTTACTATATTTGATTTCTTAATACTTTCATATCCAATATTATCATTTTTACACGACTTCAACTGAATTTATGATTCCATGTTTTATTTATTAAAAAAAAGATATGATTTTTTTTTCTTTAATGTTTCACATTGTACTGGAAAACTATACAACTGATTGTAGAATCAAATTGTTTAATTAAAAAAAGGTCATTAAACAAACACACACACTGTGTTCACTGTATTTGATTTTTTGGTGCTTCCACATTTTAGGACCCACGCTAACTATTTATATGTATGGGGGGGGGTAAAAAAATTGGGGGAAGGCGGTCAAAAAAAATTTTTTTTAACTAAAAGATATTTCTATGAATGGTAATATAAAAAAATTGAGGGGGGGGTACAAAACATTTTTTCTTTCTTTTTAAACTAAAGGTCTTTCTATTTATGGGCGAGGGTACAAAAAAAATCGGGGTAGGGTCGAAGTTTTTTCTTCTTTATTTTCAACTAAAAATATTCTTGGTCATAAACACAGAAAATCAATGTCTAACCACCACAGAAATATGACTGGGGCTCCATCGGTTTACACATAAGCGTTCATTTCTGATGCGGCAGCCTAGCAAAAAATATGCAACCGGAGGGAGCATATATTTGCTAGTATATATAATGGAGATTATGTATCTGTCTGTCTGTCTGAAGCAAAAACTATACTATTTAAGACTATTGCTCTTATCATGAAATAGTATAGTATATACTATTTCAGACTAATATACTATCTTTAAATGCTCAATTAAGAGGAATAGTGTAGTATCTTTTCTGTTGTCATGATACCATCCTCCCAGGCATTACCTCCTCCTTTTTTAGAGGTGTGGATGTAGTATAGTATCTGTTATGTTGTCATGATACCATCCGCCCAGGCATTACCTCCTCATTTTTGAGAGGTGTGGAGGTAGTGTAGTATCTTGTTTGTTGTCATACCATCCTCCCAGGCATTATCTCCTCTTTTTTTAGAGGTGATGAGGTAGTGTAGTATCTGTTCTGTTTTTATGATACCATCTTACCAGGCATTACTTCCTCCTTTTTTAAAGGTGTGCATGTAGTGAGTATCCGTTCTGTTTTCATGATACTATCCTCCCAGGCATTACCTACTCCTTTTGTTGGGAGAAGATGTAGTACTTGTTCTGTGGTCATCATAAAACCTTTCCAGTGATTACCTTCCCCTTTACTTTTTTGAGACGGGAGTTAGTGTAGTATCAGTTCTGTTGTCATTATACCATCCTCCCAGGCAATACATCCTCCTTTTTAGGGGTTAATTTACACGCCCTCTGATTATTAAGCATAATGTTCTATTTCGCACGCACAAAAAGTTCTATTTCGAGAGAGAGAGAGAGAGAGAGAGAAGGCGGTGGCGCGTTATTTGATTAATAACATGTAAACAACAGATTCTCTTAAATTTATCGTGCGAGTCGCTCAAAAATGATATATTTCATTTGATTTTTTTTATTAAAACGTTGTTTTTTTGTTTGTTTTAATATTATTAGAAATTATGTTTTAAAGCACACGTTTATAAATTTAAATTATTTGATTTAAAAAATAATTGATTATAAATCACAATTTTTTGTAAGAAAAACCAAACACATTTTACTGAGTAATTAAATATCTGTATTTTATTTTAATTGTTGATTTTATAAGATGGGGTGATTTTCTTTCTTAAAAAAACAAAAAACACAAATTTACTGAGCAATAAAATAAAACAACTGGCCAAAAAATGCGATTGGTGGGAGCATATATTTGCTAGTTTACTTCAAAATAAAAACTCTGCATAATTGCTAAATGTATAAAGCGAAGGAACACTTTCCATTTAGTAGAGTCTCTTCCTTTCACTTCAAACATATAATTTTATCTGAATATTTACTTCAACTATAACCGCAGTTTTACATGCTTTACTATAAATAACTTTATTATCGGCATCGTTTTTTTTTTCTTGTTTATGTTAAACCGAAGATGATGATAGAAAAATCTCAAATAAATATGAATTGAAAAATACCTTTTATAAAATCGTAAAACAAAGAAATTTAAGTAATACTTACTTTTTCATAAGCTGATTAAAGAAACGACGACAGTATTTCGAAAATAAAATATTCTGTTAGTGTTCGTGTTAAAACAGGTGTAAGTGAACATTCAAAATGGCGACCGGAAATGCAGGTTCGTAGAAAATTAAAATAGACATAAAACAAAGCGATTTTGCAATTGTACCGATCTCTTTAATTTCAGGTGGAAATATTATTCAGATTTCTTTTAAAAATAAAAGTATCATTTACCGACTTTTCTTTTACATAAAAAAACAATACTTAACATTAACGGAGACGTATTTTTTATGCAATATTTACCTTATTGTAAGTAGTGTTTTGTTCAACTTGACTTCCGGATAAATCAATTTCTCACTCAAACTTCATTGCAAGACTTTTTTTTAGCCGCGCTCATATTAAACATTGATTGTTTTATAACATAAAAACTTGGATGTGCCCAACAAAATTTAATCGAGCATTTTGGAATAAACTGGAAATCGAAAAATATTATGAATCGACTAAATTTTACTAAATGAAAAATATAACTAATGATGTTTTTTTTGTTTTTTTAATATAAACTAGAAAGAAGGAATATGCCCGTCAATATCGTATCCATGTAGACAAACATATTAGATATTTGCAACGTTGACAATTGCATCCACTATCTTCAAAATCGACATCTTTAATTATTTTGGTACTTTATAATTTCCTTTGTTTGCTTAATGACAAGATTACAAAAAAATAATAAATTAAATAGATTTGTCTTCTAATTATGAGGAGGAGGATTCTCTCGGCATGAAAAGGCTAAGATTTAACTTCATGGTACTCAAGTGAAATCGCACGGTGATAAGTCTAGTTATTCGATAGTACCCAGTAGTGTTTCGCTTACCCGCCTTATTAAGCGTTGTTGTTGTTGTTGTTATTATTATTATTATTATTATTATTATTATTATTATTATTATTATTATTATTATTATTATTATCATTATTATTATTATTATTATTATTATTATTATTATTATTATTATTATTATTATTATTATTATTATAACAACAATAACAAACAAACATTACGTTCATTAACACTAAAATTCTTTCATTGTTTGCCTTCTTGCTGGGAACAAAGTGTTGCATCTGTTTAATCTTTAGTCAGAAGAAAAGAAATTCTTCTTGACTAGCCAATTTATATATTTGTCCCATTCAAAGTGTCCCCTTTTTGGGTGATTTAGATATCCTCCTCATAAAAAACAACAACGTTGATCTAACCTTTCCCCCATGGAGAGACAATTAAATAAGAACTCCGAAACTAACCCAAAGTCTAGGGTAGTAGTGACTCATGTTAAGTCCTGAGTGGCGATCAGGATGAAAGCATGCCATTTATTAACCTTAACACTGGATAAATTAACTTAAGTAAATACATTCCTTGGAAATTTCCATGTGAAATATTAATTTTTAAAAGAATTGTTTGTAATGTTTAACTCTAAGATCAGTCTTGGCGTAGATAAACACAAACGGGGAAGGGGGGGTCATTTCTATGGGTGCTTATCGGGTTTAACGGGTACTTTCAAAAAAACAAAAACAAACTGAGGAATATCTGTTTGATCTACGTACCTGTCATGGGATGAATATATCCTACACCAAAAAGCACGTAAATTAATCAAGTAGTTTATTTTTATAAAAGAAAATTAAATTCTTGTCCGCTGGGTATGCTTTTGATTAGTGGTTTGGCATTACTAAATCCCTAAAACGAGATGGGGTCTGTCCCCCGGTAGAGCGATTTGGCAATGTCTTTGCCTGCTAGTAGCCTAACTTGATGGATGAATGTGTCCTTCTGGTTGACTCTGCGTGCTTCTGGTGATTGACTCCTGCTAACGGCCTGCTTATCTGTCATGGACGGTGGAATTCAAATTCAAATGGTCGGGTTTCGGAACTATGCGCGATACATGGGCTCAGTGGACCCATTCTCGATCTCGCTTGTCATCCTGTACAAGTAAAACGGAATCGTTTGATTTCACCACGTCAATCGTCCCAATCTACGGTGAATGACAATTGTGCAGATTTTGGTCGATGTAGCAAGACTTCATCGCTGGACTGTATGGGGTCTTTAAATCGCAAGTGACCAAGTTGACTGTCGAATCTGTTGTCAGCCTCATATCCACCATGTAGTATTTTGTTAGGGTTGTTGTTAATGTTATATTGTTAGTTTAATAACTATCAACAAGATGTTGTTATAAATAGGGTTTTATTGAACGTATAAATACAGTGTTGCTTGGTGGGCCCTCAGCCTGGAAGTGACGCTAGAGAGTTCTCTCATATTCCTACGCTGGGGGTTACATTGGTTAGCGTAGGGAAATAGTTCCCACGATACTGTTACATCCTCCTCACCAAATGAGAAAAGTTATTGTTCTGGTGCTTGTTACTTTTTATATCTTGTTGGCTTGTGTATTTCACGGCCACTTCTGGTTGTGTTGAGTGTTGTTTGTTTTCGAGTTTTCCGGTTTGAGGTGTTACTTGTGTTGGAGTGTGTGTTGTCATTTGGTGAGGTGATGTGATCATTGAAACGGACTTTTTTGTGAGTGACTGTTTCTGCCTCTCTTATTTCGACTCTGTTTCGTCTCTTTTGAGATCCATCTGGGAATTTAAGAATATAGGATCTTGGTTCGCTACATTTGGTCATTACCGTTGCTGGTTTCCATTGTCCTGTTTGGTGGTCTAACACACGCACAGTTTGTCCTGGGACCAGTGGTAGTAGATCATGTGCTGTTTGATCATAATATCTTTTTTGTTCTTCCTGTCGGTGTTTCAACTCTTCCCGGATATGATCTGAGTTGGTGAACCTTGGAGTTGGGATCTTCGCAATTATGTTTGTTTTCATAATGCGGTTGTTCAGCAGTTCAGCTGGGCTTGGAAGGTTGTGGTTGATGGGTGTTGCTCGTAGGCACAGCATCGCTAAATCAGGATCTCTTCCCACTTGCTTTGCCTTGAGTAATGTCCTTTTGACAGTTTGAATCTGTTTCTCCACAAAACCATTTGATTTGGGAAACCTTGGCGATGACGTGACATGATCAAATTGCCATTGTTGAGCAAATGCTTTGAAAACATCGCAGGAGTATCGTGGTCCGTTGTCACTGATCACCTTAGTGGGAACACCATGTTCTGAAAATATCCGCTTCATTGCTGAGATAACCATATTACTTGTACTTTGACCTGTCATTTTGTGTATGATAAGAAATTTGCTGTAGTAATCAGCAACGATCAAATATTCATGGTCATTCAAGTGAAACAGATCTGTACTAACAACTTCCCCTGCTCGGCTAGGGATGTCGCGTGGCTGTAGAGTTTCTTTCGATTGTGCAGGGAGATTTTCCTGGCATATTGAGCATTTCTTTATCATGTTCTCAATATCGGCATTGATTCCGTTCCAGTATACTACGTCTTTGGCATGAAGACGTGTCTTTTCAATGCCTTGATGGCTGTAATGGAGCTGATCGAGAATAATTTCTTGCTGACTTTCTGGAACAATAACTCTTGATCCTTTTAGGAGGATACCATCATTTAGAGATAGTTCATCTCTATATGACCAATATGACCGGATTGCAGGTGGCAGTTCCTTGATTGAATCTGGCCAGCCTGTTATTATAGTTTCACTTAGCTGATCGAGAACTGGGTCTTTTGTTAGTTTCAGTCCTTATTTCACTTAAGCGATCGCTACTAAATCTCACAAGATCAACTCTAGCATCCAGGTCAATTGTGTCTGTGTTCTCGGTGCTGGGAAGGCGACTTAATGTATCGGCTAGAGTCATTTTCTTCCCTGTTATGTACTCTATGTGTATCCGGTATCCCTATAGTTTCACCATCATCCGTTGTAGTCTGGGGGTGCACTCGTTAGTGGTTTCTGCAATATCATGACCATTGGTTTGTGGTCAGTGAGTACTTGTAATTGCCGACCATAGAGGTATATGTGGAATCTTTGAACTCCGAACACAATTGCGAGCAGTCTTCTTTCAATACATGCATAGCGTTTTTCTGTGTCTGATAAAGACTTTGATGCATATGCAATTGGTTTGTTGTCTTGTATCAGTGCATCTCCAAGTCCTTTTAGGCTTGCATCAGTCTGTAATACTGGCATTTCAGTAGTGTCAAAGTACGTTAATGTTGAGTCTTGGCTGATTTCTCTTTTGAGTTTCTCAAAACATTATCTTTCTTTAATAGTCCTCTTAGGGTGTGTGACTTGTCAGCCAGGTTTGGGACGAATGGTGACAAATACGTAATAAGACCTAGGAATTCTTGTAGTTCTTTTTTACAAGTTGGGTATGGAATGTTTCGTATGTCATTTATTTTCTCTGGGTTTGGACTAATGCCTTTTTCACTATATATCATTCCAAAAATAGATATGCTTTTGGATTTGATTTGGCATTTTGTTGAGTTGAATACAAGACCGTTCTCTTTGGCTATTTGCATGAGTTTGTGTAGGACTTTGTCATGTTCCTCATCTGATTTGGCATTAACATCATCTGCGATTCCTACTGCACCATCGACTTGTTCAAGAATTTGATCCATTTTCAATTGGAAAATATCTTGTGATACACTTAATCCAAATAGTAGTCTCTGGAAACAGTATCTACCGTAAGGTGACTGGAACGTTGTTAGCAGCTGAGAGTCTTTGTCCAGGTGTATGGACCAGTAACCAGCTTTGGCATCCAACTTTGAAAATAGCTTGGCACCTGCAAAATGATGTGTTATCTCTTCTGTTGTAGGGATTTTGTGATGTGGTCTCTTAAGTGCCGTATTTAGGTATCTTGGTTCCAGGCAGATCCTTAGGCTCCCATCCTTTTTATGTGAATATGCTAGGCTTGAAACCCAGTCTGTTGGTTCTATCACCTTTCTGATGATATTGTTCATTTCCATGTTGTCCAGTTCCCGTGTTATAATTTCTATTAATGCAATAGGAGTTTTCCTAGGTGCATCAATATGCGGTTGCATACTCTTGTTAATAGAGAGTTTCACAGACCCTGGCATAGAGCCAATTTTGTCAAAACGGTCTGGGTACATCCGAACGAGTTCTTGTGTGGTATGAATCTGTGTTTCCACACAGGTTTGTTGCACGTTTTCTTTTTTCACTGTGCAGTGTAGAGTAATTAGCTTTAGTTGTTCTAGCGATGGTAGTCCTAGAACTGCTGGTCCTTGTACATCCACTATATAGAAAGTGCTGTTATGCCATCCAGAATTGTTGTATCTGCATAGTATGCTGATGTTGCCATAGCATTTTATTGAAGTACCGTTGTAGGCTACCAGTTATATCGCATTTGATTTTGTTTTCCATTTGGGATGACCATCAGAGTCTAACTTTTCTGGGAACATCCTGCGGAATGTAGAGACTGGTAGTCTGTTTCCTTGGGAACCTGTGTCTATTTTTAGTCGCAGCCTGTGGATTCCACTTCTGTTGCATAGTTTGATACTTATGCATACAAAAGCTTCATCTCTCTGAGAGATGGTGGATGTTGCTATACTGCTGAATGTGAGGTTTTCAAGGCTTTCTTCTAATCTTTGGGTATTGTATACCGCATCAGTTCGGATGGATTGCCTATTCTCATATGGGGTCCTCTTATATTGGGGCTGATGATGTGTCCTTGCTTTGTTATGGCTTCGACTTGATGACCTTGACCGTTGATTGATTTTGCTTGCAAAGCAAAATGCCGCCCAGTGGTTGGCTTTACCACATGTGTTGCATTTTGATCGAAATGCAGGACAAGCTTCACGGTGACGTGCATGACTTCTCCCACAACTGAGACAGCTTTTTCCATTCCTGGAACGTGTTGGTGGGCCTATAGCT
The DNA here is from genome assembly GCA_963556195.1 of Sepiola atlantica. NCBI lineage: Eukaryota > Metazoa > Mollusca > Cephalopoda > Sepiida > Sepiolidae > Sepiola > Sepiola atlantica. The sequence goes on along the minus strand of OY744549.1, from coordinate 30,084,085 downwards.
TGTATAGCCGTGCTAATAGCTTCATTAGCTTGCATGTCCTTTAATTTGTTGATATGGACGTTGGAAGCCTCATAGGTTTTTTCCAATATTGATTGCTTCTCCGAGTGTCAGTTTGTCGTCTTTTCTTAGAAGCTCCTTCTGAAAGTCTGCTATTGGGGTGCTGGCAATGATGAGTTCAATTATCCGCTGCTGTTGTTCAGTTTCGGATAGTGAACATCTCTTTGTAAGTCGCTTACACCTGTTGACGAAATCATCCAGTGACTCCTCAGCTTTCTGTCGGTATCACATTAGTTTGAGGCGATTCACCCTGTAATTTTCTTTTGGTTCTAGTTGTACAAGGAATTTATCAAAAATAATGTATGGGGAACGTTTTTCCTCCTCCGTTAGCGTCCATGAATTGTATCTTTTCAGTCCCTCGTTACCCACTCTTAATAAAATATGGCTCACTTGCTGTTCTATTTTTATTTTGTGTACAATAAAATATAGTTCCATTCGTTGCTTAAAGAGTTTAAATGTCTCAGCTGTGTTCGGCGTTGTCCAATCCATTGTTGGGGTATCGTTTGCCGCCATTTGGATGTGTTCACAAAACACACACTAAGCGAATAAGCGTATTACTGTTATGCGTATGTATGTGTGGACATGAAACGTATATTGTGTACGCTTGTTATCGTTCACTGTGTGTATGTGTGTTCGAGGAAATCACACAGCAGTAAGGGTTAGCAGCAGGCTAACAGCCAAAAAAGAAGGAAAAACGAAGGGACACAAAAAAAAGGAAAGGGGACAGTAGACAAAAGAAAATGGCGATTTCTTGTAAATGGCTAGAGAAATTTAAAAAATTAAAAATGTTCGTTTGAAAAGTGTTTGTTCTCTTAGAATACTTAAATGAATTACCTCGTAGGGATGTTTTTGGCACATGTTCGTCTTTAACCACTGTCCATTTTTCACAACTTTTTACTGACCATTTTTTTTTTCTTTTTTCGGTGTACACTTATCTATCAGGTTGCTAGAGAATTCCGGCGTTTTTGGAATTTTTTTAAAAATATTTTACATTTTAGGAGGGGGGATCAGTTTCCAATGTTAATTCAACGTAGACTGATGCCTTTCTTTTTGACCATCTCAATTTTTAAAAAAATCTTTTTCGGTGTACGATTACCTATCATGTCAATAGAGAATTCCGGGGGTTTTGGAAAGAAATTTTTAAAAATTGCGATTTTTAAGACGGGGGATCAGTTTTCAATGTAAATTCAACGTGGACTGATCCCCCTCTTTTTAACCATCTCAAATTTTAAAAATTATTCTTCTGTTTACAATTACCTATCATGTCGCGAGAGAATTCCGGGGTTTTTGGAAAGAAATTTCAAAAAAATGAGATTTTAAGACGTAAAAAGTTGTGAAAAACGAACTATGGTAAAAGACGAACAAGACTGGTCCCCCGTCTTAAAATCTTAATTTTTTGAAATTTCTTTCCAAAAACGCCGGAATTCTCTCGTGACATGATAGGTAATTGTAAGCAGAAGAATAATTTTAAAAATTTGAGATGGTTAAAAAGAGGGGGATCAGTCCACGTTGAATTTACATTGAAAACTGATCCCTCGTCTTAAAATCACAATTTTTAAAAATTTCTTTCCAAAACCCCCGGAATTCTCTATTGACATAATAGGTAATCGTACACCGAAAAAGGTTTTTATTTAAATTGAGATGG